>CM059793.1:26225405-26826087 GCA_030435695.1 Brachymystax lenok tsinlingensis | reverse complement strand
CATGGCAGCTCACACCACCCACACTCTCCCAGGAGGGGGAGAGGGGACCGCAGTAGGAACAAAAGGTCAAAGACGCCTTCTCCAAGAGTTTCTACCATCCTGCAAATTGATTAATGGGAGAGAGAGGGCCCACTCTACCAACCAGACGACTGACTGACTGACAGACTAAACACTAGACAGGAGGGCTGCCAAACCCTGCACATATACACAGTACCATGTAAACATGTACTGTATGTGCCAAACGAAAGAAATGTGATGTTATAGAGAATCATATCATTGAATGTATTTAATCCTACAATTATAGCAATTATTACCAATAGTGTATCACTCATTATTACCCTGACATTAAGCTTGCATTAAAGAGGACACCGTAATTACAAATACAATACTAAGCAGCTCTAATACTGTAACTATAGGAAATCTATAAAAAGGGGCAATTCTTATCTCTTCTCTGTCTATCTTTGGTTGAGCTTGAAAAGCTACTGTAAACTAAGAGAAAAACGGAGCAGAGAGAGAGAGAGCCAACTAGCATTATGGGGGTCAGTCAGTGGGGCTGTGGATGGATGCCAGATTACATGAATGTAGCTGAATAAGTTTAACAAGGCTGACTACAGGCTCCAGGGGTATCTGTCTCTCTCTTTCTCTCTCTGTGTGTGTGTGTGTGTGTGTGTGTGTGTGTGTGTGCGTGTGTGCGTGCGTGCGTGCGTGTGTAATGTAAAGAGGAATAAAAACCTTGCATAATCGCCACTCTGATATAGATGTACTTTTTCTGGGTGAAATCAAGGGCAGTGGGAGTAATCTGCATTGCTTCCTCAAATTAAAATACAAAAAAAAGAGATTAACAATGAATCAAAGGCACCAGTGGCTGCTTTTTCAGCCAGGCTGGAATAGAGAGTCTGGCTGGGGGCTAATGTTGGGGACGCTAGTCGGCGGGCAAGCTTTAAAGCAGCTGTAAACGCAGAGAAATTAGACATGTAATTTGTGGTGAGCTCGGGCCAATAAAGGGACAGGCTTTCAGGGGGTGTCGGAGGCAGAGAGGAAGCACAGATGAGATTTCTCTGCAGGGCAGGTAGAGATGGTGTGGGCAGCCATGGTGCTCAGAGCTAACGCTAAGTAGATATTTCACATACGCTCAGCTCAAGTCTTATTGACTAGGGAGAGCGAGAAAGAGAGAGGGGAAATCTCATCTCCCTCTTAAGCATGAATGTATCATCTGTAGCAGCTCGGACCACTAAAGAATGTATACACAGTACACACAAATAAACCATTGGTATAGACAAGTTTCTGATAATCCAACCATATCTAAAACATTAAACAATATGAACCAGAGTTTTACTTACTGCAATGGCTTTTAAGTATGCCATGAAAATAAGGCAATACATTTCAATGTAAACTCCATCAATTTAATTAAATTCTAACAATGAATCTAGAAATGAATTTCACATCCATTTATGAATCTAATTGAGTTTAATTCAATAATGATTCATAAATAAGGAAATTGAAGGCTTACAACTCAAGGAATGTTAAGAAAATTCCGTGGCTGCTAGTAAGAATGCCAGTACAAGTACAGTATAGCGATGGCGGGCTCCTTATCAAAGGGAAGGGAAGACGAGAGAAGATCAGCAGCGCTAGGCAGGGCATTAGCATTTCCTTGCAAGACTGGTGCTGGCCGTTGTCTCCCTGCCTGTCTGACACATGCCAATGCTGCAGCAGGTCTGGAGTCAGGGTGGAGCGGGGCTGGACCAGGGTTGTACCAGGGCGGTCAGTAGGGGCCCCGTGGTGCCTGTCAGTAGTGACCACTCCAACCCCAAGCTCCAGCACTGGCCACAAGTGTTTAATCCGTGTCGGGAGCGTTAACACTGAACGACCTCCTGGGTGACAGATCCTTCATGAGAGCCTTTTCCCCCGAGGAGGTGGGGAGGGAGGGAGTGGCGTTTACTCTCTCTCCCTTCCCTCCCTGTCAGCTCGGCTCACAGACATGTTAGCGCACACGGGCCGAGGTCTGCCCCGTTACAGCCACACACAGAGGCGGTCAGGTCACAGGCTCTAGGGAGAGGTGTCCTCTGTGACTGGGGAGGTGGTGAGCATGTTAGAGGCAGTCATTACGATACGGCACACACCACGGGGTTAAACACAGAGCACACTTCATCTGGGGCCAAAATAAGCACAATAATAAAGCGCTACGGAGGGACAGACAAAGCATCACGGCGGTTGCACCAACACAGAGGGCTGCAGTGTTCTTCACAGCAACATCATCTGGCTTGTTTATCCTCTGAAATTATAATTTCATACTGCCATACTACTTTATATTTGTAATGAAAATGAATATATTATACAATACAAGACAATTAATTATTAAAATAAACTTTTGCAGGAAATATGTTATTTTAGCACTCTAATTGAGAGAGGACAACTGTCTGCCAGAGAAAGGCTCTCTGTGTAATAAGAGGACGTGTTTCAAGGTTACGGTTACCAGCCAGCCCCTAGAGCTGTCAACTGACACACTGCCATCCAATGTGGAGACTCAATAACACTAACAACTATTTCAAATAGGAAGGCGGCTCTCAATAATTGCAGATACTGATATCCCATTCTTTAATAATTAATACATCTCAGACTAGTTTCTAAATCATGCACACATCACCATGAAGGGCTGTCTCCATCTCCCTCCCTGCCAGATACCCACTGCAAACTCTGTGAGAACTCCCACAGCCATAAAGTTTAAGAGTGTGACCCCCGAGACGCAAAAACCCACTCCTTTAAGGACAGCCAGCCGAGCCACACAGTCCTCCAACTTTTTAAACAGAAAGAAAACAGATGCAGAGAAAGGAACGAGAGGTTTCACAGGCATGTATACAGTTTGACTTCACACTCTTCTCACACACTTCTGGTCATATATGCTGCATTACTGCATCGCAGTAAACCAAAACGGGACAGATCAGTGCTCACCAAACATGTCATTTTTGGGGACGGTGTTAACTACAATAATGATGACAGCACTGACTATGTCTTTGATCCTGGCCCTCCTGGTATTCTGGGTAATGGGCCCGGCCAGGGGGGCAAGTGGGCGGGGTGCTGTGACACCTCACAGGTGGTCCCTTGGGACCTCTGGATCCAGATCTGACCCTGTCCTGCTCTCATCTGGGAGATGAGGATTCTATCAGCCAAAAAAAACGGCCGTGACAGCTGCCAACAGTGTTTTCAGCTGCACAGCATCAAACATTCATCAAATGCCATCTTTACAGTCTGTGATGTGAGGCAATCAGCATTTCACAGGCTGTCAAATGATGTCTAAACCAGTTGCTACCTGGCAGTGTAAAAAAGAAAGATGTTCAGATACTCACATAAGGTATACAGGTTTCTTTCTAATCAGAACTCCTGACAGACGAGACCACCTAATATGTTAAAATATTAATTCTACTTAAATACTTAAAGAGCTCTAATGACAGAAAAGCTCAAAATCAGCTTTCATGTAAATAATCCCTCTTCTTTTTTTGAGACCTCCATCCATTTCATCAAATCTAAATTGTTCTCAACGTTAAACCTCTGAAACAGATTAATATGTCTGGCTAATACATGATAATTTAGTATGTTTGAGAAACTTCTGTTCTGTTGGTCCAGCAGATCTTTTCACTTTTGTAGGCTTTCACTTTTACAGTTTTTTCCATGAAGAATTCTAGTTGGGAGAAGAGTGATCTCCCATCAGGCTCTCCACTACATAGTTCAGCAGTGCTATAGCTCCATCTACAGGCACTGGAAATATCTACAGGAAAGAACTCTGGGTGACCCCTCTCTCTGCAGTTGCTGCTGATGTATGGGACATTCATCTAGCTCAGTGTTGGGGAGAAGCACATTTAAAAGGGAGTTATTTGATGAAGATTTTAGCTGTCACACTCTCTCTCTCTCTCTCTCTCTCTCTCTCTCTCTCTCTCTCTCTCTCTCTCTCTCTCTCTCTCTCTCTCTCTCTCTCTCTCTCAGAAGAAGGGAACAGGCCATTGACAAACTTTAGAAAAAAGGCAAATCCTAGGCTCATTACTGTAGCATAAACAAGCGCTGAAAGAAATCCACATTTCTTGTTTGTATTTCTGTTTACTGATGGAGACATTTATGAGGCTTTGCCAGAAGTTTTTTAAATGCTTGCAAAATATTATTTTAACATTACCTCATTAGAAAGTTGCTATTTTGAAACTGAAACCTATGGGTGGAAAATCCAAGGTATAACTTCAAAAAAGTATTGACTCCACTTACAAAGGAGATTACGTAATCAGAATCAGTAACCTCAAGCCCTGCAAACAATGACAGTGCTGCAGAAGTTTGCATTCTTAACAGGCTTCCTCTTCGCATTATAATTATAAGATCTTGATTAAAAAGAACAGTGTACATTGTATGCCCACTGTCTACTCAGTATACACACTTTTCTGATTGCCACACATGAGGGAATTTTTATTTTACCAGGTAAGTGACTGAGAACACATTCTCATTTACAGCAACAACCAGGGGAATAGTTACAGGGGTGAGGGGATGAATGAGCCAATTGGAAGCTGGGGATGATTAGGTGGCCATTATGGTATGGCCAGATTGGGAATTTAGCCAGGACACCAGGGTTAACACCCCTACTCTTACGATAAGTGCCATGGGATGTTTAGTGACCACAGAGAGTCAGGACACCCATTTAATGTCTCATCCGAAAGACGGCACCCTATCACTGGGGGCACAGAGGAAAGTGTGCCTCCTATTGGCCCTCCAACACCCCTTCCAGCAGCATCTGGTCTCCCATCCAGGGACCAACCCTGCTTAGCTTCAGAGTCAAGCCAGCAGTGGGATGCAGGGTGATGTGCTGCTGACCAATTGAAAGGAAATTTATGTGCCTGAGAAGTTTTTGTTTTAAATGATATTCTCTATAATTCCCTCTGTTAACATGGACCAGACCTGATGCAGACCTAAGGGTCGAAACATTGCCAATACAGCTCATGGGAGACTAGATTGCACTGTTCCTTTTGTGAGACAAATCTCTCATACAAACAAAAAATACCTCATACATACCAAAAGGTATTTCATAATGCACACACAAAGATCCACATTCCCTGAATTTACAGCTTTTTTTCAGCAACAGTATACTGCATGTTTTGAGCAGGTCAGAGCATTAGCCTATGGGACTTACAGCAGCTTGGTGGCTAAGGCTTTCTGGTAAGGCACTAGCGGAGGATCCCACAGTCCAGGGATGAAACTACATCAGAGGTAATGCATTACAGGATGCATGTGGTGTAAAACGGCAGCAATGGTCTGTCTGGCTGATAAATAATGTATTGTAATGTATATTAAAGTCTAAGCCTACACTGCAGCCATTCCTAGCAGCATATTCTGAGAATCAGCAGAGGCAGAGTGCTGCTGTACAAAAGAGAAGACAATCCTCTAATTATGCACATCTTAGAGGCAAGCAGAGGCCATCTGTCAGTGTCTGAATCAGTTACATATTACCAGGGCCTAAAGATATAAATATAGGAGAGGTAGCTGCTTTCATTAAGGCACACTGTGGCATGCTGCTTCAGACAGCTCCAAACACAAACTTAATTGCAAATTGGGAAGAGGAGTGGCCCTTGTGTGGCTGTGCTGTGGCTGACCCCACAGAGGGCCAGGGCACTGGCGTGTGTAATGGTACGCCACTGGGCTTGCAATGGCTGTAAAGGCCCCTCGGCTGCACTCTTGTCTCACATGGCAAGGCTTTTGTCTGTTTGTGTTTTTACTCAATAGTTTTCGTTGACTGTCGCTCCAAAGGCCATATTCAGGTTATGATTGTTGCTGCTCTTCATGTAGTGACGTGTTTAGGATGCGATGCCTGATTAGAAATCAGAACTTTTCTCCAGTCCCACTCTCTGCTGGTGAGTGGGTGATAAACACTGCTTATTTATCAGCAGGCTGATTCACTCTCTCCTCAGGCAAGTCTCGGCAGACACCTTTGACACAAGCGCTTTGGGAAGCACACCTCATTCCAGAGTAAAGCATAGGGCTCAGTGGACTGCAGATAGCCAGACTGCTCTATTGCAGTGTGTCTGTCTCTAAATAGAACTGCATGGGCACAGCTGTGCTGTCCACAAACTGTCCAGCTTACTCACAATCAAGATAACACATTTTAAAACGACACACAATATCATTCCTCCAACAGGAGCACTCAGCTCTTACACAAAATCAACAAAACATTTCAATATGCTAATCTTTAGGTACAAATACACAACAACAAAAAAGTACATATTTCTGGTCACAGTATGCCAGAGAGTAAGCCCTGTTTTTCCCTTCTCAGATCTCCTATTTGTGGGCTGGTCTTGAACAGCAGGTGTAGTGGAAGTGGAAATGAAAGATTAGAGTGCCCCACCACACACTCTGGTGGCCTCCAGAGCATCTAATTATAGGTGGGGGCCAGGCGATGGCCCTATCCCGCTGACCTGTCACCCGTCAGCCCGCCTACCCTCCTGCCTGCCCGCATTGCTGACTAACTGCCTTTCTTCCTCCCAGTCTCTGTCTATCTGCCTGCATACACTAGCTTCCTGTCTGCCAGTCTGTCTCCTTGTCTGTCTGTGTCCATACCTGTACTGATACCGTGAGCCTGGCCATTGCCTGAGGGGATATCCACTTGAGGATCAGTGAGCAGAGCTTATAGAATACACCAGGTATGAAATACACGTCGCCCCCGAAACAGAACATAGAGAGGAATGAAGGCTGTGAAGAAAGGGATCTTCACACACCCTGTCTGTGACCGCTTCCTCACCCTGACTTGACGCTGCCAGGGCTTTATGGCACGAGGATGCTCTTATTCATGATGACATTACATGTGCTTTAAGGTGGAGGATTCACGGGGTGAAATAAAGATTATTCAGCTTAGGGTATTAGATCACAATACCTCATTAAAACAGCTAGACAGAGACATTTAAACAAGGTTCTAATCTCCCAGGCCAACTGTCACTACTCCTCCACACAGAGGACACCGTCCCCAGGAGGAGAGGGTTTAGCTAAGAAGTCGGATGACCAAACAGCCAGACCCAAGGCCTTCACATAAAGCCCTGGTGCAAAAGAACACTGAAGGAAGCCAAGTGGGGTTTGAAATAAAGGATATAGCACAGCTTGTACTTTACTTTTAAATTCAGAATGGAGATAAAGACTGGCCGTGTCAATTCTTGGGAGCATGTGACTGAGAAACAGTAACAAGAATCTAAGTAGGCCTATACCTGAACATACTGTACTGGTCTATCATCTATTGCAGATGAACAGAAGAAAGTGTTAAAATAGTGCTGCAGTGAAATAGGATACACCAATTGCACAGCCCAAGGCTTGGAACTAGTTCATTAACATTGGGCAATGACTTACCAGGAAGGCTATTATACTCCGCTGCGTGCTCTCCCACTGAAAACAGCTTTTAATGTACTGTAACGTATGCAGCACTGCCAGGGTGATTTTCCGAACTCTGTAGATATTCTGGGCAAGGACCTAATGGGAAATAATTCAAACAAAATGGCAGTCAGCATGATTTGATAAAAGCTTTATGTTATGATTCAAAATCAGGTTTATTCAAGGCTTTATTTGCTTCTGTGTGGCTTTTCTGGTTTGTTGTCTTGAACCAAATAGTTTGACTATGACCAATCAAAGCTAATACGCTGCTTGCCTATGGAAGCGTTGTTTTTGTGATATGAGGAGCATGTTCCAGTACTCCTTCATCCAACAAACTGTATCTACCATGCTTTATGTGTATAAATCATACATTTTAGATTATATAGGCCTAACATTCATTGCGAAGGCAAACCTTTTTGGAGAATTTTCGGTTGTCCTCCAGGAATTTTTCCTCTTTTGGTTTGAAGGTTTTGATGCCGGCTCTGACCTGAGAAAGATATTACAAATTGTCAAAGACAAATCCAATGAAAAGGAAACTCAATGCAATGGGAGAAATCATTAAAGAGTCAGTAAGTTATATGATTGGGTCAATTGTCAAAGAGCATGAGCTAGGCTAGAATCAGCCAGTGAATTCTTACTGGGTTATAGTGGACCTCCATCACCAGTGAGATGGTACCTTTGGCTGGACCCCCCAAGTTCTCATTCTTCAAACCTCGGGTGACCTTCTGTCCATTCTGAACCTGTAGCGTTAGAAAATGCATGTCAATCAATTGCACCACATTAGTATTTACTGAAGATGCTCCTTCCTCTCTGACCCATGACATGTTTTACAACTTGTCAATGTCAATGAATAAACTATTATGAATCAAAGGATCTCGAACTTACAGTGAGTAGTGGAATGGCCACTCTGCCCACAAAGTCTGGGGCTTTGTCTCCGTCTTCATCAAAGACCTTCAGTTCCAACACGTCATGGATGTCCTTTATTGGGCTGTCAACAGATAACTAGTTAGTCCAAATCTGAATGAATACATTCATTTGCATTAATGTTTACAAAGTACACTATAAGACCAAGGAAAAACAATGTACAATGTAAAGACTTTGTTCCACTCAGGGCTGAGTGTTTTGTAGATGGTGTGAGTCTGTAGCCTGCTGTTCCCCAGCTCCAGTACACAGAATGGATCACTTTTCCCTGCAAAGAAAGAACAAAGCTTTGTTACATTGTGTGTGCAATTGTAGATGGACTCAGCCATAGAAAGTAACCAGGTCAAAGGGGAATGGTTAAAAGTGATATATCACCATTGAGATCAGTTGATGTGAGATCTGTTGCATTGACAACCTTGACTTGAAGGAAGCCAACCTCCCTCACACTTTTGTGAGAATTCTTCAAACTCTGCAAAGGTAAAATGATATCATCGGTCTTAGTTAAATGTATAAACGCAAGTCAGTATTCCGCAAGTTAGTATAGATAGCTTTTGAAATGTTTTTACTTGTCTGCTTGTAGCACTTACTAATTCAAGCATGTAAAATGTCAAAAGTGACATGAATAAGTAGTAATATTTCCCTAAAGATACTAACATATTTCTCCAGTATTTGGTCCCTCTCGTCTGGCTGTTCCAGGGGAGGTTTGTTAATGTCTGATATGGAGACCTCACTGCAGGGGTTGAAGGTGGCCAGTAATACCAGCCTGCCTTTGCCTGGGTCCAGGACTTGTGTGTAGAGCTGCTGTGTGTTTACTGGCAGCCTGGACAGGTCCACCTCAAACCTGCACACAAGACGGTATCAGCCTTCAATACAATGTCCATTTAAAAGAACAGTCAAGATAACAAACAGAAAATCAAGGCCATACTAACATTCCCCAGGATTCCTCACTCTTCCTGCCTCTCTTAACAAACACCTCCACCTGCAGTGGCTCCAGCCAGTCCTCATACTTGTTGAAGTCAAACTTCTCCCTCCACCGAGGGTTGGCCTGAACGCACAGGTTCTGAGGGAGAGAGAGATAGAGCACCGTGCTGATACAGCACTGTAGTGTGGGTGGGCACTGGAACACACATGGCCTGATGCAAAGCGGTGTCAGGTTTAATGCAGTGTCACAGTGAGCAGAGACTACATGACAGGTGGATTTAGTTTTCATTTCAGTGCGACCAGGACGGGGCGGGGGAGAGGAGAGGGAAGGAGAGAAGGGGGTTTTGGGTGAGCGCTCCACAGCCTCCTCTCTGGGATTGTAACTACTGACAGCATCAAGTTAGAATTAGCTTTGTTCAACAAACAAACAAGACGAACCAAAACCAGAGAGGTTTACAGAGAAATGACATGAGAACACAAGACTGGCGCGCTGCAAAATCATCAGGGGGAGGCCAACAAGTAGAGGTAGACGAGCAGGGCCTGCTGGGTATGCAAATCAAGTGAAGCCCTCCACCTGAAGGAGAGCGTGGTGCAGAGAGATGCCCAGTCTAATGAGCTGCTCTGCCATGCCCCAGTGAGCCAAGGTGGAGGTAAAACACTGACAGGCACTTGCTGAGAGAAAGGGAGGGAGGGAGAGAGAAAGGGAGGGACAGAGAAAAGGAGGGACAGAGAAAGGGAGGGAGAGAGAAAGAAAGGGAGAGAGAAAGAAAGTGGGAGAAAGGAGAGAAAGGGGAGGGGGAAGAAAATAGCAGCAGAAAGGAGGGTGGAGAGCATGTGCAAATGGGAAGGGAAGAGACATAAGGAAGGGAGGATGCAAAATGACTAATAGATAGAGAAAGAAGCTCACCCTGCTCTTGTACTTCTGCTCTCCCAGTCTGTAACGCACGTAGACGTCCCCCTGGCCGTATTCAGGCATGTCCTGTCCCTCTAACAGGGTGATACCAAACACGCCACTCCACAGCTGGCTCATATTGGTGGCCTCAGCTGAACGCTGGGTCTGGTCCTTATCCTGGGGCTGGGACTGGTCCCCCTTCTGGTTCTGGCCTCCCTGGGAGACACAAACATGGACACACAGCTGCGTAAGGACACCCTCCATGACAAAACCCTCTGAGTGGCTACCCCACTATTCACCGGCGCCTCAAGTCTTGCACCTCATCTGCATGGACTGCATGGGCTACAGCCTCTTTCTGTTTGAGCACATTAGCCTTTCTCCAGTGAATGTAGCAGAGCCATATCAGTGGGGAGAGGAGAGGTTCCTGGAGAGAGGGGGGTGTCAGTGTGCAGAGCAGCCAGATGTCCCTGGCTGTGACAGTCCCACTCATCACAGACATAGAGACAGAGTGTGGGGAGGCAGGACACTTGGCATACTGCACAGGAGACAGCCGGCCGCAGTGAGTAATGATGCAAACCAACCACACTGCCCTCTCATCAGCAAATTATGCATGGATGTACGTAAAGCCTGGCAATGACATACACAGCATTGTACACATTGGTCTATTCTTCACTAAATCTCAATTATCCAATCAAATCTCTAAAATCAGCTAGAAGGGTATGAGAGGAACAAGATGTCCAGGATGTCAGAACACAGAGACATCAAGGACAGCCTTTCCCAAATCTAACCTTCCTTCCGGGCCACAGGGGAAGACGGGGAGTATCTATTTAACATCAAAAGGAGATTGTCTACTGGCCTATCAGGAGATTAAACTGTGGCAGATGTTGCGACTGAATAGGCGTGAGAATAAACCCACAATCACCATAATGAGAGAAGCGTCAGTCTAAAAAACAAAACAATTTAACTGCCTCCAATTTCAGCCTAAATCACAATGCTTAAAAAGAGATAGATCTGAGGCTCTACAGAGTGGGAGAAACAGGCCTTGATACGCATCTATGTGTTCAAAGTTCCCTTGAGCCTGTGCAGTGATAGGCCATCTCTTTCAAAACAAACAGCAGAGAGAGAGGGGATGTGTGGGGCTGACTGTAATTAAAGAGCAGGGCTGTAATCTGCTCCGACCTCTTTGATACTCTGTCTCCCTCTGCTGTCCTGGCCGGCACGGCTTCAAACAGCCCAGCCCCAGCTATTGCCCCCCTGCCACCCCGTCCCTCCCCTCCTCTCAGGGGTCACCGACCACACCGCCACCCAGGGCCCAGGCCGCTGGGGATCAAAGCCTGTACGTCTCAGGGACCTGTATTAACATGGAATACCAGGGCACAGTGCTGCTCGGCCCCTATAAATATCCCTAATCTCCTCTCTACAGAGGAACACAGCGGAGTGGAGGAGCGACATGAAGCAGGGCCCGCCAACTGTTTATCTTGGACACATTTCTATCTCAGCGGCCAACAAAACAATTCCACTTAACTGTAAGTGGCCCCTAAAGAGAGTCTATTCCTGGTCCTTAAAGGGGTCTGCGATTGCTTCCATATGCTAGGACAGCATGGGGACGAGCAGGATGGGCTCAGACCTAGGTCCATTTGGCTGGTAACTCGGCTCTGTCCATCCACAGCTGTGATGTTACATCCTAACATCTGGGTTATTGCCCGCTATGCCTGGGAATTATCAGCGTCACGAATCTTCGGCATCTCACACTGGCAACGTGCCTCAAACAGCAGAGCCCCCACTCTCCCACACAGCCCCCTCCAGACAGAAACACTATCACACAACGCACAGAGACAGAGTTTTACTGTGGCATTTTCTATTCACTGTCTCTGTGGTAGTTGTACTGAGAGTGAACAGAAGTGGGGAGTAGCACTGGGAGATGAAGAATGACTAAGAGCTTAGCGCTCAGTCCCAGACACCAGGATAGGTGTCAAATGGAACATGATTTTATATTGTATTTATCAATCGTGTCACAGAATTAACATAGTCATACTGCCACCGACAAATCTTGGCACTGCCGTCTGCCTCTGCAGAAGTCTACATTTGTACCATCATTTGAGCAGAGGAACATCGGGAGTCGGATCACACATTTCTGTGTCTTTGTCTGTTCATTTATCCATCTGCAGAGCATACAATGTGTATATGAAATGTGTTTTATTTCTTATCTATTTAACATCAAATGGTGATTGTCTACTGGCCTATCAGGAGATTAAACTGTGGCAGATGTAGCGAGTGAATAGGTGTGAGAATAAACCCACAATCACCGTAATGAAAGAAGCGTCAGTCTAAAACACAAAACACTTTAACTGCCTTTCAATTTCAGCCTAAATCGCAATGCTTCAAAAGAGATAGAGATGTATATTAAACCCCAAAGAGGCACTACTCCTAAATGTGCTTATTTAACATGTGAATATGAAGTTAACATGTTTAGATCATTCTAATGTATGGTTTAGTCTGACATTGTTTACACAATACAATTCCAAAAACAAAACTTGTTGTTGGCAATGTGACAAGGAAGTTAACCCCATTAACTAAGAAATACATTATTTCACACAATTAAGGTTGGAAACACATGCACAAAAACTAAAATCCTAGGACTAGACTTCTTTGTCATGATCATCGTTTATAATGCAGTGATATACTGCCCCCTGCTGCTGGATATTAGGCACAATATCAGCCATATTTGGATTTCTCATCTGACGAGTAATAATGAGTATACTGTTAGTATAACTAGTATTGTGAATATCTATTCTAGCAATAGACACATTGGCAGCTATTGGCATTGAACACTTTTTAGAATTACATTTACACAACAAAAATATGCAAGTAGAAAGTAGAATATTCAATGTCCTACCCTAAATCTTCTTCTATTTTTCTGGTGCCGTTTCTGTAGTGGAGATAAACAAATTTGAAAATATCGAGATTGAAAATCTGAGATGCAACATTATTTAGAGACTCCAATCAAATGAGGCTTACTGGTCTTTTGATCGTAGCTTCTCTGAAAGTTAGGCATGTGTCAATGACGATGACCCCCATGTCCTCCTCCAGACTGTTAGGGTCCTCCAGACTTAGCACCATCTCATTGGTCCTGGACAGAGAGAGAGATACAGACACATACAATAATTTATCATATTGAGTCTACACAAGAAGTTCTGCAGTTTACCAGATGATATACAGGCTGAGTGATTAGTAGTGTGTTTATTACTCACTTGTCTAATTCAAGGTTTTTGATCACAATTGTGCTGGAACCCATGAATTCATCAGTGGTACGGTCCTTATCATAGACCTACAACAATTATAAACACCATACTCAGTGAATTTTTTTTTTTTGTATGTCAATCAGGCTTTGGCACAATTAACTGTTACTGTATGCCAGTTGTGTATCCTATGCAGGCCATAGCTATGACATGATCATAGTGTCAAGCTGTCACTTTTAAGACAGTATAAGTACATTGTCGCTCATGTGTAGGTGTTACTTAGACAGCATAAGTCAAAACAACAGATTAACGGGATACTCACCCTCACGTCGACAACCTGCCCCCAATCCTGCAGGGGGAAAGAAAAGGACTCACTCCATTTTGGATTCAGGTTCTTATACACAACTTTGCTTTTGTAAAACGTCTTTCCTTCGAGTTTGAACTTGACATAAGGATCACTTGTACCTAGAGAAAATGAAAGACAATGGAATGTTCAGATAATAGCAGATAAAAACCATTATAAGATAACAACATTATCAACAAAATCAATCATGACACTAAATCATACTTGCTAAGGGGGGAGTATCATAATTTACAAAAATGGAATTAAAAAAAAGATATCACATATATATTTTTTTATATATATGACACAAGACAGATCCGCACCCTCCCCCCAGCTAGATAAATCAAAGAGCGGTTGTGTGAGAGACTGAGACATGCAGGGAGGAGGTGCACCCCACATTTATTTCAGAAAACAGAGAGATGTAGCTGTTTTAATTGTGAAAGAGTAGAAACTCTCGCCAGCATGAGACAACCAGCAAATAAAGTCCAGAAACCAGGAGCAACCGGTGTTAATCTCCCAAGCCTGTTAAGAAAGTCTGCCTGGTGGTGGGGTGGGGGGACGGGGTGTCTTTGTTTCAGCCATTGCATGCAGATTGGCTGAAAAATGAAAGCCAGTCCCATGCCTTCATTTGTATGGAGGAATAAAGGGGTGCTTGAGAGAGCCTGCAGGGAGGCTTGAATCACATGACAAAGCCCTGCGGGGATGGGCTGTCAGGCCTGTCAGCTCTCCACTCCAAATGAACATCTCCCAAAGGCAGGCAGGACCCACAGCAGCTCCACACTGCCAGTCTGTGACAGGGAAACCTCCAGGCAACTTGACAGGAGGAGAATGTGGCAGCCAGTGAGAAGAAAAGCTCTGGCGTGACTGAGAACGGTGACGATGGAAATTAACGGTGAAAAAAAGGGAGAACAAAAAAATATAAGTGGGGGCTGGTGGCAAGGGTCCTTTTAGAATATGTAATGACAGTGGATGGTGTTGGTGGGTCTCTGGCACCATGTTGATTGTTGGGCAAACAGTGGAGAGGCAGCGGGCGTGTGGGGATTGCATCATCATCATGGTGACATCCTGTCAGGAAAAGTAAGGTCTCAACTAGCAGGGAGCTGTGGCTCGAGACAACAAGGCCAGGGAAGCCATGGCCACAGTTACACAAGAAACCTCAGCACAAGCGGAGGGCTACATAATTCTATCCTCCTGATTCGTGCTTACAAGCAAAAACTAAAGCAGGAAGGACCAGTGACTTGCTTAATACGGAAGTGGTCAGATGATGCAGATGCTAAGCTACAGGACTGTTTTGCTAGCAGAGACTGGAATATGTTCCGGGACCCATCCGATGGCATTGAGGAGTATGCCACATCAGTCACCGGCTTAAGCAATAAGTGCATTGATGATGTTATCCGCACAGTAACCATACGTACATACCCCAATCAGAAGCCATGGATTACAGGCAACATCTGCATTGAGCTTAAGGGTAGAGCTGCCGCTTTCAAGGAGTGGGACTCTAACCTGGACGCTTATAAGAAATCCCGCTATGCCCTCAAACAAACCATCAAACAGGCAAAGCTTAATACAAGACTTAGATTGAATCCTAGTACACCGGCTCCGATGCTCGCGAGGCCCAGCTGCGAGCTGTCCAGTGACACAAGCCTACCAGATGAGCTAAATTACTTCTATGCGTGCTTCGAGGCAAGCAACACTGAAGCATGCATGAGAACACCAGCTGTTCCAGATGACTGTGTGATCATATTAGCCGTAGTCAATGTGAGGGCCAGACAGATTACCAGGACGTGTACTCCAAGCATGCTCTGACCAACTGGCAAGTGTCTTCAATTACATTTTCAACATGTCCCTGGCCGAGTCTGCAATACTTACATGTTCCAAGCAGCCCACCATAGTCCCTGTGCCCAAGAACCTGCCTAAATGACTACTGACCCATAGCACTCACGCCTGTAGCCATGAAGTGCTTTGAAAGGCTGGTCATGGCTCACATCAACACCATCATCCCACTCCAATTTGCATACCGCCCCAACAGATCCACAGAAGAAGGAGAATGATGCAGTGCTGCATCAGATGACCTACCCTCCACAATCACCCGACCTCAACCCAATTGAGATGGTTTGGAATGAGTTGGACCGCAGAAAAAGCAGCCTACAAGTGCTCAGAATATGTGGGAACTCTTTCAAGACTGTTGCAAAAGCATTCCTCATGAAGCTGGTTGAGAGAATGCCAATAGTGTGCAAAGCTGTCATCAAGGTAAAGGGTGGCTACTTTGAAGAATCTAAAATCCAAAATGTATTTTAAATGGGTTAACACTTTTTTGGTTACTACTTGATTCCATATGTGCAATTTCATATGTTGTCTTCACTATGATTCTACAATGTAGAAAATAGTAAAAAATTAAGAAAAATCCTTGACTGAGTAGGTGTGTCCATGTTGACTGGTACTGTACATATTACCTCAACTACCTCGATGAACCTGTACCCCCGCACATTGACTCTGTACCGGTATATAGCCTCGTTGTTGTTATTTTATTGTTGCCCTTTTATTTTTTACTTTAGTTTATTTAGTAAATATTTAGCTTAACTCGTATTATTCTTAAAACTGCATTATTGATTATTAAGGGCTTGTAAGTAAGCATTTCACTGTAAGGTCTACACCTGTTGTATTGGGGCGGCAAGTAGCCTAGTGGTTAGAGCGTTGGACTAGTAACCGAAAAATTTAATCCCAGAGCTAACAAGGTAAAAATCTGTCATTCTGCCCCTGAACAAGGCAGTTAACCCACTGTTCCTAGGCTGTCATTGAAAATAAGAATTTGATCTTAACTGACTTGCCTAGTTAAATAAAGGTAAAAAAAATATATAATTAGATGCGTTTGACAAATAATATTTGATTTAAAATGGAGAAAATAAAAAGCCTACATATGGCAGTGATGGTCAGTCAGGCGATGAGGCGAAACTTAAGATTGGAGATCTAAAAAGGTTTTATTGAAATGCACCCAAAAACATCCAACTGTTCATAAAATCAAACAAACAAAATGTTTCAGTGATGTTTGGTTTTCAATAGCAGAGGAGAAATTAATGAAGGCCACACGTTACTTTCAAACAGCAATTCAGTCTATTGACACTTGAGGTTGCTGCTTCCCCAAATGAAATCCCTTTGCATCCCTACAAGCCCACAATGACAATTGACAGATGACTGAGGGAGAAAAAAAATGGAGCTATTCATTTGCGAAACATTTGAGTTGATTTTGGAGGTGAGATTAGATCATTCATATTCAGAAAATGTTATATCTAACAATCAATCCTTTTTTGGATCCAGACCCCAAACAGTCAGTTAGTATTCCACAGTCCTTGAGTATAATTCAGGGATGGGCAACTTTGATGGGGGCCCTAAAGGCCGCTACACACTTCACGTTCCAAAATTTGAGCCAAACAAAAGTATTTAGAACTACGTGTGAAAACTACGCTCTGTCGTGTAGGGACCTTAAGTGTGTAGGTGTGTAGGGCCCTTGAGCGAGATTTGGTTGGGGGCTCCCCCACCTTGCGGGCAAAACATTTTACTGGCCCCTGTCTTGGCGGCAGAGAGAAAGTTTATGTTTTAAAGTGAATTACCTGCAATTTTACACATTTTTGCCATGGGGCAGAGAGAATTTAGCAATTTTATAACACATTTCATGCAATTCCACAAATTTTGCCATGGGACAGACATTTATTTATCCAGTTTTACAGTTAATTTCCTGCTATTCAATCCATTTTGCCATGGGGTGCAGAGAAATGCTTGCAGTTTTAAACTAAATTTCCTGCAATTCTACACATTTTGCCATGACTTATGCCATGTTAATGTGATATCTGAGTGAGAGTGACTAACAAAATCAATTGGGGCCCCCTGGAGGTCAGGGCCCCTGGGCACGTGCCATGCATGAACGGTCGGTATTCGGCCATGATTACTACAAGTTTAGATAGCTGGCTAGACTAATTTACCATTCTAAAAATTGTTAACTGACATGGCTAATTGAGTGACTGGCAAAACCAAAAACTGCTGATGCACAATCAAGTTTCCAAATTGCACCTTGTGTATTCTACTATTCTAACTCTCAAAAGTACATTGAGACTGACTGAGTTCCAAAAACAGTTGCCCATCCCTGATCTAATCTGTGTAGAATATGACAGAATGCTATATGTCAACATCTACTGTCCTATACAAACATCTACAGTCCTATACATACTCATAAGTATGACAAAGTAAAGAAACATTTCCAACCATAGTGATGAAAGATCAGGGATTTCCTTTCAGGGATTCAGAACACACAAAAAGGTGAGAACTTTTTTGGATGTATTTTACGAAATCTCCAGCAGGTGGCAGTTTGTCATTTGTGGGAGGAAAATTGTTTTCCAGCAGCTGCGAAACATGCATGCACTCTCCAACTGACTTAACAAGTTAGCCTCTAAATTTGCATTGGTTATGAAAACCACACCACATAATTTGTTTCTCCACACATGTTTGCTTACATAGAAACTGCAACAAGGGCTTCACAATCTATTCAGCACACCACTAGGAATACTGTGGTGGAGCTTGGCTGGCAAAATAAACTTCTGCATTATATGAAGATGACCCATCTTTTCCAAAGTGACAGAAACATATCTAAGATACCAGACCCGTGTAACCTCTGTAGTGCTAATATGGAGTGGAGCAGGGTGTGCTTCCATAAGGGAAGGCTCCCAGGTTTGTTTTGGCGACAGAGACCAAATCTGGTCTGACTGCCTCCCTTTCTGGTGTCTCCCTGCTCTTCACCGACAACATTTGAAAGGGACCTTCACTTGTAAACAGTAGCATTTATCAAAAGCATTGTCATTAGGCCTACACGTATGAGACACACCCTGAAAGTCAGGGCAGGATTAGTGTTGAGTGAAAGTGGAACACAGTTTCTATTGGAAATGACCATAGTAAAGCAAACAGAGGGACAGTTAAACCAAATATACACTACCGTTCAAAAGTTTGGGGTCACTTAGAAATGTCATTGTTTTTGAAAGAAAAGCACATTTTTTGTCCTTTAAAATAACATCAAATTAATCAGAAATAAAGTGTAGACATTGTTAATGTTGTAAATTAATATTGTAGCTGGAAACGACATAGGAGTACAGAGGACCATTCATTGATCATTAGAAAACCCTTTTGCAATTATGTTAGCATAGCGGAAAACTGTTGTTCTGATTAAAGAAGCAATAAAACTGTCCTTCTATAGACTATTACTTTCTTCTGAAACTCATCAGTCTATTCTTGTTCTGAGAAATGAAATTGCAAAGAAACAAGAATTCGTACAAAGCTGTATACTACTCCCTTCACAGAACAGCGCAAACTGGCTCTAACCAGAATAGAAAGAGGAGTGGGAGGCCCGGTGCAGAACTGAGCAAGAGGACAAGTACATTAGAGTGTCTAGTTTGAGAAACAGATGCCTCACAAGTCCTCAACTGGCAGCTTCATTAAATAGTACCCGCTGATGAAGACAGCTTGCCTGTCAAAACGTTGGACATACATTGTTTTTCTTTCTGAGCTCCTAGAGTGTGCGGCTCTCCTTTATTTTCAAACTTTTCTTCCACTTACCGTTGCGGTCTCTGATGACCAGGTTCCTGCCCTCCTTCAGGTTGACAGTGAGGAGGTACTTCTGAATAGGACCAGGTGGGCTCCCCGCTGCAATAGTCTGTCAATGAAAGGAATCACATTAATAGTGTTGTCCATTATCATTGACAAGGTCTGGATGTCCAAGTCCAGTACTCACATTGTTGCCTGCTTGATCCTGCAAAGGCTGGGCATAGAAGTCATTGTGCTCATTGGGTAACTACGGGTGAAAGAATGTAAGCATATCAAAAAGACATCTACAAAGTATGGAACAAAGTTACATGTTATAATGTTCGGTTGTCGTTCTTGACCAATGTTAAACTTACTATAATTGTGACTGCAACTAGATAGATCACGGCCATGCAGAGCAAAGAACAATTAGACAGATCCACAGATAATACCTGGGAAGTGACTTCAGGTCTACACAAAAGCTACGAAAAAATGTTTGCTTCTATTTGACAACATATCGGGCTCCTGAGTGGCACAGTGGTCTAAGGCACTGCATCTCAGTGCTAGAGGTTTCACTACAGTCCCTGGTTCTAATCCAGGCTGTATCACATCTGACCCGTCAAGGACCCCGATGTCTTGCTCCCAGACAAACTAAACAACTTCTTGCTCGCTTTGAGGACAATACAGTGCCACCGACACGGCCCGCTACCAAAACCTGCAGGCTCTCTCTCCTTCACCGCAGCCAACGTGAGTAAAACATTTAAACGTGTTAACCCTCGCAAGGCTGCCGGCCCAGACTGCATCCCTAGCCCCGTCCTCAGAGCATGTGCAGACCAGCTGGCTGGTGTGTTTACGGACATATTCAATCAATCCTTATCCCAGTCTACTGTTCCCACATGCTTCAAGAAGGCCACCATTGTTCCTGTTCCAAAGAAAGCTAAGGTAACTAAGCTAAACGACTATCGCCCCATAGCACTCACTTCTGTCATCATGAAGTGCTTTGAGAGACTAGTCAAGGATCATATCACCTCCACCCTACCTGACACCCTAGACCCACTCCAATTTGCTTACCGCCCCAATAGGTCCACAGACGACACAATCACACTGCACACTGCCCTAACCCATCTGGACAAGAGGAATACCTATGTAAGAATGCTGTTCATCGACTACAGCTCAGCATTTAACACCATAGTACCCTCCAAACTTGTCATTAAGACTCAACTTAGTCCTGCAACTTAGTCCTGGACTTTCTGACTGGCCGCCCCCAAGTCGCGAGGGTAGGAAACAACATCTCCACCCCGCTGATCCTCACCCCACAAGGGTGCGTTCTCAGCCCTCTCATGTACTCCCTGTTCACCCATGACTGCGTGGCCATGCACGCCTCCAACTCAATCATCAAGTTTGCAGACAACACTACAGTGGTAGGCTTGATTACCAACAACGACGAGACGGCCTACAGGGAGGAGATGAGGCCCTCAGAGTGTGGTGTCAGGAAAATAACCTCACATTCAACGTCAACAAAACAAAGGAGATGATCGTGGACTTCAGGAAACAGCAGAGGGAGCAGCCCGCTATCCACATTGACGGGACAGTAGTGGAGAAGGTGGAAAGTTTTAAATTCCTCGGCGTACACATCACGGACAAACTGAAATGGTCCACCCACACAGACAGCGTGGTGAAGAAGGCGCAACAGCGCCTCTTCGACCTCAGGAAGCTGAAGAAATGTGGCTTGTCACCAAAAACACTCACAAACTTCTACAGATGCACAATCGAGAGCATCCTGTCAGGCTGTATCACCACCTGGTATGGCAACTGCTCCGCCCACAACCATAAGGCTCTCCAGAGGGTAGTGAGGTCTGCACAACGCTTCACCGGGGGCAAACTACCTGCCCTCCAGGACACCTACACCACCCAATGTCACAGGAAGGCCAAAAAGATCATCAAGGACAACAACCACCCGAGCCACTGCCTGTTCACCCCACTATCATCCAGAAGGCGAGGTCAGTACAGGTGCATCAAAGCTGGGACCGAGAGACTGAAAAACAGCTTCTATCTCAAGGCCATCAGACTCTTAAACAGCCATCACTTTGAGTGGCTGCTGCCAACATACTGACTCAAATCTCTAACCACTTTAATAATAAAAAAATTGATGTAATAAATGTATCACTAGTCACTTTAAACAATGCCACTTTATATCATGTTTACATACCCTACATTACTCATCTCATATGTATATACTGCACTCTATACCATCTACTGCATCTTGCCTATGCTTTTCGGCCATCGCTCATCCATATATTTATAGGTACATATTCTTATTCCTTCCTTTACACTTGTATGTATAAGGTAGTCGCTGTGAAATTGTTATATTACTGCATGGTCGGAACTAGAACAATACAATTTGATTTGATTGGGAGTCCTATAGGGCGGCACACAATTGGCTCAGCGTTGTCCGAGTTTGGACGGGGTAGGCCGTCATTGTAAATAAGAATTTTTTCTTAACGGACTTGCTTAGTTAAATAAAGGTTACATTTCTGACAAAGAACCACTGAAGCATTATCTTAAGCACAATCCATGACTTTAAGCAATTCTATTGTAATGGATCTAGAGACTGATCATAGAAAACCTTGAGGCTGAGAGCAGGCATAACAGCGAAAGTGTGAAAGAGTGTGAAAAACCAGTCCACATTATTTGAATGTGAAAAGAGAACTTGCAAATGTTCATGCTAATGAGACCACAGTGAAAATACACTGCGTCAAACATACTGTCTTATGGTCACTAAAGTATCCTGTGTTACTGTGACATAGACACATTTATTTGATATCAAAACGTGTGAAAACTGTCTTTTAGTCCATATTTTGACTGTATGCACTAGGTCTATAACTATATCTGTGGAGGGTATGATAAAGTACAATATTAGTGTGTCATCTGACCTCAATGTCTTCCTGAAGCTCCCTACAGAAGATGTCTCTGATGTCTGTGGATACAGGGGGCTCTGGCATATCCAGGTCCTCAAAGTCAGTGGGCCAGAACGTGTAGGGTTCTTTCTCTAATGGGGTTCCACACGCAGAACCGTCCACACTGTCAGCAGGGGTGCCCATCCTGTCCGAGGTGCCCATCCTGTCCGCCCTGTTCACTGGCAGAGACCATCTATCTGGAGGGATGTTCAATCTGTCCTGTGGATTTGGAGGAACAGACCATTTCACTTCTGCTGGTTGTTTCCCTCCCTCCCTGGAAGCAGACCGTCTCTCTGTAACTAGGTTTGTTTGGTCAGAGACAGAAGAAGCAAATATTTCAGCAGATGTACTCACTCGGTCCCTAGCGGCCCCTCTGTCTTCAGAGAAGAGCAATATTTCTGTAGAAACATTAATTCTCTCCACTGATGAAGTCAATCTTGTTGTGCACACATGTATATTTGGAGCATTTGATCTCGGGGTAGGTACGGGTGGGGTCCCTCTCTCCATTGGTGTTTTTACTCTTTCTGCTGAAGTAGAAGAAGCAGAAGAAGTTGATCTCTCTGCAGGTGTGTTCCATTTGTCTGATGGCAAGTTGATTCTGCCCATAAAGGTTGCCATGTCCTCCTCTTCTGATTCATCATAGAGAGTTTGTGTCTCCACAGGTGCACTCATTCTAGAAACAGACACATTCATGTTATCTTTGAAAGCCAAATCATACACAGTCTTTCTACCTGAGGGGCCTGCATCAGTTGCAGTCAGCCTGTCCATGAATAGAGGGACTGAGATAAAAGAGGCGCTATCACTTGAACCTGAGGAGCTGCCAAGTAAGATGGCGTCCGAGGCTGTGGAGAATGCACTTTCTACTGGAGAGGATTCAGCTTCCTGAACAAACCTCAGGTCCGGCACTGACATACTGCGTCTGTAATGCAGGGGCTTGGGCTTTTTCTTCTCCAGCTTCCCCGGGGTTGTCTTCTTCTTTATGTTGTTCAACTGGGTCTTGGTCTTCTCACGCAGGTTCTCCCAGACAGTTTTCTTCTTCGGGCCCATGCTGAGTAATGCAGAAGGCAGGCTACACCCTTTCACACAGAGACTGCAAAGACCATATAAAATTACAGCATTATTGGTTCATCCTTGACAGTATATTGACCCACCCGTTGGTCAATCTAAGTAATATAATAACAAAAATCCCCATCAAAATCCATAAATTTAAGCTAGAGATATTTTTTGCATGGACTGCGTCTCAATCCACCGCATCCGCCTATGTCAGCCTTCCGCATCTGTGGTGGAAGATGGCCGAGCTACAGTGGTGTTTGTCAGACCATGAGACATCCGGAAACTTAGTTTTCTCACGAAAACATATGTCGTGTCCGAATGGTCTGGGCTACACTGTGAAAAGGGGAGACTCTCACTCTCACGATGGGGTTCTCCATTTTGCTTTACGACCCCCACAAGTGTCACAGGAGTCGTCTGAAGGTAACCCATACAAATGAATGTAAGTATGGAGGTAGTTTGTGCCAACAAAAATAAGGGGTTAAATATGTGTAAATGTATATTATTTCCTGGGCTTTATTATATGTCCTAGATATAGGACATACACTTCAAAAGCTTATTCCTTGTGATTAATTTTCTAACTGTCTTTTTTTCCATTTATGAATGTGTTATTGAATGCGTTTCTATGGGCTATAGTAGTAAAGACCAAATGCTATATTTTATCAAATAATTTTGAAATATATATTTTTTTTACCTAAAGGGATCCTAAAATGGTAAATCAAATAGAATCATGGTACAACCATCTTAAGACAATTCCATATGTTAGCTTAGTGTGTACGCATATTTCTGGGTTCTCATCAAAGAAGTGCCGTTCATAGCATGTCCTATAGAGATTGTTAAAGGCCCAGTTCAGTTAAAATTCAGTTCTTTGTATCCTATTGTACAACTGTTCATGAAACGAACACTGTAAAAGTGTGAAACAATTTGATCAGTGTCTTTTCCTGATAGTTGCTGGTTGAAAATACAATCTACACAGGACCTTCTAATCAGCAGGTTTTGCATGGGTGGACTTTCGGCTTGCCTGGTGACATCACCAGGCGGTAAATAAGTTAATAGACCAATAACAAAGTTCCAAACCTCTCTGCCAATAACAGCTAGTTTTCTGTTTTCCCCTTCCCACTCAGATCACCCCTGGCTTGTTAAATACTTTTTCGCTTTTGTTTAGTTTTTTTACAATTTTAATTGAAAAATGTACAGGAATGTCACTCAGAAATCATTTGATATTGATATAAAAACGGCTGCATTGGGCATTTAACTAATTATCATCATATTACATAATTAAATATGAAGAAACAACCACATACCTGTTTAGACAGTACACCGCTGCTTCACGACCTTACAGAAAGGAAATATATATATGTTCCAAGTATGTTGTCTGAAACTTCCAGAGAGCTAGTGAGTTGACAGTCATCAGACAATAGTATGGTGAAAATGAGGAAGTCCCTTGTGAAGGAACTTATAAATACATGCTCTTGCTTCAAGACAGGTTTGACGATTGGTGGAGAGCAACAACAACGCCAAACAGGCCAAACCAGTTCCACCCTTTTAATGTTTATGGCCCAACCAGCTGAGTTTCATCACAAGGTAATGCTTTCTGTCCACCAACAGCAGGTTTAAGTGGTGGACTAGCTTGTACGTCTTTACTTACCCCATTCATAGATGCAAACTACCTTTAGTGCATATTGATGAAGTTATCTTCTTCCCGGGGAATTTTTGTTAAGAGCCCTGACAGTCGGTCTGAATGTGAACACACATTACTTGTGGTACGGTTTTGGAAACATAAGGAGTGTATCGTTCATATCAGCGAGGCATTCAAAAAACAAAAGGTTAAATTATTACACCCCTTTATAGGGTTAGGGTTAGTGTACAATATTCCATGCCATTTTGGGTGCTACGTCACTCACCTGTTTGCATATGCAGAAATGTGCTTATTCTCCGGTCAGAACCTACCTTGTTGAATGCAGCAGGGAGTTTTATCCTGATGCAAACATTGCCTTTGTTATTTCCTTACTTACAATAACTTTGTACAAGTTTGTGTTCATGCAACAGTAAGTACCTTATCATAATGCATATTTCCTTGTTGTATATTGTGTAATGTGGTTTTTACTTCAGCACACAGAGTTGGTATTTTTGCTAGCCAATTGATTTTCACGTGGCGGCCTCATGTCCAACAATTTATATATGATAGAGATGTGT
The DNA here is from genome assembly GCA_030435695.1 of Brachymystax lenok tsinlingensis. NCBI lineage: Eukaryota > Metazoa > Chordata > Actinopteri > Salmoniformes > Salmonidae > Brachymystax > Brachymystax lenok. The sequence continues at coordinate 26,800,626 of CM059793.1, read as the reverse complement.
AATTTGTTGTAACTGCTTACACATGAGGTCTTATCTACCACAAGGTATTATTTTTATAACCTTTATGGTATGTGCTTATGTACATTCCTCCACTAGTTCTTTAGCTGGTGAAGATGGGGAATTGCTAGCTTGTACTGCTAAAAGCATCCGCATTCTTCCCAGCCAAAACAGTTCCGAATAATTTGTTAGATTTGGACTTCGGTGAGGGTTTTGGGCACACAAAATAGCATTCATCTCTGTTTGTGTCAGGTTATTGAGTAGACTAAATTAGCTGCACTAGCAAGTGAAAGGTAAACGAAGAAAAAATACAGCAAAATATAGCTAGCTATCTCTTCTACTTCTTCCAAAAAATGTAAGAAATGTATTTGTTCAAAACTGTTCAACTATTGTCTTTCTCTCTTTGAGTTAACTACTCAAAACCCTTAATGCACTGCAGTGCTAGCTAGCTGTAGCTTATACTTTCAGTACTAGATTCATTGTCTGATCCTTTGATTGGATGGACAACATGTCAGTTCATGCTGCAAGAGCTCTGATGGGTTGGAGGACGTCCTCCGGAAGTCGTCTCAATTACTGTGTAAGTCTATGGAAGGGAGTGAGAACCATGAGCCTCCTAGGTTTTGTATTGAAGTCTATGTACCCAGAGGACAGCAAATAGCTGGCCTTTGGCTACACCATGGCACTAACCAAGAGAGTGCTGTTGAGGCTACTGTAGACCTTCATTGCAAAACATTGTTTTAATCCGTCTTTTGGTGACGTGAATAGATTTAGTACAGTATGTTTTTTTATGTTTCACTTAAAAATGTTCTTCTGAAATTCACTGAGTAGGATGGTCATCCTCTTCCTCCTCTGAGGAGCCTCCACTAGTGTACAGGAAGTGTATATTTTCCATTTGTGAAATTATTTTGATGTGATATGAGTTTTGGCTGCAAGAGCAAGTCCACCTCTGAAAATAACATAAGGTCCTTGGACCTTGTTACAGGCTTGTCACGTTTGTATGAAGGGTCGGGAGACAGGCGCAGGAATGAGTAATATAGGTTTTGATTCATGCCCATATTTAGGCGTGCCGTGTATAGGCACGGGACGAAGACGAAACCAACACGTAACAAAAACACAGGGTTTAAACCCAAAACAAAAGAGCAAGGAGTACCTGGAATAAATACAGACGTGCACAATGATAAATACACAGGACGAGGCCCGGAATCATCTGCGCAATCCACAATGGCACGAAAGCCGAAAACACACAGCACAGGTACTCACATGCACCAACGGACATAGAACAACAATCGACAGCCCAATGGAGAACCAAAGGGCACATATATACAAACACTAATGATTGGCTATTGGGGCCAGGTGTGCGCAATGACAGTTCCGGAGGGATCCGTGACAGTACCCTCCGCCCCCCTTGACGCGCTGCCACCGGTCCAGTAGCAGTGGCGTCGGATGGACCGGTCAAGCGTCGTCGGACGGACCGGTCGAGCGTCGTCGGATGGACCAGTCGCAGTCGCAGTGGCGTCGGACGGACCGGTCGAGCGTCGTCGGATGGACCAGTCGCAGTGGCGTCGGACGGACCGGTCGAGCGTCGTCAGACGGGCCATTCCGGCTGTCTCCCCTAATGGTCGATTGTTGTTACTATGTCCGTTGGTGCATGTGAATACCTGTGTGTGTTTTGGCCTTCGTGCCATTGTGGATTGTGCAGATGATTCCGGATCTCGTCCCGTGGTTTAATCATTGTGCGTGTGTGTATTTATTCAAGGTACTCCTTGCTCTCTTTTTGTTTTGCGTTTCAACCCTGTGTTTTTGTATACGTGTTGGTTTCGTCTTCATCCCCATGCCTATACACGGCACGTTGTAATATGGGCATAATAAAAACCCATATTACTCATTCCTGCGCCTGTCTCCCGACCCTTCATACCAACGTGACAAGGCTTTGGTTTTCAACTTCGAGGTTGTTTATATTTGGGTGTGGACGTGCACTGACTGAAGTCATATTTTTCTGTTGAGGAACGATATTTGTTTTTTTTTATTGGGGAACGTAACAACCTTAAGATGTAACGGTAGGCTCGCCTACACTCCTTAAGTGTAAATTGTTGGGCTAGTTGTTACTATTCTTCACAGACCATTTACAAAGGTAAAGTAAGGGCACAATGACGATAATTCTCCACTTTAAATAAATATAGATAATTTGTTGAGCAAACAAACAGGCCTACAGTGTGGACACTGAAATCCTCAAGTTATGGAAGTGCTTCTAAACAAAGGAACGTAGGTCACTTATAGTCCCAAAAGATGAGTTACTGTACAGTATATCAAACATTTTGACATTCTGTAGCTACAGAAATTAAGAGGAAAGTACATACACAGGAATGCTTTGATGTGCATATTTATTGAGGGCAAACAAAACATTACAGATGGATTCTGAGTCATGGAGTAGGAGTAAAGAATGCAGGCTATGGCTGTGATCTACTACTACTGATCTCCAGCTGCATCACTTGTCTGTAGAAAACATATCCAGGCTCTGTTTCTTTCATTCATCTCCATTTGTTTACAGTGCAACATGGTAAAGCCTAAGCTCATCAAAAGTGAGCATTTATGTTTGCTGAGAATCAACAATAGCTTTGTCCACACACGGATGCTAATACAACAGGCCTAGCGATGCTCACACACTGATCTTCTCTGCATAATAGCGGTGACTCTGTGACAACCGATGCATTTGAGTCTGGACCAAGCCTTGTTCAATATTTGCCAATGTCTTAGAGCTCAGGCACACATGAAAGAAGCCCCAGCTTGGCAACCAGTTAAAAGCGAGGACTTGGGGCCCAGAGAGGGCAAGCCCCTGTTGCAGGTGGCCTGTTGCCCTCTATCTCAAATAGTCCAAAATCCTGCCTGGTTACTTTACACATGCACACTGGACCTCTTCCAGTACCATGCGCAGGTGGCCCAGAACACTGAACCCCCAAAACATGCACTAGGGGAGCACTAGAGGTATACAAGCTGATAGAGGACAGAGATTAGTAGGCCCATGAAAGATGGCCTGTAACACAGCGCTTTCAAGTGGCATTGGTCCATTCAAGGTGACAAAATGCACTCATTAGAGTTGCCTTCTGCACTGTTACGGCCGAAGTCTACAACAGCGCAATACATTGAAAGTGCCGAAGATAATTTTTTTTAGATTGCTTGTACATTTTATTCATACCTTTTCATACCAGTACATACTGTCCGTAACTAATGTATTTTGACATAACACTTGCAGAGCTGTCGAATGGGAGTTTGAATCTGAGCTTCCTGGGCGTTAGAGAGGAGACATGTCATACACTTTTCAGTTCGTGGCAGCTAGCGACTGGAACGAGCTGCAACAAACACTCAAACTGGACAGTTTTATCTCAATCTCTTCATTCAAAGACTCAATCATGGACACTTACTGACAGTTGTGGCTGCTTTGTGTGATGTATTGTTGTCTCTACCTTCTTGCTGTTCTCTGTGCCCAATAATGTTTGTACTATGTTTTGTTTTGCTACCATGTTATGTTGTGTTGCTACCATGCTGTGTTGTCATGTGTTGCTGCCTTGCTATGTTGTCTTAGGTCTCTCTTTATGTAGTGTTGTCTCTCGTCTTGATGTGTGTTTTGTCCTATATTTATATTTTATTTATATTTTATTTTGAATCCCAGCCCCCGTCCCCGCAGGAGGCATTTTGCCTTTTGGTAGGCAGTCATTGTAAATAAGAATTGACTTGCCTAGTTAAATTAAGGTTACATTTCTGACAAAGAACCACTGAAGCATTATCTTAAGCACAATCCATGACAACACTACATAAAGAAAGACCTAAGACAACATAGCAAGGCAGCAACACATGACAACACAGCATGGTAAAAATACTCTACATCGACATCTCTAGCGCACAGATAATGGGGCGTATAGACACATGCTCCAACGTAACATAGTGAGAACGGTCGCTAAGTGCATCATCTTCGATGCATGGGAAATATGCATTGTTAAAACACTCCATCACTATATGGAAACCTGGGACTGGTGTGGCCTGTTTAGCCCTGTGGTTGCTCTCCACCATTCGTCAAACCTGTCTGGAAGCAAAAGCATGTATTTCTAAATACCTTCACAAAGGACATCCTTATTTTCACCATATTATTGTCTGATGGCAGTCCACTGACTGAGTTCCGCTGACCTCTCCTTCTGGATAGAATTCCGCCTCCGCCTATCTTAATTGAGAATGAATGGGAAACTCTGCTGCCACTTCCTGTCTGGAAAGCCCTTTACTTAGGGCTTATTGTTTTTCGCTCCAGAGTCCAATGGTGGCGAGCTTTACACCATTCCAGTCGACGCTTGGCACTGCGCATGGTGATCTTAGGCTTGTGTGTGGCTGCTCGGCCATGGAACCCCATTTCATGAAGCTACCAACGGACAGTTCTTGTGCTGATGTTGCTTCCAGAAGCAGTTTGGAACTTGGTAGTGAGTGTTGCAACCGAGGACAGACGAATTTTACACGCTTCAGCACTCGGCGGTCCCGTTCTGTGAGCTTGTGTGGCCTACCACTTTGCGGCTGAGCTGTTGTTGCTCCTAGACGTTTCCACTTAACTTACAGTTGACCAGGGCAGCTCTAGCAGGGCAGACATTTGATGAACTGACTTGTTGGAAAGGTGGCATCCTATGACAGTGCCACGTTGAAAGTTACTGAGCTCTTCAGTAATGCCATTCTACTGCCAATGTTTGTCTATGGAGATTGCATGGCTGTGTGCTTGATGTTATACACCTGTCAGCAACAGTTGTGGCTGAAATAGCTGAATCCATTAATTTGGGGGTGTCCACATACTTTACTTTAGTCTATTTAGTGCAGGGGGTAAGTAACCCTGGTCCTGGAGTGCCACAGGCACTTCATGCTTTTGATTTAACCGACCTGGAAGACCAGGTGGGTTAAATTTAGGCAATCACTGAACTTATCAATTAGCTCAGTCGGTCCGGTGCTGTGTCGAGTTGGAACAAAATACTGCAGTACCTGCGGCACTCCAGTAACAGGGTTGCGTACCCCTGATATAGTGTGTATAAATATATATTTTTAAGACTGAAAATGTTTCATGTTTTCAACGATTACAAGCACATATTCCTGTTGATAGATATGTCCCACAGTTATTACACAAGGGCATGTGAATACATTTATTTTATTAACCAGTGGTGGAAAAAGTACCCAATTGTCATACTTGAGTAAAAGTATAGATACCTTAATAGAAAGTTACTCAAGTAAAAGAAAGTGAATGTCACCCAGTAAAATACTACTTGATTAAAAGTCTAAAAGTATTTGTTTTTAAATATACTTAAGTATCAAAAGTAAATGTAATTGCTAAAATATACTTAAGTATCAAAAGTAGAGGTAAAAGTATAAATTATTTTAAAAATCCATATATTAAGCAACGCAGACGGCATCATTTTCTTCTTGTTGGGCACACTCCAACACTCAGGCATTATTTACAAAATAGGCATTTGTGTTTAGTGAGTCCGACAGACCATAAGTGTTCTCTTGATGAGTGCGTGAATTTCACAATTTTCCGGTCCTGCTGAGCATTCAAAATGTAACAATAACTTTTGGTTGTCAGGGAAAATGGATGGAGTAAAAAGTACAATAAGTAAAAGTTGTCAAAAATATAAATGGTAAAGTACAGATACCTCAAAAAACTACTTAAGTAGTACTTTAAAGTATTTTTACTTAAATACTTTACACCATTGCATTGTATCACTGACCTGCTGCCTACTCACTTTCTAGCCCAAAGGCTGGCAGATGGTGATATTGAGTCATTTCATCTTATCGTCGAAAAGGGACATATGCAGCTGCCTATACACTCGTACTCTGTGGTGGAAAATGATGTTTCATAACCTGGAAAATATGCATACATTTTTTTCTTCTGCCTTCTCGCAATTAAATCGAATTAAGGAGGAAATCGACGCCTTTGCAGCCTGAATGGAATTTACGAACCGGTCCACGGGGGATACAAGTCTATAGCCAGTTACTAACATTAACTTTGGATGGTAAGATGAAACGACTCAATATCGCCATCTGCCGGCCTTTGGGCTACTCACCTTTCAGATTGTTTGTGGACTGATTTTGGACTGATCAGATGCTATGTTGACGGGTGTTTTCCTAATATCTTTATCCATTGAATGCTTGTGATTTTACAGGGTATATCCTGATATTGTGAAATGTATAGGCTATTTGGTATATTGGCTTTTGAGAAATATTGATTATAGGATTACATATTATTGATGAAATAGCCTATCTGTTCAGTTAAAGGCGCTCTACCTAGTTTGGAGGCACTCTGCAGAAGCCAGTCATAGCTTCAGGTATTGGCTATTTCAATTATTCTTTGTTATTTTGAAAGTCTACGTAGGACAGAGTTCATCAACGTCTTGTAAATACTTGTGGACCCAGCTCACCTTCTAGCCCAAAACCTGTAAATATACAACAGCATGTTGCACCTGATTCCGTCTGACTACTTATGCTTCACACACCCTGACAGTAGGGTCCTCTATGTTACTGGTAGTATTAATGTTAGCATATGATGGCTAATAAATGTATTGATTATGGTCAGGCTATGCAGGAGTTCCAGCGTTAGATATCGGATGTGAATATTTTTCACATCCACCTGCCGGTAAGCATTGGTACTGCACAACTGTAGTTCAACATTCCTGCCTGTGTGTACACTGAGTATACGAAACATTAGGAACACCTTCCTAATATTGAGTTGTCTTGCCCATTCACCATCTGAATGGCACACACACACAATCCATTTCTCAATTGTCTCAAATCCTTCTTTAACCCGTCTCCTTCCCTTGAAGTGGATTTAACAAGTGACATCAATAAGGGATCATAGCTGTCACCTGGTCAGTCTATGTCATGGAAAGAGCAGGTGTTTTTAAGGTGTTGTATACTCAGTGTATAATAGCCTGTAGTGTCTGCATGAAGGTTTTCTAAAAAGATCAATGACAATGTGAACTATTCGGTTTGAAAACGCACTTCCTGCACTTCTGCATTATGAAAGCCAACTTGTGCTGACCTTTTGTGAACATAAAATGATGCATGTAAATAATTAGGACACTTTCCTCTCCATCACTCCCATATGAAGGCACATAGAGTTAGTGTTTAAGCATACAATGAGGTGTTTAATAAAGCTGACAGTCTCTATTGTTTGGGACTTCACAGGTGGACAAAATCTAGGTAAGAGAGTTGTTCACTTCATTTTATACAGGATGAGTGAGAGAACCTAAAATACACAGTAAAAGCCAATAGTTTTACTTTAGTGACTGTAGAATACAAATTTGTACAACAATCTCTAGCATGGTATCTTAGTCATTCAATAAAAAGTTCACTATAATATTTATTGTATAATGAAGATAAAACAACACATTCAAGGGAAATAAAATGCAGATTAACTTAAAATTCTCTCTTGATTTTGAAACAGTTTCATTCATGGCAACAAAGTCCAGCTTGTGCCGCCAAACGGTTTGAGCATCCAAACCGCAAACAGCTTCTTTAAGTGAACTATTAACTACAAACAATTACCAAACACATAGTTCTGTTTGTAAAAGCCATAAAGCAAAGCATTGTAGGCTGACTCTCGCAAAGCAAAGTGAAAAAAGTACTTTAAACAAAGTTCTGTTGTCTCCTTAAATCCTGTTCTTTCACATTCAATAGTTGTGCATGTTTTTACACAGCACATAGACCAAAAGAGCAAGTCTATCCCTTTACATTCTCAATACATTCCTTGTGTGAATCTGATTTCAGGGGAGTGCAGGGTGGGCAAGATTATCCAGTCTATGTACTGTAATGTATGTCAGCTTCTTTAGCTGTAGGGGTGTAAGTTTGGAGCTATGTGAGGCTTTTCTTGATTTATAACATGAGTAATTCTTTGGGATAAGGCTATTTTCTAACTGTGCATATAAAGAGTGAACCTAGAAAAATTCCCTGATATCCTATCAAGTGCTAAAGTGTGCGTGTAATTGTGTGATGAAGCTATGAAAAAAGACTGCTACTGTCTTGTAAGAATAGTGTAATGGTATTATTGCTATTCTGTAACCTGAAATGTTAAATTTGATATTAATAAGTTATGTTGTGTTTCTTATGCATGTCTAAAATATTTCTGAATTGATCAAGACTGAGGAAAACAATGTGTGTTCAAAAAGGTTTACATGATTTTAAATTGATGTGCAACTGCCTATCAAGCTCCCTCATGCAGTGGCACTTAAGGACTAAAGGTTAACAGTCATATTTTCATCTGCTCAGGCCCTGTAGGCCCTAAGCACATAGTTCCTACTTCACCATATCCGCAAATCTTCATTCTATTACTGAGGGTGACTTTACGGGACTTGCAATAACATCTAATAGTAGACTGGACCCTTTAAGTGATGTTTTGTTGGGGCCCCATCTGGACAGAGTATGAGTTGTAAACTACATAGATCACTATTGGCTTATGGCCAACTGCTATGGATCAAATGAAAGGGGTGGAGGTGGGCATGGAGGAGAAACACACAAGGGAAAATATAACAAATGTAAAGAGATACTCCTTTTGTACAATACAATTATCATACAAATGTGTGCAATCCAGTAGTGTGAGATCAAGTCAATTCAGTTGCATTGTCTCTACTATGTTTTAGCTGCTGAATTCTCTGACACTTTGCCACTGTGAGGATGGGGTATAATGAAACGAGGGCCACCTGTAACAGACAATGACCGTACATGCCTCTGCAAGGTCTGATATGCTCACACAGGCAAACATACAACAGTGAAACAGCTGCCCCTCACCAGTACGACACCCTGTTTATGACATCATGATTTCTGGATTATTCATTTCCTACTAGTGTTGGGGCGTTTACAAAAGGGTATTTTACTGTGCCAATTTATAAAATGGATACATTTTATACATAATCATGACTGAGATGTACATTTAGGCTATGATATTTACAACATTTGTAACTTAGTTTACTCAGTGAAAAAATTCACCAGAGTGATCTATCAATGGATAATTTAATTAACCATAAATAGGTTTATTGGCATGGTTCATGAAATGGCATGTCTTTCGATTGAGCTAAGCACAATCACAATGGACGGTTTTTCAATGCTGAGATGGGACCTTGGGTTTGAAAGTTGGCAGAGTATCCAGCAGCTGCAGGTAAATAGTTAACACAATAGAAGGAACCATGTTATCCTTAGCATTGCGATTTTCCTTCACAACATACGGTATACAGGAACTTTAACCTCACAGCACTGTCATTACAATTTCCTAGGGACAGACATTCGCCACTATTAAACGGTAAATGACCCAAAAAACTACTCTCTGGAAATAAATCCACTGATTAAAATGGTAATAACAACATTTTAAAGAAAGCACAGTATAATGAACAAAATAGTAAATATTAACCAGTGAATACTCTACTTAATAAGGATCTCGCTGGGTAAACATGGCAGTAATCCACAAAAATATACCTTTTTCTTGAATCTGGTGATGGTACAATACAGACGTACTTAGCTACACCAAGGTGATAAATATTAAAGTTGCTATTTACATAACAAATGAAAACATTTGGCTCAAATTTAGAATTTTACAAACAGAACAGCAAGTGTTCATGGCTTTAGATATTGATTCAAGATCTGGCTTGCATGTCTTCATATTGGTTGTAACAGAGCACAGTAAAAACATAACTAAGATAAACAGTTGTTTTTGAGAGAATTGCTAGGAAACCATAGCTACAAAATAACAGAAACAAACATACAGTACAGCTTTGGCTTACATTACCAATGAATTGTTGGAGCAATGAGAAGATTTCTTACTATTACTATGCTACCAGTTCAACTGGACGATTTCTCATTATCTTAATTTCCCATATCAGATTTTAAAATGAATGTTATTATTGCAATATACTTTTCCTATCTCTTTTAGAACTAATCACATGACTCTGAGCCATGTCTTTCCCATACATGATAGCTTTTCCTGTCTCAAACCCCACTAGATAAATTCTACCTATTTCAAATTAAAAACAACAACTTTGTTGTAGTGTCTCTGAGGTCGATTTTGTTTTAAAATTAGATTTCACATCGATTTGATTTAATAACTTAATAGAAGAGACAAATTGAGTCAAAATTGTATGAGATTAAAGGTGTATGCGGTTACACCATCATGTTGTGAAACTTGAGCTCTAACAGTGGACGCCACAAGCAGGGGCCCTCAGCCAGTAGGCAACACTCTTGACTTTCTTTGATTGTTTGCAACTTGCAACCACAACAGCAAAAACAGAAACTACAAGTAAGTGCCAGACTAGATCAGTGACTACAATAAACTAGATTGTTTCATATATTTTTTTTTTTCTTTGAACATCGGACTCCTGCAAACATAATCTGATTGCACCCAGTACCTGATAACGTCTGTTTGTGTACATAATTCAGTCCAACTACTTGAATGCTTTTCTTATTAATGTGAGACGTATTTAATTTAGATATGTCCTTTAATTGTATTTGCCATTCTCCTTCTTACAAAATGAAATGGAGTTAAATAATAATATTATAATGATAACTATGAAGACCTTTCCTACCCCATCCATCTCTCCCCCATGTCTACCCCCTCCCTCCCTCCCTCCCTCCCTCCATCTGACTAGCTGGTGACTGGAGGCTTGACCAGGTGGCTCTATGTCACCCAGGTGTCCATGCGCATGCGCTTGACAGAAGGGCTCGCCCTGTTGTCCTCGGTGCCGGCCGGGGGTCTGCCCAGCCCCATGGAGGAGGAGTGGAAGTCTGGCCGGTGGTCCTCGCGGTCGCTGCCATCGTACGAGCTGCAGGAGGAGCTGAGGCTGTCCACTGGCGAGCGGCCCAGGTCCTGCCGGCTGGACGCCTGCTGTTGTTGCTGATGCCGCTGCTGTTGCTGCTGCTGGTGGAAGCCAGAGGGGGTGACACGCTCCCGCGGAGGGGAGATGGGCTCTGACTTGATATTGATGTTTTGGCTGGTGTTGATAGAGAGGTTGGAGCCCTGAGGTAGGTGACCACCACCCCTGTGAGAGAAACAGCACGGGCTCAGTGGCCATTTGGAAAGTGACATAGATCAGGTTCTTGGAGTGGTGGTTGGAAAAGAGATCTGAAGGAGTACAAGCTATGTACTTTGAATGTGTATATAATGTGTGTGCATGTGTGGGTTTCTTAATGTGCATGTGCGTGTGTTTGCTAGTGTGTTACTCACACCAAAGAGCTGAGAGCTGCCTGGCCCAGTTGATGTTGTTGCCATGCCGACATGGAGCCCAGAGAGAGCCCTGGAGAGCCGAAGCCCTGTAGGGAGGAGATCTCTGCACTGCTCAGGGAGTACTCTGCAACAACAACAGCACCAGAGAACAGTGAGTTACACACAATCCCCCTCCCACTGCTACTGCAGAAACACCTCTCACCACAGGTGACCAGACCAATCAGTAACAGCCAGGCAGGCAGGGCTGAAGCAGCCGTGGCAGGGGACAGAGGGGTAGACTCACCGGTGTTGTAAGCAGTGGGCATGCCTGAGTAGACCAGTCCTTGAGGGGGTAGGCTGGGGGTGGTGACCGACACTACTGGGGTGGCCAGTGGCTGGGACTGGGACTGGGAGCTGCTTAGCCTTTGGGTGTTCTGCAAACAGAACCAGGAAAAAACTGATTTAATGAACAAAGCAACAGTATGGCCCTATAGGGCTTACTGTAGTGTTATAGATTACATTTTTATATGTTTTTAAGTAGTAACTTGATAAAGAGCATTATTATTGTGACAGTGGACAAATGTGTTGCGATACTACTTTCCACCAAGAGGTGGCATTGTAGCTTCATGTCACATGTAGTTACAATCCAGATAACATATTGAGGCTTGTTATATGACAACAGCTTGACAATATGCGCTGTAAGCATAAAACTCAATCCCATCAAGTAAAGACATTGCATGTTTTTGTCCAATATTGAGAAGAGGCCTGTTGTTTGTGGATGAATCTCTTAACAGATAGTCAATGTAGGGATTATGGATAAGGGAATATAGTTTGGAAGTATGATATCGTTTTACCATATACAATAGCGGGATTGGTGCTGATATGCAATCTTATTCATATTCAATTTTCCTTACAAGCTAAGCACTCAAGTTGTTTACAGATGGCAGATTTCTTAAGCCTAATACAAAAAGAGACGGGTCCTAAATTTGGATAATATACAGTAGCTACTACTAACTCCTTTAAAACCGCAATCCTGGCTGCAGTGGCTGGCATGCTGTCCCAAGCACACAGTCACACACAACGCAGTGCCTTCATGCAGCAGCAACAGGACCACACAAGCTCTGAGGCAGCCAACTACACTCATCAGGCCCACACACTCACACTGAACTAATTTCCCACAATTTATAATCTATGTATGCTTTATTCAAATATTCTGAGGATATAACATTCTGTCCATTATGTACCTCTAATATCAACTTTGAATGCTACACTTGTTTGTTCTGATCTTAAAGTGAGACATACAGTGCATTCGGAAAGTATTCAGACGACTTCCCTTTTTTCACATTTTGTTACGTTATAACCTTATTCTAAAGTGGATTGAATAAAAAAATTTCATCATCAATCTACACACAATACCCCATAACGACAAAGCGAAAACTGGTTTTTGACATTTTTGCAAATGTATTAAAAATAAAAAAAACAGACCGTTTGCTATGAGACTCAAAATTGAGCTCAGGTGCATCCTGTTTCCAATGATCATCCTTGAGATGTTTCTACAACTTGATTGGAGTCCACCTGTGCTATATTAAACTGATTGGACATGATTTGGAAAGGCACACACCTGTCTACATAAGGTCCCACAGTTAACAGTGCATGTCAGAGCAAAAACCTAGCGATGAGGTCGAAGGAATTGTCAGTAGAGCTCTGAGACAGGATTGTGTCGAGACACAGATCTGGGGAAGGGTACCAAAAAATGTCTACAGTAATGAAGGTCCCCAAGAACACAGTAGCCTCCATCATTCTTAAATGGAAAAGCTTGGAACCACCAAGACTCTTCCTAGAGCTGGCTGCCCAGCCAAACTGAGCAATTGGGGGAGAAGGGTCTTGGTCAGGGAGATAACCAACAACCCGAGAGAGCTCCAGAGTTCCTCTGTGGAGATGGGAGAACCTTCGAGAAGGACAACCATCAATGCAGCACTCCACCAATCAAGCCTTTACGGTAGAGTGGCCAGACGGAAGCCACTCCTCAGTAAAAGGCACATGACAGCCCGCTTGGAGTTTGCCAAAAGGAACCTAAAGGACAAGATTCTCTGTTCTGATGAAACCAAGATTGAACTCTTTGGCCTGAATGCCAAGCGTCACGTCTGGATGAAACCTGGCACCATCCATACGTTGAAGCATGGTGGTGGCAGCATCATACTGTGGGGATGTTTTTCAGAGCCAGGGACTGGGAGACTAGTCAGGATCGAGAGAAAGATGAATGGAGCTGAAGTACAGAGAGATCCTTGATGAAAACCTGCTCCAGAGCGCTCAGGACCTCAGAATGGGGCAAAGGTTCACCTTCCAACAGGAAAACAACCCTAGGCACACAGCCACAACAACATAGAGTGACTTCTGGACAAGTCTCTGAATGTCCTTGAGTGGTCCAGCCAGAGCCCAGACTTGAACCCGATGAACTGAAAATAGCTGTGCAGCGATGCTCCCTATCCAACCTGACAGATCTTGAGAGGATCTGCAGAGAAGAATGGGAGAAACTCCCCAAATACAGCTGTGCCAAGCTTTCAGCGTCATACCCAAGAAGACTCTAGGCTGTAATCACTGCCAAAGGTGCTTCAACAAAGTACCGAGTAAAGGGTCTGAATACTTATGTAAATGTGATATTTCCGTTGAGAATAAGGCTATAACATAACAAAATGTTTAAAAAATCAAGAGGTCTGAATGCTTTCCGAATGCACTGTACTTGCTAGCACCTGACAGAGGCAAAATGACATTTAGCATGAGCAACAGGACTGTTTGGGTGGGAATAACATCAAGAGACACATTTACTCAATCAGTGTAGCAAACACATAAGGCATATCCTTATGATATGGTTACTTGTAATATAATGCAGCTGAGGGTTACATTTGAGGCAATATTGCATCATGACAGTTTGATAAATATCCGCTGCTCCTATTCTCTCCAACGAGGTGACATCATCAAAAACAAACTTCTTCAGAGACATAATCCACAATGAAGTAATCTGCCCCTCCCCATGAGAAAAATAAATCCAAGATCTGAAATCTCTTCTTGGGAAGTTACATTGGAATTTTTGTGATCTTACGAAACCTTTCGTTTTTACTAAATAATATTTGATGATGTGTGTCCAAAATACTTTCTTGAAGTAACCAGACACAAGATTGATAAAGACCTGTCTAAAAGTTCTTGTGAACATGTGCATTGTGTGCTCACTCGCAAACAAACAGAAACACACGCAAAACCCAGCAGGATGTCTGGCATTCCCTGAACAACACATGGGAGTGGCGGTGCACAACACATTAGACAGGTTGAGGCATCTTTAACAGGCCAGGCCTAAAACATGCAGTGACACACTGATGCTGCTGTTCCTTTCTCAAGTTAGTCTTTTATAAAAAATAAAATGCATTCAATCAAATCAAATAAATTCAATAAACTCAGTTCAAGTTATTTAAATCTACAGTTCAAGTATAGCTGTCACTCCTGAACACGTATTACAAGATCTATATGCCTCTTTCTGTTGTTACGATTTAAAGTGTGCTCATTCAGCCATTTTTCTCAGGCATTTCTTAAAACTCACCAAATCCATTTCCTCTTCCTCCGACTGCTCTCAACAGAAGAGAAGAAGAGAGGCAGGGTTACAAGAGAAGGTCAGGATGGCTTCTACAGTCACCCTTTTGATGTTGAAATCCAAAGTCCTAATTGCCTGATTGTATTCCACAAGTAAAAGTCCTCTAGACGTGCCTGACCTCTAGACTTAAAAATTCACTCTGTCCTCTGCTATTCATGTTACCTTGCGAAACCCTCTTTGTCAAATGCAATGTCCATCAATTTCTTTGTGGACTCATGAACTTCCCTGAAATACTTGAATGCACATGACAGCCCGCTTTGGATAGAAGTGTCTGCTAAATGACCATGTTATAATACTTTAGCATTGTGTTTGTGACCATTTCAGAGTTTGACCTATGATTTTGGATCTACCACTATTCGCTACTCAGAAGGTTACTGATGTAAAACCAAAGTGGATAAACTCTAAGGTGAAGAGTTTAAGTCAGCAAGCACACTTTATGACTTGGACTAAACTCACATTGAATAAGATCTTAACCTCTCATGCATCAATACATAACTATGTCAATCTAATTACTTCATCAATCCTGAGACTCTAACGTGACTCATTTGGAAGGCTCTCCACTTTCAAATAAACTGACTAGTTAGGTAAACTCAATGAACACTGTAATGTAACAAAATCTTTGTAGCTCATGTAAAGTAGTCAACGAGGTACCAGTCAATGTAATGTATTGATACAGTACTACTAAGTCTGCATATTGTGCATTTTTGTTTCACCTAGGGATTACTGGGGTCTCTCTGTATGGAAGGCCTACTGTTCTGCTAGACAAGAGGCTAACTGGAAGCCCCTCTTCCATATTCCCTGTGCCCTGGCCAGGACTGTCTTAATATTACACTCAATCAATAGCATCAGGAAGACACGACAAGGGCGACAAGATATTATCTGGCTCACACTGGGCCCCTGATTAAGCCTTCATCCCCACTCTGTCACACTGAGATGTGATTAATTTAATACCATTATGGCCTAATGACAGGCTGTCTGCAGACCTGCCAGCCCCCAAAGCCTTAACCTATCTGGAATGTTGCGTTTACACTGACAGAGCTGAGCAGAGTAGGCCCTCCCTTTCGTCTCAATACTACTGACACATTCAGGACTTCTAAATTCTCTCTGTCTGAACCATTCTACCAGTTAGATCTAAAATAATGCTTTTTCTTTGTGACGTGTGGAGCTCTACCACTTCCAGATGCTGGCATGGTAACAGTACCATACACATGTTGATCCCCTGCTCCAGGGGCTGGTGGATGGATCAGGGGTGCCCACGTCACGGGCACCCCTAATCCAAACAACGCCTCTGTGTCTTGGAGGAACTCCCATTGCTGAGAGCTCCAGCAACATGCAGGTTGGAAAGAGTCTATTACTGGCCAATTTCGGGACACTTTTATCCTCTTTCTTCTCATTTAGATTGATGAGACAGTCTAGTGCAGCCTCAGGTGCTCTGCACCTTCATTATAATAATTAGAGAGGGCCTATCATTTCAATATGAATAATTGAGTGACTGGGCCTCAGAAATATAGACCAACTAGCTATAGTGCTGTTTGTGTTTTTGGCACTGTCCAGAATCTTGCTCCTGTTGGTGATCAAATAAAAATGCAGCATGTGAAGGAATGCCACTGCACGTAAACCAGTCCCACCAGGAAGAAAGGGATCCTCAGACAGCACTGATATCCTCAGGACATTGTCTCCTGCTCCAAAACATTTCCAACATGGCATGCTATACCACAATGATACCGTCACAAGCCTGTGTAGGGAAAATAAAACTCCCTCTGTTGCACACATGTGAGGGGAAAGGAGAATGCTTCTAAGCCAGAATATGAGCCGGCCCTAGGACTGAGAGAGATACATAGTGTTCCTACAGTCTGCTCATGTGCAGTGAGGAGTGGGGATTGTAGGCTACTCACCAGTGGGGGCATCATGCCTTTGCTGGACGGGGGGATCACCACTCTCAGGTCTGGCTTGCGGTTTCCCATCCCCATGTTCACTCCAGGGGGCGGTGGAGACTTGGTGGGCATGACTTTCCCCAGGCCGTTCCCGCTGGGTGTGCCCAGGAGTCCCGGAGAGCCCCTGGAGTTGACAAAGCCACTCCCTTGAGAGACACACAGAGACAGAAGCCATCACGGGACTGTGAGCCACCACAACAACAGGCATCTGCCAAATCTCCAACCATTTAAAGCTGCATAGCTTGCTACGGCACGCAACGTTAAGTGTTCCCAACCCTCTGGGAAGTTTTAATAGACTGATAATTATCCTGCACATTTACCAAAATAAAATGTCAATTTCAGAATTGATGAGCCTTTCATTCTTGCTGTGAGTGACGATATCAAAGTCAACTCCTTGTATCCTGGGATGAGGAGCAATTCACTTAACAAATGTACTGTGACTGCTGTTTAAGGTGGGAATAGCAAGCCATTACAGTTGGGTAAAACACTTTCCTAAAAGATTGTTACTTTTTTTAAGTGACAATATGAGAATACTATCTATGTACTCATAGTACTGTATTCGTGGTACTATATACATTTGTGTGAACTGTAATTTCCTTGTTTTACTCTAATGGTAGATTTACAGAAGAATGAGTCATAAGGCTGGTTTACCCCCACCCAGAGTCATTTGCTGTGGCAGCAGCTCTAAAACAAAGTGAAAGAAAGCACAGGGCAATGACACGATCAGGAGAAGGACCATTACAGTGCATGTCACACCATGCATACATGAAATGGGACTGATGTGGGGTATATACGCAAATAAATCAATGAAGTGCTATGGTATCAATGTGAGAGTATAAGAAAATTCAATAGCAGTTTCTAACTTGTTTAGATCCATTATTCAGCTTTTTTTTAAGATTACAGATAGTAAAAAAATATATTTGAAACAGAGGGATGAAAGAATCCATGCTATCTATTATTTCATCAACAGATCAGTGACACACTTCAACAAGTAACTGAGCACTCCATTGTGTTGTATAGAGCCCAGTGAAACACAAGCCAGCTGCAGAATAAGCAGGACCTTGCTCTGTCAAATAATGGAACAATCACCTCTCTAGCTACAGATAAGAACCCCCACAATACACAAGCAAATAAACAGTTATGAGACATACAATGGTATCTCACAGCTGAATCAACAGCATACGCAACGCAAACTACTATCGCTCCCAGCACTCGCTTTCATCTTATTCTGGAAGTGACTGCTGCAAAATCCAAGGTGCACGCATATAATTAGCCATGTAAATGACCCAAACGCTAAAAATAGCAGACACTGCTACTGCTTATGGCAAAACATTCAATACGTTAACATAAGCAAAGGTTCATTGGAGGACGAGTACCATCTGGGTCAACAACAGTTGCAAAGTATCTTCACTATCGGAAATTTGATAAGTCAGTGTAAATCAGAATTCTTTATTTCTAAGAAAGGTAAATAATTTTCTGAAAGGCAAACTAGTTGTGGATTTCCACACAGAGGTTTCTTCCCTTCTCGGATCTACTCAGAAACTATTGTGGGAGTGGGCGGGCAAATCAAGTGAGGCAATATCTGGGCTGGTGTTTGGGAGGGGGAGGGTCCTATCTTGCTTGATATGACTGTAAAAGGTGCAGCAACACAGCTCTCTGATAATGATCAGAGGCCTATGATATCATCACAAGGAATCCGTCCAAAATGAAAATCTTTTGTAGCACAAACGTGGATGTGTAGGCAGTAACTAGGGCCTAACTGAGGAGAAACATGCTCCTTGAAGCTAATTTGACATGGACTAAAGCCAGTTGTGCACAAAAGCAACATGCAGAATAACTGTAGTGTACATTTGTACAGATGCCTAAAAATTGCTGATGAAGAAAATACTTAAATGTAATTAGTGCCAGCATCCCTTTTAGACCTTTAAATTGTTTCTAAATGGGGCACTGTTACAAGACAACTATTTTTACCTCACAGTTAATTTTAAAACAAGAAAATGATCACAAGAGGGGAGCCAAGCCGTAAGCAGAAACATTTTTGTGGATTTGTTTTCTGTGTGTTATCTGAACCAGAATGGTTATTCTGCCATCAAATCCTCAATGAATGACCCCAGGGCATGCACAATGATGTTTAGTTTCTGTTTGGGTAAATAAATATACTTTTTGTTGTAAGTAATTAACACCGCCCACTGTGGGAGCAAAGTTACATAAGAGGTAACGTAAGACAAAATAAACTCTGTTGACTAAATCGTGCTTTCACTAGAATGAACCGTAGAGCAAGTGAGGCAGATCTGACCAGACCTGACTGTCATTAAGCAAACACCAGAGGAACATGAGTCTCAGTGAGGGAAGAGAATACACATTAATGAGAAAAGATTAATGGATGTGAATCAAGAGCCTCTAATAGATTAAGTGGAAAGGAGAGCAAATTATAATTAATGAGCCTGGACAGAAACTCTTTAGCGGGTGCTCTGGTATTGATTTGACTCTGGAAACAGAGAGCAGGTATGTGAGAGATTACAGTACAGTCACTCACTCGGTAGTTGTTCCAAGAACGCCAATCCATATTTCACTTGGAGGGCCCCTTAACATAAAACAAATACAGTTTAGAATGCTTTTTAAAGGAAAGAAACATACAAATTGGAAGTGGTAATCTACTGGGAACACCTACGGCGTCCACGGTTGTCTAGAAATAAAGGAATAATATGTTCAAATAGACTCTTTTTGACACACAAACATGCCTTGTAATTGCTCTTCAAGAGACTGTAACGCTCTAGCATTCATGAAAGAATCTGCACAACTTGCAGGTATACTGCACAACAGAGAGAAGAGTGGCATCCCCTACATACTGACAAGCTCTCATTCTGAATGCTCAGTGGGAATAGAGAGAGCATGGAAAAAGTGGAACCGTGTGCAAAGCAGCCCTAATGCATTGAGCAGTGTGACTTTTTCACATAAACAATTCCACACTGGATTGCTAATTAGGTGTACAAATATATATATATATATATATATATATATACTACCGGTCAAAAGTTTTAGAACACCTACTCATTCAAGGGTTTTTCTTTATTTTTACAATTTTCTACATAGTAAAACTATTAGAATAATAATAGTGAAGACATCAAATAGCACATGAAATAGCACATATGGAATCATGTTGTAACCAAAAAAGTGTTAAACAAATCAAAATATATTTTATATTTGAGATTCTTCAAATAGCCCCCCTTTGCCTTAATGACAGCTTTGCACTCTCTTGGCATTCTCTCAGCCAGCTTCATGAGGTAGTCACCTGGAATGCATTTCAATTAACAAGTGTGCCTTCTTAAAAAGTTAATTTGTGGAATTTCTTTCCTTCTTAATGCATTTGAGCCAATAAGTTTTGTTGTGACAAGGTAGGGGGGGTATACAGAACATTGCCCTATTTGGTAAAAGACCAAGTCCATATTATGGCAGGGAACAGCTCAAATAATCAAAGAGAAACAACAGTCCATCATTACCATAAGACATGAAGGTCAGTCAAGAAAGAAAGTTTCTTCAAGTGCAGTTGCAAAAACCATCAAGCGCTATGAAGAAACTGGCTCTCATAAGGACCGCCACAGGAATGGAAGACCCAGAGTTACCTCTGCTGCAGACGATAAGTTCAATTGAGTTACCAGCCTCAGAAATTGCAGCCCAAATAAATGCTTCACAGAGTTCAAGTAACAGACACATATCAACATCAACTGTTCAGAGGAGACTGCATGAATCAAGCCTTGGTCGAATTGCTGCAAAGAAACCACTACTAAAGGACACCAATAAGAAGAAGAGACTTGCTTCGGGCCAAGGAACATGAGCAATGGACATTAGACCAGTGGAAATTTGTCCTTTGGTCTGATGAGTCCAAATTTGAGATTTTTGGTACCAACTGCCGTGTCTTTGTGAGACGCAGTGTGAGTGAACGGATGATCTCCGCATATGTATTTCCCACCATGAGGCATGAAGGAGGAGTGGGGGTGCTTTGGGGTGGGGGTGCTTTGCTGATGACACTGTCAGTGATTTATTTAGAATTCAAGGCACACTTAACCAGCATGGCTACCACAGCATTCTGCAGCGATACGCCATCCCATCTGGTTTGGGCTTAGTGGGACTATCATTTGTTTTTCAACAGGACAATGACCCAACTCACCTCCAGGCTGTGTAAGGGCTATTTTACCAAGAAGGAGAGTGATGGAGTGCCGCATCAGATGACCTGGCCTCCACAACCCCCCAGACCTCAATCAAATTGAGATGGTTTGGGATGAGTCGGGCCGCAGAGTGAAGGAAAAGCAGCCAACAAGTGCTCAGCATATGACGGAACTCCTTCAAGACTGTTGGAAAAGTATTCTAGGTGAAGCTGGTTGTCACAACACAACTGATTGGCTCAAACTCATGAAGAAGGAAAGAAATTCTACAAATTAACTTTTAACAAAGCACCTGTTAATTGAAATGCATTCCAGGTGACTACCTCATGAAGCTTGTTGATAGAATGTCAAGAGTGTGCAAAGCTGTCATCAAGGCAAAGGGTGGCTATTTGAATAATCTCAAATATAAAATATATTTTGATTTGTTTTTGGTTACATGATTCCATGTGTTATTTCATAATTTTTATGCCTTCACTATTATTCTACAATGTAAAAATAAAGAAAACCCCTTGAATGAGTAGGTGCTCTAAAAATCTTGACCGGTAGTGTATATATCACAGTTGCTTTAATTACATCCATGTAATTTATGTTTGGGCAAAGCATGAGAAGTTCATATTCTTGTGTGCCAAGGTCTAAGTATTTGAACGAGAGCCAAAACAGATGGCTCATTCCAGACAAAACAATTTAAAATGTATTTAAAATCAAAAACCTCTCTCTGAAAATATATAATTAATATATAATTAAAATAAAGCTAGAACAATTTGCCTGCAAAACCAGAATACTGTACTTTGTGAGTGAATATTCAGACCCTCACTCGCCTTTTGTCATGGTCACCAAGACCCAGGCTACTTTATGGAGCCCGGGGCTCTTCAAACATAATCTCAGTCCAATCTCCTTATCTATCATGATTCATGTCTGCAGAGCACTGGGACTGAGCCACTGCAGGAGGAATAGTGGAGCCCTTTTCCCCCCTTATTTAAACACTGGCTTTTGTGCTCCTCGTGTGCTAGATGACCCTCCCTGCCGAGCCTCTTTTACCCAAGTTAAACACTGTGTACATTTAGCACTGCCTGTAATGTTCTACGGGTGAAATTAATGTATGAGAATAGAAAATCCCATTTTGGCTTAACGTAAGATGTGGTGCATTAACAGAAACACACTTTCATGTTTTTGTTTTAATATTATTATGTTCTCGGATTGAAAACAGGCTCATGTTCATTCTGAATCAATACATACTCAATTCAAATCAAATGACAAAGACCTCTAATGTATTTCCTTCACACTGCTGCAGAAAGGAAACTATGACAACGACTCCAGAAAGCTACAGCTTTCCAGCTGCAGTACTTATGCTTCCACAATGTGGAAGAGAGAAATGCTAAGGTGCAATGAGATGTCATGTCATGTCCATGGACAAAATAATTCATTTGCACTTTGCCGGTGCATGTCAATATTAAGAGAGTTTTCTTTCCAAGGACAAGAGCTGGCATGACAGGTTGGATTAGGGTTTGGATCAGGGTCACCATTCCTGAGGCTTAATCATTGATCCTGAGCATTTCCCAGGACATTCTCCATGCTTGTAAGCTCTTCTTAGTAGAGATATCAAGCCACACCACAGAGGGAGAAAAGAGAGCAACCAGTACAAGACAGGAGCATTCCGTCTGCTTTGTCCAAAAGGCCTCTCTTCTCCCAATAGCTGCTGCTTGTGAAAAATCTGAGCTATGTAAGAAACGGCCATCTGACAGCAGCACTGAAGAGAGTGGTTTCTCTCCCAAGCAGTCTGTTACCATAGACTTCCAGTCATTGCGCTAATGCTAGTTAGCAATTCCGCTAACGATAGTAAGAACTTCCTTAAAACTCCACAGAGAGACATAAAAATGGTATCCACAAGATCATCTGGCAAAGTAGATAAAGGGTTTACATTTTAGTTTTACCACTTTTTCTCCACAATTTCATGATATTCAATTGGTAGTTTACAGTCCAACTCCACTACGGACTCAGAAACACGACCCTGCCAAGCCGCACTGCTTCTTGACAGCCGCACCAATGTGTCAGAGGAAACACCATCCAGCTGGCAACCGGCCCTACACAAGGAGTCGCTATAGCAAGATGAGACAAGGAAATCACGGCCAGCCAAACCCTCCCCTAACCTGGACAATTGTGCACCGCCTCTTGAGTTTCCCGGTGACAGCTGGCTGTCACACTTCCTGGGAGTGAACCCAGGTCTGCAGTGACACTGCAAATTTTATTTATATTTTACTAGGCAAGTCAGTTAAGAACAAATTCTAATTTTCAATGACGGCCTAGGAACAGTGGGTTAACTGCCTTGTTCAGGGGCAGAACAACAGATTTTTCCCTTATTGCTAGCTGTGCCACTAGAGATCCAGGTTCGAGTCCAGGCTCTATCGCAGCCGGCCGCGACCATTGGTCTCACGGTATGCTTGGGGTCATTGTCCATTTGGAAGACCCATTTGTGACCAAGCTTTAACTTCCTGACTGATGTCTTGAGATGCTTCAATATATTCACCAAATTTTCCTTCCTCATGATGCCATCTATTTTGTGAAGTGCAAGCCTCCCCTCTTGCAAGCCTCCACCTTTTTCCTTCAAACATAACGATGGTCATTATGGCCAAACTGTTTTATTTTTGTTTTATCAGACCAGAGGACATTTCTACAAAAAGTACGATCTTTGTCCCCGTGTGCAGTTGCAAACGGTAGTCTGTTTTTTAATGGCGGTTTTGGAGCAGTGGCTTCTTCCTTGCTGAGCGGCCTTTCAGGTTATGTCAATATAGGACTCGTTTTACTGTGGATATAGATACTTTTGTACCTGTTTCCTCCAGCATCTTCACAAGGTCCTTTGCTGTTGTTCTGGGATTGATTTGCACTTTTCGCACCAAAGTACGATCAGCTCTAGGAGACATAACGCGTCTCCTTCCTGAGCGGTATGATGGCTGCATGGTCCCATGGTGTTTATACTTGCGTACTATTGCAGGTACAGATGAACGTGGTACCTTCAGGCGTTCTGAAATTGCTCCCAAGGATGAACCAGACTGGAGGTCAAATATTTTTTTTATGAGGTCTTGGCTGATTTCTTTTGATTTTCCCATGATGTCAAGCAAAGAGGCACTGAGTTTGAAGGTAGGCCTTGAAATACATCCACAGGTACACCTCCAATTGACTCAAATGATGTCAATTAGCCTATCAGAAGCTTCTAAAGCCATGACATCAATTTCTGGAATTTTCCAAGCTGTTTAAAGGCACAGTCAACTTAATGTATGTAAACTTCTGACCCACTGGAATTGTGATAAGCAATTGTTGGAAAAAATACTTGTGTCATTTACAATGTAGATGTCCTAACTGACTTGCCAAAACTATAGTTTGTTAACAAGAAATTTGTGGAGTGGTTGAAAAACGAGTTTTAATAACTCCAACCTAAGTGTATGCAAACTTCCGACTTCAACTGTATATATATATATATATATACAGTCCCAGTCAAAAGTTTGGACACACCTACTCATTCAAGGGTTTTTCTTTATTTTACTATTTTCTACATTGTAGAATAATAGTGAAGACTTCAAAACTATGAAATAACACATATGGAATCATGTAGTAATCAAAAAGAGTGTTCAACAAATCAAAATATATTATATATTTGAGATTCATCAAATAGCTACCCTTTGCCTTGATGACAGCTTTCACACTCTTGGCATTCTATCAACAAGCTTCATGAGGTAGTCACCTGGAATGCATTTCAATTAACAGGTGCTTTGTTAAAAGTTAATTTGTAGAATTTCTTTCCTTCTTCATGAGTTTGAGCCAATCAGTTGTGTTGTGACAAGGAGGGGGTTGTATACAGAACATAGCCCTATTTGGTAAAAGACCAAGTACATATTATGGCAAGAACAGCACAAATAAGAAAGGATAAATGACTGTCCATCATTACTTTAAGACATGAAGGTCAGTCAATACGGAACATCTTCAAGTACAGTCACAAAAACCATAAAGCGCTATGATGAATCTGGCTCTCATGAGGACCGCCACAGGAAAGAAAGACCCAGAGTTACCTCTGCTGCAGAGGATAAGTTAATTAGAGTTAACAGCACCTCAGATTGCAGCCCAAATAAATGCTTCACAGAGTTCAAGTAACATCTCAACGTCAACTGTTCAGAGGAGACTGCGTGAATCAGGTCTTCATGGTCGAATTGCTGCAAAGAAACCACTACTAAAGGACACCAATAATAAGAAGATACTCGCTTTGGCCAAGAAACACGAGCAATGGACATTAGACCAGTGGAAATCTGTCCTTTGGTCTGATGAGTACAGATTTTTTATTTTTTATTCCAACCACCATGTGAGACGCAGAGCAGGTGAATGGATGATCTCCGCATATGGGGTTCGCACTGAAAAGCATGGAGGAGGTGTGATGTTGTGGGGGTGCTTTGCTGGTGACAGTCTGTGATTTATTTAGAATTCAAGACACAAGTAACTCAATTTCGAGTCTCATAGCAAAGGGTCTGAATACTTATGTAAATAAGGTATTTCAAAAAACATTTCTAAAAACCTGTCTTTGCTTTGCCATTATGGGGTGTGTAAATTGATGAGGATTAATTTATTTTTTAAACAAATTTTACAGTAACAAAACGTGGAAAATGTCCATGGTATTCAGACCACTTGACTTTTTCCATATTTTGTTTCGTTACAGCCATATTCTAAAATTGATTAAATAAAACAATTTCCTATGAATCTACACACAATACCCCATAATGACAAAGCAAAAACATAATGACAAAGCAAAAAGTATTCAGACCCTTTGCTATGAGACTCAAAATTGAGCTCAGGTGCATCCTGTTTCCAATGATCATCCTTGAGATTTTTCTACAACTTGATTGGAATCCATCTGTGCTATATTAAATTGATTTGACATTTTTTGGAAAGGCACACACCTGTGTATATATAAGGTCCCACAGTTGACAGTGCATGTCAGAGCAAAAACCAAGCCATGAGGTCAAAGGAATTGTCCGTAGAGCTCCAAAACAGGATTGTGTTGAGACACAGATCTGGGAAAGGGTACCAAAAAATATATTCAGCATTGAAGGTCCCAAAGAACACAGTGGCCTCCATCATTCTTAAATGGAAGAAGTTTGGAACCACCAAGACTCTTCCTAGAGCTGGCCGCCCGGCCAAACTGAGCTATCGGGGGAGAGGGGCCTTCTAGAGGGACAACCATCTCTGCAGCACCACCAATCAGGCCTTTATGGTAGAGTGGTCAGACGGAAGCTACTCCTCAGTAAAAGGCACATGACAGCCCGCTTGGAGTTTGCCAAAAGGCACCTAAAGGACTCAGACCTTGAGAAACAAGATTCTCTGCTCTGATGAAACCAAGATTGAACTCTTTGGCCTGAATGCCAAGCGTCACGTCTGGAGGAAGCCTGGCACCATCCCTACAGTGAAGCATGGTGGTGGCAGCATTATACTGTTGGGATGTTTTTAAGCCGCAGGGACTGGGAGACTAGTCAGGCTCGAGGTGAAGATGAATGGAGCAAAGTACAGAGAGATGCTCCAGAGTGCTCAGGACCTCAGACTGGAGCGAAGGTTCACCTTCCCTCAGGACAACGACCCTAAGCACACAGCCAAGACAACGCAGGAGTGGCTTCGGGACAAGTCTCTGAATGTCCTTGAGTGGCCCAGCTAGAGCCCGGACTTGAACCCAATCTAACATCTCTGGAGAGACCTGAAAATAGCTGTGCAGTGACGCTCCCCATCCAACCTGACAGAGCTTGAGAGAATCTGCAGAGAAGAATGGGAGAAACTCCCCTAAATACAGGTGTGCCAAGCTTGTAGTGTCATACCCAAGAAGACTCGAGGCTGTAATCACTGCCAAAGGTGCTTCAACAAAGTACTGAGTAAAGGTTCTGAATACTTATGTAAATTTGATATTTCCGTTTTTATTTTTAATACATTTGTAAACATAAAAAAAACGTGTTTTTGCATGTAGATTGTTGAGGAAAAAATCTATTGAATACATTTTAGAATAAGGCTGTAACGTATCGAAATGTGGAAAAATTCAAGGGGTCTGAATACTTTCCGAATGCACTGTATGTATGTATGTATGTATGTGTATATATATATATATATATAAAGCAATATAAAAATCGAAGTTTTTGGTCGCGTACACAGATTTACAGATTTTATCACAGCTGCTTGTGTTTCTGACTAGGTATCCACTTTCTCTTTCCCTAATATTGTATCATATGAGACACAGTGGCCTGCCTGGCAAGGAAAGTGGTTAATGTCCACCTGCCTCTGGCTCTCACAGAGCACATAGCAGCCATGACAGGCTGTCCGGTCATTGTGTACAGAAGACTTGGAGGGATGTCATGGCCGGAATACCTTCAGGGTTCTGCTGGCCTAGGCATCTTGCAGGCTCTCTCCAGCCATATAAGGGCTGCCTTGTTACTTACTGGGAAAAACAGATGCACCTGTCAATAGGAGGAAGGAAACTGGAGGAGGGTGGTGGTATGGAGGTGTCAGTCTTAAAGGAAATATTGTATTTATTTACCTGCTAAAGAGAATCAGCCGGCTCAACACTATCCTTAGTATGTTAACTCTTTCAGGCACAGACAAGTTCCCAATGAAGGGATAGCCCCTGAGAAAATATAGTGACTGTTGCCATGTTTAAACCCTTAACAAAACATGTTTGGAGCAACACAAAGTGAGCAGTCCATTGAGCACAAGAGGCAGTCTTGCTCTGTTACTATCCAGAAGGAACAGTTGTGTGACCTTCCTGGTGTCCTTGGTGGTTTGAATGTGTGTTACTATAGCGGCGGGCCAGACATTAGCAGCTGTCGCCATTTTCCTTGGTTACTGTACTCAACCATCTATTCCTCTTATTTGGAACAAATTGCCAAATAAAGACCTGTCCCTCTGGTCTTGGAGCCTTGGATGCATCATTACCCCAACATGTCTAGCTGCAGTCTGAATAACATACACACACTGTTAGGGTGTTGAGGATAGAAAAGAACATGCTGACACTCTGTTTGGCTGTCTTGCTATACAGTAAGGACAGTGTCCCATCACTCAAACATGCATATGTGACCCGTTTCAGGAAACTAACTTTTTTTATCAAAATGTGTTTCTTGGCAGAAATGCCTTCTCGAACATGTGAACTTTCATGTGCCTTAATAACAAACTTGTATGCCATCTGTAAATACGAATTACATTTTTATATTACGAGCCTAGTTGGTTTAGCCACAGAAAAAGTCACAACCTTCCCGCTAGCCATGGTTGGCTGAGATAATGAGTGGGCTGGACATGCCGAGAGATGAGTTTGGATTGGTCTGCCATATAGCACGCTTCTGTCTATTTGAGCTGGTCAGTATGTCTAGGTAATCCTGTCTAATGCAGCTTTTTTTTTAAATGTATCATATAGATACACTGCATAAGTTTTGTTCTCCATTTTTTGGAGGACCGAGTTTTGAAATCAGTGGAATTCCAGTATGATAGCCAAGGAGATGGAGAAAACACCTGTCTCCGGATTACATCTTCAAACTAATGGCATCCATAGCATCCGACAGGAGATGCGGTCCATCCATGAATGATGTATATGGGTAAGATAGTCTAGCTAGCTACATTTTCAGATATTACACGTTTCTAATTTTGACAGAAAGTGGTTTCATTTCAAGTTAAAGTGTACTGTTAGCTAGCTAGCTAACGTTAGCTGGCTGGCACGCTAGCTAACGTTACATGTATAATCTTATTATTCATATTTCAGAGCCATTTGCTTGGCTAGCTATAGCCTAATGTTAGCTAGCTAACATTGAACCTGTTTGGTTAGCTACTTGCAGATTCATGCAGGGTACTAATGTCATGAGTTGGGATTATGTAAAGGTAAACCTTTACATAGCTACAAAAGACTCCACTATGTAAGTAACCATTTCAGGTGCATTCGTATATTCAGTCTGGCTATCTACTCCAATTTCAGAGCACTATCGTCTAAGTGTGTCAGAGCGCAGAATAACCGATGAATTTACGAACGCTCAACACTCGTTGAATATTGGCAAAAAAGCATAATTAAATTGTTGCCAGCAGCACAGTTACAGTCACCAACGCTCTGGATAACATAACAGCCTAACCAGCTCTGCTAGGGCGAGTAATGTTCAGTGAGCTGTTCCCTCATTTGTGTCTGGCAGCAGCGAGCAAGTTAGCTTGTGTGCTTGACTGCTGTTAGTACAGAACGCTCGATCAACCCTTAAAGAGATGGGTGGGGCTAAAGCTTAAGAGGGTGTGAACGATGGGTGTAAACAAAGAAGGGCTCTCCAATAGTAATAATCAAATCAAATAGACATTTTATTGGTCACATACACATGTTTAGCAGATGTTATTGAGGGTGTTGCGAAAGGCTTGTGCTTCCAGTTCCGACAGTGCAGCAATTTCTACAGTAACAAGTAGTATCTCACAATTTCACAACAAATACCTAATACACACAAATCTAAGTAAAGGAATGGAATTAAGAATATATAAATATATGGATGAGCAATGTCAGAGCGGCATAGACTAAGGTAGTTTGGTAGTTTTCCCCCCGTGAAGCGTTGTGCAGACCGCACCACCCTCTGGAGAGCCCTGCGGTTGTGGGCGGTGCAGTTGCCGTACCAGGCGATGATATAGCCCGACAGGATGCTCTCAATTGTGCATCTGCAAAGGTTTGTGAGGGTTTTAGGTGACACGCCAAATTTCTTCAGCCTTCTGAGTGATATGTTCGCAGAGGAACTTAAAACTTTCCACCTTCTCCACTGCTGTCCCGTTGATGTGGATAGGGGGGTGCTCCCTCTGCTGTTTCCTGAAGACTACAATCATCTCCTTTGTTTTGTTGATGTTGAGTGAGCGGTTATTTTCCTAACACGACACTACCAGAGCCCTCAACTCCTCCCTGTAGGCTGTCTCGTTATTGTTGGTAATAAAGCCTAATACTGTTGTGTCATCTCCAAACTTGCTGATTTGAATAAGAGTCATGCATTGTCACGCAGTCATGGATGAAAAGGGAGCACAGGAGGGGGCTGAGCACGCACCCTTGTAGGGCCCCAGTGTTGAGGAACAGCGAAGTGGAGATGATGTTTCCTACCATCACCACCTGGGAGCGGCCCGTCAGGAAGTCCAGGACCCAATTGCACAGGGCGGGGTTCAGACCCAGGGCCTCAAGCTTAATGATGAGCTTGAAGGGTACTATGGTGTTGAATGCTGAGCTATAGTCAATGAACAGAATTCTTACATAGGTATTCCTCTTGTGCAGATGGGATAGGCCAGTGTGTAGTATGATGGTGATTGCATCGTCTGTGGACCTAGTGGGGCGGTAAGCAAATTGAAGTGGGTCTAGGGTGACAGGTAAGGTGGAGGTGATATGATCCTTGACTAGTCTCTCAAAGCACTTCATGATGACAGAAGTGAGTGCTACGGGGCGATAGTCATTTAGTTCAATTACTTTTGCATTCTTGGGTACAGGAACAATGGTGGCCATCTTGAAGTAAGTGTGGACAGCAGACTGGAATAGTGATTGATTGAATATGTCCGTAAACACACCAGTCAGCTGGTCTGCGCTTGCTCTGAGGATGCGGCTAGGGATGCCGTCTGGGCCAGCCACTGAGAAGGAGAGCCCACAGTCCTTGGTAGCTGTGGTAGCTGTGCACTTTGTTATCCTCAAAGTGGGCAAAGAACGTGTTTAGTCTGTCCGGATGCAAGACGTCGGTGTCCGCGATGTGGCTGGTTTTCCTTTTGTAGTCCGTGATTGTCTGTAGACCCTGCCACATACGTCTCGTGTCTTGATTGCCTTGCGGAGGGAATAACTACTCTGTTTGTATTCTGCCATATTCCCAGTCACATTGCCATGGTTAAATAGTACCAAAACATTCAAAGGCCATTTTCTCAAAAGTGAGTTTGCAAGTTTATCAACTTTCAAAGCAGAATGACTTTCCCATTGTTCCTCAACTGTAGTGTATGATATACCATTTTGAGTCTCTACTTTTATCCAATATAAAAAACACAATTTCAGATTTTGCCTCCTAAGACTGATTTGAGCCGGTCGAAATCGCTCCACCACTTCCTGGTTGCTAAAATTCTAATAGTTTGACTAATTTCAGTTTATGTGGCAAAACAAGCAATGCATAGTGTAGAGAACCCTTTTACCATCTAAACCACTAAGATTTGTTTTTTAAATAACTCAAAATATTTTATTTTCAGCTAAATGAAGCTGGTGTTCAAAACCGAAAGTAAAAGACACAAAAACTAAACTTACAAATAGAAGCATAGAAATAGCGCATATAGAACAGATATACCACATTTTAGACTTGCTTTCAATGAGAATGACAGATCTATAACTCACATTTCTATGGGAATTTGGTCAGGTCAGCCAAAAAAGTTACATATTGCAGCTTTAATGTTCCCAATACTCACATACAGACAACAAATACAGTCCCCTCGCCTGCAATGAAGTGTGCCAAAAAGCATGGAAGGACCAACTGAAACTGACAAGAGAAGCCTTTGACCATGTCGTAGGCAAATGTATATAGCCGGTTGAGCTGAGGGCCTGTTGGGCAGAGCCACAGTGAACTAATCAGTACCTCCTGAGGACATACTTTTCCTGCTGGGCTGGGGCCCACGCCAGGTCTGTCCTTCCCAGCATGCCAGCTAATAAGATGCATGAAATGATATGATTAACCATCTGCATCCTTCAGCTGGGAGCCTGGGATCAGCATGGGTACAGCACTCAATCCTTCCAAAGAAGCTGGACTCATGCTTCAGAATACATGGAATGTAGAATTCTTACTCATCTTTTTGTCAAGCAAAACCTTTTGTGTAAGGTAATAAGTAGCGCACAGACCACCTCGCGCACTCAACATCATCGAGATATGTTTCCTTGTAGGCCTATTTGGGTGGGAAACTGTGAAGCCAGCTGTATAGCCTATTGCCTGTTTCTGTTTATTAAAGAATTTCAAACAATGTTGTCTGTTTGCTGCTTTTCATTAAATCATGCATAGCTGTTCTTTATATAGCCTAAAATAAATGTGTTCATATGTGACTCGTTTCAGGAAACTAGGCATATGTCGCGCATCACTACTTCATAGGAGAAGTACATACATAGCTACCACCATGTACGTACTATTGTCAGGTGTAGTGAAAACAACAGTGAGGTGTACTGGTACTGACCTGCATTGCCTTGAGTGGGGGGCCTCTGCTGACCCCCGCTCCTGTGTAAGGAGGCCTGAGGGGGGGAGAGCATCCCGCTGTCACTCAGAGAGGCTGCGGCCTGGGCCAGGGCCTGACTGCTCATGGATCCTCCTGGGTTGTAAGACATGGTATTCTGGTTGGAGACTGGCACTGCCACATGCATGGGGAAGTTCTGCTGGGGCAGCGCTGTGGGCTACAGGAGGGAAACACAGAGACATGAAGAGAATCAAAGACCTGGCGCTGGGCTGACGGTCACACTGGGAAGGAGACGGCAGAGAAGGCATCTGTGATGGTGCCACATCAATCACATTGGTATGGTTAACAGAGCAGTCCTATTAACTGATGGCAATGTTCCAAACCTAGGTTGATTGGATGCTGGCATAAACCTGTATAATATATAAATACCAATGCATAAAATGTACAGATGACCACTATATTTCTGTAATTGCACAAAACAATAATTTTGCTATTTAAAAAAACATCACAGATCAAAACATGCACATTAGCAAGTGTCTTGTACCAGGTGTTCAGACTTGCATTGTAATAGTCAGCACTGCACATCAATGTTTCTTCATTTTATCAGGATAGTGTAACTGTGTAATTTCCCAAAATATAATGTTGAAGTCGGAAGTTTACATACACTTAGGTTGGAGTCATTAAAACTTGTTTTTCAACCACTCCACAAATTTCTTGTTAACAAACTATAGTTTTGGCAAGTCGGTTAGGACATCTACTTTGTGCATGGCACAGATAATTTTTCCAACAATTGTTTATAGACAGATTATTTCACTTATAATTCACTGTATCACAATTCCAGTGGGTCAGAAGTTTACATACACTAAGTTGACTGTGCCTTTAAACAGCTTGGAAAATTCCAGAAATGGCTTTAGAAGCTTCTGGTAGGCTAATCGACATCATTTGAGTCAATTGGAGGTGTACCTGTGGATGTATTTCAAGGCCTACCTTCAAACTCAGTGCCTCTTTGCTTGACATCATGGGAAAATCAAAAGAAATCAGCCAAGACCTCAGAAAAGAAATATTTGACCTCCAGTCTGGTTCATCCTTGGGAGCAATTTCAGAACGCCTGAAGGTACCACGTTCATCTGTACAAACAATAGTACGCAAGTATAAACACCATGGGACCACGCAGCCATCATACCGCTCAGGAAGGAGACGCGTTCTTTCTCCTAGAGATGAACATACTTTGGTGCGAAAAGTGCAAATCAATACCAGAACAACAGCAAAGGACCTTGTGAAGATGCTGGAGGAAACAGGTACAAAAGTATCTGTATCCACAGTAAAACGAGTCCTATATCGACATAACTTGAAAGGCCGCTCAGCAAGGAAGAAGCCACTGCTCCAAAACCACCATAAAAACGCCAGACTGCGGTTTGCAACTGCACATGGGGACAAAGATCGTACTTTTTGTAGAAATGTCCTCTGGTCTGATGATACAAAATTAGAACTGTTTGGCCATAATGACCAACGTTACGTTTGGAGGAAAAAGGTGGAGGCTTGCAAGCCGAAGAACACAATCCCAATCGTGAAGCACAGGGGTGGCAGCATCATGTTGTGGGGGTGCTTTGCTGCAGGTGGGACTGGTGCACTTCACAAAATAGATGGCATCATGAGGAAGGAAAATTATGTGGATATATTGAAGCAACATCTCAAGACATCAGTCAGGAAGTTAAAGCTTGGTTGCAAATGGGTCTTCCAAATGGACAATGACCCCAAGCATACTTCCAAAGTTGTGGCAAAATGGCTTAAGGACAACAAAGCCATGGTATTGGAGTGACCATCACAAAGCCCTGACCTCATTCCTATAGAACATTTGTGGGCAGAACTGAAAAAGCATGTGCGAGCAAGGAGGCCTACAAACCTGACTCAGTTACACCAGCTCTGTCAGGAGGAATGGGACAAAATTCACCCAACTTCTTGTGGGAAGCTTGTGGAAGACAACCCAAAACGTTTGACCCAAGTTAAACAATTTAAAAGCATTGCTACCAAACACTAATTGAGTGTATGTAAACTTCTGACCCACTTGGAATGTGATGAAAGAAATAAAAGCTGAACTAAATCATTTTTTCTACTATTATTCTGACATTTCACATTCTTAAAATAAAGTGGTGATCCTAACTGACATAAGACAGAGAATTTTTACCAGGATTAAATGTCAGGAATTGTGAAAATATGAGTTTAAATGTATTTGGCTAAGGTGTATTTAAACTTCCGACTTCAACTGTAAATGCATTTTGGATTAAAAATCCATGTCAGTGCAGTGCAGTGCTGACAATCCAAAAAGTTTGTGAGAGTAACTGGTGACAGTGAGACCACTCCATTCACAGCATAGTCCAGTGAGGCAGTCAGTTAGTGATATTATTAGTGTGTTAATTGCAAACAATGGTGCTCTCCATGTCAGAATTAGAGAGAAAACAACCGTTGAAGCACTATACTTTATGCACGATTCTATGATTGCCACCCGCAATAAGATCACTATTGTCTTAAGGTAAAGCTCTGTGTAATTCCAGGGTACTTTGGTCACCTCCAGTCTGATAGCAGCTTGATGAAAAGGTGGAAAATAAACAGTGATAGTCCACTGATGTTGTGATTTGGCAAATACTTATTGAATTGCCTACGTCAATGGAGGACCCACCAAGATAAGGAACCAGGAGAGATCACACAATGAGCAAAGGGGAGGGAAGATAAAAAAATTATAAAAAATTATCCTCCCGTTCGCCAAATGATCCCAGGCACTGAAAGAGATTCAATTCCTCGATCTGCTTGGGGGTGAAAATTGGACTTGGGAAAAAACATATAAATCACCAAAGCTACTGAACCAGTCAATATTTAAGCCAGTGGGGATACATGGAGGAATCTTCCCCTTTTTTTCAGTGGGAAATGTGTCTTTTATAATAAAGAAGCTTCTCCTCCACAATAACAAATATGCACTTTCCTTTTCTTATAGTTTTCAATGTGATCTTCCCAATAGCTTTAAAAAGGTTCAACCTGTCATAACAATGTGATCTTATCAGGGTGTACCAAAATATAAGTTGCAGTACAAATAAACAAAATAAACAAATACACTTCCAATGAACAGAAAAAATGTTATGCTTGAATAGTCCATGTTTGCTTATAGTAGTTGACAGAGGTTGCAGGGTGGGATAATTAAAAAAAGAAGAAAAAGTAAAACCAAAAGAAGGTCAAAATCCTTTGTGCCACAAAGCCAAGCAGCAAAATCATTGCATTTACTTACGATTTTATGATTTCTCATCATATTATCAAACTCCTCATTAATTTTTTTATACTTTTCTTCTGTGTGAGGCGTGAGGACATATGACGCGTCAGGGTCCGGGCTATCACAGCCTCTGTGTTCTTTCTTGTTTAGCGCCTGTAGTGAACATCAACATAAAAACAGGAATCAACACAAAATGGCAGGAAAGGGAAAAAGTACTTACACCACAGCGCTTGTACATTAAATCACTCTCTTCGCTTAGTTTGCCGAAACGGTCGTCCATGAGGGGGCTGTGCCCAAAACAGTCATCTGGATCAGGACTGGCACACAGGTCATTATGGCCTTTGTTTCTTAATTTCTGAAATAAAATTGCACAATTCACACATACAATATATACTGCAGGATAGTCAGTCTACTACTACATGACTCTCTGTCTAGGTAGGTTATAATAAACATCTACAAACCTGTTCCCATGACAAAACATGAACAAAAATAGTAGCATAAATAAAAGGCATCATTCAAGTCAAGACAGTAATTAATTGAATACATATGACAGATATTAAATGAATTGTAATACATCAATTATAATACACCTGCCTTCACATGTACATTTATAAATAATACAAAAAAAATTGAATTCATTTGTCATTTTTTGGCTTGCCAGTGTGATGGTATGAGCAGGGAACGGTATGAATACTGTCTTCCTATGCAATGTTTAACAATGATAGGCAAATTGAAATGTCAAATCTTATCCTTTCATCCTTTAGAGACCATCATCACAGAAGAAACTAAATATTTCTCTGCACTCTTCTCTCTGCACTCCCTTTCTTTCTCCTCTCAACCTCTACCCCACCCCCCTTCTCTCTCTCTCTATCTTCCTCCTCTCTTGCTGCATGTGTGATTTTCAATGCATATTTCATTATCTTTCAGTTATCATAAGCCACCCAGCTGGAAGACACCCTGGTATAAGAGGATCCCACAGAGCAGCAGTTTAAAACATTGCAGACTTTAATTCAGCATGGTTGCCACTCACGGGATCTTATCAATGTTAAGTAATGTAGGAAATCAAATGGATTACTATACTGTATCTGGTCAAATACACTTATTAGAGCATGAAATTGAGTGATTATTGTAAGAGTAAAGAGCACACAGTGTGGTGTGATATAGACTTCCAATGAGCTTTATTTTACCTCTTAAAAGGACTGCACACTATCAAATTAACTAAATAAAAACAGTGCAACTGTGTTGTGCTTGTTATAACTTTCTATCAAAGGAGCAGTTCTCTCCGCTTTGTTAAAACTGTGAATGATGGTGGTAACGAGAACCCATGACAGCACGTGACAGCATGTGATATCAAGCCAGTCAGAGAACATCAAGTTTGATTTATATATGTGCTGTTCAGGTTCCCCTATCAGGCTGGTGCAGGCCCAGAGCGGTGACCTACCCTGTCTCTGGGCTGCCTCTGAGCCGGATGTCTACAGCAGTCACTGACTCCTCTGGATGGAGGGGTGGCAGTGTGAGGGAGAGGAGTAGGACTCAAAGGCACTAATGAGCCCTTCGTCTCTGCCTCAATCTCCATTATCCTGGAGGTGCAGGAGGTAACGCTGGTGTGTGTGTGTGTGGGTGTTCATGGGCGTTGCAGCAGCAGCTGGCATCTGCTGACAGCTCTCTGACAATACAGTGGTGTTTGGGCTGATCTCTATCTAACAACATGTCTTACCCAGCCCTGCTTACAGCAACTGGATCGTTCCAGAAAATGAGTGCCTTATGAGTCCCTTTGATATTATTGTGCACCCAAATTCAATATTGCATTTTCAAAGCCTGTTATATTAAATTAGGTGCCCTTTAATATAGACAAAATGGTGAATTTAAAAAATGTGATTTTTTTATATGAATAAAGGCATTTAAGATGAAATCTTCAACCCTATTATGGTCAACCCTGTTACTTTATTTGGCACTTAATAGACACTTACTATAGTAATTTGAGATGGGAAAACATGTTTTTTCTATGAAGTTGAACATGTGCTCTTTATGACAGAATGTTAACATTTTGTGAAATCTAAAACAATGTATGACCAAGTTACACTTAAAAGGCACCGAATTGGTAGAAGGACACAGATCCCAACATGCTGACAAGCTCTGTATGACACACTACTGTCGGATTTCCTAGGATTGAAATGTGAAACTTTACTGGTTTTCAATGATTTCCTACTATACAATATATGTGTCTACCAATGCTCGGTTTACTAGCTTTTACAAATGTACCAGTACTGAATCAAACTACAGCTATTGTATGCAGTAATCATGTGCCTATGAACCAGAGTTATACTGTTAGCACTGAGGCGGTGTGCCCTAGTAGGAAGTCCACTGTGTGAAGCTCACCCTGATCAAACATAAATAACACAAGTGTCACGCCCTGGCCATAGAGAGCCCTTGGGGTTCTCTATGGTGTTTTAGGTCAGGACGTGACTAAGGTTTTTTTTCTAGTTGTTTTATTTCTATGTTGGAGTTGTGTATGGTTCCCAATTAGAGGCAGCTGTTATTCGTTACCTCTAATTGGGGATCATACTTAGTGTGTTCTGTTTCCACCTGCATTTGTGGGATATTGTTTTGGTTAGTGCCGTTGAGCGCTACGTATTGTACGATCAGTTGTGTTCTTTGTTGTTTTTTTTGTATGTTCCACCTTTATTAAATATGTGGAACTGTACGCACGCTGCGCCTTGGTCCATTTATTCAAACAACGATTGTGACAACAAGCATGTCTGCATCTGATAAGCTTCCTAGTAAAGCAATAAAAACAATCAAGCATCCCAGAAAAGTGTTAAAAATAGCCCACATAAAAATATGTAGGCTAAGAAACAAGGTTCATGAAATCAATAACTTGCTAGTAACAGATGACATTCATATTCTGACTATATCTGAAACTCACTTATATAATACATTTGATGATAGTGGTAACAATACATGGTTATAACATCTACAGAAAAGACAGAAATGCCAATGATGCGGGTCTATATTCAGAACCACATTATTGTAAAGCTTAGAGAGGATCTCATGTTAAATACTGTTGAAGTAATATGGTCACAGGTTCATCTGCCTCACCTAAAGCCTTGTGGGAAGCTGCTATAGACCACCAAGTGTTAACAATCAGTATCTGGATAATATGTGTGAAAA
Organism: Brachymystax lenok tsinlingensis; assembly: GCA_030435695.1. NCBI lineage: Eukaryota > Metazoa > Chordata > Actinopteri > Salmoniformes > Salmonidae > Brachymystax > Brachymystax lenok. The sequence goes on along the minus strand of CM059793.1, from coordinate 26,762,066 downwards.
GATTGATAATGTATGTGATATCAACAGAGAGCTTTGGAACACTTTCAATTAAATTTTGGGCAAAAAGGAAAACTCAGCTCCATCATTCATTGAATCAGATGGCTCATAAATAATAAATAAAAAACACTGATAAACTACTTTAATTATTTTTTTATTTTCAAGATTAGCAAACTTAGGCATGACATGCCATCAACAAACGCTAACACTTCATATGAAAGTATAACTGACCAAATTATGAAAGACAAGCATTGTAAATTTGAATTCCATAAAGTGAGTGTGGAAGAGGTGAAAATAATTATTGTTTATCAACAATGACAAGCCACCGGGGCCTTAGTTTTGTCACACCTGGACCACTGTTTAGTCGTGTGGTCAGGTGGCACAAAGAGGGACTTTAAAATTACAATTGGCTCAGAACAGGGCAGCACGGCTGGCCCTTAAATGTACACGGAGAGCTAACATTAATAATATGCATGTCAATCTCTCATGGCTCAAAGTGGAGGAGAGATTGACTTCATCACTACTTGTTTTGTAAGAAGTGTTGACAAGCTCAATGCACCGGCTGTCTGTTTAAACTACTAGCACACAGCCATGCATACACCACAAGACATGCCACCAGGGGTCTTTTCACAATCCCCAACTCCAGAACAGACTATGGGGGGTGCACAATACTACATAGAGCCATGGCTACATGGAACTCTATTCAACATCAAGTAAATGATGTAAGCAGTAGAATCAGAAGATTAAAAAGATAAAAATACACCAGGGACTGTGAAGAGGCACACACACAGGTACAGACACACGCATAAGCACACACACGCTAGCACACACACTCTACACACACGTAATACTGTTGTATGGTGGTATTATACATTTTGTATTGTAGATATGTAGGTGTAATAATTTTATATGATGTACTGTTTTATATTTTGTTTTATGTGTAATGTAAGTTCCTTAATGTGTTTGGACCCCAGGAAGAGTAGCTGCTGCCTTAATAATACAAATACAAACTATACACTCTACTCTAGCTTAAACGCATGATGAAACAGTGTTTGAGCTAAAAGCTGAAGCAGGAGAACTCTGAAAAGCACCTACATTATATCAGTCATATCTGTCTGATAATGATACTGGGGAGAGAGAGATGAATGATACACAACATGTGTAAATGTGCATTTAGATCCACTAGTGTTTGGTGTGGTACAGAGCCGGGGCATTCTTCTCATTCGAAGAAAACGCCTTCCTGGTTCATTTCCTGTTTACTGAGGCTGCTCTTCAGTTAGGCTCCTGTTAAGGCTATGTTTACCAGGGAAACTATGCACTTTCTCCGCCAGACTGCCACAGATCTGATCAGGACCTGCAAATTAAAGTCCAAACGTGCTTATTATGGGAATAGCTGGGTTGGGCTGGCCGGCCATGGCTATGTGAGATGGGCAGGGCCGCAGGCAGCACTTCCATCCAGCCGCACCCTCTGCCCCTGGCCCTGTGCCGTGCTAGCCACTCAGGGAGGGGCCAGAGTGGAAACATCCAGTGCCAGGGAAACTCAGCATTCAGAACAAACCATGGAACATATTGCACTGAGACTAAACAACACAAAGCCCAACAGCGAGTGCTCATTTCTAGGTAATTGATTTCATAAGTCAATATCGATCTCTGTGATCTAAGATTCATTGAAATTAAACATTATGACAGCATATAATGTATGCATGCCTAAGAAAGAGTGAAGAGTGAGCACGTTAGAAGTGAAGGTCTGGGACAGCACGGCCGTAATTCCTCCTTAAATGACTTGGCATGTTTCGGGTGTCCCACAGACGCTGCCCGCAGCTCACAGTAAATGGATCACTAAATCAGCACATGGCCAAACAGGTGTCTCTCTCCCAAACACCTGTCAGGCCCTGGCTCCCCGGCCCGGCCAATCACACACAGCCTCACACTGACATGGCCTTAGAAGGGGCCACATGGAACCATGAAGGCCATCAGACATCACTCAACCCAAGGTTTTTACTCTATACTATTGGTTCAGTAATACATGCAAACATTTACATTAAAACATTCATGTGAGATAAACAAAACAAAACCAACCAATGCTGAATTATGGTCAACAAAATTCAAAATTAAAGTTGTGTTCGTTCTATTCCATTTCTTACTTTCTATTCCTATTCCTTCTATAGGAACTTTCAAAGGTCATGTCATACTGTGACATTTTCTGTATTTTGAAAGTTCTATATCTTGAAAACTTGATTGCTGACATGAAAAACATTTAGGGACTGTATCAACAGTGGACTAATGAAACAAATACTAAAAGTCCTTTAAGAAAGCAAAGCTGGAATACAGTAGAACTTATAGGGCTTTTCAACAACAACATTTATAATGGAGGGTGGGTGGTGAGTCTGTCTGTATACGGGGGATGCAGACGGAGAGTAGTGATGATTGAACTTGTGTAATCTGTTCACAAGGCCTGTGGAGGCTCATAAAGAGCAGTGGGAACCAGGCCAGCAGACATTTTCTCACAGCCATCCAGATCTGGATTGCTAGAAATTTGGCTCTATACCCCAAAAATTTGAATCTGGGTGTCTGACGTCAAACCAGCGGGGCATCATAGTGAGTGTGTGAGTGTAACGTTAAAAGAACAGGCTTTTTTCTGATGTTTCGAAAGTGAGAGAGGCCTTAAAATGTGTCTGTTCACTCATAGTACTGTACGCCCAACCCCCATAATGATGATAACATCTACAGTATCACTCATCTCCTCCAGAGCACCTGTTGTTCATTTAGCTGAAACTTACAAACAGGCACAAGAGTATGAGCTATTGAAGCAGTGTGTCAATTGTACTTTATATAGAAAATAAGTATGTTTTAATCACTCGGGCGCGACAGAGTGATTGAAGCGGGGAGAACAGAGCATGGCTTGGGTGGCTGGGGTCCCTGATGATCTTCTGGCCTTCCTTCGACACCTGGTATTGTAGGTGTCCTGTAGGTGTCCTGCAATGTGCAACCAACAGCTGCACGTATCACCCTCTGAAGTGCCTGGCTGTCCGCGGCGGTGGAGTTGCCGTACCAGGCTGTGATGCAGCCCGACAGTATGCTCTCGATGGTGCTCCTGTAGGACACTGTGAAGGCCCTCGGTGATAGGCCGAATTTCTTCAGCATCCTGAGGTTGAAGTCGCTATTGTGCCTTCACCACGGTGTCTGTGTGGTTAGACCATTTCAGCTCCTCTGAGATGTGTATGCATGGGAATTGTTATTGACAGTCTCCACGGCGTCCCCCGTTGATGAGGATGGGCACGTGTCCAGCCTGGGTCCTCCTGAAGTCCACAATCAGCTCCTTTGTTTTGTTAACGTTGAGGGAGAAGTTGTTAACCTAGCACCACGCCATCAGAGTGCCTTCCTCCTCCCTGTAGGCTGTCTCGTTGTTGTTGGTAATCAGGCCTACTACTGTCGTGTCGTCAGTGAACTTGATGGTAGAGTTTGAACTGTGTGAGGCCATGTAGTTGTGGGTATACAGGGAATACAGGAGGGGACTGAGGACGCACCCTTGTGGGGCCCCCATGTTGAGTAGGTATTGTTTCCTACCTTGACCACCGGAACTTCCTACTTGAGTCTTTGTTTGTAGGCATGGAGAAGCAAGATGGAGTCATGGTCGGATTTGCCGAAAGGAGGACAGGAAAGGGCTTTATACCTGTGTTTGCACCGTGGCCTCCCACTCCTCTTTCTGGTTTGAGCCAGTTTGTGCTGTTCTGTGAAGGGAGTAGTACACAGCGTTGTACGAGATCTTCAGTTTCTTGGCAATTTCTCGCATGGAATAGCCTTCATTTCTCCGAACAAGAATAGACTGACGAGTTTCAGAAGAAAGTTATTTCTTTCTGGTCATTTTGAGCCTGTAATCGAACCCACAAATGCTGATGCTCCAGATACTCAACTAGTCTAAAGAAGGCCAGTTTTATTGCTTCTTTAATCAGAACAACAGTTTTCAGCTGTGATAAGAATAATTGCAAAAAGGTTTTCTAATGATCAATTAGCCTTTTAAAATGATAAACTTGGATTAGCTAACACAATGTGCCATTTGAACACAGGAGTGATGGTTGCTTATAATGGGCCTCCTTACATCTATGTAGATATTCAAAAAAGAAATCTGCCATTTCCAGCTACAATAGTAATTTACAACGTTAAGAATGTCTACACTGTATTTCTGATCAATTTGATGTTATTTTAATGCACCAAAAAATTGCTTTACTTTCAAAAACAAGGACATTTCTAAGTGACCCCAAACTTTAAACAGTAGTATACATATGATGTAAGAAATAATACATAAAAAAACAAAATACTGCAAAGTTTCCCAAGGACTAGAAGCGAGGCGACCTTCTCTGTCTGCGCCATCTTGCTCGAGACGAGGCAAGGCGCCCCCTGTTGACGCCATCTTAGCCAAATATAGTGTTCCATTTAGATCTATGTTTATGTCACAGAAAATAAACATGACTGTTACACTCAAAAGACTGAACTTTTTTGGGGGGATTGGATGATTTAACCCCAACCGCATTGTTTATATCATAGCCCCATTTACATTTAAGAAAACATAATTTAATGAGTTAAAGATAAAGTGGAGCCAAAGCTGTTGCGTAAGCCACCTACCATAACTGCTACTTGTGAAGCACTTTCACTGAAATGGGCCTAAGCAATTTCTTCACAGTCTGCCTTAGATGGAACACCATTATACCCCAATACCCCCCGCTTGTGTCAAGAGCTTTTTACATTTCACTTATTCATGTACTGAATGTGAATAAAAGGGAGTTTGGAAGTAGACAGTAAATGTCATTACAAAAGCCAAACTTCTCAAATGTGGGGAGATGGCAGGTTGTGGCTGAACTGTCAGTGTCTTCCAGTGGTAGCTATATAGAACACACACCAAAATCATGCTTTAAGAGCCATTGTAATTTGATTATAGTCTATATAAATAATGTATATTTGAACCATTTCTGCTTCTGTAGTGTTCCTCACCTCATTTCAACTGTGTCCCCACCTTGCTCCCCCTGCAGTGTTGTGAATTCGCTGTTGTGCCCGTTGCTGCACTAAGCAAGGTAGCGTGCTAATCCTCATGACATCACCATTGTGGCCGGCCCGTTCCAACTAATGTGGTTATCAAAGGGCTTCTTTGAGTGTGAACACAGTTGAAAATCAGCATGGGGAGGCGGCTGATAGCAAGGCTTTTATCTGCTCACAAATATTTTTGCTTTTATATAACATCTTAAGAGACAAGTCTTTCACTGTGAATATGTTCCCATTTTTCCTTTGGTGATGTAGATTTCACTTGAGGGGGAAAAGGGTATGCTGGTTGTTCTCGTGGAGACTCCAGCTAGTGGCTGTATGTACTGTATGCCATTACCGAGGGCCCTAACAGCTTCTACTCTCACACTGGTAATGGTCATATTACTGGTCTGGGAGTATGGGAGTAGGGAGGGCTAGATAAGGAAATTGGTTTTGATTCCCAGACATATCTGGTTTAATCTCATGACCATTCCACATCATCAGTGATCTAACTGATATCAGGATATGACCCCATGCATGTCCTTCCTCTCCTTCAGCCCATTGTCTGACAGGAAATACAGCAGGAGGTGCTCCTTCTCAGTTGTACAGGATAGACTGTGTTTTGTTAGGTTATTATGACCGGACTGCAGCTGTTTGGAAAACAATATATCCTAAAGTCTGATCCAATCCTCTCCAAAAACAGGACAATGGTAAGACCACGGTTAGCTCCGAGCTGATACACCACATAGAGTAAGACATGTTAAAGTAGAGTAATCCTGACTGAGCTGTGGTCTGCGTGTCCCTAAAGGACAGAGAGGGAGGCGAAAGCCTCTGTCTCAGGTCAGCTCTATATACAGTAGAGCAGAAAATGATTGTGGTTGACTGGCTAGATTGTCACTTTGATAAATATAACCTCTATATTAGTGAGTAAGAATAAATTGCACAGCAGATAGCAATACCATTCCCTCCGAGAGACAGGCAGCTGCTCAGAGACTTTGTTGAATAATGGACATGACAAAGACATTAGTTGCCACAGTCAAAGAGAACACACTTTCAATCAGTGGCTTGGATATTTTCAGACAATTTAGTCAACTGGGAATTGAAGTCCAAATTGAGGATAAAGGCATCTCAATGTCATCATTGATTGGGAACAAATGAGACGAACACGTTCCATTACATCCAACTAGCTCTAGACATCTATAGAGCGCCATGTGGGTATATTTTAGATGAGAAGAAATTACAATCAAGATAAAAAGGTATAAAAAGGATTACTAGTTAAGTAAACAACCATTCACAAAACAAACTATTACTACTACAAGAAGTTCACTTGACATATTTTTCTCCGCTCCCACCTCTCTCTCTCTCTCTCTCTCTCTCTCTCTCTCTCTCTCTCTCTCTCTCTCTCTCTCTCTCTCTCTCTCTCTCTCTCTCTCTCTCTCTCTCTCTCTCTCTCTCTCTCTCTCTCTCTCTCTCTCTCTCTCTCTCTCTCTCTCTCTCTCTCTCTCTCTCTCTCTCTCTCTCTCTCTCTCTCTCTCTCTCTCTCTCTCTCTCTCTCTCTCTCTCTCTCTCTCTCTCCACCCACAGAGTGGATCATTAGCTGTCAGAGCCCTTGAAACTAAACCCCCGCCCTCAACTCCCATTCTTGCTCGCCTTTCAAATATTCATAAGGACAATTAGGAGATCCAAAAAGGCGGGCGTAGAGATCTGGGGCGGGCGTGGAGGGCTGGGGGCACACAGCGGAGGGAGAGGGCAGGATATGCCAGCAGGAAGTATGTTCTGCAACACTCTATACCCAGACCACAGACCTGGCCTCATCAATCTGAGCCACAGCACCCCTCCCTCCTTTCCCACCCACCTACTCACTCAGCCAGGCAAGGCAGGGGAGGGTGGCATGATGCCAGCTAACCCCCCCCCCCTCCTCCCAACTGGCTGTGCTCTGCTTTGTCCTCACCCCTGGGTAGAGGGGGGAGGTCTCACACTGCCCATGGTGGGACGGGACGGGACGGGGGGGCAAGCTGATTGTTGCCCAACGGAGCTAACATACAGAAGCCGCTCTAAGTGAAATAAGGGTCACATTTCTGTTACAGGGACCACAAGGTCAGTAGAGAACATGGGGGTGAGCTCATGGTTTGGACTTCAGCATAACCATCACCATAGTTCCTCTGTCCTATTGGTCACTGTGGTCTCTCATGTCAGCTATACATTAAGACAAAAACACAAACGTGGCAAGGGCGCTCCAATGGTGGCGTGACTGTCATTAAAGTACACTATATAAACTCAGCAAAAAAAATGTCAACTGCGTTTATTTTCAGCAAACTTAACATGTGTAAATATTTGTATGAACATAACAAGAATCAACAACTGAGACCTAAACCGAACAAGTTCCACAGACATGGAATAATGTGTACCTGAACAAAGGGGGTGTCAAGAGTAACAGTCAGTATCTGGTGTGGCCACGAGCTGCATTAAGTACTGCAGTGCATCTTCTCTTCATGGACTGCACCAGATTTGCCAGTTCTTGCTGTGAGATGTTACCCCACTCTTCCACGAGGCACCTGCAAGTTCCCAGACATTTCTGGGGGGGATGGCCCTAGCCCTCACCCTCCGATGCAACAGGTCCCAGACGTGCTCAATGGGATTGAGATCCAGGCTCTTCGCTGGTCATGGCAGAACACTGACATTCCTGTCTTGCAGGAAATCACGCACAGAACAAGTAGTATGGCTGGTGGCATTGTCATGCTGGAGGGTCATGTCAGGATGAGCCTGCAGGAAGGGTACCACATGAGGGAGGAGAATGTCTTCCCCTGTAAGGCACAGCATTGAGATTGCCTGCAATGACAACAAGCTCAGTCCGATGATGCTGAAACACACTGCCCCAGACCATGACGGACCCTCCACCTCCAAATCAATCCCGCTCCAGAGTACAGGCATCGGTGTAACGTTCATTCCTTCAACGATAAATGCAAATCCGACCTTCACCCCTGGTGAGACAAAACCGCGACTTGTCAGTGAAGAGCACTTTTTTTCCAGTCCTGTCTGGTCCAGCGACGGCAGGTTTGTGCCCGTAGGCGACGTTGTTGCCGGTGATGTCTGGTGAGGACCTGCCTTACAACAGGCGTACAAGCCCTCAGTCCAGCCTCTCTCAGCCTATTGCGTACAGTCTGAGCACTGATGGAGGGATTGTGCGTTCCTGGTGTAACTCGGGCAGTTGTTATTGCCATCCTGTGCCTGTCCCGCAGGTGTGATGTTCGGACGTACCGATCATGTGCAGGTGTTGTTACACGTGGTCTGCCACTGCAAGGACGATCAGCTCTCCGCCCTGTCTTCCTGTAGCACTGTCTTAGGTGTCTCACAGTACGGACATTGCAATTTATTGCCCAGGCCACATCTGCAGTCATCATGCCTCCTTGTAGCATGCCTGAGGCACGTTCACGCAGATGAGCAGGGATCCTGGGCATCTTTCTTTTGGTGTTTTTCAGAGTCAGTAGAGAGGCCTCTAAGTTTTCATAACTGTGACCTTTATTGCCTACCGTCTGTAAGCTGTTAGTGTCTTAACGACCGTTCCACAGGTGCGTGTTCATTAATTGTTTATGGTTCATTGATTATACATGGGAAACGGTGTTTAAACCCTATACAATGAAGATCTGTGAAGTTATTTGGATTTTTACGAATTATCTTTGAAAGAGGGTCCTGAAAAAGGGATGTTTCTTTTTTTGCTGAGTTTATATACAAAAGTATGTAGACACCCCTTCAAGTTAGTGGATTCGGAGCAACAACGGCTCAGCTGTGAAGTGGTAGGCCACACAAGCTCACAGAACGGGACCACCGAGTGCTGAAGCATGAAGCATAAAAATCGCTACCTGCCCGAATGCATTGTGCCAACTGTAAAGTTTGGTGAAGGAGGAATAATGGTATGGGGCTGTTTTTTATGGTTTGGGCTAGGCCTCTTAGTTCCAGTGAAGGGAAATATTAACACTACAGCATACAATGACATTCTAGACAATTCTGTGCTTCCAAGTTTTTGGCAACGGTTTGGGGTAGGCCCTTTCCTGTTTCCGCATGACAATGCCCCTGTTCACAAAGCAAGGTGCATATAGAAATGTTTTGTCAAGATCAGTGTGGAAGAACTTGACTGACCTGCACAGAGCCCTGACCTCAACCCCATCGAACACCTTTGGGATGAATTGGAATGCCGACTGCGAGCCAGGCCTAATCGCCCAACATCAGTGCCCGACCTCACTAATGCTCTTGTGGCTGAATGAAAGCAAGTATTAATGCCCATGATTTTAGAATGAGCCTGGTAAGGCTGTGAGTGTAGCTCTTCCTATATGAACATAAATGCATAATAAAGTGGCTATGAACTGAACATTTATTTATTATTCTATTTCACCTTTATTTAACCAGGTAGGCTAGTTGAGAACAAGTTCTCATTTGCAACTGCGACCTGGCCAAGATAAAGGAAAGCAGTTCGACAAATACAACAACACAGAGTTACACATGGAATAAACAAACATACAGTTAATAATACAGTAGAAAAAGTCAACATACATGTGCAAATGAGGTAGGATAAGGGAAGTAAGGCAATAAATAGGCCATGGTGGTGAAGTAATTACAATATAGCAATTAAACACTGGAATGGTAGATGTGCAGAAGATGAATGTGCAAGTAGAGATACTGGGGTGCAAAGGAGCAAGATAAATAAATATAGTATGGGGGATAAGGTAGTTGGACGGGCTATTTATACAGATGGGCTATGTATAGGTGCAGTGATCTGTGAGCTGCTCTGACAGCTGGTGCTTAAAGCTAGTGAGGTAGATAAGAGTCTCCAGCTTCAGTGATTTTTGCAGTTTGTTCCAGTCATTGTCAGCAGAGAACTGGAAGGAAAGGCAGCCAAAGTAAGAATTGGCTTTGGGGGTGACCAGTGAGATATACTTGCTGGAGCGTGTGCTACGGGTGGGTGCTGCTATGGTGACCAGTGAGCTGAGATACGGCGGGGCTTTACCTAGCAGAGACCTGTAGATGACCTGGATGACCTTGGCGACCAGTATGAAGCGAGGGCCAGCCAATGAGAGCGTACAGGTCGCAGTGGTGGGTAGTATATGGGGCTTTGGTGACAAAACGGATGGCACTGTGATAGACTGCATCCAATTTGTTGAGTAGAGTGTTGGAGGCTATTTTGTAAATTACATCGCTGAAGTCGAGGATCGGTAGGATGGTCCGTTTTACCAGGGTATGTTTGGCAGCATGAGTGAAGGATGCTTTGTTGCGAAATAGTAAGCTGATTCTAGATTTAATTTTGGATTGGAGATGCTTAATGTGAGTCTGGAAGGAGAGTTTACAGTCTAACCAGACACCTAGGTATTTGTAGTTGTCCACATATTCTAAGTCAGAGCCGTCCAGAGTAGGGATGCTGGACGTGCGGGCAGGTGCGGGCAGCGATCGGTTGAAGAGCATGCATTTAGTTTTACTTGCATTTTAGAGCAGTTGGAGGCCAAGGAAGGAGAGTTGTATAGCATTGAAGCTTGTCTGGAGGTTAGTTGACACAGTGTCCAAAGAAGGGCCAGAGGTATACAGAATGGTGTTGTATGCTTAGAGGTGGATCAGAGAATCATGAAATGAACCCTGTGGCACCGCCATAGAGACTGCCAGAGGTCCGGACAACAGGCCCTCCGATTTGACACACTGAACTCTATCAGAGAAGTAGTTGGTGAACCAGGCGAGGCAATCATTTGAGAAACCAAGGCCGTCGAGTCTGCCGATCAGAATGTGGTGATTGACAGAGTCGGAAGCCTTTGCCAGGTCAATGAATACGGCTGCACAGTAATGTCTCTTATCGATGGCGGTTATGACATTGTTTAGGACCTTGAGCGTGGCTGAGATGCACTAAATGACCAGCTCTGAAACCAGATTGCATAGCGGAGAAGGTACGGTGGGATTCGAAATGGTCGGTGATCTGTTTGTTAACTTGGCTTTTGAAGACCTTAGAAAGGCAGGAAAGGATAGATATAGGTCTGTAGCAGTTTGGGTCTAGAGTGTCTCCCTCTTTGAAGAGGGGGATGACCGAGGAAGCTTTCCAATCTTTTGGAATCTCAGACGATAAGAGAGGTTGAACAGGCTAGTAATAGGGGTTGCAACAATTTCGGCAGATAATTTTAGAAAGAGAGGGTCCAGATTGTCTAGCCCGGCTGATTTGTAGGGGTCCATATTTGCAGTTCTTTCAGAACATCAGCTGTCTGGATTTGGGTGAAGGAGAAATGGGGGAGGCTTGGGCGAGTTGCTGTGGGGGGTGGAGGGCTGTTGCTCGGGGTGGGGGTAGCCAGGTGGAAAGCATGGCCAGCCGTAGAAAAATGCTTATTGAAATTCTCAATTATCGTGGATTTATCATTGGTGACAGTGCTTCCTAGCCTCAGTGCAGTGGGCAGCTGGGAGGAGGTGCTCTTATTCTCCATGGACTTTACAGTGCTCCAGAACTTTTATGAGTTTGTGTTACAGGATGCACATTTCTGCTTGAAAAAGCTAGCCTTAGCTTTCCTAACTGCCTGTGTATATTGGTTCCTAACTTCCCTGAAAAGTAGCATATCACGAGAGCTATTCGATGCTAGTGCAGAACGCCACAGGATGTTTTTGTGCTGGTCAAGGGCAGTCAGGTCTGGAGTGAACCAAGGGCTATATCTGTTCCTGGTTCAAAACATTTTGAACGGGGCATGCTTATTTAAGATGGTGAGGAAGGGACTTTTAAAGAATAACCAAGCATCCTCTACTGACGGGATGAGATCAATATCCTTCCAGGATACCCGGGCCAGGTCGATTAGAAAGGCCTGCTCTCTGAAGTGTTTTAGGGGAGCGTTTGACAGTGATGAGGGGTGGTCATTTGACCGCAGGCCCATTACGGATGCAGGCAAAGAGGCAGTGATCGTTGAGATCTTGGTTGAAAACAGCAGAGTTGTATTTGGAGGGCAAGTTGGTTAGGATGATATCTATGAGGGTGCCCGTGTTTACGGATTTGGGGTTGTACCTGGTGGGTTCATTGATAATTTGTGTGAGATTGAGGGCATCAAGCTTAAGCATGTTAAGCATGTCCCAGTTTAGGTCACCTAGCAGCACGAGCTCTGAAGATAGATGAGGGGCAATCAATTCACATATGGTGTCTAGGGAACAGCTGGGGGCAGAGGGAGGTCTATAGCAAGCGGCAACGGTGAGAGACTTGTTTCTGGAGAGGTGGATTTTTCAAAGTAGAAGCTCAAATTGTTTGGGTACAGACCTGGATAGTAAGACAGAACTCTGCAGGCTATCTCTGCAGTAGATTGCAACACCGCCACATGTTGTTATAGAAAAAAAAAAATGTTATAGTTAGGGATGGAAATTTCAGGGTTTTTGGTGGTCTTCCTAAGCCAGGACTCAGACACGGCTAGGACATCCGGGTTGGCAGAGTGTGCGAAAGCAGTGAATAAAACAAACTTATGGAGGAGGCTTCTAATGTTAACATGCATGAAACCAAGGCTTTTACGGTTACAGAAGTCAACAAATGAGAGCACCTGGGGAATAGGAGTGGAGCTAGGCACTGCAGGACCTGGATTAACCTCTACATCACCAGAATAACAGAGGAGTAGGATGAGGGTACGGCTAAAGGCTATCAGCACTGGACGTCTAGTATGTTCGGAACAGAGAGTAAAAGGAGCGGGTTTCTGGCCGCGATAGAATAGATTCAAGGCATAATGTACAGACAAAGGTATGGTAGGATGTGAGTACATTGGAGGTAAACCTAGGCATTGAGTAATGATGAGAGAGATATTGTCTCTAGAGACGTTTAAACCAGGTGATGTCACCGCATATGTGGGAGGTGGAACTAAATGGATGGTTAAGGCATATTGAGCAGGGCTAGAGGCTCTACAGTGAAATAAGACAATAATCACTAACCAGGACAGTAATGGACATATTGATATTAGGGAGAGGCATGCGTAGCCGGGTGATCATAGGGGTACAGTGAGTGGTTGGGCTGGCTGGAGACACGGCGATTCAGACAGCTAGCAGGCCGGGGCTAGCAAACTAGCCGAAGGACCTTAGAGGGACGTCGTGACGGAGGAAAGTCTGTTTTAGCCTCCGCGTGCGGTGATGTCCATAGACCAGTCGTGATGAATTAGTAGGGTTCCGAGTAGCAGAGGGGTCCAAGTCCAATTGGCAGAATAGGTATAGTGGCCCAAGAAATTGGCCGATGGATCTATTTAGCTAACAGTCCAATATGCTTCTAGGCAGGTAGCGGGCCGCGGCAACATGGTGTTGCATGTTGCTGCTGAGCGACATGTAATGCATTACTTTAGTTTTACCATGAGCCATGGTAGGCCTGTGCCAGTTAATCAGTGTCATACCTCTAGAAACTGAAGAATACGTCACTTAAGACATTTGAATCAAGTAAAACAGCGAGGAATCATATAGCATGGCAATGTTGAAATCATTCAAGTGTTTATGGGATGATGTCAGCATCATGTAATTCATATTCGAGATATGAAAACATTTGCCAGAACAATGAGGTACTGTAGAAAGCAAAGAATTATATTATTGTAAAGGTGTTACGTTACTTCCTGGTGTTATTGAATTACTTTAAACCATGCATTTGAGTGTTGGAGATGCTTCATTATCTCATAGAATAAGCTTGCAGGCCTTCCATTTACGTTAAGACTTTCTAAATTCACTTTTTAAGGCAGGAGTGTGTTAACCAAACCAAGGTGAGACTCTGGCAAACAGTTTATTCTTGGTTTTAACTGGTGCCACTGAGTCTAAAGCAGCTCGACACTTGTCATTGAAAATGTTCAGCAAATCATGAGTGTGATGACAAAGAACATGATCAGTAGTAGAGCATTTTAAAAACAATACTGAGATGGTCAGAGACACATCAATAGTTTCAAGTTATCAAACCATAGGACAGCACGAGATCAAGGGGATGGCCTTTGTTGTGCGTAGGTCCCTGTGGCGTGCAGCACAAAGTTAAAAGATTCTAACAGGTTAAGCAACGCCCCAGCTAGAGCATTATTTGGGCAACACACATGAATGTTTAGAACAATAACCCTGTTATATTTTGGCGTATTTAAGTACAGTGTTAGTTATGTGGGATGCTGATACTCATGCTGCTGCTCAGACTCCCTTTAGGTCACCTAGCAGACTCCCATGATGAGCCAGGTAATCTAGCCCGGTGGGGTCTGTCCCCCTGCCAGGAGCCAGGTAACCTAGGGACAGGTTAGGATTTGTCTTTCTCAGATCAAGACCGGGTTCAGCAAGAAACCAGAAGAGAACTACACCGACACCAACCAGTTCTAAACTAATTAACAGCAAAAACCATCAGTGGGAATATCCCACATCTATACACACATTCATATGGAGCCTTTTTCTAACCCAAGGACACAGTACATGAGAAAGAAGCAACATAATACAAATTCTACTCAGATGAACAGCAGAGGGAAATGTTTATTTCACCAAGAAAAGAGCCAGAATGCTAGTGTAATTTGTCATTCAGTTTAAAAAACATGTACTCGTGTCATCTCTCTTGTTTCCTTTCTGAATGAGCGCTAGTGTTTTTTGTACAAAGCCGACAGTGCAGTGCTTCAGCACTTGAGATTAGAGCATGGCTCATTAGTGTCATTGGAGAGTAATGTTTACAGGGGACTGCAATGGCTGGGGGTCTTTTGTTGTTCTCTCTCCTTTTATTTTCACCCTCTCCAAGAAGACCTAGTTTTGAAATGAAAAATACATATCACACTTGAGAGTGAAGGATGAAAAGAAGCTCTGACGTCAATGAAGCATGAAAACAAAAAACTCTTGACTGTAACCTGGTAACAACCATCGCAGTGCAGGGGCTGTGTTGAAGAACAGGGGCAAAGGGCTAACACACACGAACACACTTTAATGGTACTCTTCTGTTTGTGATAAACTGAGGAAGATTTATTTGTTCACTGTCCATGTCGTTTTTCTGAAACATTAACATGGGTTTCCACAGCAACCAAGTCATAGTGAACATGAGGAAAAAGAGACAATTATAGTCCATTCACGGCTTGTTTCATAAATGTGGTGTGAAATAGGATGTTCTATGAAAGACTTGCATAAAAATGATCACAAGTGTTGCTTTCATAGAAGGCAAAAAACTCAAAAGAGAGTGGTGACCCTTTTTCTAGTGAAAGCCCAGAGGAAATGGAGTCCTTGTCCTATAAACTTTGAAACCCAGCAGGAGACTGGCTACAACACCATTAGTACTCCTACACTCAGCATGGAAAATGATGGCTTTTCAAACAAAATGCGTACTGCACCTCAGTACATGGGAAAAGGTACGTTCTGTCATCTAGAACTACAAAGAAAATTCTGAAAAGTGTATCCAGCAATATCAAAACATATGAAAAGTGGATTTTAGCTACTTTTCAGAGAATGAAGGAAAACATTTGTTCAACAAAGCCTGACTAACATCTTGACTTGTTTTTATGTTTGTGTGTGTGTGTGTGTGTGTAATTTTTTCGACATGTAGTAATAAAGTACAGTGTGTGTTACTGTAAATCATACTCAACGTATCAGTATCCTCCCTATTCACATGTGGAAGCAGATGAAATGCCTCAGGTGGAAGATAATTGCAGTGCCAAGCATATTTCCTAAAACCACAATCAACAAAAGTAGATCAGTGTTTTATCTTGTCTTTTATACACTTGACAGAATGTACAGACGTATGCCACTAGTAACACTCACGCCATAATCATCAGCTAAGAGGTTAGAGCTATTATTGCTAGGCCAGCTTAGAAGTCGAATGTTGAATTTGTTAAATGAGAATTGCATTTGTTTTGATTAAATGTAAACATTTATTATGGTGTTGAAATTGTCATTTTCTTAATTGGAACCTGTATGTCTCCAGGGCACCATAGAAAATGAGACCCTGGTCTCAATGGGCTCCCCTGATTAAATAAAAGCACTTATTTTTCTGCTTTCAATGTATACATTAGTGATTCCTTGCTTATTTTTAGGTGGCTCATCACTACACTTTCCCGCAGATATATCCATGGCCTCATTGGCCTGCTCAGAATAATGTGTTTGTTTTGACAGTGCAGACTGACAATACAGGTTCATTTAACTGACCTTTCCTGGAATCCACAGCAACACTTAAGCACCTGCACTGAACACAGTAATAGGTAATAGGAAACTAGCCATTTGCTTTGTTTTTCAAAACAAATCCATTACTTTAATATGAGCATTAGAACAAAATCAAATGTTTTTTTCTGTTTTTTTTTACAGATAAGCTGATCAGGACTGACCCTTGCACTCAGTGCAGTTCCGTTTCCAGTGACAAATGCAGAGCACATTCCCAGACAGCCTCAGTCTTTATAGTATGAATGCATGGAGAAACGGACACTTCTATTCATATCCTACTCATTACAGACCAATTCCATAGAGAATCCGGTTGCAACAAATATATCAATACAGAGACGGCTTCAAAGATAATGTGCCAATACACCTTATCAGATACTCAGCTGAGCATTAGTTACAGTACACTATCTCACCATGAATAGTACTCCACTAAACAAAACCCCCTCTATTGGAATAAACATACAAACCAGGCATAGGTAGAAACTATTTGATGTATCATAGGTTATGAAAAAGAAGGGAAAAGCAAATGAATGTCATTTTAGTAAAGCTTGAGAGACCGAAAGGTACACATTTTGTTTGCTGCTGGAATATTAACCTTGGGATCAGCAGTTCATAAATCATAAATGCCCTAAATCTACTTTAATTCAATAATTATATGTCAATAGAACTGACATTTGTCTTAGCTAAAGATCTATTTCTAATATTGTTGGTGAACAGAGAGAGCTATAGCAACATAGCAGTAAGAATGAGAAGGTACTGCTGAAGAAAAAAGAAAATACCAAGTGGTGCCAATGATCAGTGAAATGAAATGAGACCATGATGCAAACTAGTCCCGACATTTGTTAAAGTACAATTTATGGGTAAATATAGAATTAAATCATGGCACTATAAAGACAAAAAGGCTGCTGAGACTGTCTAAATGACTTTGTTAGATAGATGCTTAAACTGAGGAAGAGAGTATTGCCCAATGGGTTTTGAAATGCCCAATGGGTTTTGAAATCTTGCCAGATTATATCACTTTTCAGGCAGTGGTATGTAACCCTGATGTATGGTGTGGACATTGTATGGCTACTCTGTTAAAGTGAGAGTTCTTTTTAGTGGTATAAGAATAAGTATAGTAAAAACATGCTTTAATCAGGGGAAGTGGGCTTTTAGATTCTCCCTCAGAGCGACCTTACGCAGGCGAGCCAGTGCAGCTAACCATGTGTACCCTTCAGCCATCTCAAATGTCAAACAAGGCTTTAGTGGATCAGAGGGATTCTGGCTTCTGGCCAACCCAAAGTCAAGTCGCTAAGTTAAGCACTTGCCAATTAAAAAGTAATATTTTCATTTGTGTTGTCATCTGTGCATATCAAACATAAATTAGGCCCCTGACCCCTTTTAGATTAATCTTTCAAACTTGGTTAATCATCCAGGATTGGGAGAGTCAGTAACATCACTGGAGCGTGAGGTAAGTGCCATAATCCATGTGTGATGCCAGTAACTTTAAGGCAGAAGAATCTGCACACGGAGCTCCATGTTCTCCTACGATGCAACACTTTGTCACATTATCATACAGTATGGTGATTACTGACTGTTCACGACTCGCACAAAATGTCTTTGAAATTTAAACAAAGTATTCAATTTGAGACTGAAGCTTGTAATTTTATCACAGTTTTCTTGTTTTACTGAGACAAATACTGTAAGGTGCATGTTTTCAGCAGACTTCATAGTATGCACTACATTCAATCTGTTCCACAGAGCCAGCCCCTCTAGAGGAGTGGTATGTTTGAGAGGATTCAGTGGTGAAAGCTTCTCTCTGTGCCTGCCAGAGCCTCATGTGACTGTCCCCATTATCTTGGAATGTCACAATTTGAGATACTCAGCACTCAGGCCTGAATCTGTGTCTGATACTCCACAGAGGGAGCCTCCACCACTGGGCTATGATGTTTATTAAATCTGCTTACTCACTAAGCCAACAAGACTATGTTCATAATATTCCAGGAAGATAACACAAATCTTTTCGATGATTAATTAGTATACTTGAGGAACAGTTGTTTATACGAGTATGAACTAGTGAGAAGCCTTGGTGGGGTCACTTCGACTGGAGTAAGACACCAAAATGAAAGGACAATGGTTTCCATCATATAATTACTGCATTATGTGGGCTACTGAAGTGCAGTTGTGTCGTGCATAAATACACTGCATGTCACGTTGTTGCAAGATATCTGGTGTCCACTGCCTGAGAAACATGATTCATTGGTCCAAATGAAAGGAATACATCAGGTAAAGTGCCAAGAGTCAGATTGAGCAACTTATATATGACACAAAATATCCCCCTGCTGTTCCTCAAGCAATTGAGAACTGCAGAAAACAACAGCAATAAACATGTAAATGAGATTGCTAATTGTTTTGTCGCACGGTGTCAACCTGACCTGAAATTTGACTTATTACTCGCTTAAGTAATTACACATCATGACCCCTTCATCTTGATTGAAAGTGACATCCATTAACCTATCAAGTCCACTTATGTGTAATATAATGCATCTAATACGTGGTGATAACCATCCTCTGATCTCTGGTCCACCTTTTATGAGTGGCAAAGTGCTCAAGACAGAAGTCTTTCGATTCTTCCTCTTTTTAGATCTAATATCAGTACACAGAAATGTACTCAGAACATTTCCATGACTTTCAATTCCACAATTCAACGTCTATTTGAGGACTACATCATTAAATTGAATGCTCCACTATAATAAAAAGAAAGAAATTCCATCATAATTTTTGCCTAATCAAATAAAGCATCCGTATTTTGATCGGTAGAGTGAAGGGTTTAGAACAGAGGGCTTCCTTTCCCTCTCCTCCTGTCGATCTTTCTGTGCTGACAATTTTCTTCCCTGTCACGTACTCCGCAGAAGCACCGGGAGGAAGATAATTGATCAATCAGGCTAATTGAACAGTCTGGACAGTTAGCCCACCATAGCAGATGTGCCAATTTGCATTCATTAAGACAGAGATGAGTCTTAATCACTGTACTGGCTTTGATTGACAACATAAACACCTCCTGTCGCAAATCCTGGATACACTCACTCTTTTCTAAAAAGAAAATATAGTCGTTTCTATATGTCAGAGGCATTTATTTCATGACCCACTGCCAATGTGGTTACTATAAGCAGGCTTTGTGGTGAAAGAGTGGAGTGATTCAAATGGAAAGTAGTGGAGTAAAGAGAGAAAAGCAGACCCAATAGACCTGACATTATGAAATGGTCAGGATTTACATATCTTATTGGATTATCATTCCAAATAGTGAGTGCCATTCATAACAATAGATGATCATTGAAAGTAACAATACTGATAAATCTATGGAGATGATGCAAGTAATATTTACGCTAATTGTCTTTCACTGAATGAGCGCTTTATCTATAGAACACTCAACAATGAGGAACATTGTTTCCAAAACCACATTTAACAAATACGGCCTCTCTAATGTCGCTGGGAGATGAAGGTGAATTTGCGTATGACTGCTCTAGCTTTGTTTACTCCAGAAGATGGGCATGGGAAAAGAAGAAGCAAAATGTCAACTTTTTATATCCATTGTAGTCCAGCTCTTTACAAGCCCAGGCATGGTATTTGAGTAAAACTGCAGCTCCAAATTTGATTAAAGCCATTATTCCCATCATGGACTAATGGGGATCTTAATAAATACCAATGGACTAAAGTATAGCCTACCACTCGTGTTTAAACTATTACAGCTGTATAATCCCATTCAATTATATCCACATCCACTATTTTATGAGATTACTTTAAATGTGTTCAGTCCATGTCAATTTCATTTAAATGCAAACTTGATTAATCCAAGCATAGCTGCAAACCGTAATTGTGTTGAAATGTTTTAAAGAAATGCACAGATGGACGCCAAATCGTTCCTGTGAAGTTGATATCTGATTTTAAGGATTCTCAGCTAGACAGTGACATGTCTGTACTCAGAATAACGGTAGAAGGTTATAGAACAGCTAAAGGAAGATTTCATTATCTCCCGTTGGGAATGAAGAGGAGAAGGGATGATTTGATTATTTTAATTACCTACAGCAGCATTTTCATTTACGGTACAAATGAAATTCAATAAGAGAAGCAACAACAGCTACTATACTGTAGGACTTTTGCCACAGCACCTAACACGAACAGCAATGGTCTAACTGTACAGGGTAGTCTGACATACAGTATGCAAGGTGGAGTCTATCTGTTTCTTTATCGCAGTGATCTTGCTCAAGTTGACCTGCATTTCATGTATCCTCTGTACATCAGTCAGATAAAAGGTTTGATGTATTTTCTGTACATCAGTCAGATAAAAGGTTTGATGTATCCTCTGTACATCAGTCAGATAGAAGGTTTGATGTATCCTCTGTACATCAGTCAGATAAAAGGTTTGATGTATCTTCTGTACATCAGTCAGATAAAAGGTTTGATGTATCCTCTGTACATCTGTCAGATAAAAGGTTTGATGTATCTTCTGTACATCAGTCAGATAAAAGGTTTGATGTATCTTCTGTACATCAGTCAGATAAAAGGTTTGATGTATCCTCTGTACATCAGTCAGATAAAAGGTTCACAGGTTGCCCACTGCAAATTGTTTGTAAAGAAAATAAAATGAGCTAAATTATATTCTCTACTTGTCCCCATGTTCACTCAGCACAGGAAAACGACATTGCAACAAATTAAGTTTACTCTGGCAAGATATTTGCTATAAAGCCCTTACAGACCCAGACAAGCTTGACCTAACCTCTGAGGAAAGGAAATGGTGAATCAATCTACCCAGTATAGCTACTCAGTAAATAAAAGGCTGCTCTGTAAGCCGGGTCTTTAAAAGGCAAGACGCAGATGGGATCAGATTGGAGCGGGGACACTTCTAATCAGACGGGGAAGTGATCCACAAAGGGAGACTTCATGCAACAGATCACCTGTCGCCTGAAGTGTTTCTGAAGTTCAGACCACCACACACACACCCACACATACATATTAAGATGGCGCCGAAGAGGATGGCTGACGTTTTACATGCCCATAACCAATTGTGCTATTTTGTTCATTTTTTTGCGTTGTTTGTAACTTATTTCTTTATTTTTTTTGTACATAATGTTGCTGCTATGACCAAAAATAACTTCTGGACATCAGAACTGGGATTACTCACCATGAACTGTAAGAAGTTCTTTCCTTTAACGAGTCTGACAAGAAAGATATACTGCTCTCCTGGGAACAGGCCCAGATCCCAGTCATTTGCGTGAAGAAAAGACGGAGGAAAAGAGGACGCAGATCGGGCTTCCTTTTGAGAATCCATAGGCGAGTGAGTAAACTCCCACTGCCATCTATTCTACTTGCTAACATGCAATCATTGGAAAATGTATGACCTACAATTACGATTATCCTACCAATGGGACATTAAGAACTGTAATATCTTATGTTTCACCGAGTCGTGGCAGAACGACGACACGGATAATATAGAGCTGGAGGGATTTTCGTTGGTTGCCATGAAGTTCTTTGAAAGGCTGGTCATGGCTCACATCAACAGAATCCTCCCAGATACCCTAGACCCACTCCAATTTACATACCACACCAACAGATCCAAAGATGACGCAATCTCAATCGCACTCCACACTGCCCTTTCCCACCTGGACAAAAATAACACCTATGTGAGAATGCTGTTCATTGACTACAGCTCAGCGTTCAACACCATAGTGCCCACGAAGCTCATCACTAAGCTAAGGACCCAGGGACTAAACCTCCCTCTGCAACTGGATCCTGGACCTCCTGACGGGCCGCCCACAGGTGGTAAGGGTAAACAACAACACATCCCCCACGCTGATCCTCAACACTGGGGCCCCTCAGGGGTGTGTACTTAGTCCTCTCTTGTTACCCCTGTTCACCAACGACTGCATGGCCACACACAACTCAAACACCATCATTAAGTTTCCAGACGACACAACAGTGGTAGGCCTGATCTCCGACAACGATGAGACAGCCTATAGGGAGGAGGTCAGAGAACTGGCAGTGTGGTGCCAGGACAACAACCTCTCCCTCAATGTGAGCAAGATAAAGGAGCTGATCGTGGACTACAGAAAAAGACGGGCCGAACAGGCCCCCATTAACATCAACGGGGCTGTAGTGGAGCGGGTTGAGAGTTCCTTGGTGTCCAGTTCCTTGGTGTCCACATCACCAACGATCTATCATGGTCCAAACACACCAAGACAGTCGTGTGAATAGGGCACGACAAAACCTTTTCCCCCTCAGGAGACTGAAAAGATTTGGCATGGGTCCCCAGATCCTCCAAACGTTATACAGCTGCACCATTGAAAGCATCCTGACCGGTTGCATCACCGCCTGGTCTGGCAACTGCTTGGCATCTGACCGTAAGGCGCTACAGAGGGTAGTGCGTACGGCCCAGTACATCACTGGGGCCAAGCTTCCTGCAATCCAGTGTCAGAGGAAAGCCCATAACATTATCAGAGACTCCAGTCACCCAAGTCATAGACTGTTTTCTCTGATACCACATGGCAAGCGGTACCGGAGCGCCAAGTCTAGGACCAAAAGTATCCTTAACAGCTTCTACCCCCAAGTCATAAGACTGCTGAACAACTATCACCTTGACCCCCTCCATTTATTTTTGTACACTGCTGCAACTTGCTGCTTATTATGTATGTATAGTCACTTAACCCCTAGCTACAAATTACCTCTAACATGTACCCCCGCACACTGACTCAGTGTACCAGAACCAACTGTATATAGCTTTATTATTATGTTATTGTGTTACTTTTATTTTTTTATTTTTTTTACTTTAGTTTATTTGGTAAATATTTTCTGAACTCTTCTTGAACTGCACTGTTGGTTAAGGGCTTGTAAGTAACATTTCACGGTAAGGTCTACACTTGTTTTCGGCGCATGTGACAAATAAAGTTTGATTTGATTCACACACGCATACACGCATGCACAGACACACATTCATGCTCAAGCACAGCGCTCTGAGCCTGCTGTTCTGGTATCTACAGCAGAGCCAAGTTTAAGACAAAGTCCATAGCTCTCCACTGGGCTATCAAACTGTGCCCCAGGCATGCATCCATCTGTGGGAAACATGGCAAATGCTCTCCCACACTGCAAGGCCCAGCCTTTATCTATAGATGGTACTACTGAGCAGGAATGTGACCTTTGATTTGGTTTCGCACATGGAATTGGACCGTATGCTGCCCAATGAAAACTCAGAAAGGATTTGCTTGGTCTCTCAAGCGAGGCAGATGAGCAAATTACTGTTTGTGTGGCAATTATCAGTTTAATACAATTTATACATTTAGATGCGTGTCAGGTAAGTGTCGACAGACAGACAGACAGACACAGAGAGAGAGAGAGAGAGAGAGAGAGAGAGAGAGAGAGAGAGAGAGAGAGAGAGAGAGAGAGAGAGAGAGAGAGAGAGAGAGAGAGAGAGAGAGAGAGAGAGAGAGAGAGAGAGAGAGAGAGAGAGAGAGAGAGAGAGAGAGAGAGAGAGAGAGAGAGAGAGAGAGAGAGAGAGAGAGAGAGAGAGAGAGAGAGAGAGAGAGAGATGGCTCATTAGGAGTGCAGACATCCTATATCCCAATGACACAGACTACACCGATAGGAAAGCAGCAGCCAGCCAACCAGATAGACATTCATATCATGGCACAAATACAGTTTCTGTTTTTGTCTTTTCGAAAGGGTAGTCCGTGTTCTAATGATAAAGATCATGCTTAAAAGCGCAGACATCTATCGGCAATCTCTGTGTTCTGTGAGAATAAAAGGACATCCTTTGTCTTTTATTGAAGAGGCCGTCTGGCTTTCTCTATAAGAACACTCCACAACAAGACGCAGCCAACAGCCTGGGCTATATCAGATAAGCCCACAGCAGACACTGAGCTCTATCTAACGGCTCTGACGTTTGCTCTTGTGCCGCAGCACTTTTTGGACCAGTGAATGGTGGCTTGTGTGGAAATGTTCAAAAGAAGAGCCTGGACAGGCCTGGTTACTTCTGCTCTGCTTCTTCACTTCTGAACCTTGGCCACATAGCCAGCAGGGCTAGAGGGATTTGCACATATCTGCACAGATGCTGGCCGAGTGAGCAGGGACAACGCTGCATTGTTCTCGCCTTTCGTTCGTGCAGCAAGAGCAGGGCAGTTTTCTTGCAGGTGGCTAAAGGGGCTACGTGGGAAATGAACAGATCCCCACCAGCATGTACTATATTTGAGTTAGTGATGGACCATTGGCAGTGCTCCCTAGAGATGCCACTGTGTGCCTTACTGAGTACAATAGATGCAAATTGCAAGATACAGCTGACACGTACATCAACAATATACAATACCGTAGCAATAGACACATACACTACCATACTGTAGAATCTCTATGGGTATCTCTACAAAAAGGAAACAAGGAACAAATAGCAAACAATGAATCCTCTTCTATCTATGAGAAACAGTTTTTGTACTTGATAAATACAAGGAATGCCAAGTCACAACAGAAAACAAACATTGTGTCATTGTTACATAAGGGTGGAGTGTGTCCATTTATTTTTAATGCAGGTGAGACCCATCTCAGCTCAGAGGGAGAGAGCAGAGGACCCCTGATAGAGGACTGAGGCTGCTGGATGCCAGAGCACTGTTCTGCAGCTCTGCCAAGCAGGTAATTCAATAGCAGCAGTAACATGAACAAAATATACCCGGCACAGCTGACTCCTTTTATGCAATTTTGCTAATTTCTTTAAGTGAAAGATAATAAAAAAATGTGGGATTCTTGGAATTTGTGTATCCATCATGCTCTTTAAACTCATGAAGTCTCTCTGTTGGACAGATTAATAATAAGGTATGTTTGAGTGAAGTCTGCCAGTGAAAACACAAGTGTATTACGATGCAGCTAGCAGTGCAGAAAACAGGGAAATGTCTGTCCTGTTTAATGAAAACACCTCAGTCAAACTTGAAACACAAGACCTAGTCTGTGTCTACTTTAAATATTGGCTTACAAAACAAATAAAGCACTTTTATTGTTACTATCATGAATTTTAAACTGGGCATAAATGTGTTTGTTTTTCATTTAGTCAAGAGTGAAAACACAAGCTTCAGAAAACAGATTCTGAATAGGTTGAAAAACGATAAGTGCGTCAGTGGGAGGGATTTGGATCCCGATGGATCCACAATCTCCCCCATTTTCTTTTCAGTGACGCTCTTGGCCGACAAATTTGATAGGCTGGCATAACAAGTGGCTTCTTCTTCTTCTGTGAGTGTTTGGGCATGTAGAGGGACACTAGCTGCCAGGGAGACCAAGTGCTTCTGGAATTCTCTCCAACACTATTGGAGCCAATAAGAATCTCGAAAGTATGTGCATTACATAATGCTATGTAATTAAACCTAACATCTGAGTAAAGTATAGGCTTTTTGTTTAAAACAGTTGTATAATGATTCTGGGATTCATCCATGCAGGTATTGACAGTACAGTATCTGGGGGAAACAGAGTTTCCATGCTGTTTGGACAGCTACTGAGTGTAGGCCTGTGCAGTGGTAGATTTTCCTTGTCGGTTGCTGGACTGAACTGAAGTTCAACTTATCAGAGACTGCAGATGTCCTCTGCCCTATCTGACTGGTGGCTAGAAGGAAACTGTTACAAGCCCTTCAGTCTCCAATGCCCAAACATTGTATTTTTTCCTGCATAAGCATACGCATGGTTTCCTGCCCTGATACAGTGAAAATGTAAAGCCAACTCACCTCGACAATGTCGGAGTTGGTTCTGCTCTCGTGGGGCTCATTGTACTCAGTGTATTTGAGCAGGACTTTGTCCATATCTGTGCTCGCATACTGAAAGAGTTTGTTTGAGCTGTTGAATATGATCAGGGCTATCTCACAGTCACATAGAACGCTGAGCTCATAGGCCTTCTTCATTAGCCCAAACTTCCTCTTCGTGAAGGTAACCTGAGGAGACAGTGGCCATCATCATCAGTTACACACAGAACAAAATCAGATAAAAATATTACTATTCAAATTCAGAAAATATGCATAGATACAGCCATACATATTTAGTATGCATGTATAAAAGAGGGTGATTAAACAGAATTGGAAATGATGTTGAGCAGCAGCCTGGGGGTGTTCTTACTAGTTGGATAGGGGTCAGGCTGCAGCTGCACAGTTTCAGAACTAATAATAAGACACTTTCCTATCTCCATCTCTCATAATACACAAGTCATAAGTGTAACCCTTTAGGAAAACTACAGTGAGGATATGAGGCTGGTGTGATTGGTTAGCAGGCCAGAGGTCAGGCAGTGTAAAGTCATGTAGCGGTTAGGTAAGCTGAATCAGGACGTTGGGAACAGGGATCCATGCATTACATTAGCTCCTGACTCCATGTACGGTACGGACAGCGGTCCCTCCCTGCCCCTGCATCACTCTGCCTGTAACACGAGCCTACAGACAGGACTGTAGGTCATGCATCACTCCAGGGGTACTGAAACCTAACCCTCTCTGCAGACTTTCCGTCCTGCATCTCTTCAGCTCTGTATCTGTG
This sequence comes from Brachymystax lenok tsinlingensis, assembly GCA_030435695.1. NCBI lineage: Eukaryota > Metazoa > Chordata > Actinopteri > Salmoniformes > Salmonidae > Brachymystax > Brachymystax lenok. Next base: position 26,735,420 of record CM059793.1, on the reverse strand, counting down.
GTTGCCTGTACCCGATACACACGTCATTATGTAGCACTGCTTTATTGCCTATGCAGTAATGTATGCTATGACCCTCTATCATTGTAAAACATCATCCAGACAAACAGGGAAACAAGGAATGCAGATGTTCTTCCGTTGGTATATTTTACAGGCAATGTACTTTGAGACTGTACAAGCGGTTCTGTAATGTTGTTTATGTGAAACACCTCCTTGATAGCATTTATGCAAGCTTATCTTCCTCACAGTATGCATCATGTAAAGTGTATTCAGTTACAGTACAGCAAGAGCTATTCTATGGATATGCCAATGAAAGCTGTGCTTCAGGCCAAAGCAGAGTGAATGTGTCTGTATTCACTTCCACCAATTTCACTGACCTACTAACAGGAGCTAGGCAGATGAGCTGGCTTTGTTCAACTTTAATTGGTCACAGCTTGTGCCTACCCTCATTTAAAACGGCATAATGCAACATAATCCTATGAGTTGTATAGCTTCTCTGTCTCAACTGATCCAGTGGGGTCACTTCAACTGTGAAAAATGAATTTCAAATGTTCCACACTACAGGTAATTACACAGGTCCATTATATAACTCAGGGAGACACACAGGCCCTTTCCACATGTCAGGTTTGGACATGATGACAAAACCAAATACCAGAATAACCTTTCCTAAAATGACACAGTTTAAACGCATGAGTTGCAAGTCTTAGAACATGTTAAGTTAATGACCTTTGACATATGGATATATACAAGTCCTGCTGGAGAGCAGTTCCTCTATCTATTGCTTTTGTGCATGTCGTAGTGTTTATTTGTGCTGTGGATGCAATACGCTCCATGAGGGCAGACAAGGGTATGTGCCGTCTCTGTATCCTTGGTCCACAGAGGACCAATCCCCACTCTGTTCTCATCAGACCTGACTATAACAATGTATAGTACAGTAGGCTACAGTAGCTCCTGGTGCAGGTTAATGGGCCTGCGTATGACAAGCCAAACCACCTGTCATTGACCTCCCTAGACTCACTCTCCTCCTCAGAGCTGCTTGCTTGTTTACTTGTTTGTTTGTTTAACCGTCTGGAAAGCACTGACTGTCATGTGGGGAAATGATTAACAAATTGACAGCCTTTTAGCAGATGAGTGTGTCTGCTAAGCTAAGCCACGGAGAGAGGGAGACGTCACCTTTCAGCAGGAAGCAGGCAGCTAACCCTGGGTGAGTGAACTGAACTGGTGGGCTGGGACTTTGTTCCACCTGGCTGGGCTGGCCCTCAGTGTGCTGAGTGGAGTAGCAGGGCCACAGCGCTGTGCTGACCCAGGCTCCTGCTTCATTTCATCCAGAGGAGCACAGAGACCTGGATCAGCCCGCATCACCCCCGCAGAGCCAGCTGCTCTTAAAGAGGAGTGTTCTCTATTCTAGTATACTGTCTGTATCCTTTCACTGACTGGAGATACTGTAGGCTGTCTGAAATGGTTTCTGTACTGTATTCTCTTATCAGAGAATAAAATACAGACAATGTCAAACAACATACCCACATACTGTGCTTCATTCTAATGTACAATGAGCGACATTTTGATCATCGACTAATATCTTAGATGCAGAAAGAACAAGCTGCTTGTGTCATGACTGTCAGTAGCCTACACCGCAGAGTTGAGACCTTGCTAAGGCGTGGGCCTTTGGGTTGACACCGCTCTCAGTGGAAAACCACAAGCACCCTTGAGTTCACGTGGGCTAGTCTATAGGCAGTGTTTTCCTATGGCTCGCAAAGAAACCCACACACACAGACACCATTCTATGGGTTCCTCAAGAATTTCGGTGGTGTAACGATTATGTTCAGTTAATGTACTGTCTAATTCATGCAATTCACGATGACAGCAAAAGTGGTAAATCATGTGAAAAACTTCTTTAGAGTACCGCAAGTTACTAGTGTGTTACTATTACTCTCTACCAAACATTCAACTGCAAATATGGAAACAAGAAAATGACTAAACTATTCTAAACTCTAAACTTAAAATGCATCTATGTCTCCATCTTTTTGCAGCCTTTGATAAGGTTACTATAATAACCCACACAATGCCTAGCAGACAGACAGTAATTATATTAGGATTTTTCACCTGACTGTGCACCTGGCTGAAAACCTGGGGGTGCGAATTCTGCTCTCATAGAAAACGCTCTCCAACTACTTTTCCTTCATGACTCCACCACTCATCCTATGAAGTGCACGTCTCAGGCATTGCTGTTCCAAAATTCTCCATTGACAACTGTAATCAGCAATGAAATGTGGGAAGACGAACGAAGAGGAAAAGTGATGTGGCATCAACAGAATGTCTAGCTTGGTCAAGTGGTTATATACAGGACCAGTCAAACGTTTGGACACACCTACTCATTCGAGGGTTTTTCTTTATTTCTTATTATTTTCTACATTGTAGAATAATAATGAAGACATCAAAACTATGAAATAACACATATGGAATCATGTAGTAACCAAAAAAGTGTAATAAATAAAAGTATATGTTATATTTGAGATTCTTCAAAGTAGCCACCCCCCCCCCAAAAAAAACCAATTGCCTTGATGACAGCTTTGCACAATCTTGGCATTCATTCAACCAGCTTCATGAGGTAGTCAGCTAGAAGACATTTCAAATAACAGGTGTGCCTTGTTAAAAAATAATTTGTGGAATTTCTTTCCTTCTTAATGTGTTTGAGCCAATCAGTTGTGTTGTGACAAGGTAGGGGTGGTATACAGAAGATAGCCCTATTTGGTAAAAGACCAAGTCCATATTATGACAAGAACAGCTCAAATAAGAAAAAGAGAAACAACAGTCCATTACTACTTTAAGACATGAAGGTCAGTCAATACGGAAGAATTTCAATTATGAAACTGTCTCTCATGTGTAATGAACACGAGGGGAGACAGAGAGCTGGTTTGAAGCGCAGGGTGCAGCAGGTGTTTATTGTAAAGGACCACAGGAGGAGGCAGGTAGCTGGGTCCAGGGGCAGGAAGAAGGTCATACACAGGGGGTCCAAAAAGGCAACAGTACAGGCAGGGAAAAGGCTAGTAACGTCATCCGAGAGATCAGGCAATAGGTTGATAACAGGAAATCCGATAGGCTAAAGTACAGGCAGGGAATAGGCAAAAGGCGTTGTTCGTGAGGCAGGCAAAAACTTTATACACGGGAGGATGACATTACGGGAAACACAGCACTCCGAATAGAAGTGTGTTACAAAACAAACAATACCTCACAATGATGGGGTGCAAAGAACTGAACTAAATAGTGTGTGATAATGACATACAGGTGTGTGAACAGGTGATCAGAATTCAGGTGATTGGGATTTGGAGAGTGAGTTGCGTTCAGGGGATCTACATGTTTGAGAGTGTGAGTTGGAAGCAGACATTACATCATGAGGACCGCCACAGGAAAGGAAGACCCAGAGTTACCTCTGCTATAGAGGATAAGTTCATTAGAGTTTTGTGCAGTCGCAAAAACCATCAAGCGCTGTGATGAAACTGCCTCTCATGAGGACAGCCACAGGAAAGGAAGACCCAGAGTTACCTCTGCTGTAGAGGATAAGTTCATTAGAGTTACCAGCCTCAAAAATTGTAGCCCACATAAATGCTTCACGGAGTTCAAGTAACAGACACTTCTCAACATCAACTGTTCAGAGGAGACTGTGTGAATCAGGCCTTCATGGTTGAATTGCTGTAAATAAACCACTACTAAAGGACATCAATAATAAGAAGAGACTTGCTTGGGCCAAAAAACATGAACAATGGACATTAGACCAGTGGAAATCTGTCCTTTGGTCGGAGTCCAAACTTGAGGGTTTTGGTTCCAACCGCCGTGTCTTTGTGAGACGCAGAGTAGGTGAACGGATGATCTCCGCATGTGTGGTTCCACCCGTGAAGAATGGAGGATGAGGTGTGATGGTGTGGGGGTGCTTTGCTGGTGACACTGTCTGTTTTAAAAAAAATTCAAGGCACACTTATCCAGCATGGCTACCACAGCATTCTGCAGCGGTACACCATCCCATCAGGTTTGCGCTTAGTGGGACTTTCATTTCTTTTTCAACAGGACAACACACCTCCAGGCTGTGTAAGGGCTATTTGACCAAGACGGAGAGTGATGGAGTGCTGCATCAGATGACCTGGCCACCACAATCACCCGACCTCAACCCAATTGAGATGGTTTGGGATGAGTTGGACCGCAGAGTGAAGGAAAAGCAGCCAACAAGTGCTCGGCATATGTGGGAACTCCTTCAAGACTGTTGGAAAAGCATTCCAGTCGAAGCTGGTTGAGAGAATGCCAAGAGTGTGCAAAGCTCTCATCAAGGCAAAGGGTGGCTACTTCGAAGAATCTCAAATATAAAATATTTTTACATTTGTTTAACCCTTTTTTAGTTTATGTCTTCACTATTATTCTAAAATGTAGAAAATAGTAAAAATAAAGAAAAACCCTTGAATGAGAAGGTGTGTCCAAACTTTTGACTGGTACTGTATATGAACTACTGTACTGAATAGAATGTGTTGCCAGAGATCAAACTGAGTGTGTGGTCGTCTTGCTCTGCCATGAAAGGATCATGTAGACTAGGGATGGGCAACTATGATGGAAGTGGAGCCACAATAATTCTGAACTCATCATGAGGGGCCGCAGTTGCATTCAACTGATTTGTGCAATCAATCTGTGCAGTGAAACTACTTAACTCTCTTAACAATGCATTATACCAGTAGCCAGGGCCAGCCCTAGCCTTCAAGATTTTGTTGCGGGCCCCCCCACCTTGCGGGCAAAACATTTTACTGGCCCCTGTCTTAATTTAAGTTTAAAAGTTAATTTCCTGCAATTCTACACATTGTGCCATGACTTATGACATGTTAAAGGTAGACTCAGCGACATGACGTAGATGAAGAAAGTAAACAGCATAGTGGGTGCTGATGCACAACCAAATTTTAAAATTGTACTTTGTGTATTCTACTATTCTAACTCTCAACAGTAATCTATCACTGTCCATCTGTGCGCCCTGGCACCAGCTGGGAGAGTGACCCGGGCCCCCTGGCTGTGCAGTACTAGAATACAGTACTAGGCACAGGGCCTTCCCTCATGTCCTGTCTGGCTGGATCAGCTCTGACGAGGGGGATGGACATCCACAAGTCCCCCATTCCAATGGACCACCGTAGCACCCAGAGGTCTGGCCAGCCAGCTGCGCTTGACCTTGAAACCTAACTGTAAGATTCTTCCCACTAAACTCCATGAAATGAGACCACCGCTCAAGCTCTTCTGCTAGGTCTGCATTGAACATTTTCACTATTCAACTCGGCAGAGCCGGTGACAGGACTGCTGCTCGAAAAATAATGTAATTATTGTTCAGTCATTACAGTTTTTCTGCTCCTGATGGGTACAAAACGTTGAATCGCCTCATTGTCTCTGCTTTTCAACCTGACAACAGGAGCAGACCACTAAACTTCCCTCACTAACCTCTTGCTAATACTCAAATATGGGAGAACAAAACATAATAGTATCTGTTTCACATACAGCTGCTACCCTCTCATTTGTAAGGCAGTTAAAGATTCTACTTTTCAAACATGCGTCATAGGCAGTGCACTCCATCTAGCCTCCCCCGTTTTCCCTGTTGTCTCTCTCTCCATTCTCTATCAACACGGATTTTACCTGTTCAAAAAATAATGTAGTTGGCCCGAGAGCTTTCAGAGTTTCAGAGCGGGGAGAGGAAGGGATGAAAAATAGAGATGTGCTCAGATGCTTCCCCGGTGAGAGAGGGAGAGACGGGAGAGAGAGCGAGAGAGAGAGAGAGAGAGAGAGAGAGAGAGAGGGAGAGAGCAGCACTGTGCCCACGAGCATGTGACGTGCCAAAGCCAAATCCAAAGTGAGCCACAGCAAGGGCAGGCAACCCTCCACCCAGCAGGAAAATCATCAAACTTTTAATGACTTGGGCAATTACCCCCGGTGAGCCTGCTTAATGGCATCCAGAGGACGTCGTTAGACATGAGGAGCTAGCTACGCAAAGCTCTCTAGGCCAGCCACAGCCAGCCTCACTCCACTCCACTACTAAACAAGGCCACTCTGTACCTTTCACTGGGAGGGAGACCCCACACATGCTGCTGCTAAAAAGTCCTTCTCGGCTCTTCCATGGGCTCTCACGTTGTTATTTTGTACTATTCATGAGGCGAGTACCGTCACAACACAATCAATCAAGCCACAACAGAGAGCTTCTCTGTTTGCAAGGCACTTCTCATCAGGCCATGTGAGTGTACTTAAGCCAGATTCGCCCTCAGGGATTCATCTCAGAACATTCCCCTACTCTTCAATTATCCAGCCAGACTGTCTAAATGAGACAGGTGAGTGTTATCATTAGGAGTTGTAATTGTAGGGTGGTGCTGAGCTGACGATGGATCTATCCACAGTGATCCTGTTGTCCAGCTCCATTATAGCATTCATCCCTTACACAGGTTTTCAATTAGCATGTCAGGCAGGCTGCTCTGCTCAGTGAGGCTGGCTGAGCTGAAGCTTCTCTCTCCCTCCCTTTGCCTGCACTAAAGGGCCACACTGAGGGACTGGTGTCTAGGACGGGGTGGGCTCTCTGTACCATCTTACTGTACTCATGACAGAACCTCAGCCTCTATCTTTCATACATCTAGAGGATGAAGAGAAGGAACACAGTAGAACTAAGGGGATCTAGGGAGAGCATAATAAAATAATGCTATGGTTAGGAAATCTACATCTATTCATAAACAAATGATTTGGCTAAAACGTTGGCTATTATTTCATTTTAGAGAATTGATAGGCGAGTCAATCCAAAGGTAATCAAAGAAACATCCTGGAAATGACACACTTTACGTGCTCTGCCTGAGCTCATTCCAGCATGGGCTCTTGAGTCTAATCCATTTGTTTTGATAGATAGTGCAATTACAGACCTCCCAGCCCATGCCACACTCACTGTCATAAATCGTGAAAGGTCAACAGCCCTTCCAGACCACTTCCAGTGATGATATGAGGAGAAGACCCCCCCGCACGCAGCGTCCTGTATTACCACGCTATTTAATTAGCCTACTTAAGGCCTTCGTTCACTTGAACGCTATGAATATGGATTGCTGGCAGTGAAGCCACACGGATAAAGATTCTAATTGTCTTCCGACAATGAGCTCGTATGCTATTGGTCGTTTCCCCTAGGTTAGGAGCACACCCCAGGGACAGGACACTGTGTGTTTCAAGGTCCATGGAGAGAAGATACACACACATCACATTACCATGGTGAAGCTTCATTTTAGCAGCACTCACAGTGTATTCACAGTGTGCCCTATTCACATAGAAGAGTCTATGTTGCTGAGCCAGTGAAACCACAGTAATGGTAGCGCCTGGGCACTACTGATAACCATTATGGGAGATGAAGTGTGACATTTCAGAATTGTATGGAAAGACAACACACACATAAATGACTAAGCAGTGTGTGTCTCCACGCCTGTACATTTCTGTAAAACAATACAGTACTGTAAGTGTATTTCCCTTCTACACTTTACTCTACAAGCCGCAAGTTTTCAGAGGGTTCCCAGCTTGTCAATTCAGTAATCAGAAACAACCTGAATCTACGTTCTTGCTTCCTTCCTTTTCCTTTTTGCTGATGTCACAAGTCAGTGCAGATGGTGCAGATACTAATGCTCTGGCATGAGTCTGCTCACCCCTGGACTGCTATTTAGATCCCACCCAGAAACAGGTGTTATGCTGATAATTGGCCTATCGTGTAGATTTTGGTATCTCACTTGGCTGAGCTGCATCCCACACAGTAACTGTCAGAGACATGGGGGAACGGGAGCAGAGCAGCTGAGGGGCAGGGTCACGAGGTCTCATGTTATCACCCTCAGGAGGGTGAGCAAAACCCCAATTAACTTTCTGTGCGCATGGCATGAAAGTTGTTTCACCTGCTAGAGAGTGCAAATGATATTTTGAGAGGGTGCAAATAGGATACATCCTATTTTTATATTTTTTTCTCAGTAATTCCAATTACACCACCGAAGACATTTTTTGGAAAACTATAAAAGTATATTTGGAAGAAAATTAAATGTACCATAAATGTATGTGCCATTGGAACACAGGAGTGATGGTTGCTGATAATGGGCCTCAGTACGCCTATGTAGACGTTCCATAAATAATCTGCCATTTCCAGCTACAATAGTCATTTATAACATTAACAATGTCTACACTGTATTTCTGATCAATTTGATGTTATTTGAATGGACAAACTAGAGGAAAAAGAAATGCACACCTAAAACTGGAAATCAACCAATGGTCCCTTGTTAACATAATGGAAAGGTCAAATGCTTTATTATCTAAATGTTGAAAGTACGTGGGCAACAGAGAGAAACAAAATGGTGCAGTTTGAGGCCATGTGGCGGAGAGTGATGCGGACGCTGGAGAGAGGGTGTGAGCAGGTTGGTCTGGGTAGGTCTGATGTCATTGATGTGCGTCAGTATGCTGTCATTTGTATGTGTATGTTCTGTATTCTTAAAATATATATATATATATCTTACCCCCCAAAAAAGATATATTTTCAATTGGATCGGGATCAAAAGACCACTTCTCCATACTTTATCAAAGGTGTAATGCAAAATATTAAACAAATTGTTGTTCACAGGAACACCTACAGTACTATCTGATATACTGTAGATGTAATGCAGTGATATGAAAACTCTAGGGATCCCTGTTCTCCACGGCTATACAGTAGGCCTCTGAGACAGTGGTTGAGCAGACAGGACTGGGATGTGTTGTGCTGTTTAGGGGTTTATATTTAGCGTGAGCAGGCAGACAGAGTGAATTCCAGGGCAGGCCTCTCTACTCTGTTGCTGGCCAGTACCAGAGCCATGGCAGTTAAAGTCGAGGGAGAGAAGGGTACTGTGTGTCCGGCTGACAGACGCACCCTGCTAATGACAGGGTGCTGTGGTGCAGTGGCTGCTCCTAATTACTACCAAGTAGCTGCAAACGCATGGAGCCACGCGGAGCCCAGCGAGGGGCCCTGCCAGGCCAAGGGACAAGTCCTCCAGTGTGGAGAGGCCGTAGTCACCCCACTTCGCCCCGCTCACTCACTGCTCATTGCTCTGGGTTCACTCCCACGCCAAGCAGCCCCTGCTGCAGCCTGCTATACTGCTGCTGCTGCCTCATCAACTTCTCTGGCTGAAATTGCAGGGTGGCGGGGGAATCGTGTCTGTAAATACGACTGCACTGACAAAAAAATGTCATGGTGCCTGTTTATCCGGCTGGGACTTTGGGGACATACGTTCTTTCTGTTCAGATTCATACTGTCAGTGACAGCAGCCGAGCTGCAGTTCCATAAAACAGGTTTCTTATCCAAAACACTACCCAATATAGAAATGGCCCCTCTTCTGAATTGCGTAAACAGTATTTCAGTTGACAGTTAATATAATGGATTAAAATTGTTTTGCATTATTTCTGAATCTAATCTTTTCTGATAATAAATGCTATTGAGATGAGGCTTCATTTATACACTCAGTTTAAATTACATGATTACATTACTTTGTTTCATAACACCAGTTTATACCTAGAAAATATATCTATATATGGAATATAAACATCCTTAAAGCCAGCTCATCCCATCTTTTCTCAACATTGAAGGCATATCGTTTTACAGCTAACCCCTACACTGGCTAGATACACTTTAGCTTACAGTACTGGATAATGGTAATGTATTACAAACAATAAATTATATTTATTGGATTGAAAATACTTGAAGCACACTTGAATGCCAGAGAACATTGCTACCTCAAATAGAAATGGTTTCTAACATGAAAACATACAGTCCTGTGCAGGGCCGTGCACAGACCTTTCAGGAGGCAGGTGCTCAAAATGGAAAAAGGGCACACATCCCCCTTTCATAATTAATATCTAGGAATTCATAACATACCAATTGCCTCTTTAGCGAAAATTGTAACATTTTTGAGCATAAGCCTATTTATTTCTGCAACAAAACACAAATTGAAAGCAAGCTATTATTTACACTGCCTCCTAAAGACATGATTGACATTGGGAAATAAGGGTTGGCAATCAGCTGATCATTGATGATTGATGTATTTGGTATTTTATTAGGATCCCCATTAGCTGTTGCAAAAGCAGCACAAAACATGACATAATACAGAAAATTAATAGACAAGAACAGCTCAAGGACAGAACTACATTAAAAAAATGTTAAAGGCACACGTAGCCTACATATCAATGCATACACACAAACTATCCAGGTCAAATAGGGGAGAGGCGTTGTGCCGTGAAATTTTGCTTTATCTGTTTTTTGAAACCAGGTTTGCTGCTTATTTGAGTAATATGAGATGGATCGGAGGTCCATGCAATAATGGCTCTATATAATACTGTACGCTTTCTTGAATTTGTTTTGGATTTGGGTACTGTGAAAAGACCCCTGGTGGCATGTCTAGTGGGATAAGTGTGTGTGTCAGAGCTGTGTGAAAGTGAATTATGCAAACAATTTGTGATTTCAACACATTAATGTTTCTTATAAAAAATAAGTCAGTCTCTCCTCAACTCTTAACCAAGAAAGACTGGCATGCACAGTATTTATATCAGCCCTCTGATTACAATGAAGAGCAAGACGTGTCGCTCTGTTCTGGGCAGGCTGCAGCTTAACTAGGTTTTTCCTTGCAGCACAGGACCACACGACTGGACAATAATCAAGATTAGACAGAACTAGACCCTGCAGAACTTGCTTTTTGGAGTGTGGTGTCAAAAAAGCAGAGCATCTCTTTATTACGGACAGACCTCTCCCCATCTTTTCAATCATTGAATCTATATGTTTTTTTTTTAAATTGTTTTTCATTTAACCTTTAATTTAACTAGGCAAGTCAGTTAAGAACAAATTCTTATTTACAATGACGGCCTACCAAAAGGCGAAAGGCCTCCTGCGGGGACGGGGGCTGGGATTAAATAAAGAAATATAGGACAAAACACACATCACGAAAAGAGAGACCTAAGACAACAACATAGCATGGCAGCAACACATGACAACACAGCACGGTAGCAACACAACATGACAACAACATGGTAGCAACACAACATGGCAGCAGCTAGGGTTGCACATTTTGGGGAATATTCAGAGGTCGAAACGTTCTGTGGGAATTAACGCGTTCTGTGGGAATTGTCTTCTCCCTGGACCTCCTCAATGTCCACCTCTTGAACATCAGAATCTGAGGCCTCATCTTCACTGTCACTTTCCAATCTTGTTGAGGATGGCTCGTTGGCTAAATTTTTCAACCCTTGTATTGGTCAGCCTGTTGAGTGAAGTGGGCAGGGCAGTTCAGATTTCTTCTCTTACATCTGCAAACAGTGTCTGAACATCAGACATGATGGCATTGTCTCCCTCAATCTGTGCAATGGCTACTGCTATAGGTTTCAGGAGTTTCAGGCTGCTTACCATTCTCTCCCAAAATACATCATCCAGGAGGATCCTCTTGATGGGGCTGTCCATATCGGCAGACTGTGATATGGACATTTCTTGGAGAGACTCCTTCCCCTCCAGGAGACTGTCAAACATGATGACAAGACCACCCCAACGGGTGTTGCTGGGCAACTTCAATGTGGTGCTCTTATTCTTCTCACTTTGCTTGGCAAGGTAGATTGCTGCTATAACTTGATGACCCTTCACATACCTAACCATTTCCTTAGCTCTCTTGTAGAGTGTATCCATTGTTTTCAGTGCCATGATGTCCTTGAGGAGCAGATTCAATGCATGAGCAGCATAGCCAATGGGTGTGATGTGAGGGTAGGACTCCTCCACTTTAGACCAAGCAGCCTTAATGTTCGCAGCATTGTCTGTCACCAGTGCAAATTCCTTCTGTGGTCCAAGGTCAATGATGACTGCACACCGGTCTCTACACAGCTCATCTGCAATGTAGAGACCGGTGTGTCTGTTGTCCCTTGTGTCTGTGCTCTTGTAGAATACTGGTTGAGGGGTGGAGATGATGTAGTTTATTATTCCTTGCCCACAAACTTCCGACCACCCATCAGAGATGATTGCAATACAATGCTTTCTCTATGATTTGCTTGACCTTCACATGAAATCTGTTGCATCCAGCAAATGAGTAGATAAAGCATGTCTGGTTGGAGGGGTGTATGTTGGGCAAAGAACATTCAGAAATCTCGTCCAATACACATTGCCTGTGAGCATCAGAGGTGAATCAGTTGCATACACAGCTCGAGCAAGACATTCATCAGCATTTCTCTGACTACGTTCCTTAATTGAGTAAAAAAAAAATCTGATTCCAGGAGAAACATGAGCTGTTGCTATTGATACAGTGTCTAATTCATCATTTTCACCTTGAACAGAAGTAGAGGGACTTTTGTCAGAGTTGCTTGTTGTGAGCGCTGAGGGAACTTTATGCACTTGACCAGATGATTCTGCATCTTTGTTGCATTCTTCACATATGATTTGGCACAGTATTTTCAAATGTACACTGCTTTTCCAAATGTACACTGCTGCAGTGAAAAGTTTAAAAAAATAAATAAAAATTCAAGCAAGCTAAAACCCACATGGTAGCAAAAACTAACTAGCAGAAATTGTTAACAAGTTAGAAATTATTTAAACACACTTTGCTGTAGGCTACTATTTACTAGTTAACAGAAAATCATGTCTGTCATATAAAATATATTCACACCACCCAGTACTGTAATTAAAACATTTAAAAAGCATGTAGTCCTTGGCTCAGACAGTGTAGTAGTGCGGGGCTCAATAGCATCTTATTAGTGTTAGATCTTGTAAATTGAGAAGAGCGTGGGGCCTAGGATCAAGCCTTGGGGTACACCCTTGGTGACAGGCAGTGGCTGAGACAGCAGATGTTCTGACTTTATACACTGCACTCTTTGAGAGAGGGGGTTAGCAAACCAGGCCAAAGACCCCCTCAGAGACACCAATACTCCTTAGCCGGCTTACAAGAATGGAATGACCTACCGTGTCAAAAGCTTTGGCCAAGTCAATAAAAATAGCAGCACAACATTGCTTAGAATCAAGGGCAATGGTGACATCATTGAGGACCTTTAAGGTTGCAGTGACACATCCATAACCTGAGCGGAAACCAGATTGCATACCAGAGAGAATACTATAGACATCAAGAAAGCCAGTCAGTTGATTATTGACATGTTTTTCCAACACTTTTGATAAACAGGGCAAAATTTAAATAGGCCTATAACAGTTAGTATCAGCTTGATCTCCCCCTTTAAATAAAGGATGAACCGTGGCTGCCTTCCAAACAGTGGGAACCTCCCCAGAGTGGAGAGACAGGTTAAAAACGTCAGAGATAGGCTTGGCGATGATAGGGGCAGCAACCTTAAAAAAGAAAGGGTCTAAACCATCTGACCCAGATGTTTTTTGGGGGTCAAGTTTAAGGAGCTCCTTTAGCACCTCGGACTCAGTGACCCCCTGCAGGGAGAAACTTTGTAGCGGGGCAGGGGGAAAAGAGGGAGGATCATCGGGGCTAGTCGCATTAGAAGGGGTGGGAGATGAGGATATGTTGGAGGGGCAAGAGGCATGGCTGAGTCAAATAGGAATCCTGACCTAATGAAGTGGTGATTAAAAAGCTCAGCCATGTGCTTCTTGTCAGTAACAACCACATCATCAATGTTAAGGGACATGGGCAGCTGTGAGGAGGAGGTTTTATTCTCCAGGTCTTTAACATTTTTCCAGAACTTCTTGGGGTTAGACCCACAGAGAAAGAACTGTTCCTTAAAGTAACTAACTATGGCCGTCCGGATAGCCTGATTACACTTATAGAGTATGCGTGTGCCGAGCCTTTCGCCAAATTCTTGAGGTGGAGTAACTCTGCAAGATCACAGTCGAACCAGGGGCTGAAACTGTTTTTAATTCTAATTTTCTTTATGGGGGTGTGTTTGTTAACAATATCACTGAAAATATCAAAAAGGTGTATGCCTTATGCCTTATGATTAACGAGTCGTGGTGTGATCATAACAACATACAGGAACTCAAGTCCTTTGTTCACCTGACCTAGAATTCCTTGCGATCAAATGCCGACCGCATTATCTACCAAGAGAATTCTCTTCGATTATAATCACAGCCGTATATATTCCCCCCAAATCAGACACCTCGAAGGCCGTTAAAACTTCTTTGGACTCTATGTAAACTGGAAACCACATATCCCGAGGCTGCATTTATTGTAGCTGGGGATTTTAACAAGGCTAATCTGAAAACAAGGCTCCCTAAATTTTATCAGCATATCGAATGCGTGACCCGGGCTGCCAAAATTCTGGATCATTGTTACTCTAACTTCCGCAACGCATACAAAGCCCGCCATCGCCCTCCTTTTGGAAAATCTGACCCGACTCCATTGTGTTGCTCCGAGCCTATAGACAAAAACTAAAACAGGAAACGCCCGTGCTCAGGTCTGTTCAACGCTGGTCCGACAAATCTGATTCCACGCTTCAAGATTGCTTCGATCACGTGGACTGGGATATGTTCCGGATAGCATCGGACAATAACATTGATGTATACGCTTCGGTGAGCGAGTTTATTAGCAAGTGCATCGGTGATGTTATACCCACAGCGACTATTAAATCCTTCCCCAACCAGAAATGGTAGATTAATGGCAGCATTCGCCAAAACTGAAAGCGCAAACCACTGCTTTTAATCAGGGCAAGGCGACCGGAAACATGACCGAATACAAAACAGTGTAGCTATTTCCTCCTCCGAGGAAAGGAAATCAAACAAGCTAAGCGTCAGTATAGAGACAAAGTAGAGTCGCAATTCAATGGCTCAGACACGAGAGGTATGTGGCAGGGTCTACAGTCAATCGCGGACTACAACAAAAAAAAACAGCCCTGTCGCGGACCCCGATGTCCTGCTCCCAGACAAACTAAAACAACTTCTTTGCTCGATTTGAGGACAATACAGTGCCACCGACACGGCCCGCTACCAAAACCTGTGGGCTCTCCATCACCGCAGCCAACGTGAGTAAAACATTTAAACGTGTTAACCCTCGCAAGGCTGCCGGCCCAGACGGCATCCCTAGCTGCGTCCTCAGAGCATGCGCAGACCAGCTGGCTGGTGTGTTTACGGACACATTCAAGTACTGACCTCGCCTTCTGGATTGTATAACGTTTGCCCATTATTATTTTCAAAATTCTTCAAGGTCTGTCAAATTGGTTGTTGATTATTGCTAGACAACCATTTTTCAACCATAGATTTTCAAGTAGATTTAAGTCAAAGCTGTACTCTGCCACTCAGGAACATTCATGGTCTTCTTGGAAAGCAACTCCAGTGTAGATTTGGCATTGTATTTTAAGGTTATTGTCCTTCTGAAAGGTGAATTCATCTCCCAGTGTCTGGTGGAATGCAGACTAAAACAGGTTTTCGTCTAGCATTTTGCCTGTGCTTAGCTCCCTTCCGTTTATTTTTTATCCTGAAAAACTCCCTAGTCCTTAATGATTACAAGCATACCCATAACATAATGCATCCACCACCATGCTTGAAGATATGGAGAGTGGTACTCAGTAATGTGTTGTATTGGTTTTTCCCCAAACGGAAACACTTTGTATTCAGGATAAAAAGTGAATTGCTTTGCCACATTTTTTTAAGTATTACTTCATTGCCTTGTTGAAAACAGGATTAATGTTTTGGAATATTTTTATTCTGTACAGGCTTCCTTCTTTTTACTCTGTCAATTAGGTTAGTATTGTGGAGTAAATACAATGTTCTTTATCCATCCTCAGTTTTCTCCTATCACAGCCATAAACTCTGTAACTGTTTTAAAGTCACCATTGGCCTCATGGTGAAATCCATGAGTGGTTTCCTTCCTTTCTGGCAACTGAGTTAGGAAGGAAGCCTGTATCTTTGTAGTGACTGGGTGTATTGATACATCATCCAAGTGTAACTAATAACTTCACCATGCTCAAAGGGATATTCAATGTCTGTTTTTGTTTTTTTGACCCATCTACCTATAAGTGCCCTTCTTTTTTTTCATTCACCTATATTTAACCAGGTAGGCCAGTTGAGACCAAGTTCTCATTTACAACTGCGACCTGGCCAAGATAAAGCAAAGCAGTCCGACAAAAACAACAACACAGAGTTACACATGGGATAAACAAACATACAGTCAATAACACAATAGAAAATCTGTATGCAGTGTGTGCAAATGAAGTAAGGAGGTAAGGCAATAAATAGGCCATAGTGGCGAGGTATTTACAATTTAGCAATTAACACTGGACTGATAGATGCAGGATGTGCAAGTATAAATACTGGTGTGCAAAAGAGCAGAAAAAAACAAAAACTAATATGGGGATGAGGTAGGTAGTTGGTTGGATGGGCTATTTACAGATGGGCTGTGTACAGCTGCAGTGATCGGTAAGCTGCTCTGAGAACTAGAAGGAAAGGCGGCCAAAGAAAGTGTTGGCTTTGGGGATGACCAGTGAAATATACCTGCTGGAGCTCGTGCTACAGATGGGTGTTGCTATGGTGACCAGTGAGCTAACATAAGGTGGAGCTTTACCTAACAAAGACTTATAGATGACCTGGAGCCAGTGGGTTTGGCAACGAATATGTAGCGAGGACCAGCCAACGAGAGCATATAGGTCGCAATGGTGGGTAGTATATGTGGCTTTGGTGACAAAACGGATGGCACTGTGATAGACTGCATCCAATATGCTGAGTAGAGTGTTGGAGGCTATTTTGTAAATGACATCGCTGAAGTCAAGGATCGGCAGGATAGTCAGTTTTACGAGGGTATGTTTGGCAGCATGAGTGAAGGAGGCTTTGTTGCGAAATAGGAAGCCGATTCTAGATTTAATTTTGGATTGGAGATGCTTAATATGAGTCTGGAAGGAGAGTTTACAGTCTAGCCAGACACCTAGGTATTTATAGTTGTCCACATATTCTAAGTCAGAACCGAATGCGGACAGCGATCGGTTGAAGAGCATGCATTTAGTTTTACTAGCATTTAAGAGTAGTTGGAGGCCACAGAAAGAGGCATATTCCAATGCCTCTATGTTTGAAATTCCATGCTCGACCGAGGGACCTTACAGATAATTGTATGTGCTGGGTACAGAGATGAGGTAGTCATTAAAAAAATCATGTTATCCCTTTAAGGTCGATGTCCGCGGAAATCAAATTAGCATAATAAAAACATCCCTATAAAAATCTGTAATTTAATCCTCGAGTCAATTTACGCACCGGTGCATCAATCTAAGTTACATAACAAAGAAATCCCTCCAAAAATCTGTCAGTTTAAGCTAGAGATATCCAGGTTTCTTTTGCATCCACCAGTGTCGCACTTTCACCTTTCATCTGCCGTGAAAGGTGGCAGAGCTAGAGCTGTGTTTTTTTAACACCATGAGACATCCTGTAAATTGGTTTTAATGTCTGTAGCGTCAGAATGGTCTGACCTACAAGATGGTGTTCTCCGTTTTGGTCTACGACCCCCAGAAGAAAGAGGTAAACTGGGGTGAAAGGGAGAGCCAGAGCAATGGAGCATGAGACAGAGAAATGAATGAATAGACATCAGTGAGATAGTTACCGGTCTCCCCCCCCCCACCAAAAAAGTCAACCTCAGAGCCCATTCTTCCTTGCCATTGGATGAGAAGATTATGACATCACCAGCCCCAAACACTTCCTCTTCCTGTGTCCCCCTCAGCCAATCATAGAGCCCCTACCCAAGCAGATCCATCCCCTTCCACCTGTCCTAATTTTGCCTGATTCCGTGTAGTTTTTTCCCCAAATTCCATTTTCCATGTTCTGTTCACAAAAACAAAATTGGATGTTCTAAGTCCACAAAAAGGTTTACACCACAACAGGAGACAGCTTTTGAGGTCTGGAAAAAATGAAACATTTAAAGTTTTGTGTGTAGTTACCCTTTAATGCAAGTGCGAACCAGGAAGAGACCGTTGTTTGGTTAGTGGTGTTTCTGTAGACTCATGTGATTGCAGAGTTTGCTAAACAAATGGCCACTGTATTGATTTAAATTATCATGATTTCATTCTATCAGGTAGGCATAGGCTACTTTGTAGTTAACATTTTAATTGAAAAGATTTTTAGCCATACGTGCGCACCGCACACATACACACAGACGTGCATTCCTGTGCCGAATCACTGATGCATTTCGTGACGAACACAACGACTTGCGGGCAGTTGGTTCAGAACAACAACAACAAAAATTGTTTACAAAAAAATTGTGGGAGGGCAAAGGGGCATGTACTCTGCACAGGTAGAGCCCTATCTGTGCACATGCCTGGTCCTGTGTAGTCAGTGGGCACTCTGAGTCCCTGTCAGGAACTCAAAACAGGTGGTAAGTGGTGAGAAGCTAACTCCATGCAGGGCAACAGTAGCTTACTGCCATTAGCCTGTGTGTGGCAAGAGAGAGAGAGAGGCTTCTTTATGTTGAGTGGAGGGTAGGGGAGTTGGGGGGATGACACTGACCTGCCTGTTCCTCTCATCCATGATCCTCGTGATCTGTATCTTCTTCCGTCCCATCTCTGCGTCCTGTTCGGTCTCTCTGACACCTCAAGACTATCAGAAAAACAACAGAGCTTGTCTTCTTTCCTTCACTCCTAGCACATTGTACAACACTCTACTCGGTTTTACTCTGTCCTTCTTGTGACCACACCACAATCTGCAGGGAGAGAAAGAGAGAGAGAGAGATAGAAAGAGGAAAGAACAACATATTTGTTTTATTTAACCAGGCAAGTCAGTAAAGAACAAATTCTCATTTTTACAATGACAGCCTACCCCAGACAACACTGGGCCAATTGTGCACCGTCCTATGGGACTCCTGGTCACAGCCGGTTGTGATACAGGCCAGGATCAAACCAGGGTCTTTAGTGACACCTGTAGCACTCATATGCAGTGCCTTAGACCACTGCACCACTCGGAAGCTAACATAACACTGAGTGATCTTGCCAAGCAGCCAAGGACTCTGTATTCCATTCCCTGACACATACAGAGAGGATCTGAGACCGACCGGAGAACATGATGTCTCTTTATCTCCCCACATGCACTTCCACAGCAGCTGGAGCCACTGTCAGAACACTTCAGACTTAAAGGAGAAACTGCTTGGAAAATGCTAAACGCAATTGATGTGTCCTTAGTGTTGAATAGGCCTGATTCAGAACCAATGAAAATACTTTCAAAAGAGTTTTAAACTTAAGTGTGAAATTATGTTTTCCATTTGAAGTGCACCTTGCCATTTAGATCTGCTGGTGATGACTCCCAACCAAGTACATTTCAACTGGGTTTATCTTTCTTCGATCGTAAAGCCTAACAACCAGTAACAGGATGACAGAATTACAGAGCTTTAACTAATACATTCATCCTATTTTGTCTCTGCCTCTGCCTCTGTCTCTGTCTCTCTCTCTCTCTCTCTCTCTCTCTCTCTCTGAACTGTATGCACCTGGAGCCAGTAGAAAGTCTCTATAAGATGCCTGTGAAGACAGAGCACAGAGCTTCACTCTTCCTCATCTGACCCATGCTGCTCCCAGCTTTGCTCTTAAGATGATTAAGAGTGCACCTAGTCTCAGGTTGACATCCTCAGGTTTAAATCCTCTGAGGTGGATGAGGTAGTTCCCACGTGAGGTGCTCTGTAACCTGCCAACCTGGCGACTGGTTCAGACTTAGCAAATGTATAAAATATAAAAAACTGATATCACATTTACATTAGTATTCAGACCCGTTGCTTGGACACTCAAAATTTAGCTCAGGTGCATCCTGTTTCCATTGGTCATCCTTGAGATGTTTCTACAACTTGATTGGAGTCCACCTGTGGTAAATTCAATTGATTGGACATGATTTGGAAAGGCACACACCTGTCTATATAAGGCCCCACAGTTGACATTGCATGTCAGTGCAAAAACCAAGCCATGAGGTCAAAGGAATTGTCCGTAGAGCTTCGAAATAGGATTGTCTCAAGGCACAGATCTGTGGAAGGGTACCAAAACATTTCTGCAGCATTGAAGGTCCCCAAGAACACAGTGGCCTCCATCATTCTTAAATGGACGTTTATTGGAACCACCAAGACTCTTCCTAGAGCTGGACACCCGGCCAAACTGAGCTATCGGGGGAGAAGGGCCTTGGTCAGGGAGGTGACCAAAAACCAGATGGTCACTGACAGAGCTCCAGAGTTCCTCTGTGGAGATGGGAGAACCTTCTAGAACGACAAACATCTCTGCAGCATTCCATCAATCAGGCCTTTATGGTAGAGTGGCCAGAAAGAAGCCAAATGGCACATAAAGATTCTCAGACCATGAGAAACAATATTATCTGGTCTGATGAAACCAAGATTGAACTCTTTAGCCTGAATGCCAAGCGTCACGTCTGGAGGAAACCTGGCACCATCCCTACGGTGAAGCATGGTGGTGGCAGCATCATGCTGTTGGGATGTTTTTCAGCGGCAGGGACTGGAAGACTAGTCAGGATCGAGGCAAAGATGAACGGAGCAAAGTACAGAGAGATCCTTGATGAAAACCTGCTCCAGAGCGCTCAGGACCTCAGACTGGGGCGAAGGTTCACCTTCCAACAGGACAACGCAGGAGTGGCTCCGGGACAAGTCTCTGAATGTCCTTGAGTGGCCCAGCCAGAGCCCGGACTTGAACCCGAACAAACATCTCTGTAGAGACATGAAAATAGCTGTGCAGCAACACTCTCCATCCAACCTGACAGAGCTTGAGAGGATCTGCAGAGAAGAATGGGAGAAACTCCCCAAATACAGTTGTGCCAAGCTTGTAGCGTCGTACCCAAGAAGAATCGATGCTGTAATCGCTGCCAAAGGTGCTTAATCAAAGTACTGAGTAAAGGGTCTGAATACTTATGTAAATGTGATATTTCAGTTTTTTATTTCTAATAAATTAGCAAAAATGTCAAAAAAACTGTTTTTGCTTTGTCATCATGGGGTATTGTGTGTAGATTGATGAGGGGAAAAAACGATTTAATACATTTAGGAATAAGGCTATAACCTAACAAAATTTTTAAAAATTCAAGGGGTCTGAATAGTTTCCGAAGGCACTGTATATACCTCTCCCTGGAGGAGCATTCATCACTGACACAAAAAAATGCATATACAACTACATTTCACCATAGAGCAGAACCTCTGAATGAAGTTAACGTTAGAGTATTCAGCCCACGTCCAGAGATACAGTCAGCATTACAGACTACTGTGTGGTTACACTTGAGAGCTGACTAACATCATGGGATCAGAAATGGCCAGTTCCAGTGGCATACAGTAATTTGGGAGTTTGTGACACTGGCATTATAGTGTCTGGCTGTCTGAATCTAACCTCAACTGTTAGGCAAACTCAACATAAGTTCACCTAGCCAACAACCCACGCATGGCTGTCCACAGTAAGGAAACTAACCACGTAAAAACCCATTAAGAATTTCCCTAAACCACATCACAACACACTAGTGAGAACGACAGTGTACTTTTTCATTCACTGTTTCCAAATACTCATACTGACACTTTTTCTACTGGTGTGTCTATATGAGTGTGTTTGTCTGTCTCTCACTTTGAAAATAAGTTATCTTGCTTGTCTTGACACTGTAGTGTACAATTGTACAGTAGGCCTATATCTATTGCCAGTAAAACACACACATTCCACCACGTCTCTAAACTGTGAGAGGATCTGTCATAGCAGTGCAGGACAGTGCAGGTTCTTGTGGCGTAATGCCTTGTGTCATGACATTTCTGTTACATAAATATGAGATGACAAGCTGAGGCCCCTCAGACACCAGGTGTGCTGCACTCCGCTTGGTACAGCTACTCTGAATAAATATATTTCCTTATTCTATCTGTAAACCTAGATTTACTTGCATAATTTTACTTGAACGAGAGTAATAATTAACACAGTACAAGTTGTTTGCCATTACAAAAATGCAGACCAATTCTAGCATAATAAAAGGTGTTATGAATCCCAATGTAAAATCTATACATAATAACTGGTGAATGTTAAGGCATACTTTAAAAAAAAATGAACTAGGCAAGTCAGTTAAGAACAAATTATTTTTTACAATGATGGCCAATGATGGCCTTTTACAATGAAAGGCAGAACAACATATTTTTACCTTTTCAGCTCAGGGATTCGAATCAACAACCTTTCAGTTACCGGCCCAACGCTCTAACTACTAGGCTACCTGCTGCCCCGGAAGAGAAACCAGATGGGAGAAAGACAATCAACACCTTTACTGTTTTAATGTTCTTCTTTGCTGATGCATTATATGTATAAGGTGTAAGAGTTAGGTAGGTAGGTAGAGAGCAGAGTTATAGTCTTGGCTGTGAGACCTGTCCTAATCTTGTTGGGTGACAGAGCAGAGCGGGGCCGGGGCAGCAGAGGGATGAAAGTAGTGTAGTGGAGGTATACGGCCTATCAATTAATAGAGCTGATGGAACAGTACGAAATGTTTGGCTTAAAATGTTGCTAAACTATTATTCCTTCATTTTATGCGCAGCAATGTACACACGGCAGTAGGCCTACGCATGAATGTTCCAAAATGCAATTAGCAGGAAAACACAGTTCTAAAATGTGCACCGCACATGCAAAAGGTTTCATGGCCAGAGATGGAAATATCCCATAGAAAGAGGGGGGACTTAAAGATGCAACAACTATCATCGGTTGCCAATATGATTAGGATAATGCATTTGGCTGCTAGACAATGAAAGAACGTTTAAAGAAAACTAATAGAACAGGACAACAGGTGTAAGTTTTTATACAAATAATTGCCTCCACGTTTCTACGGTGGGATTTTGTCTATATGCTACTTTGAAGCAAGGTAAGACATGCCTCATAATATGAAGTAAAAAAGGTTTCAGACAATTAAGGAACAGGAAAATTATAGCCATGCTAATGATAGGCCTAACCATCTTCTGGTAGATGGAAAGACTTTCCCAAAAACCTTCTCAGTTAAATGTTAAATAATAATGAGATTTTGCATCAATCCAGTGGCCATTTCTTTTGCAAACTCCATCTCATGAGCTAAAGAAACACTGCTTATCAAACAATAGTACTAGGTGCTTGCACACTTGAATTAAATGGTAACTACTCTCAAATGTGGTTTAAGCATTGTTATGGACTTAGAACATACAATTTTGCTGTTTTCTGTAAAAAAGAAAGTGTGACTTTAAGAATGAAAACCTGAAAAATGTGGGAAAATATGAAACCTGTGAATTTATAACTCAGTTTATCTGTTTCAATAGTAGGCCTACTACAGAATTAGCCTACTGCACAGAACAGCTTGGGTTGGCCTGACTGTGAAAGACCAATATGAGATTCATAATTTTAGGTAATTCAGAGTGTATGTCACTGTTTCTCATATAATTGTTCACACAGGGCGGGCCATTTGGAAAAGTTTTGGCAAAATTAGAGTATACTCACTTCTCCAGGCACCACTACACCATTGGCTCGTCCTAAATCTTGTTCTCCAGCCTCTTTAAATATTGAACCAACATGTTTTCAGCACTTTAATTTCCATCACTGATCAAAACAAATTTTCTCATGTTCTCTTTTGTCTCTCTGCAGAAGACATACTGTATAGTGAGCAATATGTTTGAAACCAGAAATCGGAAATAAAATTTCAGTCTCGAATCGCAATATACATAGAACTGTGAGAATCGCAATACATATCGTCTTGGCACCTAAGTATCGTGATAATATTATATCGTGAGGTCCCTGGCAATTCCCAGCCCTAGTATCTAACTTAATTAACTACAGTTAAAAAGCATTGGATTGGTGTAAACATGGGTGAGAGAGTTTCCTTACAACATCTTTTTTTTTCACCAGCCTCAGCATTATTCCTTTCAAATCAAAATCACATTGAGTGATGTGACGACCCTCCCACTCTGTCTGCCGTATTCTTTCTCTTTGCTCTTGTTTTCCTTACTAGGATGCCAGTGGGCGGAGCTGGGAGGGTCATCAGCAACATGGGATGCCTGGGCCCGGGCGTGTCCCGGGATAAATACACCTCTTCCCCATTCATTGAGGAGACACTCTCCATGCAGACACACTGTTAGATTTTAGTTGTGGCCGTTTTGTTTGTTTGCTTTGGCACCTTTCAACACCCTTCATTATCACATTTATGCACGCAACCCCTCACTTACACTACTGATTACTGACTACACACACCATTGTTAATTGTATTTACATTACTTCAGTTAATAAATATATTTTTGTTATTCCTAATCTCCACGTTGTCTCCCTTTTTGTTACGGACTTCGAGCCGGTTCGTGACAGTGACTTTATAATTTAAACCTAACCTTTGACCTGACTCATCACCTTATGTTTTATCATTTTAAAAACTAAACAACACAAATGGCTCCTAGCCTCCCACACATCCTTTCTGTCCCTAACGCTAAAACTAAAACTAAATAGAAAAAAATGAAAAATAAATATTTGTTTACTTTTTAAGTTTACCAGTAAACTACCAGAACTTTGTTATCATTCAAGGATTTTATGTAATCTATCAGAAGACATCTAGTGTCCCTTTTGTGTACTTCAGATTATCGCAGGTGTCTGTAATCTCTGGACTGCTGTGTGGCTTTATCACATGTAAAATATATTAAATAATAAAAGTTCATACCCCCAAAAAATGTAATGACATGTAAAACATTAACATAAATATAAACCATTAACTTAATGAATACCATTGGTGTGATTATCTATGCATAGTCACTTCACCCCTACCTACACATACATTTTTTTTTATTTTTTTTTTTATTTCACCTTTATTTAACCAGATAGGCCAGTTGAGTTCTCATTTACAACTGCGACCTGGCCAAGATAAAGCAAAGCAGTGCGGCAAAAAAAACAACACAGGGTTACACATAAACAAACGTACAGTCAATAACACAATAGAAAATCTGTATACAGTGTGTGCAAATGAAGTAAGGAGGTAAGGCAATAAATAGGCCATAGTGGTGAAGTAATTACAATATAGCAATTAACACTGGAGTGATGTGCAGATGAGGATATACAATTTACCTCAGCTAACCTGTACCCCCGTACACTGACTCGGTACCGGCACCCCCTGTATAGAGCCTTGTTATTGTGTTAATTTTTATTATTTAACATTTTTTACTTTAGTTTCTTTGGTAAATATTTTCATAACTCTTCTTGAACTGCACTGTTGGTTAACCTCTTCCAGCTAGGGTCCCATTTTCCAAATTTTCGCCTGTCTGACGTGCCCAAAGTTAAATGCCTACCACTCATGGCCAGAAACTAGGATATTTACATATTTAGTACTATTGGATAGGAAACACTCTGAAGTTTATAAAACCATTAAGATATAGTCTGTGGCTATTCCAGAACAGATTTAGCAGGCAAAAACCAGAGAGATTTCTGTCCGGAATTTATTTTTCTGTTGCTCTCCTCTCATTTTGAAGCCCATGTAATATTTTTCTATGGGGAATAGGACCGAGGTTGCAGTACTTATGGCTTCCACTAGATGTCAACAGTCTCTGGAAAGGGTATGGAGGAAAAAGCTCTGACCAGATCCTTAGAGAGAGAGAATTACTACGGTAGGGAAAAAGGTAAACAGACGTGCACGCTCACGAGAACGTGAACGCGCCCAGCGCGACCAACTTTCTTTTCGTCTTTTAACGTTTCACTTACCGTTCTTGTAAAATATGATCGCTATTATTCATAAAAGAATACATAAGGATGCATTATTAATGATATTTGATTTGTTTGTGAAAAGATGAGAGGTATAATTTGAACGCGATCCCTTCACTGTAAAGCGGGCGAGTAGACTGACAATGCTTGGTGGAGTAGCTGAACGTAACGTGCCAAAAACAACGGATATTTATGGATATAATTATTTACTTTTTCTAACAAAAGAACCATGGATTATCTTGTTTGGACACTTGGGAAGACCTCAGAAGAAGTTATTTGAAAGGTAAGCGATTTATATTAGCTGTGATATGGATATTTTGAGAACCGAGCTGGATATGAATTTATGCTAATGTGGAAAATATGTGAGGTACTAGCCTCAAACAATCAAATGTAGTGCTTTCGCCGTAAAGCCTTTTAAAATCTGACAACGCAGTGATATTGCCAAGAAGCAGAGCTTTTTGATGGCTATGCAACACTATGCAACACTTGTATATCGGGTTAAATATTACGAATATGTATTACGAATATGTATTTTGAATTTGGCGCGTTATGTTTGCTCTGAAAACGATCCCGCTAAAGGGATCGGCGCGCTAAGAGGTTAAGGGCTTGTAAGTAAGCAGTTCACGGTAAGGTCTGCACTTGTTGATTTCGGAGCATGTGACAAATACATTTTGATTTGATATGAGGGTTTCAGCATGAAATATCCTTTCTATCATTTTTTATATACTTTTATTTATTTTACTATGTCAATATGTATTTGTTGTCAATGTTTTGTCGTCAAACTGGTGGTAGTGTGTGAAAAAGGTGAATAGTTGGAAGAGTTGCAAAGTTAATTTAAGAAATAATGTTTTATTACATTTTTGTCATGGCTGTAACGTGGGCCTAGCCACGAGAAGCCGAGTGGCGTAGACCACCACAGCCATGATAAAAATGTCATAACACATGGACTTGAGTGTATTTTTGCTTTTATACAACGGGTTACCAGCATTAAAAAGCAAGATTTTTCAACAAAATGTCATGCTACAATCACTAACACTGGTTGCTTAGTGTAATTTTAGGTGTTCTCTGGTCGTTAGTTCTATTCGTATTGCCTGCCATGTAAAGCAAAACCACAAAAGCACTGGTTGATCAAATCAAATCAAATTGATATTTGTCACATACACATGGTTAGCAGATGTTAATGCAAGTGTAGCAAAATGCTTGTGCTTCTAGTTCCGACCATGCAGTAGTATCTAACAAGTAATCTTGTTAGATATGATAGTTCAAGAACTTTGCAGGTTGCTATGGTAAACAAAAAGGGTTTCAATGGAGGCTCTGTCTTTCCCCCCTGGCTAGCTAGCCAACTACACAGCTAACACAATCATGCAACACAGTTGTACAGCCCTTAGCCGTAGTATATTGTTCATACCACACCCCCTCAGGCCTTATTGCTATTACAAACTGGTTACTAAGGTATTTACAAACAGTAAAAATATTTTTTTTGTCATACACGTGGTATACAATATACCACAGCTTTCAGCCAAACAGCATTCAGGCTTCGAACCACCCAGTTTATAATTGAAAATAATGCCATTGTTGATTAGATGCTTTTTTTAAATTAGGCTATTTTCTCATGAACCATATGGTCTATCTACTAGAAACTCATGGACAATATGGACACAGATAAAAAAAAGTTTTTTTTGTATGTGAATACTTTTTTTATTCAAGTAGAAATTACCAAAGTTATGATATATTGCCTTAGATTTTCTGTTAATAATGTCACGATCTCCGTGAGGGACAGACCAAGGCGCAGCGAGGTATCCAGTATACATTCTTTATTAACTAACGTAACTGGCAAAACAATAAACAAAACGACCGAAGATCGTAACGTTGAACATAAGTGAAACCAACAAAGCTATGAACAAACAATAACCCACAAAACCCCCTCTGAAAACTACAAACATATATATGGTTCCCAATTAGAGGTAACGACACTCAGCTGCCTCTAATTGGGAACCATTACCCCAACATAGAAACACAACACCTAGAACAAAAAAACCCTACACCAAAACTAAACTAAACACGCCAGCCTATAAATATCAGGCCTGAACGTGACAGTACCCCCCCCCCCCAAAGGCGCGGACTCCGACCACGCCAAAAGTCCATTGGGGGGGTCTTCGGGTGGGCCTCCTTGTCGCAGGTGGAGGCTCCGGTGCCGGCCGTGCTGGCTCGGGGTCCCACACCGGAGGCTCTGGGCTATTTGCCGGAACAGTTTGTTTTGGACTGGGGACCATCTCTGGAGGTTCCGGACTGGGGACCATCTCTGGAGGTTCCCGGACTGGGGACCATCTCTGGAGGTTCCCGGACTGGGGACCCTCTCTGGAGGTTCCGGACTGGGAACCTTCTCTGGAGGTTCCGGACTGTCGACGCGCACTGGGACTCTGATGCGGGGAGCAGGAACGGGCCGTACTGGACTCATGACACGCACTGGGACTCTGGTGCGGGGAGCAGGAACGGGCCGTACTGGGCTCACGACGCGCACAGGAATCCTGGAGCGTGGAGCAGGGACAGGACGTGCTGGGTCCACGGCGCGCACAGGGATCCTGGAACGTGGAATAGGACGTGCTGAGTCCACGACGGGCACAGGGATCCTGGAGCATGGAGCAGGGACAGGACGTGCTGGGTCCACGGCGCGCACAGGGATCCTGGAACGTGGAACAGGATGTGCTGAGTCCACGACGGGCACAGGGATCCTGGAGCGTGGAACCGGGACGTGCTGGATTCTCTAAGCGCACAGGGGGCCTGGTGCCCGGAGCCGGAACAGGACGTGCTGAACCCTCTAAGCGCACAGGGGGCCTGGTGAGCGGAGCCGGAACAGGACGTGCTGAACTCTCTAAGCGCACAGGGGGCCTGGTGCGCGGAGCCAGAACAGGATGTGCTGGACTCTCTAAGCGCACAGGAGACTTGGTGCGCGGAGCAGGAACTGGACGTACTGGGCTATCTAGGCGTACAGGAGACCTGGTGCGTGGAGCCGGTACTTCTCTCCCCAGCTGTTCACTCACCCTTGCCTCACGGATGATGGGAGCTGGAATGTCACACACTGGGCCGTGGATGCGAACCGGAGACCCCACACGCAGAACCGGTGCAGGATATCTCGGTCCCAGAAGGTGTACTGGAGACCTAGCGCGCAGAACCGGGACCACTCCTCCAGGCTGCACACTCACCCTCCCCTGACAGATGAGTGGAGCTGGAATCTCACGCACCTGCCTATGAATGCGCACTGGAGACACCGTGCGCAAAACTGCATAGCACGGCGTATTTCCAGTGCGACGCTCCCTCCAACGCTCCCTCCAGAGAGCACGAGGAGTTGGCTCAGGAGTCCATCCTGAACCGGCCAAACTCCTCGTGTGCCCCCCCCAAAAAAGTTTTTTGGGGCTGCCTTTTGGGCTTCCTAGCCAGGCGAGTTCCAACAAACTTTTCTCTCTCTGGATTTCACGCTCCGTATAATTCCTCATAACTCCCCCGCTCCGCCTTCGCTGCTCCACTTTTCTCCCTGGGGTGACGATGCTCCGCTGTCTTCTCCCAAGGTCCCTTACCAGCCAATATCTCCTCCCAAGTCCAGAACTCCTGGGTCTCTCGCTGCTTGGTCTTTTTATGGTGGGTTATTCTGTCACGATCTCCGTGAGGGACAGACCAAGGCGCAGCGAGGTATCCAGTATACATTCTTTATTAACTAACGTAACTGGCAAAACAATAAACAAAACTAACGAAGATCGTAACGTTGAACATAAGTGAAACCAACAAAGCTATGAACAAACAATAACTCACAAAACCCCTCTGAAAACTACAAACATATATATGGTTCCCAATTAGAGGTAACGACACTCAGCTGCCTCTAATTGGGAACCATTACCCCAACATAGAAACACAACACCTACAGTGAGGGAAAAAAAGTATTTGAGCCCCTGCTGATTTTGTACGTTTGCCCACTGACAAAGAAATGACCAGTCTATAATTTTTATGGTAGGTTTATTTGAACAGTGAGAGACAGAATAACAACAAAAAAATCCAGAAAAACGCATGTGAATTTTTTTATAAATGGAATTGCATTTTAATGAGGGAAATAAGTATTTGACCCCTCTGCAAAACATTACTTAGTACTTGGTGGCAAAACCCTTGTTGGCAATCACAGAGGTCAGACGTTTCTTGTAGTTGGCCACCAGGTTTGCACACATCTCATGAGGGATTTTGTCCCACTCCGCTTTGCAGATCTTCTCCAAGTCATTAAGGTTTCGAGGCTGACGTTTGGCAACTCGAACCTTCAGCTCCCTCCACAGATTTTCTATGGGATTAAGGTCTGGAGACTGGCTAGGCCACTCCAGGACCTTAATGTGCTTCTTCTTGAGCCACTCCTTTGTTGCCTTGACCGTGTGTTTTGGGTCATTGTCATGCTGGAATACCCATCCATGACCATTTTCAATGCCCTGGCTGAGGGAAGGAGGTTCTCACCCAAGATCTGACGGTACATGGCCCCGTCCATCGTACCTTTGATGCGGTGAAATTGTCCTGTCCCCTTAGCAGAAAAACACCCCCAAAGCATAATGTTTCCACCTCAATGTTTGACGGTGGGGATGGTTTCCTTGGGGTCATAGGCAGCATTCCTCTTCCTCCAAACACGGCGAGTTGAGTTGATGCCAAAGAGCTCCATTTTGGTCTCATCTGACCACAACACTTTCACCCAGATGTCCTCTGAATCATTCAGATGTTAATTTGCAAACTTCAGACGGGCATGTATATGTGCTTTCTTGAGCATTGGGACCTTGCGGGTGCTGCAGGATTTTAGTCCTTCACGGCGTAGTGTGTTACCAATTGTTTTCTTGGTGACTATGGTCCCAGCTGCCTTGAGATCATTGACAAGATCCTCCCGTGTAGTTCTGGGCTGATTCCTCACCGTTCTCATGATCATTGCAACTCCACAAGGTGAGATTTTGCATGGAGCCCCAGGCCGAGGGAGATTGACAGTTCTTTTGTGTTTCTTCCATTTGCGAATAATCGCACCTAACTGTTGTCACCTTCTCACCAAGCTGCTTGGCGATGGTCTTGTAGCCCATTCCAGCCTTGTGTAGATCTACAATCTTGTCCCTGACATCCTTGGAGAGCTCTTTGGTCTTGGCCATGGTGGAGAGTTTGGAATCTGATTGATTGATTGCTTCTGTGGACAGGTGTCTTTTATACAGGTAACAAACTGAGATTAGGAGCACTCCCTTTAAGAGTGTGCTCCTAATCTCAGCTCATTGCCTGTATAAAAGACACCTGGGAGCCAGAAATCTTTCTGATTGAGAGGGGGTCAAATACTTATTTCCCTCATTAAAATGCAATTCCATTTATACAATTTTTCACATGCGTTTTTCTGGATTTTTTTGTTGTTATTCTGTCTCTCACTGTTCAAATAAACCTACCATTATAATTATAGACTGATCATTTCTTTGTCAGTGGGCAAACGTATAAAATCAGCAGGGGATCAAATACTTTTTTCCCTCACTGTAGAACAAAAAAACCCTACACCAAAACGAAACTAAACACGCCAGCCTGTAAACTCAGGCCTGGACGTGACAATAATAGTAGAGAGAATGATTTATTTCAGCTTAACGTAACTGGGAAAAAACAATAAACGAACGAAGATTGAGACAACGGAACATAACATAGACTAAACACTTAAGCCATGAACCAAACAATACCCTAGTGAAAACCATATATATGGTTCCCAATTAGAGGTAACGACACTCAGCTGCCTCTAATTGGGAACCATTAATCCAATATAGAAAAGGCACACCTAGAACCAAAAACCCTACACCAAAAACTAAACTAAACACGCCAGCCTGTAAACTCAGGCCTGGACGTGACAATAATAGTAGAGAGAATGATTTTATTTCAGCTTTTATTTCTTTCATCACATTCCCAGTGGGTCAGAAGTATACATACATTCAATTAGTACTTGGTAGCATTGCCTTTAAATTGTTTAACATGGATCAAACGTTTCGGGTAGCCTTCCACAAGCTTCCCAAAATAAGTTGCGTGAATTTTGGCCATTCCTCATAACAGAGTTGGTGTAACTGAGTCGGGTTTGTAGGCCTCCTTGCTCGCACACACTTTTTCAGTTCTGCCCACAAATTTTCTATAGGATTGAGGTTAGGGATTTGTGATGGCCACTCCAATACCTTGACTTTGATGTCCTTAAGCCAGTTTGCCACAACTTTGGAAGTATGCTTTGAGGTCAATGTCCATTTGGAAGACCCATTAGCGACCAAGCTTTAACTTCCTGACTGATGTCTTGAGATGTTGCTTCAATATATACACATCATTTTCCTGCCTCATAATGCCAATTTTGTGAAGTGCACCAGTCCCTCCTGCAGTAAAGCACCCCCACAACATGATGCTGCCACCCCCGTGCTTCATGGTTGGGATGGTGTTCTTCGGCTTGCAAGCCTCACCCTTTTTCCTCCAAACATAACGATGGTCAGTATGGCCAAACAGTTCTATTTGTTTCATCAGACCAGAGGACATTTCTCCAAAAGTACGATCTTTGTCCCCATGTGCAGTTGCAAACGGTAGTCTGGCTTTTTTATGGCGGTTTTGGAGCAGTGGCTTCTTCCTTGCTGAGCGGCCTTTCAGGTTATGTCGATATACGACTCGTTTTACTGTGGATATAGATACTTTTGAACCAGTTTCCTCCAGCATCTTCACAAGGTCCTTTGTTGTTGTTCTGGGATTGATTTGCACTTTTCGCAACAAAGTACATTAATCTCAAGTAGACAGAATGTGTCTCCTTCCTGAGCGGTATGACGGCTGCGTGGTCCCATGGTGTTTATACTTGCATACTATTGTTTGTACAGATGAACGTGGTACCTTCAGGCATTTGGAAATTGCTCCTAAGGATGAACCAGACTTGTGGAGGTCTACAATTATTTTGGGCTGATTTCTTTTGATTTTCCCATGATGTCAAGCAAAGAGGCACTGAGTTTGAAGGTAGGCCTTGAAATACATCCACAGGTACACCTCCAATTGACTCAAATTATGTCAATTAGCCTATCAGAAGCTTCTAAAGCCATGACATAATTTTTGGGAATTTTCCAAGCTGTTTAAAGGCACAGTCAACTTAGTGTATGTAAACTTCTGACCCACTGGAATTGTGATACAATGAGTTATAAGTTAAATAATCTGTCCGTAAACAATTGTTGGAAAAATGACTTGTGTCATGCACAAAGTAGATGTTCTAACCGACTTTCCAAAACTATAGTTTGTTAAAAAACCTCTTAAGGCTAGGGGCAATGTTAGAAGTACGGAGAGTCTGACGTGCCCAAAGTAAACTGCCTGTTACTCAGGCCCAGAAGATAGGATATGCATATAATCTGTAGTATTGGATAGAAAACACTCTGAAGTTTCTAAAACAGTTCAAATAATGTCTGTGAGTATAACAGAACTGATATGGCAGGCGAAAACCTGAGGAAAATCCATCCGGAAATCTTTTTTTTTGGAGATCACAGGTCTTTCCGATGAGTCCCTTTGACTATACAGGAAAATAGCTCCCAGATTGCAGTTCCTATGGCTTCCACTAGATGTCAACAGTCTTTATACATGGTTTCAGGTTTGTTTTTTGAAAAACGAACAAGAAGTTGTAGTTTATCCAGGTGGCTGCTGATTAGGACACTAGTGTTTTGGCGCGCATGAAAGAGGTGCGCGCTCTTCGTTTATTTCTCTTCCCTATTGAACACACTATTCTCCGTCTGAAATATTATTGTTTATTTAGATATTAGACAACCTTAGGATTAATTAGAAACATCGTTTGACTTGTTTGGACAAACTTTACCAGTAACTTTTTGGATTCCTTTGTCTGCATGTTGAACGAGTGGATTACAGAACAAAAGCTTAGAATCGATTACCAAGATTCTAAGCTTTTGAATGATGTATAACACTTGTATTTTCATGAATGTTTAATATTACTATTTTTGTATTTTGAATTTGGTGCTCTGCAATTCCAGATTATATGCATATCCTAAAATTTGTCGTAGGTGGACCGCTAGCGGTCCGCGATCCCTAAGAGTTTTTAACAATTTGTGGAGTGGTTGAAAAAATAGTTTTAATGACTCCAACTTAAGTGTATGTAAACTTCCAACTTTAACTGTACATCTCTCCATGTACTCTTTAGAAGACCTCGATAATGTACACCTGGACCACTTTGTCTTTAAACCGGTCCAGCAATTCTGAAAGGTTGCTTACCAAACATCTGCACCATAGAGATCAATGTACAGTGAATATGTCTCTATGGAGACCACATCAGGCTGACATCAAAATCAATACCAGCCACATGTCCCACAGAATGTCCAGACGAAACCAAGCCTCACTCACGACTACCAACTGAGTGTAGTGAAGCTGTTAAAATAGTGGAACGATGTTGTGCATTGTTATTTAGTTTAAAAAGCCCCTGTAGATCCTTGGTATTCATCTAAGTTGGAGTGATGTTTGACCACTTTTGTTGTGTGAGAGACAGGCCCAGAGAGGCAAGCCCAGTAGCAGCCACTCTCCATTTCTCTGTCCCCTCCTCCCTCCCGCGAGACAGGCCTCTGGAACACGGGGAGGGTTGGTGACGGGGTCGGCCCTTTCACACTCAATAAAACATAGTCCACTACCACTGTAATTACTGAACACAGCACATCTGCCTCGCTCCCTCTTTCGCTCTCAGTCAGTAAGCCTGAATAAACTCTGCACGTATGCCCAGCATTACTTAACCTTACAATACATCTCACAATGCTGACAAACACAAAATATGACATCCTACATGGTTTATTTCATAAAAAGAATGAGAACAGATGAGCTATTATTGACCCTGTTATTTACCATGTTATTATGCTGTTATCAACTACAACACAAGAGTCTAAAACTACATCCACAGCATGATGTGGTTACAATGATCTATCTTAACTTAAAGCCAAGAAAAACATCTAATACTTTGAATGTTCAGCTCTTCCTTGCTTCAGATTCTGTACTTTCAAACGTGTACTGTGCTGTCTGTCTAACTGAGTGTTTAATATGAGGAAAGCCTTCCATATTTCCCTTATTCCTATGACTGTGATGGACAGCAGTCAAGGTCCTGAGCATAGCCATGACAGTTGTGCTTCCTGTGTGTGAGACGACCTCATTTGACTATTCTACCACAGGGCCAGGCCACTGCGTGGGCCAGGCCACTGCGTGGGCAGACAAGACTCAACCTCCTGCCTCTCTACTTCCTGTTTTTCAGGACCCCTCTAAATGCCCACTGCAGGGAAGGGAGGGAAAAATGGAGGGAGAGAAAAAAGGGAAGGAGTGTGCCTTGGGGACACCCTTCCTCTCTGATCCCTCTGTTTGTTATCTTCCTAACTGTAAGTCTGAGACTAAACAACAACACTACTCCATCTCCTGTTGATTCTCTCTGTATGTTTATTATGTTTACAGTACAGGGCCATTAGACAGGCTGGACAGGCACATGCTGCCACACCAAGCACTCCACCACTTTCTATTCAGTTAGACGTCAGGCCTTTCCTTGTTTTTGCCAATACTGATAATGATTTGAAACATAACCTGAGTTACATAATGATGAGTTATGCAAGTTCATACATAACAAGAAAACAACCATGTAAAACAGTATAAATATTAAATTCAACTCCAAAATTTGAAAGTGTATTGAAATGGCTCAGTTCCAGTTTGTAAGGCTTTAAGCAAAGTGGGACATGGAGCAAAGAAAACCCTCACGGTTCTGCTGCTTAATTTCAATGAGAGCCTGACATAAGTGCATTAAGAAATGAACACCCCAACTCTTTGTTCTTCCTATCATCAGGCTGTGCTGTACCTGTAAATGGGGCTGTTGGCCTGGGGGCGAGTGGAGGCGAGCCAGCCTCTCTCTCCCGCTCCTACACTTCCCTTTGTGATTGCACGCTTATCTCCCACTCCAGCAGGGAGACGGAGGATTGTGGACCCAGAAGCAGCATCACTAGTGTTAATGTCTCCTGATGCTAATCTGACACAAG
Organism: Brachymystax lenok tsinlingensis; assembly: GCA_030435695.1. Lineage (NCBI taxonomy): Eukaryota > Metazoa > Chordata > Actinopteri > Salmoniformes > Salmonidae > Brachymystax > Brachymystax lenok. Next base: position 26,699,781 of record CM059793.1, on the reverse strand, counting down.
GCTGATCCTTCACAAACCACTTTCTCCATTCCTCTCTCTCCTTCTCCTTTTTCCCTCTCTCTGTCTCCCTCTCATCTATCTCCCTTTCTCTCACTCCCCCAACTCTCTCCCTCTCTATCTCCCTCTTATCTCTCTCTATCACTCTGTACATTCCCTCACCTCTGTTTCCAAGGCAACTAATGAGATATTAATAAGATCTACCAAAGGGCTGTGTGAACAAAAATTAGTGAGAAATGGGCTTTGAGAAAAAGAGGGAGAGCTGTTTGCCTAGTGAGTTAAATAAAACACTTTAAATATGTGCCCATATTGGACTTTCCACAGCCTGTTAACTTTATTTGTAAAACATTTCTTGGGTTGACATTATCTTCCTAAACAATGACTTGAAAAACAGTACTGAGAAGCTAAAACAATAACTATATGAGGACCATGACACTGTTATAAAGAAATGTAATTTCCACAAAACATAAACCTACGGGGTGAACTGAAATATGTCGATATTTTCTATATGATCAGTAAGTTTAAAATGAATTGCTTGGCTTAAGATTTAGATTTTTTTTAAGTATGAATGTGAAAGACGAGTGGAGGCTATACTCTGAAGAGGATTGTAATATACTGTTATTTCAGTTGTGAAGAAAAAAACATTTGACTTGCAAATCTCCCCAAATGATAACTTCTAGGAACCATTGTGTGAACAATGAGTTAAACCCACACCCTTAGAAATAACTCTGATACGTTGAACCACTAAAAGCTTTGTGAGAAAACTCATAATGAAAATGTTACATTGAGTAATGGCTTTATGTCACTGATGGAATGAATGGTAAATTATGTGTTTTTTATAGATGACCTTGAGATACCAACAGACAGTAGAAAGTATTTTCCTTTGTTTATTTCATTTAATAGTTATACTCAAGTAGGGCTTGTTATGATGTTAGTAGATCCAGCCCTGACATACTGTACATTGGTAATTCAAGTCAGAGTTCAACAAGGGTTGGACAATGACTCACACAAACATTCCAGAGCATGTTCTGCATAGCTTGCATAGGAAACAATAATGGTTTACTGAGCATATGGCTACTGGGACATGGCAATGCTTCTCCACTTGTATAACTATTTTAGCATGCATTTTAAGCCTACCTTGATCAAAAAAATGATCCATTGACATGTATGAGAGTGTGACTTGTAGGGGACAATGATGCAAAGGTTAGCGTTTTTCGTTATGAATCTTGCTCTGGAGGCAGCTCTGCAGAGTGGTCACTTGCTGGCACAGCCACAAAGTCATAAGATCTAACCCTAACCTTAACCACACGGCTAACCCTAATCTTAAATTAAGAAACTGTTTGTTTTCATGAATGTTTACAATATAGCCAATTCTAACTTTGCAGCTGGCCTATCTAAGGGGAAATCGCTCAGTTCTGTCTCCAGGACAAGACTCATGACAATAAACATCAACCTGCCAATAATGCAGTATTCACAGCCTACAGAGTGTTTGTGTTGAGGAGTCAAACTAAAGCAGGCCAGGCTGCGAGTGGTTAATCTCTCCCAATGATGACTGCTACCTCAATCCAACTCTCCACTGACCCAGCTGTAATCCCTCATAGGATCAACGCAAGTTCAAACCATGATCCATCCTGCTAGCACCTAACTCTGGCTGGGAAGATGGAGCTACAGACAGGGGCACGCAGAGACAAAGCTACTTATCACCTCCACAATGACATCATCAGGAAAACCCCACAGGATCAACTGTTTATTCTCTTGGGGAAAATAAACCCCCACATCATACATCAATAACCTGGGAGACAAATGCAAAAACATCATCTCTTTAGGAGAGAGCACAATAACAGAACATACACCCTTGCCAATCAAGACAGGTATCCTATTGTTACTTTTTAATGTATTCCTCTATTGCATGCTGAAATCAGCTGAATTGAGCAGGCTTCGAAGGTATGGTAAGGTTTGGATAATAGGCTACATATTCAGAAACATAAAGGACTTCAGATGCTGACAGTGAAACTGAGCGCTAGCAGACAGACACCCTCACTCTCAGTCACACAGTAATGTCAGGGGATGAGAGGACTATGCAAGGTGACTTTGACAAAATGCCTTGGGGTCCATGAGAGAATTCCATTGAAGTGACTTTAATATGGCATATGTTTCTCATTTATCACCATATTGAGTCCTACAAACCTGTATGATTAAACCAGCAGGAAGAACAAAACCAATACACATTTTCCTCTGGCTTGAAGGCATAGTGAGAAGAATCTGAGGCCAGTAAGACAACTGCAACAAGCTGAAGATACCGTGTACTGTAATCACTGCCAACATGTACACTCTAGCAGACAGAGCCAGTTACACTGAACTGTTCAGGTAACTTCTACTGACAGTGCAGTGAAGTTCAGACTTTGTAACTTCACAGTCTAAACAGATGTTGTTGTGCTGGAGTTTGTGTGTGTGAGTATGTGAGCGCACATGTGTTTCTGTGTGAACTTAAATGAAATAGAGAGGAAACAGGGATAAAACCTTGAGATGGATTTGAGGAAGAGTTCTCCCCACCCCCAGCCCCGGCACTCTGGTTGTGTGCAGTAGTCGCAGCGTTGTAACATAATTACTGCTGGGACAATTCTATTCCCAATGATCCATTTGTGTCAATCAGATTTTCCAGCCTAGCCGATGAATGGATTCTCAGTTTCTCAAGGATAAAGAGACGACCCTCTCCTAACTGGTATATCCATTTCATGTGCAGAGGCCACTCTCCTTCTCAAGGTTCATCTCGTTATGCTAATTGTTGTACAAGTTTAAGCATGAAGAAATGGATGCAAGCTTGGATTATTCTTGATTAAAAAGATCTGGTTTTGGCAATTGATAAATCCATGATGTACATTAATGCTATCCTAAATTATACTGGCCTTTGGACATTTTCCATCAATAGTCAACAAACCACAGGCTAAACCCAAACAATATGCAAGTATATTCACTTGAAGATGTTGCTGTTCTTGGATGAAGCCCCAAATGTAATATTGTTCCATCATCCTTACTACCTTGTTATGTGATAATCAGTAATCACTTTTAATCAACCAAAATGTAATATTCTACTGCGAAAAATGTACTGACTAAAGCGTCAAATTTTAGGGTTCCCGAGTGGCGCAGCGATCTAAGGCACTGCATCTCTGTGCTAGAGGTGTCACTACAGACCCTGGTTTGATCCTTGTCTGTATCACAACTGGTTGTGATTGGGAGTCCCAAAGGGCGGTGCATAATTGGCCCAGCATTGTCTGGGTTGCGGGAAGGTTTGGCCGGGGTAGGCAGTCATTGTAAAATAAGAATTTGTTCTTAACTGACTTGCCTACTTAAAGGTTAAATAAAAAAAACAGTAACAGCCACTTAACATCTCTGTCTCGGAGCCAAAGCCTCTCTCCAAAAACATTTTATCACCAACATCTCTTATGACAGTATGCCAATTTTACCAGTGAACTTTCCTGGCAGGAGTTAGCGTCAGAATCTGACATTCTCTCTGTATGAGCACTTCAAGTGTCACAACGCAAGTTCTCCTTGTTTAAATCATTCGGATGGAGTCACAGATGACACAGGTCTAAAAGAAATTCACAGACTGCACATTCCTCCGTTTTTCTGTACAGTTCTGTAGATTTCTTCATCATTCATAACCTCAACTTTTCTCGGGATATCAGGAAAAGCCCATTTTCAGAGTCTCCTGTAAACATGCATGCACCCACACCCAGATTCATGCATTCTAAATCCTAACCTGTTGTCTGTGTGATGTGGTGGTATGTGTCCATTTGCATGGTTGTCCATCATCACAGGGACTTCTCACCAGGGAGAGATAATCCCGCCAACACAGAGGGGTGCGACAGCCCCCTACCCCCCAGGTCCCCTGCAAGCTGTGCTAAGTGGCATGGCAGCCTTTTGATGTGCCATAGAACGCAACACTGAAATGGTAAACAGCACAGATGAATCAAGATCTTCCTCCTGGGGGAATACGCTGTGTAAGGATGTTAGGGACGTCATGCATTAATGTGTCTCGGCAGCACTACAGTTCCCCACTCTCATCCCCTCTCTGAATTCACTGAATATCCAGATGAGACATTCCGATTCAGTTTAGATATTTCATTCTCCTTCAAATATGTTGTTTGATCAACAGCGGGCAGATTTAACTAAACAAACAAATGAAACTGCTCTGAGTTTACCACATTGTGTTGTACACATCCTGTCTAATTTCTGTTGGCTGTTAGTGTGTTTCTTCCTGTCCTGACCAACAGAGCACTGGTGCTTCTTTTAATGGACGTTTAAAAATGGCTTGGAATAAATATTAGATTTTCTCTTCCCATTTTTCTTGTGCTCTCCATCCCTCTGTTGCTCAGTGTTCCGTTACATAAAATGTTTATGCAACCCAAGCAGCATGGACGGTTATGACTCATAATAACTGTGAAAGGTTCAACATTGATTAGATTAAAAAAAAAATATGACTCCACACAAACCTAGTCCTACATGGATGATTGTGGAAATGACTAAATGTAACACTAATCCCTTGAGGTAAAAGTACAACAGTTGGAAGATTTTCTAATGCTAAACAACATAATTGTAATTGGTTCATGGAGAACGTTCATGGGATGCAAGGTCATTTTAGTTCAATACCAAGTCAAAGCTGAGTAACAATTTTCACTTTGAAATAAAAATGTGCTCTTATATAAACATTGTCTGCCTGGTGCATGACTGGTGTTTATGCAATCAGGTTTGAATGGGGGCATATCCTTGGAAACTCTACGTTCTTACAGGACACAAAGGACAGAAAATGAGTCATATTCAAGTATTATCTCTATACTGTTGCTCAGAACACTGAATCTGAACAAAACATGAAAACTTTCCTCCAACTAATCTGTCTCAAGATCAAGAATAAAAGTATTGTAAATGATGCAAGAATGTATTGTTTAAGCAAAGGGCTCGACATCAAGTAAACAATATTCTGAATATTTCCAGGCACTCCAGGAAGAATTGACTTAGTTTGCATAATGATTCAGTACCTCCATAACATACCGGTACTGGGGAACAACAGGGATTGTGTATGTATGAGAATGTAAAGCTGATACAATCCATCTTTAACACAATTTTCATTGTTTTGTACACACACAACTCAACCTTTTGGAATTTCCTAAATGTCCTCTGAGTCGATATTATACCAAATTAAACCCATTCCTCTTCAATAGGACAGACACATTGTGATCACCACTTTGATAGGTCATCAAACAAACATACCCTCACATCCAGACATAACCTCACACACACACGCATGCACACAAGCACGCACGCACACAGACACACACACACACAACACAACACACAGTGAGTTAAATCCACTGGCCCTGCTGCCTGCCTCACCAGGAATCTTTTCAGCCCAACTGTTCTGTGATAGCCTGTGGCCCAGTTGCTGGTGACGGATTCTTCTCCCCCATACATGGTCTGAACACTGTTGGCAGCTGGGTCAGTGACAGGGGGGCCGAGGGGAGGGAGGAGACTAGGAACAATCTGGGGAGCATTGAGTGTGACACTGGCCGAGTACAGCCAGAGAACAGCTGATAGACTAGTGGATCTAGTCTACCATTTCACCTGGATCAGCAGCTCACGCATGCCACACAGTCTGCTCCCAGGCAGAGAGAGACTGGGGCTGGTAGAGAGAAGGAGAGGATAAGGGAGGGCACAGACAGCTGGCAGACTCAACACACTCTCACACAGAGTCTTCAGAGAGCTGGGCTCTGGAGATGGAGAGTAGGGTACAACTTCTGCAGCCTGGACAGGGATAAAATATATTTTGGGGGGGACGGAGAAAGACAAAGAGTGCCCTAATATAAATCACCATATAAAAACAGCTCACTTTCAAACTCAAACATTTCAGACATCTACAAATGTTTTTCCATTCCAGGTGATAACCTGTAATGTATTACTGCTCCCAGCACTAAGTTGTTATTGTGAGACTACATGTTTTACTACAGGAGTGATGTAATGTTTTCCCTGGTTGGATGCTGCCAGGGTTGTAAAGGCCAAGGGATGATGTCATGCCCAGCCCAGTATTAGTGACAAGTCCCTGCCCCGCCTTCCACTTCTCCTCATATGGCAAGGGTCAAGTCTCCTTTATTACACTGATGTAGGAGCATAGTAGGGGAAATTGATGGGGAGAATGTTTTTGGGCTGCACCTACTTCTGATATAATTTTACAGTGTCAAAGCAAAGGTGAGTAAAGATATTCTGAAATCAAGATCGTAAGCTTCACACACACTCCTACACAACTCTACATGTTTTGCTGAATACAAAACAACCTAGTGGACTTAATCCCCCTACCCGTAGTGTCCCTAACTACTTAAAATGCTCAGCTTGAAAACAAAACTACCGGTCATCCTGCTCAAACACGACCCTCAGAGCAGAGAGATGGCGGGACTTTGAACTATAGTTTGAGTCCAGAGGTGGACCAGACCAGCTTTCAAACCAGAAGAGGGTGTTAGGTCACTTCCTTCACTGACAATAAACATGGCGTGTGCTGGAGGATAATGGGAATTATGACATCCTTCCAGCTGTCCAGGTTCAGAGGGCTTCAGAGACAGGCAGAAAAACAAGGATACAGTCAGGCCCCTGGCTCTTCCTCCAGCCCACAATGCCGCTTTCCCTCCAGCTGCAGGAGGCCTGACTCTTCCCACCACCAGCAACTGTACTTACTGACTGCATGGGGTCACACTAGGGACTATGACCTCCAGATCCCCAAATACAAGCCATACACCTGTAAATTTGTTTATTATTCAGGACACACCTGATGGGATTCAATTCTATACTTTTGTATGTATAGTACCAGTCAAAAGTTTGACACACCTAATTATTCCATAGTTGTTCTTTATTTTTACTATTTTCTACATTGTAGAATAATAACAAAGACATCAAAACTATGAAATAACATATGGAATCATGTAGTAACCAAAAAAGTGCTAAACAAATCAAATATATTTTATATTTGAGAATCTTCAAAGTAGCCACCCTTAGCCTTGGTGACAGCTTTCACACTCTTCGCATTCTCTCAACCAGCTTCATGAGGTAGTCACCTGAAATGCATTTCAATGAATAGGTGTGCCTTGTTAAAAGTACATTTATGGAATTTCTTTCCTCCTTAATGCATTTGAGTATACAGAAGGTAGCCCTATTTGGTAAAAGAACAGCTCAAATAAGCAAAGAGAAATGACAGAACATCATTACTTTCAGACATTAAGGTTATTCAATCCGGAAAATTGTGCAGTTGCAAAAACCATCAAGTGCTATGATGAAACTGGCTCTCATGAGGACCGCCACTGGAAAGGAAGACCCAGAGTTACCTCTGCTGCAGAGGATAAGTTCATTAGAGTAAACTGCACCTCAGATTGCAACCCAAATAAATGCTTCACAGATTTCAAGTAACAGAGACATCTCAACATCAACCGTTCAGAAGAGACTGCGTGAATCAGGCCTTCATGGTCGAATTGCTGCAAAGAAACCACTACTAAAGAACATCAATACGAAGAAGAGACTTGCTTGGCCAAGAAACACGAGCAATGGACATTAGACCAGTGGAAATCTGTCATTTGGTCTGATGAGTCCAAATTTGAGATTTTTGGTTCCAACCATTGTGTCTTTGTGAGACGCAGAGTAGGTGAACAGATGATCTCTGCATGTGTGGTTCCCACAGTGAAGCATAGATGAGGTGTGATGGTGTGGGGGTGCTTTGCTGGTGACACTGTCTGTAATTTATGTAGAATTCAAGGCACACTTAACCAGCATGGCTACCACAGCATTCTGCAGCGATACAACATCCCATCTGGTTTGCGCTTAGTGGGACTTTCATCAGAGTGCAAAGCTGTAATAAAGGCAAAGGGAGGCTACTTTGAAGAATCTAAAATCTAAAATATATTTTGATTTGTTTACCAATTTTTTGGTTGCTACATGATTCAATATATGCTATTTCATAGTTCTGATGTCTTTACTATTATTCCACAATGTAGAAAATAGTAAAAAATAAAGAAAAACCCTTGAATGAGGAGGTGTGTCTAAACTTTTGACTGGTACTGTATAAGTCTGAGCAAATAACATTGTTTCCTACCAAATGTTTTGGGATATGTTATTTATGCAACCTCGTAATCGTGGATAGCACCTATAAGAATGGCCCATCGATTCCACCATATGATCCTGCTGATCCTCTAACATCATTATCAGATTGCCTTCTCAACAGGAGCAGCATACAGTTATCAGTGACAGTGATTAGAAACAAAACAGACACACCTAGAGCATGCAGTCCTGACTTTGTATTGTCTGTAAAAAATGCTTGGAGCTTACAGTGCAAGACAGGACACTATTCAGACGGAGAGAGAAGTTTGAGACTTTTTAAACTGCTCGTCTATGCATACGGTAAATATCTAGAATTCTCAAAATTCATATAACCTTAGGGTTGCAAAGGGTCGGAAACCTTCTGGTAAATTTCCGAAATGTTTCCGGAAATCTTCCATGGGATGTTAAGCCTGGGAATTTTGGAAATGTTGCTTAAATTCATCAAAAAAGTTAGCTTATAACAGTGAACCTTTTTTGTGGGATACACATAAGGCAATTCTAGGTCTTGTGGCATATTTTGGTTAAACTATTCCCAATTCAATGGAATTGCAACCCTATGCATGCACAGTGTATTCTTCCATCACATATACAGCTGATTCTCAAGATAATGCACACTAATGACATGCTATTGAGCCCACGCTACTACACTGTCTGAGCCAAGGACTACATGCTTTCTAGTAAGTTTTGATTACAATACTGGGTGGGGTGAATATAATTAACTAGTAAATAGTAGCCTACAGCAAAGTGTGTTTAAATCACTTCTAACTTGTTAACAATTTCTGCTAGTTAGTTTTTGCTACCTTGTGGGTTTTTACCTTGCTTGGGCCTGCTAACTGAGGAGTGTTAATTCACCTATTTCCATTCATGTTTCATTTTAAAACATGTATCTTACAAAGGGGTTGTTTAATCTAACTGCTTAACTATTTATCTGTACATGGAATTGTATTTGTTTTTTTTTACAAATTTGTTCTCATCTTTACAGGAAAATGCCAGGGGCACTATCTGATATGTGGAGACATTTCACTGCAGCTAATGTAGAAGGAAAAGCTGTGTACATTTGCAAATATTGTGCCAAATCATTTGTGAAGAATGCAACAAAGATGCAGAATCATCTGGCCAAGTGCATAAAGTTCCCTGAGCGCTCACAACATACAACCTCTGACAAAAGTCCCTCTACTTCTATTCAAGGTGAAAATGATGAATCAGACACCTTATCAATAGCAACAGCTCAAGGTCCTCCTGGAATCAGAAGTTTTTTGACTCAATGGAGGAACATAGTCAGAGAAAAACTGATGGATGTCTTTCTCGAACTGTGTATGCAACTGGTTCACCTCTGATGCTCATAGGCAATGTGTATTGAAAGAGATTTCTGAATGTTCTTCGCCCAGCATACACCCCTCCAACCAGACATGTTTTATCTACTAATTTGCTGAATGCAGTTTAACAGAGTTCAAGTGAAGGTCAAGCAAATCATAGAGGAAGCAGACTGTATTGCAATCATCTCTGATGGGTGGTCGAATGTTCGTGGGCAAGGAATAACTAACTACATCATCTCCACCCCTCAACCAGTATTCTACAAGAGCACAGACACAAGGGACAACAGACACACCGGTCTCTACATTGCAGATGAGCTGAAGGCAGTCATCAATGACCTTGCACCACAGAAGGTATTTGCACTGGTGACAGACAATGCTGTGAACATGAAGGCTGCTTGGTCTAAAGTGGAGGAGTCCTACCCTCACATCACACCCATTGGCTGTGCTGCTCATGCATTGAATCTGCTCCTCAAGGACATCATGGCACTGAAAACAATGGATACACTCTACAAGAGAGCTAAGGAAATGGTTAGGTATGTGAAGGGTCATCAAGTTATAGCAGAAATCTACCTCACCAAGCAAAGTGAGAAGAATAAGAGCACCACATTGAAGCTGCCCAGCAACACCCATTGGGGTGGTGTTGTCATCAGGTTTGACAGTCTCCTGGAGGGGAAGGAGTCTCTCCAAGAAATGGCCATATCACAGTCTGCCGATATGGACAGCCCCATCAAGAGGATCCTCCTGGATGATGTATTTTGGGAGAGAGTGGTAAGTAGCCTGAAACTCCTGAAACCTATAGCAGTAGCCATTGCACGGATTGAGGGAGACAATGCCATCCTTTCTGATTTTCAGACTCTGCTTGCAGATGTAAGAGAAGACATACATACTGCCCTGCCCACTTTACTGTTGCTCCAAGCAGAGGAAACTGCAGTTTTGAAATACATCAAAAAGCGTGAAGACTTCTGCCTGAAGCCTATACACGCCGCAGCGTACATGTTGGACCCCAAGTATGCTGGCAAGAGCATCCTGTCTAGTGCAGAGATCAACAAGGCTTATGGTGTCATCACTACCATGTCTCACCACCTTGGCCTGGATGAGGGCAAGGTTCTTGGCAGTCTGGCGAAGTACACTTCCAAGCAAGGGCTTTGGGATAGAGATGCAATATGGCAGTCGTGCCAACATATCTCATCAGCCACCTGGTGGAAGGGACTTTGTGGATCTGAGGCTATTTCCCCCTGTTGCCTCCATCATCCTCCAAATCCCACCAAAATCAGCCGCCTCAGAACGCAACTGGTCCTTGTTTGGGAACATACACACCATAGCACGCAACAGGCTGACCAACAAGGGTTGAAAAATTGGTGGCCATCCGGGGAAATTTGAGGCTTTTTGAGCCTGACAACGAGCCATCCTCAACAAGGTTGGAAAGTGACAGTGAAGATGAGGCCTCAGAGTCTGATGTTCAAGAGGTGGACATTGAGGAGGTCCAGGGAGAAGACATGGAAGCCTGAGAGGAAGACAACCAAAGCTTTAGTTTCTAGACTATCATTTTACAGATTTTGGGAGAAGCGATCAATCATTGGGGATCATTCAATATTCCCTTTGTTTTGTTGTTCAGTGAAATTATCAACTCATTTAATTAAAGTTCAATTCGTAACTAAATAGTTTTTTTTTTTATTTATATTGGAAGGATTTAATCATTTGTAATTATGTCTACTTAGGTAAAAGGTTTATGTTTCTGTCTCCATACGATATGGTAAATATATCCAATGCAAAAAACATCTACATTTAAATGGTATTAATATTCATTTGCATATATTCCCGTTAATTCCCACGGAAAGTTTCCACTTCTGAATATTCCCCAAAATGTGCAACCCAACCCTGCAAGAAAACTAAGGTCCTCCATCAGGACTCCAACCTTTTTATGTTAAGATAAAGTGGATGTGTCTTAAATGTGATACAGGGAAGCATATTAGCCGTCACAAGAAATCTTTTGATCTGGCAAATTAGAATGTATTCCTTAATGTTTTTTCATAGTCTCATTGAAATTCAGTCAAACTGCAACTCAGCAAAGTGATGTCTTCCTTAAGTTCAAGGGAAAATTCCTAAAACAATTCTGATCTATGATACTGTAGGTATTTCAGTGTTAACAGTTAGGCTACTGATTTTTTTTTTATCTGCTACGATGCAACACATCTTCAACAACAAAATGAGATCCATTTCTAACACCTATAGTATCATTCAAACAAAGAACAAACAAATCAACCACAGGATGGACATCCTTGACTATGTACATAAGGCTCTTGTTTTTATGATGCACAACATGTTTATGGGGTTTTGCTAACGTATCAATAGTGACACTAATATTGGAGAATGAGAGACCAGAGGTCCATCAAGTGCATGGTGACTTTGTTTGTAGCCACCACCTCTGCTCCACCACATAGCAGAAGCTTTAACACGCTAACCTCAGAAGCCACACTGCAGCTAGCATGCATCTACTACTTATTTTTTCTCCGTTTATATCGTCTGTCAGTCCTCAGTATAACTCAAGTCACTTAACTTGACTTGGTAGAGGTGAATATATCAAACTAAAAGTATGGTTCTTGTCCTACTCCAATTAAGTAACATAGCAGTACACCTTAAAGTTCACATGCAATACAAGTGCATTACATTTGTTATGACAACATGTCAGTTTAGCCCTCTGTTTTTTTATGATGTGTACCATTTCTTGGAATGCTATAGTGGCACTGCTTAATTTTTATCTGTAGAGAGCCTGTCAGAAATACACTCAGAAAGAAAGACATCTAAGGATTGGAGTGCACTGTTGCTCCAACATCATTCAACATGAAAACTGCTCTAGTCAATTTCACTTAGGGGCGATTCCACGACAGCATGTCCCAATATTTTTTTATTTTCTGTCAATTCTCACATAGAAACTTCATTGGAACGAAGGATGTTTGACATGCTTTTTACATTTGTATTTTGAGACCTATACATGCCTCCTGTCAGAACCATTGATCTGTGAACCGTACATGATACAGACAACATCTTGGTGTCATTATACTCGTTATAGTGTCCTCTAAAATGTGAGGTAAGTCTAGGTTCTGTGAAGAATTCACATTGATTTATTCAACATTGAAAATAGTAATTTCAATATCTCAAAAATACCCTTTTAGATGTCCGTATCCTGCATGGTTCACGTAGCATATGCTGCGTTTAGACAAGCAGACAAATTCTGACATTTTTGTCCACTAATTGGTCTTTTGACTAATCACATCAGATCTATTCACATCAGATCTTTTTTAGAGCAATTAGTGAAAAAAATATCAGAATTGGGCTGCCTGTCTAAACGCAGCATACGATACGTGAACCGTGCAGGATACGGACATCTAAAAGGGTATTTTTTAGATATTGATTTTACTATTCAATGTGAATTTTTTTCAGAACCTAGACTTACCTCTAAACGCAGCCATAGGATCTTACATGTACCATGCCTTCAGAAAGTATTCACAACCCTTGACGTAACTCGTCCACTTAAGAACATTCCCTGTCTTCTTGGTAAGCAACTGCAGCGTAGATTTGGCCTTGTGTTTTAGGTTATTGTCCTGCTGAAAGGTGAATTAATCCCCCAGTGTCTGGTGGAAAGTCTGGTGCTTAGCTCCATTCCGTTTATTTTTTTATCCTAAAAAACTCCCCAGTCCTTAATGATTACAAGCATATCCATAACATGATGCAGCCACGATTATGCTTGAAAATACGGAGATTGGATTTTCCCCAAACATAACACGTTGAACTCAGGACAAAAAGTGAATTGCTTTGCCACATGTTTTGCAGTATTACTTTAATGCCTTGTTGCAAACAGGATGAATATTTTGGAATAATTTTTATTCTGTACAGGCTTTCTTCTTTTCACGCTGTCAATTAGGTTAGTATTGTGGAGTAACTACAATGTTGCTGATCCATCCTCAGTTTTCTCCTATCACAGCCATTAAACTATGTAACTGTTTTAAAGTCACCATTGGCCTCATGGTGAAAAACCTGAGTGATTTCCTTCCGCTGCGGCAACTGAGTTAGGAAGGTCGCCTGTATCTTTGTAGTGACTGGATGTATTGATACACCATCAAAAGTGTAATTAATAACTTCACAATGCTCAGAGGGATATTCAATGTCTGCTTTTTATTTTATTTACCTCCCTGGTCTTTGTGGTTGAATATGTGTTTGAAATGTACTGCTAGACTGAGGGACCTTACAGATAATTGTATATGTGGGGAACAGAGATTAAAAATGATGTAAAATACAATTACTGCACACAGAGTGAGTCCATGAAACTTATTATGTTACTTGTTAATCAAATGTTTACTCCTGAATTTATTTAGGCTTGCCATAACAAAGAGGTTGAATAGTTATTGACTCAAAACATTTCAGCTTTTCATTTTTACTAATTTGTAAAATTTTGGACAAATATTATGGGGTATTGTTTGTAGGCCAGTGACAATTTTTTATTCAAGCTGTAACACAACAAAATATTAAAAGGTCCCTGGGTGTGAATACTTTCTGAAGGCACGGTAGGTCTAAAAAGGGCCTAAAATGGTTTGTGATACATATTTAGAAAGCATATCAAACATCCTTCCTCCTAATTAATTTGACTTCGTAGAATACGTTATTTTCTGTTACTGCTGAGCCTTTTAAAGAGCAATCTGATGGAAAAGGTCTAAATTAAGCAAATATGAGAGCTCTTATCAGAGGTAGGATTTACTGTCAATGCTTGTAACCATCCTACAGGAGACATTCAAATGACAATAGCCCAAATCAATGCCATATGGAAAGACAGCTGTGATCATATAATACCTGGTAACAAATGGTTCATAATGTCCTTATGAAACTTTAAAAAATATCCTTGTGATGATTTATAGCTTTAAAAGGGAAAGGTTATCATAAACCATTGATAACTCAACTTACACTATGAACTTCCTCAAGACTGTTAACTTCAACAAGTAAAACATTTTTACATTCAAAGTTGACTTGCAGTCTTAACCCTGTGTGGGCCACTTAAACAGTGGAGGGGAGAGAGAGACAGGGATGATAGTAGTGAAAGAGGATTAACTGCAGATTGAGGCTGCCGCTTTGGTTCAGCTGATTCTTCAGTATGGCCAGAGAGAGCTGAGGGGGTAAGGACAACTCTGTCTGACTGAGGGCTCGAAGGGGAAAGGCAAACAAGACAGGAAGAAGCTGTCTATCTTTAAGCCGCTCTGCCCTGCTCAGCAGCACATGTGCTGAGTGGGCCGTATGGGGTGGCTTACTACCAGAGGTCACAGCCAAGGGCAGGACAGTTGAAAGGTCACTGTTAGCTGCTCCCTTAGACAACAGTGCATTAGTGAGTGGTTCACTCATGCTTCTGTTAGAAACAGTGTTTCAGGCTATCAGATGTTTATAAGCCACTGTAGTGTAGGATATTGATATTTAGTTCAGAATGATAGGGGGCTAATTGTCAACAGAGTTGCTTTGTTGACATACTACAGTGACATAGCAGGCAGATGTGATGAGAATTAAAAATAGCCCGACTAACCGGTGCCTGTATGTAGCCTCGCTACTGTTATAGCCTCGCTACTGTTATTTTTCACTGTCTTTTACCTGTTGTTTTTATTTCTTTACTTACCTATTTTCACCTAATACCTTTTTTGCACAGTTGGTTAGAGCCTGTAAGTAAGCATTTCACTGTAAGGTCTACACCTGTTGTATTCGGCACACGTGACAAATAAACTTTGATTTGATTTGAAATAGGCCTATAAGAAAAATTGGCGCTTTTTACATTTGCTTTTCCAAGTATACATTGACCATCGGCCGCACCACTGTACGTTATTAGTATAAATCTTTCTTAATTTCAGATTTAAAATCATGTCTAATTATATATTTGAGTGTGGCTTTTCTTTAAAAAGAACTACATAATAAGTGTTTGAATATGATTTCAAAATATTTTAATTATATTAACTTTGAAACCGCACCGCCATGTAGGATATTAAGCCGTATTTATAAAGTGTATATGTGGTATATTAGCCTGTGCCAGGGCTGGTCCCTGATCCCCAGGCTAATGGTTTGGAAGTCAGCATCACAGCACATGAAGGGCCTGCCTAATAAAGTTACAACTGTGCAGCCTCACAACATGATAGACGGTTTGATTTGGCACACTCCACAACGTATTTGCACAATAACACAGACTCCGTTTTGTGAGACTGGAGGAGAGAGAAAAAAAAAGGAGCAAATATTTTGATACACATTTTAAATGATGATTTTGTGTGTTTGTCAAACTGGCTGGTATCCTGGGGTAACTTAACCCATTTGGCATCAAAGGTGAGGCTCTGTGACCTGGTGGTCAGACAGGAGGCAGCCACAGGTTTCTGGGTTTGGAACTCAGCTCTCTGTTGGTTTGGATTCTGGGGTTGGGTGACACCGCTAGGATACTGTGCATTCCTCTGTGTTTACTTAATGCAGCGTATAAACACAAGAAAGACCATCCATATTCATGGTTTGCCCTTTCTGGAATATAATAACTACAATTATACCCATTTTATTTATTAAAGTACTCAGGAAGCTTTCCTTTAGAATAAATAGTCTAGAGCGTACACAATTGTCATTATCTGCTGGGCTCAAGATTCTGCATCCTGCCTCCAGGACTCACGGGAGAATGATGGAATCTCCAGTTTGATGATGGGGCTCCATTAAACAATGAATCATGTTGTTGAGAGCATGTGCAGAGGGCTTTGTAACAAAAAAACTAAGCAAAGTGGACATAGAGAAGAAGCATAGTGTTTTCCCTGTTGTTGCTCTGGAAAATATCTTGAACATAATTGCCAAAGTGCCCTCACACCTAACTTTGAGAATAAGAGAGGACTTGCTACATAGGGTCGCAGTCACACTAGTGAATAAAGAGAGAGAAACAGTGAAACAACTACTAATTTACACCTCAATGTAAAACACATTCAGTACTTTGATGAAAAAATGTAATATCATGACCTTTGCTGATACTTGTTGATTGTGGGGAGGTTGCGTGATACACAACCTTCTTTGCTTCTCTTCTTTGTTATTGTATCTATCTAAAGAAGTTTAAAGGTTAATTGTGTTAGCTACTGGTTCTCTCAAAACAAGTAGTCTTGTAGAACTCTCAAAAAAGGCTATGTAATTTGCTATAAAACTGTGCCTGATGAGTCAGCTGCAGTTGACACCAGTTCAGCTCTCAAGTGTACTGTAGGGGAAGTGCTGTGCCACAGTACAATGGCGTAACATGGTGAACACTACAAATGTACAGCTGACACTCATGAAACCAGATGGTCTTAAAGATGTTTCCCACTTCAGATAAAGAGAATAACCAAAAGGACCAAAGAAAGCATAAAACATTACTGGAGATCTAGGGTTGGGCGATATCACAATAGCATCATCTATCAACGATGACTGACAGCCATCGCTGATGTTGACGACATCGCGATGTGACAGACGATGGTTTAGCCTATTTGAACTTGACTTGCACCGTGCAGTAAAGAATGGAGTCGGAGAGAGCAAAACATTTTTTAAATAGCCTAAAAACGTAATTTAGCCAAGGGACTAATAATGAGAGAGAACAAACAATATAAATAGCCTACAGAAAAATAAAATGACAAGTTTAATCAAGTTTAAGCTGATTAAGAAATACATTTTCTGTGCGCGCCGGGAAAAATCCCCCCATGCGAAGTTGAAAACCAAATAGCCTATAACCTATCCTCCTACTAGGTCTATCATAAATGCTTCAAGATAAGTTAAATTTAGGAACAGTAACCTATTTCCTAAATATTCAAATAGCTATGAAGTTATGAACAGTAACCTATTTCCTAAATATTCAAATAGCATAAGAAGGAGTTGTTTATAATGTGCCGCTATCAAAAATTACAAGAATGAAAGATGGAATCTATAGGCCTAGGTATATGCTATTCTCAATCACAGCTTTATGAGAAGTATAACAACCAATTAGGCCTAATATACATAAAGCAATTATTATCAAGTTCTGAAGACGGTACGCTTTGCTTCTATCAAGCCCATGATTTATAACCTAACTCACTACGGTAAACCAGCCCGTTCCTCATCAGCTGACTGTCACTCCATTATGTGCATGCCACACACACACACACACACACACACACACACACACACACACACACACACACACACACACGAAATATTATAAAAGATTTTCCTCCACTTAGCCTTTGTCCAGGCTTTCAACAAACGTATCTTTAGTCAAGTTGTAGCATGCGTTTTCGGGCTATAGCCCAACAGTTGTTTGAACTGAGTTTTTATTTCATAGATTTTTTCACAAAAACTATTTTGGGGGTTGGCCAATAGGGGGCGATGCCATCGTATATCACAATGTTTTATGAGTACATAATCACCATAGGACAAAGGTTGACATTGTCCAACCTTATGGAGATCCATGGCATATACAATTAAGTAAGTGTAGTGACTCTCTTAAAAAAACATGAAAGTAAATAAACAGGTAAACAACAACAATAACAAGATTTTTAAGAACAAGTGGCTTACCCAACTATCAAAGCAGTGATATCCTCTTTATGGGAATATCCAGCTCCTGTCTGTCTCTTCCTTTCCCTTCAATGCTTCCCTCGCTTGCGTTAAGCTTCCTGCTGCTTTTTCCTCCTTGGAAGAAATGTCCTGGGAGGGGGAGAGGAGAGTTGAGAAAGTGTTTCGCTCATTAATTCAGAGGCATGGTGTAAACGCCAGCATTCTCTTTCTGACAACCAGCGTTAATTGCATATCCGACTCGCCCACACACTCAACATTTCTCCTGTGTGTCTCCTGGAAGGAGCTGAGACCAAGCTGTGATATTCTGGTGCTATGAAGAGAAGCGAGGTGGGAGACACTCCAGACCCCCACTGCTCACACCAATCACCACCTCAGAACTTCTCCCTTTCACCTGGGTCAACTTTCTCCACTCACAACAAATACTGTATTTACACATCTATCAATTTACAGAGAGACATTTATGCCTGCACACACAAACACACACACATTATGTAATATGGTATTGAGAAAGACAATATTAAATGAATAACTTTATCTACTGCACCCTGACATAACACTAGAGAAACAAACAAAACATTGCATTGCTCTTTTGTTAATAAGGCCACACACACATACATACATACATACATACATATATACACACACACACACATATACATATACACACACACACACACACACACACACACACACACACACACACACACACACACACACACACACACACACATATATATATTTATTACAGACAAGGATGTATATTACAGAACAGGATACTATGATACTATGAGTGCCATATGACCAATTTTACCATATGTTCTTAAAGAAGTTAATAGAACTGCAGCAAAAAAAACTTTCTATAAGCTGGGGCAGTAATCGGCTGGGGGAAAAATGAATCCAGACGGGACCAAAATAGACACTCAATAAAAATACACACAGATATACCTTTATATTGCTGCCAAGATTGCCGTCCCTTATAAAACGTTGCTATTTTCATTATCAACAAGATAGGAATACGTCATGGTTGGGGAAACCAGGGGGAACGTTAGACATTTATCAGTCAGTATCAACCAAACAATCTCTACTGTTATCTGTCTGTAATTATAAACAATGGGGTCAAGTCAAGTGGAGATGCCATAAACTTTTGTCCTCATACTGAAGTTCACTGTGCCAGTAAATCAACTACAACAAACTAAGGTCCTGAGGTTTATTATTTTACCATCTTGTGTGAGTTTACGAGCTCTTGAGTGATTGTACATAACTCTTTACACTGACAAGTACAATATGGCTTGTGGACTTCCAAAACAAATATGCTGAATCAGAAAAGTGTAATTTGTTATAATGTTGAACCTTCATTTAATGATGTATGTTAATTTTAAATAGCAGATAAATGGTCACAACAAATCAATACAGTCAATACCACCATGGCACCTTCATAATACTGTATCTGTAAATCTGTTAAATCCATCCAGTCATTAGTGCAGAAAAACCCTGGTGTTGAGTTCATTCTCCTAACTATTCACTATGACCAGACTGCCTCTCATCAGGCTTGTAATTAGAAATAAAACCATACAAAACAGGTGCAATGACTCTTCCATTCAAAAGATTGAAGCATTGCTGTATCAATCCTTTACTGAGAATAAGTTTGATGCAGCTCCTGACCATGGGATGAATCCTTACTAGAGATATGCCCCAGGCAAAAAAAAACATCAGACTCAAACTATAAATATAATATATCATCAAAATCTTCCCTTATAACTGAGAACAAGGCATAGGCCTACTATAAGAAAACAAAATTGCTTCAAAAATAGACATAAGTCACATCTTATTGGTGGCAAACATACATTGCTCCATTGCAGAGGAGCAATTATACACACAATTATAAATGATTTCAGAGCAACCAAAGTAAAAAGCCTGATGGCATGTAATCTATTGTGATGTGATGGCATTGATGTGAACGTAAACAAATATATTTCAACGTAGGTAATACAAAACCAAGTAAAATTGCAAGCAAACGCATTCCTCCGGTTGTGAGAAGTCCACGACACTGTTAACTCTACGATATTGCGCGCTCACAAACATAATCAGTAAAGAAGTTATAGTAAAGTCAGAGCTAGGCATTAGTAATTCAAGAAGATTATATCAATCTATTATTCTAAGAAATATCCTGAAATTGACAGACTACGATAAAGGTGATCAAATTACTGCAGGCTACCAAAAAAAATAAAGCATTACTGTTTACTTATTGGAGCTATACGAGCAAAGACGCACGGGCATCTATGGTAAAATCAATGTATATCTAAAATAAGTGTCGCCTGTTATTAGGCATACTAACAAACAATAGTTCATACTATATTCATCCAGAATATAGGCACAGAAACTGGCATGGCATAATCACATAGCGCTACATGTAGGCTACAGTATGGGATGGCTTTTCGATCCCAAATTCACTCTACGTCTTCCTCTTGCGCTTTCTCTCTCTCTCACTGGTGCCCCTCTGTGCAATATTGTTGCTATTTTTGTTACTCACCTTGTCTCCCAAGTTCCTCGTTGTATATAGACACTCTATATCAGAGGCTCCAATGGACATACACGTAATTTCAGTCACATTTACACACGAACTGCTATTTAGGGAGCAGACAAACTCAGAAGAGCCAGTCTCTTGTCAGTGAGAGACTCCTCCCCTTATCTGACTAATGCCAGACGAGGTAGAAATAAACCTCCTCCCACTCGTCTCATCATCACTACAAAAAACTTAGGTTTGTAGTTTAGCCTGCATTGTAGGCTACCTATATCATCTGGATTTCCAAAAGGTGACTCTAAAAAGTACAAAAGTATGTGGAAAGGACACTTCGCGAGCGGGATATCTATGGTTTGTAATACATGTTCAATGATAATAACATTGTAATTTCAGTCTTACTACATCATTCTTAGAAATCTTAGTGTCAAAATAGCACTCTGAATGTTAAAACTCGGCTACGTTTGTTACTGATCCTCTCTTAGGTAGGCAGCTACTGTCAAGTGGTAGCTACAGTCAAGTGGTTGACACATGGGTAGTGTAATGCAACAAATTATCTTGCATTGTAAGTGATTGACCGAGTTTACTTGTGGCAGAAACTACAGTATGAAATCTCAGCAACACGTTTTTTTTTCTGGTGTTAATTATGATTGTTGGCCCCATTCACCTCACACCCCTTAGATACGATTGACGTCATATCTGTAAAAGACAACAGCAGCATAGGACCATTGATTTTCAAAGGACATGTTTCTGATCCAATAGAAATCCTCAGCGGCTGGTCAGAACCAATTACAGAAGGGAGGTGGGACCTGTATCAGTCGCATGTGACAAAGTCACGTGTAAGTGCAGGATCTGAGGAAGAGGTGTGGTGCAGATCCTGATCCAGATTGTTTTTACCGGGATTTAAAGTAACACGTGCATGTGAAAGAAAACATAAGTCAATTCTAGTTTCAATTTCACTTTTTTTTTTTAAAATAAGATTTTGCATAGGCACCTTACTAGAATGGGTTTTGGAAACATCTAGAAAACAAGTAAGTTATCTGGCACCATAGTTCCATCAATGTGCACAGTAAGCACAGAAGGTTCATATAGTTTTTATAGTTTTTGTTTTTATATTCGTTTTATTTGAAATTCAGTTTAGTTTCAGTTAGTTTTCATACCTGATTTGTTAGCTTTAGGCCTAGTTGTATAAAACTATTTAGTTTCAGTTTTAGTTTTAGTGTTAGGGACAGAAAGGATGCGTGGGAGGCTAGGAGCCATTTGTGTTCTATAGTTTTTTAATTATAATACATAAGGTGATGGGTCAGATCAAAGGTTAGATTTACATTATAAAGTCAATCTCAATATGACTTGGATTTAAAAGGAATCATGTGAGACTGGTGCAAAAAAAATATGTTAAAGGAAACTCCCTCGCCCATGTTTACACCCATCCAATGCTTTTTAACTGTAGTGCATGTAAGAATTAAGTTAGATATTAGGGCTGGGAATTGCCAGGGACCTCACGATACGATATTATCACAATACTTAGGTGTCGAGGTGATATGTATTGCGATTCTCACAATATGTATTGCGATTTGATACTGCAATTTTATTCCAATTTGATGTTCCAGACATATTGCTCACTATATATCTGCTGCAGAGAGACAAGAGAGAGAATGAGAAAATTTGTTTTGATCAGTCATGGAAATATAAGTACTGAAACATGTTGGCTCACTATTTAAAAAGAAGATGGAGAACAAGCTATAGAATGAAAAATACCAGAGTTTTGGCGCAGGTACAGCCGACTAGCACTAGCTAATGCTACCTACAAATTGATACTTGGGAGTCAAAGTATCAATATAATATAGTCCAAAATAATCTTGCAATATTAAATGTATACATTTTTCCCTCCATCACTATTAGCTATAGCCACATTTTTCAAGTATGGGTAACTGTTAGCCAGACTAGATTCCAACCATACGCTCATTTTTTATTTTTTTTATTTTATTTAACCTTTATTTACCTAGGCAGGTAAGTTAAGAACAAATTCTTATTTACAATGACGGCCTAGGAACAGT
The DNA here is from genome assembly GCA_030435695.1 of Brachymystax lenok tsinlingensis. Lineage (NCBI taxonomy): Eukaryota > Metazoa > Chordata > Actinopteri > Salmoniformes > Salmonidae > Brachymystax > Brachymystax lenok. Next base: position 26,677,201 of record CM059793.1, on the reverse strand, counting down.
GGGTTAACTGCCTTGTTCAGGGGCAGAACAACAGATTTGTATCTAGCAACCTTCCGGTTACTGGCCCAACGCTCTAACCACTAGGCTACCTGTCGCCCCAATTGTTGTAAGTACACCTTACCCTGTAAGGTAGGACATGGCTTCTGTTGTGATTAGGACACAGCAGAGCCGGTGCCAGTCATAAAACGTATCTCAATCCAGGAATACTCAACATTTCCCCATTATCCAAAAAGCTACATTTTGGAATGTATGTTCCATTGAACAACAAAGAAAAGTCAGCCAATCAGGCCCCTTGTTGTTTAATGCAACATGCATTCCAAAATGGCTGCTGTGGCTGCTGCTACCTAGCATGAGGATGACAAAGGCAGTTTAATTAAACAAAATAGCAGTATTTCAATCTCCCCAATATAGCTTTATGGATAAGGGGAAACTTTGGAGTACAGTGCTATTCCTGTATTTTAAAGTATGTTTCTGAGCAATATCTCATGCGGGCTCTGCCTTGTCCTAATCATAATATGATGTTTTCATTTTATTTTAGTTCGTTTTGGAGTCAAAGATAATAGTTCCAGAATAGTTTTAGTTTTTCAAACGGGTTTGTTAATTATTGTATTTTAATATACTAAATCGTTTTTTGATGATTAGTTTTCCTTTTAGTTTCAGTTTTAGTTTACTATAATAACTTTGGTGCACTGTCTGCACACTCTGTTAGGACCTGGGTAACACTTTATCATAACTTTCATAAAGCATTATCAAGGATGAAATGTTCATGTATGTGTATAAATGCATCATTTGTTATACATGCTTACAAATATTTAAATACTTATTCATTAACAGTTTATACATAATGTATTAATGATTACTCATGAAAGTTAAAGTTTTTCCCATGGTGTATCACATTCTAGCTATTGTATAAATTGATTATATACCCCAATTCTAGGGGAATAAGGTCTAAATTGCCCTTTTCATACTAATGTACATGGCATTTGTGTCAGAGCTTGTGTATGGCAGAGTACAAAGGAGCAACACCCGTGGATGGAAACAGGGTGTATACAGACACAGAGTTACATCCCAGATCTCCAAACTACATCAGGTGTCTGAATAATGAATTCCTCAAATGAAGCTCTCCGCTGTTAAAATCCCTCATTAGATTGTTCCTACGGTTCGACTATCATTGATTTTAGTGGGTTTATTTATCCCTCTCGTAGATAGACTTCAGTCCTAGCAAAACCCAGGCCGTCTACAAAAATAGTCCTGCCAGGGTGAGGCAGATTCTGTAGATCCATTCCACAAACACTTGTAAGCTCTGGACCCCTGAAACCTCAGCCTAATATACCCCTGAAACCCTCTCTATATACCCCTGAAAAACCTCACCAAATACCACTGAAGACCTCAGCATATACCCAGTCACCTGTGATACGATTGGGAAATAGTTATATTCCTATACATCACCACCTTGATAATAATGCATAATACTTTGACATCTCAGTAGAATGAGCTGTTGCTCACCCATCAATGCTTCCAACATGTACATAGTACCGTTGTGGCCACATGAATGCTCCTTGCCTGGGTAACACTCCTTCATACAACCCTCCTCTTCCATGAGTCAAGACGGAGACGCTACTCATGACACCCCCCACCCTTTGTGTAACACCAAGGCCTATGTCGCTGTGTGTCTCACCTGTTTGAGTTGTTTCACAAATACCTTCACAGAACCTGCTGTAAAGGGTCTTCAGGTTTTTTCCTGCAAGGATTCACTTTCTGTATCTCTTGTTTCCTCTCTTTATCTGACTCTCTCTCTTCTTTGTATCACGGCTTCTCTCTTGTTCTTCAAAGCCAGACCAGCTGGCTTTGGATGCTTTCCTTCTTGCCCCTGACAGGCCTGACTTCACACCCTCTGCCTCCTCTTGTCCCTTGGTCTTTCTGCCAGGAGGGAGTGGGGTGACAGCAGTTGGAAGGGTAGTACCCCAGATGGACGTAGACATGCTGGGCATGCGTTGTGTGACAGGGCTCTGGGGCTCTCTGGACGAGCCACAGCTGTCAGTCATGGGCACAGAAGGTGTTAGTTTTTTTCTCCTTGTGTTATTGTGATTAATATAAATGTGAAGATGGAGTGCAAACATCATGACTTATCAAGTAAAAAATGACTTTTTAGATAAATTATGTTGTAGTGTATTTATGAGCTTATGCTTAAACTGACCCCATAAATAAGATTTACTTTTAATGTTCAGAAAGTCAGATCCTTCATCTTTACAACATTAGAAGCGTGGCGCAACGCCTTCCAAGTATGAAAAAAGTTTGTAAACAAAGTTACATTTGTATTAAAAACTACATATTTTTATTTTTATTTAATTAATGTTTATTTTATCAGGGAGTCATATTGAGACCAAGGTCTCTTTTACAGATGAGCCCTGAATTACAGAACATTAAATTACATTAAATTACAGAACATACACACTTCAAAATATCAATACAAAATGCAAGAAGAAAGAAAAACAAACACATTCTTCAGTAATAAGGTCCTCAATCAGCTTTCTGAATTGCCCAAGAGGCACCAGAATACAGATGTAAGAACATTTTGAAGATTGTTCCACAAAAAACTAAAAGCTGGTTTACTTAACTCATTATAGACCTAAGGAATTTCCAGAGTTAGCCATCCCTGAGACCAGTTGTGGTAACTTGTGTGTCTAAAGTTTAGTAAAGATGTTAGGTTAAGTGGGACTTTTTGTTAAAGGGCTTTGTAAATGAAAACATAGTCATGTATCAAGCTACGTGACAGCAGAGAGAGCCAACCAACTTTCTGGTAGAGAATGCAGTGATGAGTACTTAAAATGTTGCCCGTAATAAAGAGCCGCGCGCTATGATAAACTGTGTCTAATGGCTTTAATGAAGTGGCAGCTGCATTCATATAGATGATGTTGCCATAGTCTAAGACCGATAGGAACGTCGGTCCTATCAATATGCTTTTTAAAAGACAGCTTTCCATCTATCCAGATGCCCAGATATTTATAAACAGTGAAATAGCAAAAGAGATAGCAAAAGCTCAGGTTGCCCAGCCCGGCGGAGATACAATCTTCGGCAAAATCATTCGCAAGGAGATTCCTGCAAAAATATTATTTGAAGACACAATGTGGACACAATCCAAAGTACGGTGCATTCGGAAAGTATTCAGACCCCCTGACTTTTTCCACGTTTTGTTACGTTACAGCCTTATTTTAAAATAAATTTCTTTATCAATCTACACACAATACCCCGTAATGACAAAGCGAAAACTGTTTTTATACATTTTTTCAAATGTATAAAAAAAAAGTACAGAAATACCTTATTTACATAAGTATTCAGACCCTTTGCTATGAGACTTGAAATTGAAAGATCCAAGCTTTATATTTTAGCTAGGCAAGAAATTGGCTGATAATTATTTAGGTCACAACATTTGTGAATTATGTATCAATAACAAATAATATTTTGCATAAATATTAAGTTGGACAAACACAAACGATAACAACCAGTTCCATCAGAGTACCAACTTTGCACCAGACCACAAAAAGCTCCAGAGACACTTTCCCTCCAATAAAAAAATGGGTTGAAGAAAATACCCCTCTGGAATCAAGCTTGATCTGGTATATGATATTGAAGAAAGAAATAGATGTTTACTTGGTAAATTAGGACTCCGCAAACAATTCCCTGTGTCTCACAGACCTAGTCTGGCCATGCTGCTCTGAAATAACACTTATATATGGCTAATTAAAACAGCCCCTCTAAAAAGCCTTCAGCACCCCTTTCCAATCCCTGACTGTCCAATCTCTGACTGTCCAATCTCTGACTGTCCAATCCCTGACTCTCCAATCTTTGACTCTCCAATCTCTGACTCTCCAATCTCTGACTCTCCAATCCCTGACTCTCCAATCCCTGACTCTCCAATCCCTGACTCTCCAATCACTGACTCTCCAATCTTTGACTCTCCAATCTCTGACTCTCCAATCTCTGACTCTCCAATCTCTGACTCTCCAATCCCTGACTCTCCAATCCCTGACTCTCCAATCCCTGACTCTCCAATCACTGACTCTCCAATCTTTGACTCTCCAATCTCTGACTCTCCAATCCCTGACTCTCCAATCCCTGACTCTCCAATCCCTGACTCTCCAATCTTTGACTCTCCAATCTCTGACTCTCCAATCCCTGACTCTCCAATCTTTGACTCTCCAATCTCTGACTCTCCAATCTCTGAATCTCCAATCTTTGACTCTCCAATCTCTGCTTCTCGATGGGGGCACTCTCCAAATCCAGTAATGGGGCAGACTGTCAACAAACCACATACAATGCATTCGAAAAGTATTCAGACCGCTTGACTTTATCCACAATTTGTTACGTTACAGCCTTATTGATTAAAAAAGTGTTCTCCCCATCAATCTACACACAATAACCCCAAATTACAAAGCAAAAACAGGCTTTTAGAAATGTTTGCAAATAAAAAAATAAAAAAATACTGAAACATCACATTTACATAACTCCAAGCGAGCTGTCATGTGCCTTTTACAGAGGAGTGGCTTCCGTCTGGCCACTCTATTATAAAGTTGTAGAAACATCTTAAAGACAATCAATGGAAACAGGATGCACCTGAGCTCAATTTCAAGTCTCATAGCAAAGGGTCTGAATACTTTAGTAAATAAGGTTTTTCTGTTTTTTCATTTTAATAAATTAGTAAACATTTGGGGTATTGTGTATTGTGTGTAAATTGATGAGAATAGTTTTTTTAAAATACATTTTAGAAAAAGGCTATAACGTAACAAAATGTGGAAAAAGTCAAGGGGTCTGAATATTTTCCAAATGTCTTGATTTGAATTTTTCAACAAACTATTTATATTTTAACAGAAAGCAACTTTAAGAACTTGTATATACAGTAATGTCTGAATGTAACAATACAATATTTTTTATTAAAGCCTGTAAAAGACATTGAAATAATCACTAACACTATTACATATCTACAGCATGTTATTTGCCGCAAAAATATTATTTAACAAAACATAGGTAGCAAGTTTTCAGGTGAAAGCACTGTTTATTTCTAAAGGAATAAAGCAGTAAGTAAGTTGAATAAAGAAATATTACGTTGTCTCTGTGCAGACTCCAGCTATGTGTTAGATAACTCTGTCAAAGATCTAAAAATACCCAATGTCTCAGTCTGGATCAGTTCTCTCATTACCAACTGTAATTAACACTAACCAAGCCCAGCCAACTCAGAGTAGTGTAGAGCAGCACACAACTGTTATGTGGAGGTATGACATGTGTAATGAGAAAGACTGATTACAATATGTAATCTTAGTTCCCTGAGGGAGAGGAACGAGACATAGCACATAGACAGGGGAATACACAACCATGACTCACGGGTCAGGCTGATCAAGATCTATAATCATGTGGGTAGGCCAAGAGACATGTCACTCATGAAAGCGAAATTCCTGCCTTCCAAATACCCAGTCCAAAATAAACTCCTATCCTCTGGTAAGGGTATACCTAGTCAGTTGTACAACTGAATGCATTCAACTGAAATGTGTTTTCCGCATTTAACCCTACTCCTCTGAATCAGAGAGGTGCAGGGGGCTGCCTTAAATCGACATCCACGTTTTCGGCTTCCAGGGAACATTGGGTTAACTGCCTTGCTCAAGGGCAGAACAACAGATTTTTACCTTGATCCAGCAACCTTTTGGTTACTGACCTAACGCTCTAACCACTTGGCTACCTGCAGGCTAGACAGATTCCACCATATTGCTTACACCCATCCAATCCTTTCAGATCCATGAAAACTGTTTAGGGGTGAGAGTTAGGGTCATGTACTATAGTTGAGGAGTCATAAGCCCTCACTACCTCTGCACAATTGGTGAATATTTTGGGAGAACCAAAAGGGAGCACAATACATTTGTACGATCCACCTTCGAAGACAAAGAACAGGTATTTGCATGCCTCTGTTGATGTATGTACAGGAGTGTATCATGCATGTTTTTTCTAGTGAAATAACTTTAACAGAATACATAAAGGTTATTGTAATTAGTACCTGCATCTGTGCTTATCTCAGGAGTGACTGAGGTGGCATGTAAAGCATGTTGTTTTAATGAGTAGATGATCTCCCCTGGGGATTTCTAAACCCCTTGGGCTGTGGTTTTCGAGCCCATGCTGCTCTGTTCTTCACACTGCTCGATATTTTCCTGAAGGGTTGAGGAGCCCAAAACAACTTATTGTCTGTTTGTTTTTGGCAAGGCCCTTTCTCTGATAGAAGTAAATAGTTACCGGCCCAAATATGAGCTCCTTAATTATCTCAAATATTCAGACTATGGCTTCATTTACAAAATGTGCCAGCCATCGTACTGAGCTCATTAAAAATTGAACAAGGTCAGAAATGAAACTCTTCTTCCCATTATTCATTTTGGCCTTAATTTCAAGTATCATTTCATTTATCACTTAAAATGACTACCAAATAATTCACTCTGACATTTTGTTGTCAGGTAACATTAGCAGTATCTATGCAATAAACAGATTGAAAAGTCTGAATAGTGTGATGTTGTATTCTGAGCAAACAAGAGGTTCTACCCATTATTGGGGATTTTTTTTTTTTTATAATATCTTTCTGAAGTATGATTCACTAATGCATTGTTGACTTTAATTTATGAATGACAATTGAAAGAAACCACCTGTAATCGTTTGAAAGAATACTTAAGATCAGTCAAAATACATTGTTATGAGATGGTTTCCTGAGTTCATTCATGGGGTTTTGACTGATATTGTGGTAGCAGTGCCATTATTCATGGATTTGGTACTGTACGCTAACATGGGATATTGATATTCATTAAGCATTATTATTTAGTTTAGTTTATTTAGTTTAGTCCTTCAGTATTATTACAGGTTCTTAAAAACACTGAATTACTTTGAGGTTTCAATAAAAAAATAATAAATATAACTAATTTAAAGTGCTAAAAATGTCCATGCTAAAATATGAAATCTGTTTTCATTGAGGAGCCTGCTCAGATAAGGTATTGGTGATCTCCTGTATCTCTCCGTTTGACATTTTGGGATGACAAGTTTGAGTTCCTTGTATGACTACCTGTGAGCTCCTCCCAGAGGGTGGGGGGGTGGGGGGTAACCAGGCTCTGAAGTCAGTCTTTAGCAGCTTTCTGGCAAAGTCAAGGCACAGTTTAGTGCGTCTGTCAGATAGGGTGCACAAGCTGAGGGCACAGACTGCCTCTGGGTATCCTAAGTACCTCTGACCAAGGATGATCTTACAGGCCCGTTTATGTGTCATTCACGCATTTCCAGTGGTTTGTTGTGTCCCAAAGAGGGCACTGTGAATCAGGACTAGAAAGACTATAGGCCCAAACATGGTCCCATGTGGGGTATTCCCAGTCAGAGAAATGCCCCTGGTAGGGCACTTTCTGATGGTGGTCTGTCATTAAACTACAGATCCATGGGATCAAGGCAGGTCTCACACCAAGATCAAGGAGGCACTGTACTGCTGTTGTGTGGTCTACAACATCGAATGCCTTGATCCCATGGATCCCATCAGTTGCAGTTAGTGTGCACACTGAGCCAGGAACATCAGACTGAACAGGCAATGTTCTGTGGAACGGTTCTGACGGCCATGGTTTGTCTGAAGGCTAGGTTTTCACAGTCTTCATATGGAATTTTCTATCAATTTCAGGCAGGAGGGTGTTGTAGAAGGTGTCGGATTTTGCGTTAGAGTTGGTTGCTTCATTCACCTCCAGCCATGGATGTGGTAACTTGAGCTGACAGGAAGGAGGATCTCAGTCTTCAAGTACGTTTTCATGTTGGTAACAATCATGTCAAGGATGGCTTCAACTCTGGTGTTGTTCTGAACCACATGACAGAGTTTGTTGTCAAGGCAGATTTAATGGACACTGAAGCGGTGTCTGGGTACTTAGTACGGAGCAGGACAGATGAGGATATTAGATGTTCAATGAGTTCATCCTGATGTGGTGATTGTGGGGGTACACCACAATAGCAGATATGTGTCGTAGTATTCACAGGGGTCTCACTTTCACCCACAAGCATTCCAGATTGTCGGGAACACTAATGCAGGTTAAGGGGTATGATGGAACACAGTCTCTGATTGACAGTGCAACACCTCCAAAGGGTGTAGCCATCAATGCCCAGTAACTCTTCAGGTATGTGGAGGGAAAACCATGTCTCTGAGATTGCAGCAACATCTATGTGTTTTTTTGTCACAAAGGTCTGAAACTCATCAATCTTACTTACAAGAGATATGGGGTTCGACATCAGGAAAGTTGTTAACATACCATGGTTGGATGGCCTGTTGTTCACTAGTTTGAATGTGATTTGTTATCAGACCTTCTAGATGAAGGTTGGGGTCTAGTGAGGTCAAATCTTCTGCCAACAACAGTCCTATTCTTGCGCAAGAAGTTCTTACCCCATCTACATCCCCTTTTTCTGATTAATTGCCGTTGCACCCCTTCTTTGCTTAGGATCTTTCTCAGCTAAGGAATAAGGAATGGCTATACGAGCAGATTGTTTGAAGCTCTTGAGGAATTCCATAGAGTACTTGAGGACAGGAGCCTTTTCTGAATCATACACCCAATCTATTCTCATCAAGCATTTTAAGAGAAGAGAAAGGCAGGATAGATGATTAAATAAAAAGTAACTTTATATTTAGTGTTAACTTATTAAAGATATCACTAGCTAGGTTTCCATCCAATTGGCAACAGATTATTATGTGAATATCTAAAATCTGCATAAATAAAAGATGCGCATTTTCCCACCCAAAATGTTATTCCATCAAATTGACTGTTGCGAATAAATGTATGTGCGTGATGACGTAGTGCACATAAAAATTACTTTTGTGGTTAAATTCCCATACACCAAATTAAAAATACAAGTTAAATGGGTTTCCATCTAATTTTCAGCTCTACTGATGGTTTTGTTACAAAACATGTTGTGTTATATAGCAAATGTGTCCACTCTGGTATTGGGATGTACCCCAGCCAAGCATCGATCATCTTGTGACCAGAATAAGACCCTCAATATTTATTGGAAAGGAACATCAAGCTCATCACCGTGCACTTTCACCACCCTGTGCAGTTCATCATAACTCATCTGTAGCCTAAAGAACTGCATGCTTTACCAAGTTGTAGTGGGAGAACCACACAACATGCCATCGTGTGACTCCAATATAGACATTTTAGTAATTTAGCAGACAGCCTTATCCATAGTTAAGTGCCTTGCTCAAAGACACATCGATTTTTCACAGTCAGTGTCACACCCTGATCTGTTTCCTCTGCCTTGTGCTTGTCTCCACCCCCATCCAGGTGTTGCCCATTTTCCCCATTATCTGTTGCCAGTTCGCCTTGTCTCGTCAAGCCTAACAGCGTTTCTTCCCCCTACTCCTGTTTCTCGTTAGTTCCTGTTTTCTAGTTCTCCCGGTTTTTGATCATTTGACCACCTGCCTGCCATTCTGTACCTCTTGACACTGCCCTGGATTACTGACCTCTGCCTGCCCTGACCCTGGACCTGCCTGCTGTTCTGTACCTCTTGACACTGCCCTGGATTACTGACCTCTGCCTGCCCTGACCCTGGACCTGCCTGCTGTTCTGTACCTTACAGACTATGCCCTGGATTACTGACCTCTGCCTGCCCTGACCCTGGACCTGCCTGCTGTTCTGTACCTTACAGACTATGCCCTGGATTACTGACCTCTGCCTGCCCTTGACCTGTGGTTTGCCTGCCCCCTGTTTTGTAAATAAACGTTTGTTGTTTCTAACTGTCTGCATCTGTGTCTTATCCTGAGATCTGATAGTCAGCTTGGGGATTCAAACCAGCAACCGTTCCGTTACTGGCCCAACGCTCTAACCGCTAGGCTACCTGCCGATGGTTAATACAGCAATATTTCTTGCATAATTATTTTTACAGACACAAAAAGATCCCACCTTGTATAGAGTATTTTGTTTTTCAACATTTGAAAAGTTTACCGACAAATTAGCTGTGTTTATCAGGCCTGTTGTGACATTTTATTTATCCGACATGTACATTACAAATGTAAAAAGGTTGGATGAAAATCTGGTTAGTGAAAGAACATTAGTTTGCAGACTCATCTTCGTATTGTTTACTAAATTTCACAGTCATTTCAAATACAAGGAATCAGTTGCGAGTTACATTTAAGTTACATTTATTCAAAGTTTAAAAAAATTGCTTAAGGGAGGAAAGGTGTAGAAAGCTTAAGAGCTGGAAGGGAATATATTTTCTGCATGAATTTAGTCAGTAATAGTGAAAGTGTCATGACATGTTTGAGAGTGGGATGCATCTCAGTTTATATCATACCAGACAACATTTTTAACTCTTTGCGTTGAGCCGACTGGGCCTAAAAAGCCAATTTGGAAGCAGTTATTGCTTGTCATTTCCAGTGTCTCTGTGTCTGCCATTGCTTTAATGTAAGGACATGTTGACTAGGAGCAGGATCAATTGTCTGCCTAATAGTATGTGAGTAATACTTTTTTTTTTATTTCTTCCTTTCAGACCTCGTCTTCTCCAGATGTTGGGGCCTCTAAAGCATGCCCCTGTACTAAGACTGCCACACTGACCAGGGAAATGCATCTGAGATACTATATAAAAGAGCTGATAGTATTGATTTGATAAAGAGTAAGTTTAACGTCTAAACTTATAATTAGCACATACAAGATATATCTGTTTAAAATTAAAACATCTAATGAATCTTATTTCATCTGCTGTGTTCATAAAATACAGGCATTGCTGTCTACCCATCTAATAGTGTTGCTTTTGTTGTGAGTCATTTAAAAAAATGCATCTGTTCCCATCTTTTCCCATCTAACATCTAAGATCAATTTACACTTGAATTCTCTAACACAATCTGTTCACCTCCCACTGATTGGGTGTACCCAGATTAAAGAACCTGTTTCCTCACATATTTTCTGGAATAGATTAATAAGAGAAAATTGTCCACAAAACAGGTAAGGTAATGTGATTGTAAAGGAAAATAACTGTAATATTCTAAGAACTGCAGTACATTACTTACTGCATTTCTATTTAATACATCGCATTCGTTCAATTTGAATATTGACTAGAATATCACGTTTACGTGTGTTCATGGTATACACTAGATCAGTGGTTCCCAAACCTTTTATAGTCCTGTACCCCTTCAAACATTCAACCTCCAGCTGCGTACCCCCTCTAGCACCAGGGTCAGCGCCCTCTCAAATGTTGTTTTTTGCCATCATTGTAAACCTGCCACACACACTATACAATACATTTATTAAACATAAGAATGAGTTTTTGTCACAACCCGGCTCGTGGGAAGTGACATAGAGCTCTTATGGGACCAGGGCACAAATAATAATATAATAATAATCAATAATTTTGCTCTGTATTTAACTATCTTACATATAAAACCTTATTTGTTCATTTAAAATTGTGAATAACTCACCACAGGTTAATGAGAAGATTGTGCTTGAAAGGATGCACATAACTCTGCAATGTTGGGTTGTATTGGAGAGAGACTCAGTCTTAAATCCTTTTCCACACACAGTCCGTGCCTGTATTTCGTTTTCATGCTAGTGAGGTCCGAAAATCCACTCTCACATGGTTGCAAAGGGTATCAGTGTCTTAACAGCGCAAATGTCTTAACATTTGCCAAAGCAGGATATTGGCAGTGGCTTCTGATTAAATAAAAATGTCAGAACCGTTTGTTGCAATTTCGATGAGGCTGTCTTGTTCAGATATCGGTAAGTGGACTGGAGACAGGAAAGTACCTACATAATTGCGCACCCAACTCACTCAGGTGCTTCGCTATATCACATTTGACATTGTCCGTAAGCTTGAGTTCAATTGCACACAAAAGATCATACAATGATGGAAAGACCTGTGTGTTGTCCTTGTTAATGCAGACAGAGAAGAGCTCCAACTTCTTAATCATAGCCTCAATTCTGTCCCGCACATTGGATATAGTTGCAGAGAATCCCTGTAATCTTAGATTCAGATCATTCAGGCGAGAAAAAACATCACCCAGATAGGCCAGTCGTGTGAGAAACCCGTCATCATGCAAGCGGTCAGACAAGTGAAAATTATGGTCAGTAATGAAAACTTTAAGCTTGTGTCAATACTTTGCCCCTTGATAACCAGCACACTTCTGTATGTTGTAAAAGCGTTACATGGTCGCTGCCCATATCATTGCATAGTGCAGAAAATAACGAGAGTTCAGGGGCCTTGCTTTAACAAAGTTAACCATTTTCACTGTAGTGTCCAAAACGTATTTCAAGCTGTCAGGCATTCCATTGGCAGCAAAAGCCTCTCGGTGGATGTTGCAGTGTACCCAAGTGGCATCAGGAGCAACTGCTTGCACACGCGTTACCACTCCGCTATATCTCCCTGTCATGGATTTTGCGCCATCAGCACAGATACCAACACATCTTGACCATTTGATGTCACAAAGCTGTCCAGTACTTTAAACATTTCCTCTCCTGTTGTCCTGGTTTCCAGTGGTTTGTAGAAGAAGATGTCTTCCTTAATTGACCCCCCCATGAATGTAACGGACATATACCAGGAGCTGTGCCAGGCCCGCCACGTCTGTTGACTCATCAAGCTGTAACGCATAGAATTCACTGGCTTGTATGCGAAGCTGTAATTGTTTCAAAACGTCTCCTCCCATGTCACTGATGCGTCGTGAAAAAGTGTTGTTTGATGAAGGCATTGTCTGTATAGTTTTTTGGGCCTTTTCCCCCAGCATTGTCCTGGCCATATCCACGGCAACAGGAAGAATTAAGTCCTCCACAATAGTATGGGACTTGCCTGTCCTCGCCACTCAATAGCTCACCTAATAAGACACTTCTAGCCCCTTCTTATTAATGGTATCTGTTGCTTTTATACATGTCTTACTACTCAAAAGTTGTCTTAATTCTCGCTCAAAAAACTTGTGGCTTATTTTTCAAATTAGCATGTTTTGTTTCTAAATGTCTGTTTTATTTTTATTTCACCTTTATTTAACCAGGTAAGCTAGTTGAGAACAGGTTCTCATTTACAACTGCGACCTGGCCAAGATAAAGCAAAGCAGTGTGTCACGATCGCTGACAGAATTGGACCAAGGCGCAGCGTCCAGGGTTGAGTGAAACATATTTACTTTGTTAGAAAGCAACTCACCAAAACAAGAAAATCACAACAACCGTAACGCACTGTGTAGCACATACACAGCAACTACACAACATAACATAAATATCCCACAACACAGGTGGGGGACTGAACAACCTAAATAGGATTCCCAATTAGAGACAACGACTAACAGCTGCCTCTAATTGGGAACCCAAACCAACCAACATAGAAATACAACATAGAACAAAAACACACTCCTGATCACGTCCTGACCAAAACCACCATAGAGCAGCCAAAAGGGATATCTATGGCGAGGACGTGACAGTACCCCAAAGGCGCGGACTCCGACCGCGACCAAAAGTCACTGGGGGGTCTCTCGAGTGGAGTCTTCGCCTTTGGCAGTGGCTCCGGTGCGGGCCATACCGGCCCGAGAAGACGCACTGGAGGCCCGGGACGTGGAGCAGGAACAATACGTACCAGGCTGGGACGACACCCTAGAGGCACTCTCGATGCGCACAGGGGGCCTAGTGCGCGGAGCAGGAACAGGACGTGCTGGACTCTCGATGCGCACAGGGGACCTGATGCGTGGAGCAGGGACAGGACGTGCCGGGCTCTCGATGCGCTGGGGACCTGATGCGTGGAGCAGGGACAGGGCGTGCCGGGCTCGATGCGCTGGGGACCTGATGCGTGGAGCAGGGACAGGGCGTGCCGGGCTCTCGATGCGCTGGGGACCTGATGCGTGGAGCAGGGACCGGGCGTGCGGGCTCTCGATGCGCCTGGGGACCTGATGCGTGGAGCAGGGACAGGGCGTGCCGGGCCCTCGATGCGCCTGGGGACCTGATGCGTGGAGCAGGGACAGGACTTGCCGGGCTCGATGCGCTGGGGACCTGATGCGTGGAGCAGGGACAGGCCGTGCCGGGCTCTGAAGGCGCTGGGGACCTGATGCGTGGAGCAGGGACAGGCCGTGCCGGGCTCTGAAGGCGCTGGGGACCTGATGCGTGGAGCGGAACAGGCCGTGCGGGTTCTGAAGAAGACGCACAGGGAGCCTGGTACGTGGAGCAGGAACGGGTCGCACTGGGCTGTGGAGACGCACCGGAGATACAGTGCGCAGAGCCGGCGCAGGATATCCTGGTCCGAGGCGGCGCACCGGAGACCAGGAGCGCTGAGCCGACACCCTCCTTCCAGGCTGCATACTCCCCCTAGCTCGACAGATGCGGCAAGCTGGCATGTTGTGAATGCGGGCTGTGAATGCGCACTGGTAACCGCCTCACTTCACCGCCTCACACAGCGCCTTACCAGTGTGACGCTCCCTCTGGTAAGCACGGGGAGTTGGCCCAGGTCTCCAACCTGGCTCAGCCAACCTCCCCGTGTGCCCCCCCAAAAAACATTCGGGGGCTGCCTCTCGGGCTTCCTCGCCAGCCGTGTTCCCTCGTACTTCCTCTCATAGAAGAGCCGCTCTGCCGTCGCTGCCTCCAACTCCTCCCTGGGACGGCGATACTCCCCCTCCTGGCTCCAGGGTTCCTGCACGGTTGCACGCTGCTTTGTCCTAGTGTGGTGAGATATTCTGTCACGATCGCTGACAGAATTGGCCCAAGGCGCAGCGTCCAGGGTTGAGTGAAACATATTTACTTTATTAGAAAGCAACTCACCAAAACAAGAAAATCACAACGACCGTAACGCACTGTGTAGCACATACACAGCAACTACACAACATAACATAAATATCCCACAACACAGGTGGGGGACTGAACAACCTAAATAGGATTCCCAATTAGAGACAACGACTAACAGCTGCCTCTAATTGGGAACCCAAACCAACCAACATAGAAATACAACATAGAACAAAAACACACCCCTGATCACATCCTGATCAAAACCACCAAAAGGGCTATCTATGGCCAGGACGTGACACAGTGCGACACAAACAACAACACAGAGTTACACATGGAATAAACAAGCGTACATTCAATAACACAATAGAACAAAAAGAAAGTCTATATACAGTGTGTGCAAAAGGAGTGAGGAGGTAGGTAATAAATAGGCCATAGTAGTGAAGTAATTACAATTTAGCAGATTAACACTGGAGTGTTAATCTGACTGAAGGTGAAGGTTTCATCGAGTTGTGAGATAATACTTTTGCGCATATAACACACTGGCTGAGGAAAGGCACTACTCTCAATATAAGTGAACCTCAAATCAATGTAGTTCTCATCATATTTGCGCCTGTTCGATGGTCCAATGTCCCTGTCTGTTGTTCAGTGATTTCCCGGGTAAGAGGGCAGTTGCTCTTTGACTGCATCAGACTCACAACTGTCAGTGTCCATGCTAGCTGGGCTAACAACAAATGTAGAATTACTGATGCTAGCATTGGATGTGCTCGTGGAAGCAGAACAACTTGTGTCGTCAACAGGTGCAGGTGTAGTACTGCTGGTAGTACCAGTAGAGCTGGTATGTGTCTCTATGGATGCGGGCCTTACTTTTTTTTTAACCATTTATCAATTTTCGAGCAAACGGAATGAGCAGCAGCTACATTTGGCTACATACAGACCGTTAGTGGAATTCCCGCGAGAGAGTAACGGTTAATGTGATTGGATGTTAATTATTTGACTAGGCTACCTGTATTTGACATTGTGTTGTTCCTTCGCTGAACACTAGATGGTTTAATTTTATTTTTGGCAGTGAAACGAGGCCACTTGGGCAAGAAAAAAACTCACCCAAATGTATAGCCCTGTTGGAAAATATAGATGGACTGCTTGAAAATGTAAAAACGAAAATACAAAATATATGCATTATTATTATTTGGCCCACCCCGACAGCATTGCGCGCACGTACCCCAGTTTGGGAATACCTGCACTAGATAACATTTGTTCCATTAGCCGCCTCTAAAAGTTGCCATAAAATTGAAGGTACCCAATTTCAACAAAGCATTATGACTCATAGCAAGCATAGACTATCTAACTCTAATCCATGAAAGATAATTTGGTATTCATGTCTTACAAATGCATGAGTAAAATCCTTAGCTAAATCTCTTTGGCAAGAGCAATCGAACAAATCGCAAGCACGTCCTCCGCCATAAAATGCCAGTGAAATTATCCAGAAATGCCAGGCTGTATCTCTGGAATTCTACTGAAAAACACTGCCATCATAGAAGCGTTCCTGTGTTTTGTTTCATGGATTTAGTTTTTCCCTTTATTTGACTATTTTCTCAAAGGTAAACAGGAGACAGACACAGGGGACTCATGCAGTTTTCCTACAACAGGTAATGAATGTGCGCGCGTCAGGCCTGTGCATCACAGATTAAACATGCTTTGTTTAGGAATGATTTATAGCTCTGATGCCTGGGTGCACTTGGCTGTGAGGAGCTGAGGGTTTGATGGCGATGAGGTTGGAGGGGGGTTAGAGTGGGGGGGGGAGCCAGTGTCAGATTTGTCTTACAGGAAGACTGATCTGTACCTGCTCTGAGGATGCCCACTACAACACACACGTCGGCCATTAATCACACAAAGCCTCAGAGTGCTGTGTGCTTTGTCTTCTCCTCCTCTCCTCTGTGCTGCATGCTGCCAGGAGACTGGGGTCTCAACAAGCCCTTCACAGCAGCTCCAGGGCATCAAAATACTTAGGCACAGAGGCCTCTGGGGTGTACACAGTGCATAGTACTGTGCTACTGGTGTAAAAGCAGGCAGATTTTAAGGGGCTGGTGTTTATTTAACCCAAAAAGGAGAGCCCCTAACTCTTTGTACCCCCTCTATTCCAGGTCTTTAGGCCTTCTGTATAACTACAGCATGGAAATCTGCCAATATTTGTCATGCTATGGAAAAAAGAACGAGAGTAAATGATCCCTGAGAAGTTACTCATCCATAATTCAATCCAATCAATGCTGGACCTTATAACCATATTTTGTTTAATGTCTGGTACAGAGAGGCTTCCTCATTGTTTTTCTGTGACAAAGCATTGAGTCTCTCTGCCTCATATCCATCCTCCTTCAGAAAAGGTCTCCTAGATACACACGATTAAGATAATTCACTATCCTTGCAAAGAAAGAGCTAAGTCAGCTACTGTAAAAGCGTCTCGAATTATAAACCAAATACGGTTGGCCGCCGATACTCTTTTAGAAATTTGCAGGCACTCTGGTTCCGGTATCCAGAACTGCCTTTACGGTGCTGTATCCTGGGAGAACTCACAGGGTTAAACTGCCCCCAGATCTCTTCAGTTTTATCTGTGGTTGGAAGGGTGTCCTTGAAGCTGACATTGTACATAAAGGAGGCAGCCAGTGTTTGACTTTGATAGGCTTAGGTTTGTTTTTACATGATAGGCAGTTCTGTTTAATAACCAATTCCCAGCCAAGTTCAGGGGACCATTGTAATCCTGATACCTGCAGTAGTGATAGGCATGCACTGCATTTGCGCAATCAGGTGACTCGTTTTCAAGTAGTGGCACTCAAGCAGTGTTGGTTTAAAAGCAAGTAAATATGTATATCAGATAAAATGTCCAGGCATGTTGAGTGGAGGTGGGCTGGTCATAGTTTACATAGCCATACAACTTGTTATAGCTTCCTCCCTACAATCTGAGATACACTATACAAAGGTATGTGGACACCCCTTCAAATTAGTGGATTTGGATATTTCAGCCACGCCCGTTGCTGACAGGTGTATAAAATCGAGCACACCGCCATGCAATCTCCATAGACAAACATTGGCAGAAGAATGGCCTTACTGAAGAGCTCAGTGACTTTCAAGTGGCACCGTCATAGGATGCCACCTTTCCAACAAGTCAGTTTGTAAAATTTCTGCCCTGCTAGAGCTGCTCCGGTCAACTTTAAGTGTTGTTATTGTGACGTGGAAAGGTCTAGGAGCAACAACAGCTCAGCCACGAAGTGGTAGGCCACACAAGCTCACAGAACGGGAGTGCTGAAGCGCGTAGCGCGTAAAAATCGTCTGTCCTCGGTTGCAACAATCACTACAAAGTTCCAAACTGCCTCTGGAAGCAACGTCAGCACAATAACTGTTTGTCGGGAGCTTCATGAAATGGATTTCCATGGCCAAGCATCCGCACATAAGCCTAAGATCACCAGGTGCAATGACAAGCATCGGCTGGAGTGGTGTAAAGCTTTCCGCCATTGGACTCTGGAGCAGTGGAAACGCATTCTCTGGAGTGATAAATCACGCTTCACCATCTGGCAGTCCGACAGACTAATCTTGGTTTGGCGGATGCCAGGAGAACAAAACCAACTGTAATGTTTGGTGGAGGAGGAATAATGATCTGGGGCTGTTTTTCATGGTTCGGGCTAGGCCCCTTAGTTCCAGTGAAGGGAAATATTAACAGGAAATATTAACGCTACAGCATACAATGACATTCTAGACTATTCTGTGATTCCAGCTTTGTGGCAACAGTTTGGGGAGGCCCTTTCCTGTTTCAGCATGACAATACCCCCATGCACAAAGCGAGATCCATACACAAATGGTTTGTCGAGATTGGTGTGGAAGAACTTGACTGGCCTGCACAGAGCCCTGACCTCAACCCCATCAAACACCTTTTGGATGAATTGGAACGCCGACTGCGAGCCAGGCCTAATCTCCCAACATCAGTGCCCGACCTCACTAATTCTCTTGTGGCTGAATGGAAGCAAGTCCCCGCAGCAATGTTCCAACATCTAGTGGAAAGCCTTCCCAGAAGAGTGGAGGCTGTTATAGCAGCAAAGGGTGGACCAACTCCATATTAATGCCAATGATTTTGGAATGCGATATTCGTTGAGCAGGTGTCCATATACTTTGGGTCATGTAGTGTATATTTAGAGATTATAGTTATATGTAACAATGTCATTGTATAGTTTTAAAAAGAAAGAATGGTAATAATACTGGCAAAAATTGATTGCGATGGTTACCCAAGGACTAGATCTATTGTACCCAGGAGCCGTCATTCATCACATCCCGATGGTCCAGTCAGGGTAAGGACATTCGGAAAGGGCTATTGTTCCTGTTCCCAGCTCCAGAACAGTGATGGCAGACATAGACTTGAGGCAGCATAGAAAGGCTCCAAAAAAGGAGGACTGTGGAAAGCAGGATCGATGAAGAGGAACAAAGAGATGAGTGTGCAGGAAGGAAGGCTCAGACAATGACAGGAAGCTCATAGAGCTAGCAGGTAACATATGGCCTAAATACTGTAATAGCATTAGCTTTAAATTCTATATGAAACAGATTTAGGCTTTCAGTGTGTATTCAGAATTCAGCCGTCAAGTTGAAATTCTACTTAATCAGTCACCATAAAATTCCATGATATCGTCAACATTTTAATATCAAAATATGTTTTCCTGGCAAAGATTTAGATTTTTATTTATCATATACACGATGAGTGTTTATTCGCAGCTAATAAACAGTTCATCTTAGGATGTAATAGTAGTAGCTCAGGAAGAGGAATAACGATATTTCAAAATAAAACTTAAGCACACAAAGGCATGCTTTCAGTGTGTAGGGCCAGATATGTTAAGTCTTTAATTCCATCCACTGTTTAACATTTACTTCATTCAGAACACCATTGCGGTTTGTTTATTGAAACCTCCAGAGCAAACCATTTTAATGTGTGCCTAAGCGAATATTTGCAGCACTATATAAAATTAAATTAAATTAAAAAAAAGGTTATCAGGGAAGCCAAATGGGGTCGTGTGAGAAATAACAAGGTTGTTAGACCCTTGTACTGCTCCACACAGAGATGGGCCTATCACAGGAGCAGTGTTTGCCCACAGAGAGATGTGCCGCTTCCATGTTCATAGATCACACTGGGCCTTCCTTATTAAGAGCTTTAACAATGTCTGGATTTCACTAACACCCCCCTTATTCACTGGTAGGGTCTGCACTGCAGGCAGGCAAGCAGGGTGTCCGTTTTTACACTACTCTGCCTTAATTCCCACTAGTATCCCTAAACAGATTGGAAGAGTACATTTTCTGTTATAGACAAAAGGAAGGAGGTGTTACAAACTGATAACCCCCTCTCTCTCTGTGTTTGTCTGGCCTCATGCTTTCTATACACTCTCCCTGAATCTGTCTAATTAGGATATAAGAATCAGACACATACTGTAGGGGAGAAACACGATTGGTACATACAACTTCAAGAGAGCGAGAGAGAGACAGCAGGGCTCAAACACAATAACCCTTCGCTTTAAGTGCTGGCGTAGCACACTCCCTGCAGCCCCGCAAGGCAGGGGGGCCCACAAGCTTTGGGGGGTCTCCCCGGAGGTCAGGCCCCACAGATAGCATATGAACATATCATAAGCAATGAAATAAAAAAAATTAAAGTACAGGAAATTAGCTAAAAAAACTGCAAAAACTTCTCTAAACCTTGTGTAGAAAATGTGTAGAATAGCAGAAAATTTGCTCAGAGATTCCTGAAAGTCGGGAAAAACATTTGTTTAATAGTTTGGTTGCATTATTTGAGCTTAACATTTACATTAAGCGGATTTGTCTAAAATGAATCACCAATGAGCAGGGTCAGCTATACCATAATGACCCCCTTAATCATGTCCTCATTACATGTAGTGCAACAAGACCACTCATGGTCTGTAAAGTTCTCTACTTTTGATATATTTAAACAATATTGGAATCACCATGGTCACAACGATAAACTGTCAACTCCACCTGCCTGATAGATTAAAATAGAATATTAATTTTGGATCAAATATGTTACATTGAATTAGGTTTTAGAGTCATAAAGAAACTGAGAAAAAAACTAAATTGCTACTGTGTATACCACTTGAATGAAAAAATGAAATTTATGTCAACTTGGTAAAACATGAACTCAGAATTATTTAACATCAACTCCATCAGAGTGCTGAAAGATCTGATAGAATGGTCATATTTTTATTGATTTTCAAATTAATAATTTTCCCTATTTTACAAATGTTTGTATTAAACTATTATTTTTAGAGGGAAAAATAGGTCTGAGTAACTGTTGTCAACTCTGTCACTGATATTCAATATTCAGAAAAAATATTTTAACACTGTTTTGCAACATATGCTTAAACATATTATTTGCTGTGCTAGACATAAGGGATAATGTTTGCTTTATAAATGTTGTTTTGTCTTCTAAATCTATAAAAACATGCCAAAATGCTAACGAAATCAGCCCTGGAGCATTTAATAGTGCTATAAAACAAAAAACAAAAAGAAGTTCGGAGATTTATATTACATATTTAAATAATCTAATGTTAGAATTAAACAATCAAGGCTTTTCAACACTTGTTGGACAATAATTGTAAAAATGAAATGCCTTTTATGGTGTCTGACGGAGTTGACATGAATCCAGTTGTATTTTCTGGATAAAAAAAATGGGGTTGGGTGGGGGGGCCTTGTACGGACCTCAACAAGCAGGCCCGTGAAACTGCGCAACGCCACTGGCTTTAGGGAATGTTGTGCTTTGACGTGATAACATTTTACACCACAAAAAGCATTTATAGAAGATATTAATATTTACTACAAATGCTTTTTAGAGTTCAGAGAGTACAAACCAATAGACTTAAATTTTTCTCCCTGAAACCTCAAATTGTCCTTAATGTAGTAGCACATGCAATCAATGACAAGCTCTATTTTGACCACCATGAAGGGAACAGAGAGGATATTTAATTCATTCTGATTACATGGCAGTGACTTCTTCTACTGTGAATTATTAATCATTATTTCATAAAAACTATTTAGCAGTCAAAGATTAAATCAAATCAAATCAAATGTTATTTGTCACATACACGTGTTTAGCAGATGTCATTGCAGGTGTAGCGAAATGCTTACAGATCAAGACTAAAACATTTCATTTTACGATTAGTGTTTGAACCACTGGCCCATAGATGCCTACAGTGCCTACAGAATAACCCATTGAAAATGGTTGCATTCTGCACATTTCCTGCAGTGATGTATTTACTGGGTGTAGCCTAATGCCATTACTTCAATTACTAAAATAGAAAGCCCAGTTTTATGACATAATGCTGGGGAATTCCCCACCATTTCCCATGTGCTTGACCGCCCACCTCCCATTGTATGAGAGAGAAGGGGGCTTGAGGCCAGAGGAGCCAAAGGAGCAAGCCCAGTGCCCCTGGCAGGCTGACGGATAGGCCTTCCATGCCCTCTGCTGCTCCGCCTTCACTGCGGACCCATTGTTCTGCCCGCTCAGGCAATGCTATAGGGAACACCTCACCATTGTGTCTGACAGATCTGCAACCTGATACCATGGCAGCAGGCGCCTGCTTCCATCCCAGCTGACTAGTGATGCAGAATGTGTGTGTCTTTCTGTCTGTCTGTGTGTCTGTGTGTCTGTCTGGGGGGGCATAGAGCAGAGGAGCCGTGTGATTGAACAAGGGTGTATGGGCATCGGGTGGGGGTAGGGCTTGATATCAAGAATGCTAATGTGGGAAGAGGGAAAGCGAAAGGGGATACCTAGTCAGTTTCACAACTGAATGCATTCAACCGGAATGTGTCTTCCGCATTTAACCCAACCCCTCTGAATCAGAGAGGTGTGGGGGTGTTAGATACAATGTATAGAAATACAATCTGATAGATGTATTGTGTGTGTATTATTGTGAAATGAGCCGCTCACTATTTGCAGATATGCTCGGATATACACTCACTCATTACTGTATCAGCATACTTTAGGGGGGATGAATGTGTAGACAACCCACTGTCACCTGGGGACCAGGGTCGTGTGGGCCCAACCCTGCAGTGCTCTGTGATAAGGCGCATGTCTACACAAGCCCACTGGCCACATCTGGGAACACTGACACTGCCCTCTCTGTGACAACTGCTCTACCATGGGGGCAAGAATAGTTATCTTACCCTGACTATCCAAGAAGAGCAGTAGTTAGACAGCCTGTGTATAGTACATGAAAGCAAATCCCTAACTGAGGGTGGCTCCATGTGTGTTTCACATAGGAATAGTCCTCTTCTTATCTAACACACACAGATGATTAAAGAGTTCAACATGGCTAGGGGACTAATGACTCCACTGGGTTGGAGGGGAACTTAAGAGAGAGGACTCTATGAGTAGAGAGGGCCCCTGGAGACCACTAGCTGAAATAAGAATACACTTACACAAATGTGTACTAATCAAAAAGCCGCATTCCTGGTTGTGCCTGCAGATGGCAGAGAGAGAGAGAGAGAGAGAGAGAGAGAGAGAGAGAGAGAGAGAGAGAGAGAGAGAGAGAGAGAGAGAGAGAGAGAGAGAGAGAGAGAGAGAGAGAGAGAGAGAGAGAGAGAGAGAGAGAGAGAGAGAGAGAGAGAGAGAGAGAGAGAGAGAGAGGGATGGGAGGCCTGATACTGATAATCTCAGGAGAAAACAGGGCAAAAACATACTGCCTGAACAGAGGAGTATCTCAACTATTATGTTTTAATACTGTCAGCTTTCTAAATATCTTTAGAATGTGATTTATATACTGTAGAATTTTTTGTAGTCATGGAGGCTGTGGTTACAGTTTGCATTCCCTCCTCACACAGATAAATGGACAGTGCACAGTCCCATTTGAGAGGCAGGTGAAAGAGTAACACATGGCTGTGGTGTCCCTTGCACAAAGTGCAGGGATTATTGTCAGTCACTGTAGGGGATGGGATTAATGACCACAACCCAGTGGCAAAGGGTAATCACAGTAGACTAAGGAGAAGAAATCCTCCAGGCAGAAGACGGTAACGGTGTCTCCGTTGCCAGGTCTATAAGGACTAAATATTACCCATGAGAGGGGAGGACTGAGGCTTCCAGGTAATATTACCACAGTGATACATTGAGATGGTGGTATGAATAACAAATGGTATTCATTGACATGGTTGTTCTCATATAGAATCTCTCTTAATATTATCTAATATATTTATATACTGTATAAAGTATTTATCTAATAAAAGTTCAATAGATCTTTAGCACACTGCTGCCCCCTTTTCTGGTAAGACGATAGTCAAGTGCAGCACAAATTTCACGCTGAGGACTACATTGTGGGCTACACAAGAATACTTGTTTGAATGAGATGTTTTCATTCCTGGTTATGCCATTGCATGGTATTGTAACTACAAATCCACTATAATGATTTTCTGCACGAGACCGAGAGTATGACAAGGTAAACAATGGTGCAGATTTGTTAGAATCAGCAGCATGATGTTCACCAGTTGGGATTAGGATGAGCAGCTCAGGACAAAGAAACACTGAAAGTGATCACCATAAAGACGCATGATTAGCCTAGGTGGATAAGTAATTGTTCCTCTAATTCTGCCTCTGTTGCAGTCAGCAAAAACCTGAGCTGCACATTTCTATCAACTTAGGCATTGATCCAAGTGTCATAACTGTACCCTCACACCAGATAGCTGGGCTGCTATGTGGTGCAACCAAAGACGTTGTTCAAACCACACATTTAACTGGACCAAACACAAAATACACAGCACCACAGGGAGACTGGTAGATGGTGAGACTATCAGAAGAGACTGGTAGATGGTGAGACTATCAGAAGAGACTGGTAGATGGTGAGACTATCAGAAGAGACTGGTAGACGGTGAGACTTTGCAGAAGCACACTGAAGAATATCAGAGATAACAGGGTCAATGGAAAATAAGTAATGGGAAAGGAAAGGAAAGAGAGAAATAGAGGGAGAAACAGAAGAAAGAGGAGAGAGTGAGAGCCCCTCTCTGACTGGAGGGGCAGAAGGCATGCAGCGCTTGGCAGGAGTCCTGCTTCCAACAGCAGCTGCGGCCCCAGCTTTATATCTTAAGGTGGTGCCTATTCCACCCGCCATCCTATCTCCTGCTCTCACTCATGTTTTCAATCAGGGGGGACCATAAATTATTGTCAGCATTAATCACAGCTGTCCACTGGGGCACCGCCGAGGGGTCCCAGCCTGTCCAGGTGCAACCATTCACACTTTCCTGGCACCACTGACAGGGGCAGCGGACCTGTCCAGGCCTTGTGGGCCAAGGCAACAGCTCCAACATAGCTCCAAAGAGATGCTGCTTCTCCTCTCCCAGGACAGAGCTAAGGACACTGATTTACCTATCTGCTCAGCACGGGATGACAAAACCACAGCTTATTACATCAGCACTGGGAACGGGTCAACATCTGAAATATGTTGGACTGACTGAGTTCCATGTGTTTAAAGCTCCTTGCGCCCAAAAAGTGAATATGATGTTTTGTTGAACTCTAATCTTTAATGTCATGGGTAGGGGGAGAGTGTGGTAAGTTGAGCCAAAGGGTTAGTTGAGCCACCCCTTGTTTCTAGGAAACCATACACAAAATGAATCAGGTGACCAAATATTTAGGAAGAGGTCATCATTTCATGGAGTCTGTCAAAGAAGAAACCACATGAAAAGCGTGGTAAGCAAGTTAGGTCCAAAAAAAAACTGATTTTCACAAAGTCAAATTAATGTATTGTGCTTGTATCTAAACCCAAGTAGATAGTTTTGTACAACAGTTGGGGTCTCTATAAGTTTCAATATGAGATCATAAACCTAGGATGAAAGTGCATCCTTGTATCTGTGTGAGCTACTGTAATATAGTCAAAATGCTTGCCTTGGGGTAAGTTGAGTCAATGGCCATAGGGTAAGTTGTGCCAATGGCCTTGCAGTAAGTTGAGCCAAGGGTCACCATATACCCAATACAAATTATGATTACATTCTGTCCGTTTTATCCATAGTATGCATAGTATTTTTGCAATGTGTTATGCATGTGAACTCAAGATAGTGCATTTTTATTGTTACAGAGCAGATATCATCAAGCCCCATGTATACAAAATTAAAGAAAGCAGGGCCCTAGCCCCCCTTCAGGTTTTTGAGAGAGCAGCCAATGAAGTGGGAGAAGGGGAGAAGTCCATTTAAGCAGCAACAAGGAATTAAAAAATATACTGAATGACACTGAAGAGGTACATTGACAAAAATTAAAACAAACATGTACCTGTTTGAAAGAGAGTCTATGATAGAATATCAGAGGCATACAAGGTCTTATCTGAAGTCATGGAGTCTGAGCTTGCTTAACATGTCAAGAATTTTGCGGACCAGTTTCCTGGGCTTAGTAGCCTCAAACACAGAGAACTTGCCTATGAATTGGCACATCGAAAGAACATCCCTTTCCCAGACAACTGGTCAGGAAACGGAAGGGTAACTGATAATGAACAGAGAAATCAACAGTATTCTTGTTGTAGGCATACATTTTAGATATACAATATACCACACCCCCATTCCATGATTTGAACTTTGACCTACAGTACCAGCACCATGTCCCACTGTCACAAGACACCATCACCCACTTACCCTGTCCCTCAGCTCAACTTACCCCATACCCGGGGTATGGCCAACATGCAATCATTGGAAAATAAACTGGATGATCTACGATTAAGACTATCCTACCAACGGGACATTAAAAACTGTAACATATTATGTTTCACCGAGTCGTGGCTGAACGACAACACGGATAATATAGAGCTGGCTGGGTTTACTGTGCATCGGCAGGACAGAGAAACTATGTCTAGTAAGACGAGAGGCGGGGGTGTGTGTTTATTTGTCAATAACAGCTGGTGCGCAATGTCTAATATTAAAGAAGTCTGGAGGTATTGCTCGCCTGAGGTAGAGTACCTCATGATAAGCTGTAGACCACACTATCTACCAAGAGAGTTCTCATCTATATTATTCGTAGCCGTCTATTTACCACCACAAACCGATTCTGGCTCTAAGACCGCACTCAATGAGCTGTATAAGGCTATAAGCAAACAAGAAAATGCTCATCCAGAAGCAGCAGAAGGCTCCTAGGCAGGGGACTTTAATGCAGGCAAAATTACATTTGTTTTACTTAATTTCTATGTGCAACCAGAGGGGAAAAAACTCTAGACCACCTTTACTCCACACACAGAACCCATACAAAGCTCTTCCCCGCCCTCCATTTGGCAAATCTGAACATAATTCTATCCTCCTGATTCCTGCTTACAAGCAAAAACTAAAGCAGGAAGTTACAGTGACTCGCTCAATAGGTAAGTGGTCAGATGACGCGGATGCTCCGCTACAGGCCTGTTTGGCTAGCACAGACTGGAATATGGCATTGAGGTGTATATCACCTCAGTCACTGTTTTCATCAATAAATGCATAGACAATGTTGTCCCCACAGTGACTATACGTACATATCCCAACCAAAGGCCATGGATTACAGGCAACATCCACATCGAGCTAAAGGCTAGAGCTGTTACTTTCAAGGAGTGGGACACAAATATGGACGCTTTTAAGAAATCCTGCTATGCCCTCAGACGAACCATCAAACAGGCAAAGCATCAATACAGGATTAAGATTGAATCCTACTACACTGGCTCTAACGCGAGCTGACCAGTGACACAAGCCTACCAGACGAGCTAAATCCCTTTTTATGGGACTAAACCCCTCTCTCTGCAACTGGATCCTGGACTTCCTGACTGGCCGCCCCCAGGTGGTAAGGGTTGGCAACAACACATCTGCCACACTGATCCTCAACCCTGGGGCCCCTCAGGGGTGTGTGCTTAGACCCCTCCTGTGCTCCCTGTTAACCCACGACTGCGTGGCCAAACACGACATCATTACGTTTGTTGACGACACAACAGTGGTAGACCTGATCACCGACAATGATGAGACAACCTATAGGGAGGGGTCAGATACCTGGCAGTGTGGTACCAGGACAACAACCTCTCCCTCAATGTGAGCAAGACAAAAGAGCTTATCGTGGACTACAGAAAAAAGGCGGGCCAAACAGGCCCCCGTTAACCTCGATGGGGCTGTAGTGGAGCAGGTCGATAGTTTCAAGTTTCTTAGTGTCCACATCACCAACGAACCATCATGGTCCAAACACACCAAGACAGTCGTGAAGAGGGCACGACAACCCCTTTTCCCCCTCAGGAGACTGAAAAGATTTGGCAAGTATCCCCAGATCCTCAAAATGTTCTGCAGCTGCACCATTGAGAGCATCCTGACCGGTTGCATCACCGCCTGGTATGGCAACTGCTCAACATCTGACCGTAAGGCGCTACAGAGGGTAGTGCATACAGGGCAGTACATCACTGGGGCCGAGCTTCCTGCAATTCAGGACCTATATACGAGGCGGTGTCAGAGGAAGGACCAAAAAATGGTCAAAGACTCCAGTCACCCAAGTTTTAGACTGTTATTTCTGCTACCACACGGCAAGCGGTACCGGAGCGCCAAGTCTAGGACCAAAAGGCTCATTAACAGCTTCTGCCTCCAAGCCATAAGACTGCTGATCAAATAATCAAATGGCCACTCTGACTATTTACATTGACACCGACCCCCCCCATTTGTTTTTTCACTGCTGTTACGCAATGTTTATTATCTATGCATAGTCACCTTACTCCTACCTACATGTACAAATTACCTCAACAAACCTGTACCCCCGCACATTGACTCGGTACCAGTACCCCATGTATATAGCCTTGTTATTGTTACTTAAAAAAATGTTTTACTTTAGTTTATTTAGTAAACATTTTCTTAACTCTTTCCACTAGGCTACCTGTCATGGGGCGGTAGGTAGCCTAGTGGTTAGAGCGTTGGACTAGTAACCCAAAGGTAGCAAGATTGAATCCAAGAGCTGACAAGTAAAACATCTGTTGTTCTGCCCCTGAACAAGGCAGTTAACCCACTGTTCCTAGGCTGTCATTGAAAATAAGAATTTGTTCTTAAACTGACTTGCCTAGTTAAATAAAGGTAAAAGAAAACAGCATTGTTGGTTAATGGCTCGTAAGTAAGAATTTCCTGGTAAGGTCTACACCTGTTGTATTTGGCGCACATGACAAATACAATGTGATTTGATATGTAGATATCTTTGTTAGAAACAATACTATATTTCCCTTGACAGAGTAAAAAAATGTATCAACATACCCCACTCTCCCCTACGCATATGGGCCTCTTTGAGAGTCATATAACACCAAAAGAGAACTCCTTCCTGGAGTAATAAGGCAGACAGAGTGGGTTTTTCCCTTTCCTTTCTCCACAAAACTCATCTGGCTCCTTTGGCTGACTGCCCAGGTAATCGTAGCACGGACTGTATTTTTCACGACAGAGCTGTTATTTCACTGTGAAAACTCCTAGCATGGGGTGGCACACCCACCTCTGGCAAGACACTGCTGTCAGAGCAGATCATCGGAGAGCAGCCTTCCCTTTCAATTAGCCCTCATCTGTCTGAGAGGAGGGCCAGGAGCACCGGAGCACAGGCAGGCACCTAGCCCAGCCAAGGAACAGCAAGGAGAGCAGGTGGGAGGAGAGAGGAGGAAAGACAGAGAAATAAGCCCCAAAACTCCAGATGGGGACTGAAATACCCTCCACTGCTGCGCGCTAAGTCCCTCTGTACCAGAGAGGCCCTGCCGTCACAGTAAACACAGCCCAGCGTCATGGAAACTCAGCCATTTGGCCTTAAAACATGTGATGAGATATGGCACCAATGAGCCGTTTAATTCCCTGAATGACTGTATCTCCTCATGTGCTCCAAGTGACTGAGAGGGAGGACAGACCGAGACCATGAAGCAGGGCTGCAGCACTGAGGCATTCCAATGAAAGCACCCATCTCACATGTTACCAATGGAGTGAGACAAGAAACCACAACATATATGGCACTAATCAGGGGACAAATGAGGGGGCTGTTCAGTAAGCTTGTAAAGGGATGTATAGGGCGAAGGGGCTTCAGGGGGAACACACAAGGGACTAAGGATCTGGTCTAGAAAAATGGTTTTGACTGCTCCTATAGTCTTTCTTCGGTACTGCAGTTTAACTGACGCCCAGCCCAGAAAGACAATTTCCATAGACGGCCACATAGAGAAGATTTGAACAATTCTAATATGACACTTTAGCCATCTCCTTTGTTCACAAAACATCCATTGAATTGTTCAAATAATTGTCACTGAGGCCTATTTTTTTTTACATCACGAAGATATTACATTTAATATTCATCCAATGTCTGCCATGTTTTTGGATGACGTGATGACTCGCTGCTCACGCTTCTCCTTGAGCGCACTGAGTGCTAGTGCGCATGTGTTGTTGGTCCTATCCATGAATCGGAGTATGCAAACATGAATAGATTACCTTGAAAACAACAGGTCGGACATCTCCAGCTCTTTATACCTCAGTGGGAACACAGGGAAAGAGATGGGGAGGGTGGCAGCCATACAGCTATGCCTGTAGGTTATTTATTACAAATGCCACATGTCTCTTTCTCTCTCATTCTCAGCGGCCTGAGAGCCTCAGAGCCTGAGGGGAAGGGTGGTAAACATGGGCAGCTGCAACAGTGGCAAAACTGTCCCACCAGGCACTGCAGGGGACCTTGAGCAGGGACATGGATCGGGGGAAGTTCAGCAACAATTTCCCCCTGTATGTTTACATTGATGTTTATATTACATTGACATTCAATCAGAGTACTCGAAGGAGAACAAAGAAATGTATTGCAGAATGAAAGACAAATGCTGCATACATCTTTCTCCTTGGAAATCATTTTCACAATATGCAAAGCCTCAAAACCCATGGCATGTCTAATTCACACACCTTGATGGTTAAAACCACCTGCAGAGAGTTTGAGGCGAATGTCTGGCTGTGCCTCCACTGCTGTGGTTGTGGGGGAATGTGAGGAGAAAAGCCAAGCTTCCACACTTCTCCCAGACTGTTAAGAGAGCCTGGGGTTTACTTGGAAGCTCAGCGTAATTCAATGCAGAACACCTACAGTCCATTCTTCCTGCTCCATTCCAGACTGTGTTAGATCTCGCTGTGGCCAAATTGGCGAACTAAACCCAGACTATATTAAAAATCACAGGGATGCTTTGGTATGCTGCTCCAATTAGTTTTCTAAGCAGGTTAGATTTTCTCCAGCAGAAAGCAGAAGCAGAGATGTTCCAGTGTAATGAGCTCTGTGTGGTTGGAACCTCTACAGAGGACCATTGTAACAGCTCTCAAACCAGCAGGCTGCCACCTAGAGAACACATTTCGTATGGAGTAATATTTGTTCCAGAACTCAGAGATTGGACTGAGGTTTTAAACATTTGAGACATTATTTTGTTGATTTAAAAGTATTCTCTGCTCCATGAATTCTTGAAGCTTTTGCATTTAAAGGTAATATTCTATGCAGATATGTGGGCCACAAGCAAAGGGAGACAACTTGATGATATTTGGGGACAGGGAAACCAAAAGGGCAAAGGGCACAGAATAACCCATTATTACGAGTCTGTCCTCCATTGGCACAACTCCGTTGTCCATTGAATCATTCCATTGTCGTTGTGGATCAGAGACATAGAGTCCCAGAACACATTCAAAGCATGCCCGACTCGGCCAAAATCCAACTAGTATCAGTGAGTCCATGTGCATCCTGTTGAATCCATATGTCACAGAGGACATCTCTCTTTATATTTCTCTCTTTGTTCCTCTGCCATTCACAAAACAGCCATAGAGCATTCAAGTTCAATTGACAAAATGTTTAATCACTTGCATGATGATATGGTTACCCGTTCATTCCTGGACCTTAATGAAAGGACGTTGTATAATAAAGCTTAATGGGTAGAATATATTATCTGAGATTTATTCATCTATGTATTGTATTTTCTTTTTTCCATATATGCTGTACAGATGCTTCGTTTGGTCAGGTTATGGTTGTAAGTATCTTTAAATCTAGGAAATGTCCTGACACCAAAATATCCTCACATACCTTTAACAAATCTCATAACATCCCCAACAATGTTGTTATTATTAACTCACGTATTGCCATATCTGTATACCTTAGGTCCCTCATAGGTGGAATGATTGCTTAGCAATTTTTGAGAGAGGGAAGAAAAAGAGAAAGGAAAGCTAAGAAGAACCTGGGAGAGCAGGAGAATAGGACAGGGTAGGACAGGATAGGATAGGACAGGACAGGATAGGATAGGATAGGACAAGACAGGAGTGCACATCCTCTTTCCCCACTAGAGCTGCTGTGTTGGATGGGATGGGGGCCCCTTTGGTGAGCACTAGCTGTTGTCAGCGGAGACAAACTGCAGCTCCTGGGAGTGCCCCAGATCTGACAAAACTCTCCCCATCCATCAGTCAAGCCATCTGACTCAGTGAAGGAGTCTGTGCCCTGCTGGAGGTCACCATAACCAGGAGACACACAAGCTGTTCTCTCTCCTCCAGGTGTTCATTAATTTGTCCTTGATGCCTCCCTCCATGATACACAACACAAAGACACAAATACAATACAGGTAGCTACATCCCATCCTGCACTGCTCTAATTACACAAAAGAGGATATGCATCATGCAAAACA
Source organism: Brachymystax lenok tsinlingensis (assembly GCA_030435695.1). Taxonomy (NCBI): domain Eukaryota; kingdom Metazoa; phylum Chordata; class Actinopteri; order Salmoniformes; family Salmonidae; genus Brachymystax; species Brachymystax lenok. The sequence goes on along the minus strand of CM059793.1, from coordinate 26,644,848 downwards.
CTAAAAGACTTGTAAATGTCAAACACAGCATATCCATGACACAGGCAGACGTAGTTTGTTGTTGTAGTGTTTGTTCAGGCATCCTGTCCCACTCAGGCACCGACAGGAGTGTGAATCCTATGCAGATGTAACGATGCAAGGATGGAGCAGCCCTTTGAAGATAAGGACATTGGGGACAGCTGATGGGAACACCAGGCAGCACTAGGCTGGAGAATGGAGAGCCGGATATTAATCAAAACTCCTCCACTATTAGCATATGGGGCTCATTATCATATGGAACCAGTCCCCCATATGGCTCTCTGCCTGATATTCTACTCCTCATCCTGGTATCACTCTCCCCACTCAGGCAGGCCAGAGCAGAGCAGAGAGTGGGACGACCCCAGTCCATCTCACAGCGCCACTCTACAAAGGTCTGCCTGAGTAACTACCGCACCTCAAAAGTTCCTGTTTCCATTAAGCTATTAAGCGACACAGTTAATTATCCAGGACCATGGAGGCAGGGGCTCTTTGCAGGCTGTGATGATGATATGCTTTGCCGGGCAGGGAATGGAGAGGGCCAGCCGGGGGAGCTGTGTTCAACCCAGGCAATCTTTCAAAATAAAGGGGCAGGCAATTAGATGCAGCGGTGCGACCAGAGATGACTAGTGTTATTTAAGATACTGGGTCGCTGCTCTAATGGGGGTATTTAAGGCTATTATGATAAAGATGTCAGGCCGACCTCCCTGCTGCTGCTGCTGCTGCTCTTACATGTGTTACCTCTGTATGCAGGGTCATACAGTACAAATACTGTAAGTGCAATGCTTTCAAGCGACCCATGGCCATCCACGTATGGAGCTCTGACGGGTCTGTAATGTCTTGTTCAACATTTTGTTCAAAGACCTATTTCATAGACAAACAGGGAGGAGAATATTCAATGTGTTATTCTTTCAAAGGAAGCATCAGTCAATAATAGCAAGGCATAGTTATTTATCTTTACTTAATTTCTTGGAAAGTGTTTCATTTTGGTTGTGGTGAGTATGGGTATGATTGCTCAGGAACGGCTGACTTGGATTTGAGACTCTTTAAACAATTGTGACAGGCCATTGCAGGATGGCAGACTGGAGAGGATTGTGTCCATTCAATGGAGGAAGAAAATAAAAAAAATACTTGTGACCAGCTACAGTAGCTATTGTAACATCCAGTGGTCCTGCTTCTCCCAAACAGCTACCATGATTCATCACATCTGGCCTGGAGAAGGATTTACTGGTATTCTTTAATGGCTGAGGGAAGCTGTCCATCTGCGAACTAGCACAATCCCACAAAGGCTCTTTTCATGTGGCTACTGTCGAGAACACTGCTTGAGTCTGAATTGTTTCCATTCCCCACTTTGCCTCAGACTGCCCCCACCCCCACCACCCCCACCCTCAGATCAAAGCCCTAGTGTGGGGAAATGACCAGGAGCTACTGGTCCCCTCATACAAACGCTCCACTCATCTCCTTTACATCATAATGTTAGCATATGCCATCCACATGGCTGGCATGGATCAAAACGCACACTGTAGTCGGCAGTTCGCACTGGCTATTGTTTGAAGCAGGTTCAAAGGAAGATAGTGTGGAGACAGAGTGCAATGTGGAAGCAACCCATTAATGTGTCTCCTCCTTTAAAAAAGCTCTGTTATCTGCCAACTGTCCAGCCAACAACCTCTTCCCCTCAGAGTGAAATAAATAATATAAATGCGTTAGTATTTGGAAATTCTATATTTTCCTCAGTGCATTGCTGTGACTAATGTGTAATGTAAAAGACTGTCACCTCCTTTGTTTTTAATATCTCTATAGCCCTCCTGATAGAGGTTTGACAATAATTTCGGGATCAGCAAATTGCACTTAACTAAATTAAGAAAAGACATGGCGATTCCAACAGTGAAGGAGTGTTTATGTGCTCGGCTGAGGCTGAACAGGCACACTGCAGCCCACTCTGGAAAAAAGCCATACACTAATCAGGAGAGATTTGTGAGATCAGATCAAATTTGACTTGCCTAGTTAAATAAAGGTTACATTTTACAATTACAAAAAAAATGAAAATAGAGAGATCTGTGAGACCACTATAAAATCTCCAAACCATTACGACTTTCAGATTTTTTTCATATAACTAGTATTCCAGAGTAAAGACTTTTCCAGGACCTTTATGCATAATTATTTTACAGGAATAAAAGTAAATGTGGGGGAGAACTTTCAGAAGGAAAAACCTTTTGATGTAAATGTATGGGGTCCTGGAATACATTTCAATGCACTTTGTAATACTACACTCCCATAAAGCAGGTGGAAAACAATCCCAAGAGAGCATACAGCGGAGAGACAAGGGATAAAGACATACATGCATAGTAAAGAATGCTATTTTTGTCAGGAGTCATGAACAGTCAGTAGTCTAAACTTTATGAAGTCAGATTCTCAACATGACCTGCAAGTGCATGCGAGTGGGTTAGTGTGTACCTATAAATGTGCATTTGTCATATACTTAAATATCAGGTGCTTTTTATTTACACAATAGTGCAGAGCATATTGTATGATAAGATAATTTTAGGTCAGAGCCCTTTGGCGCGACAGCCTGATCTCATAGACTAGACGAAACATAGCAAATTTAAATACGGGACACTCAAATTAAATTAAATAAAATCAAATTGTATTAGTCACATGTGCCGAATACAACAGGTGTAGACCTTACAGTGAAATGCTTACTTACAAGCCCCTAACCAAATATGCAGTTTAAAAAATATGAATAAGAATAAGTAATTAAAGGAGCAAGTAATTAAAGAGTAGGAGTAAAACAACAATAGCTAGACTATATACAGGGGGTACCGGTACCGAGTCAATGTGCGGGGGCGCCCACCGGCAAGTCGAGGCAATATGTACATGCAGGCAGAGTTATTAAAGTGACTATGCATAGATAATAACAGAGAGTAGCAGCGGTGTAATATAGGGGGTGGGCAATGCAAATAGTCTGGGTAGCCATTTGATTAGATGTTCCGGAGTCCTATGGCTTGGGGGTAGAAGCTGTTTAGAAGCCTCTTGGACCTAGACTTGGCGCTCCGGTACCGCATGCCATGCGGTAGCAGAGAGAACAGTCTATCACTAGGGTGGCTGGAGTCTTTGACCATTTTTAGGGCCATCCTCCGACACCACCTGGAACAGTGGTCCTGGATGGCAGGAAGCTTGGCCCCAGTGATGTACTGGGCCTTTCGCACTACCCTCTGTAGTGCCTTGCGGTTTGAGGCCAAGCAGTTGCCATACCAGGCAGTGATGCAACCAGTCAGGACGCTCTCGATGGTGCAGCTGTAGAACCTTTTGAGAATCTGAGGACCCATGCCAAATCTTTTCAGTCTCCTGAGGGGGAATAGGTTTTGTCGTGCCCTCTTCATGACTGTCTTGGTGTGCTTGGACCATGTTAGTTTGTTGGTGATGTGGACACCAAGGAACTTGAAGCTCTCAACCTGCTCCACTACAGCCTCGTCGATGCAAATGGGTGCACGCTCGGTCCTCCTTTTCCTATAGTCCACAATCATCTCCTTTGTCTTGATCACGTTGAGGGAGAGGTTGTTGTCCTGGCACCACATGGCCAGGTCTCTGACCTCCCCCCTATAGGCTGTCTCGTCGTTGTCGGTGATCAGGCCTGCCACTGTTGTGTCATCGGCAAACTTAATGAGGGTGTTGGAGTCGTGCCTGCCTGTGCAGTGAGTGAACAGGGAGTACAAGAGGGGACCGAGCATGCACCCCTGAGGGGCCACTATGTTGAGGATCAGCGTGGCAGATGTGTTGCTACCTACCCTTACCACCTGGGGGCGGCCTGTCAGAAGTCCAGGATCCAGTTGCAGGGGGAGGTGTTTAGTCCCAGGGTCCTTAGCTTACTGATGAGCTTTGAGGGCACTATGGTGTTGAACGCTGAGCTGTAGTCAATGAAAAGCATTCTCACATATTAGTATGCTAAGTGGTATGATATGTTACGTTTGGTATAAGTTTGGTATAAGACAGATGGTTACTTAAGGCAAAAACGAAGGTAGGGTGGTTGGTTGGGGTATAATACGAACGTCTAGCAACCCAAAGGCTGCGAGTTCAAATCTCATCATAGACAACTTTAGCATGTTGGCTAATTAGCTACGTTTCAATTGCTTACTACTTTTTAGCTACTTTGTCACTAATTAGCATGTTAGTTAACCCTTCCCCTAAACTTAACCTTTACTCTTCCCCTAATCCATTAACATAACTCCTAAACTTAACCCTAACCTTAACCCTAACCCCTAATCGAAACCCTAGCCTAGCTAACATTAGCCAGGTAGCTAATGTTAGCCACCTAGTTAGAATTCGTAATATATCATACGTTTTGAAAATTGGTAACATATATGATTTGTCATTGTAATTCACACCATAAGAAACGTAACATATCATACTAAAAAGTATCTCGGATTTACGTACAGAATAATACGAAATGCTCTGAGACCAGGTTGGGTGTGAGCCTGCATGTGACTCACTGCATCATATTAACTAAGGGGTGGCAATGAAGGAGTTTAATAAAGAAAATAAGGATAAAAGTAAGAAACTTGTCGGTCGGCCCTGCATTTAAGACCAAAATTGGTTAAAGAAAATTGTGATAAATAAAAAAGTAGACCAGTTTAATTTAAGGACCCACAGACTGACAGCTGTGGCATGTAGATTGCAAAATAGTTGGGAAGAGATTTTCGATGAACCGATTCCATTGCACATGGTTTATGAACTGATACGCAAAACGACGCCGGATTCAAAACTTAGATTTTTTTTTATTTCAATTATTATTCAAAATTATTGCAATCAATAGAATGTATATATATGGGGGATACAACCTTCCCAGCTTGGCAGATTTTGCTGCGCGAAAAGACAGAGTCATGAGATAAATTATTTTGGTACTGTCCATATGTAGCTTGTTTTTGGTCACAGGTCCAGGAATGACTGAAGAATTGCAACATTTACCTGAAGCTAAATCTGCAGATAGCACTACTGGGTGATTTGAAAAGTCATAGTCAATCGATCAATAATATAATTGTCACACCCTTATCTGTTTCACTTGTCTTTTGTGTCTCCACCCCCCCCCTCCAGGTGTTGCCCGTCTTCCCCATTATCCCCTGTGTAGTTATACCTGTGTTCTATGTTCGTCTGTTGCCAGTTTGTCTTGTTTTTCAAGTCAACCAGCGTTTTTTCCTCAGCTCCTACTTTTCCCAATCTCTCTTTTTCTCACCCTCCTGGTTTTGACCCTTGCCTGTCCTGACTCTGAACCCACCTGTGTCACGACTTCCGCCGAAGTCGGCCCCTCTCCTTGTTCGGGCGGTGTTCGGCGGTCGACGTCACCGGTTTACTAGTCATCACCGCTCTTTTTTCGTTATCTATTGGTTTTGCCTTGTTTTCAGTTACACCTGTTGCTTGTTTCCCCTCATTAGTCTGTGTGTATTTATTCCTCTGTTTTCCTTCTTGTCCTTGTGAGTGATTGATTTTTGTATGTTAAGTGTGTGTCATTTGTTGACGGCTATTTTTATTCCAGGTGTTTTTGTTTTATTGCGCCCCGAGGCTATATTTGTTTGTGGAAGTATTTTTGCCTAATCTTTTGTACTTGTTTATGTACATGGCTATTAAAATACATTGGTTTCCACGCATTTCAACTCTCCTGCGACTGACTCTTTTTGTCGTCAGCACACAGCTTTTACAGCCTGCCTGACCACTCTGCCTGCCCCTGAGCCTGCCTGCCGACCTGTACCTTTGCCCCACCTCTGGATCATTGACCTCTGCCTACCCTGACCATGAGCCTGCCTGCCGTCCAGTACCGTTGCCCCACCTCTGGTTTACTGACCCCTGCCTGCCTTGACCTGTCTATTGCCTGCCCCTGTTGGATTATTAAACCATTGTTAATTCGACGTTGTCTGCATCTGGGTTTTACCTTCACACCTGATAATAATAAAACATTTAGCAAAAATAAAAATTTAGCAAAAGATTTGTGAAACAACAGAGTTAAAAATATATGGCAAATAGAAATCAATCTGGATGGACATCAGAAATATAGTACCTGTCAAAAGTTTGGACACACCTTCAAGGGTTTTCTTTATCTTTACTATTTTCTACATTGTAGAACGACATCAAAACTATGAAATAACACATATGGAATCATGTAGTAACCAAAAATGTGTTAAACAAATCAAAATATATTTGAGATTTGAGATTCTTCAAAGAAGACACTTTGCCTTGATGACAGCTTTGCACACACTTTGCCTTGTCTCATCCAGCTTCATGAGGTAGTCACCTGGAAAGCATTTCAATTAAAATCCCAATGCGTTTCAGCTAATCAGTTGTGTTGTGACAAGGCACAGTAGGAACGGTAGCAGAAGAGAGCCTTATTTGGTAAAATACCATATTATGGCAAGAACAGCTCAAATAAGCAAAGAGAAACGACAGTCCATCATTACTTTAAGACATGAAGGTCAGGCAATTCTGAAAATTTCAAGAACTTTGAAGATTCTTCAAGTGCAGTCGCAAAAACCATCAAGCGCTATGATGAAACTGGCTCTCATGTGGACCGCCACAGGAAAGGAAGACCCAGAGTTACCTATGCTCATTAGAGTTACCAGCCTCAGAAATTGCAGCCCAAATAAATACTTCACAGTTCAATTAACAGACACATCTCAACAGGACTAAAGGACAGGACTAAAAACAAACAAAATATAACTGTTGTAAAATAGATTGTGTCCGTAAAATGTATACAGTATGTATAAGCTGAAAGTAGAAGCCTAAATGTTGTTGTTCGTTAGTTTAATCAAATTAGGGAAGGGGGGTAGGGTTAGTGGAAAATAATAAAATATATAAAAAATATATAAAAAATATATAAAAAAAAATATGTATTTTAAAAAGATACGTATATATATATATATATATATATATATATATATGTGTGTGTGTGTATTTATATGTATGTATATGTCTGTACAGTATATTCATATCAATGTGTGTATGTATGTATATACATTTTTTTTTTGCCGACGACAGAGATGGACGCCTCACTTCGAGTTCTTAGGAAACCTTGCAGTATTTTTTTTTTACGTATTATTTCTTACACTGTTACCCCAGAAAATCTTAAGTCTTATTACATACAGCCGGGAAGAACATTTTGATATAAGAGCAACGTCAACTTACCAACATTTCGACCAGGAATACGACTTTCCCGAAGCGGATCCTCTGTTTGGACCACCACCCAGGACAATTGATTCGGATCCCAGTAGGCGACCCAAAACAACGGTGCCGCAGAAAGGGCAGACGGAGCGGGCTCCGTAGACGGGCACATCGCCCACCGCTCCCGAGTATACTACTCGCCAATGTCCAGTCTCTTGACAACAAGGTAGACGAAATTCAAGCAAGGGTTGCCTTCCAGAGAGACATCAGAGATTGTAACGTTTTTCATTTCACGGAAACATGGCTCACTCGGGATACGTTATCAGAGTCGGTACAGCCACCCGATTTCTTCACGCATCGCGCAGACAGAAACAAACATCTCTCTGGTAAGAAGAAGGGCGGGGGTGTATGCCTTATGATTAACAAGTCGTGGTGTGATCATAGCAACATACAGGAACTCAAGTCCTTTTGTTCACCTGACCTAGAATTCCTTGCGATCAAATGCTGACCGCGTTATCTACCAAGAGAATTCTCTTCGATTATAATTACAGACGTATATATCCCGCCAATCAGACACCTCGAAGGCCAGGAAAGAACTTCATTGGACTCTATGTAAACTGGAAACCACATATCCTGAGGCTGCATTTATTGTAGCTGGGGATTTTAACAAGGCTAATCTGAAAACAAGGCTCCCTAAATTTTATCAGCATATCGAATGCGCGACCCCGGGCTGGTAAAACCCTGGATCACTGCTACTCTAATTTCCGTGACGCATACAAATCCCTCCCTCGCTCTCCTTTCGGCAAATCTGACCACGACTCCATTTTGTTGCTCCCAGCCTATAGACAGAAACTAAAACAGTCAATCACGGACTACAAAAAGAAAACCAGCCCAGTCGCGTACACCAATGTCTTGCTCCCAGACCAACTAAACAACTTCTTTGCTCGCTTTGAAGACAATTCAGTGCCACTGACACAGCCCGCTACCAAAATCTGCAGGCTCTCCTTCACCGCAGCCAACGTGAGTAAAACATTTAAACGTGTTAACCCTCGAAGACTGCCGGGCCAGATGGCATCCCCTAGCTGCATCCTCAAAGCATGCTTACGGTGTTTACGGACATATTCAATCAATCACTATGCCACTCTGTTGTTCCCACATGCTTCAAGAGGGCCACCATTGTTCCTGTACCCAAGAAGGCAAAGATAACTGAACTAAATGACTATCGCCCCGTAGCACTTACTTCTGTCATCATGAAGTGCTTTGAGAGACTAGTCAAGGATCATATCACCTCCACCCTACCTGACACCCTAGACCCCCTCCAATTTGCTTACCGCCCCAATAGGTCCACAGACGACGCAATCGCAACCACACTGCACACTGCCCTAACCCATCTGGACAAGAGGAATACCTATGTAAGAATGCTGTTCATCAATTACAGCTCAACATTTAACACCATAGTACCCTCCAAACTTGTCATTAAGCTCGAGACCCTGGGTCTCAACCCCACCCTGTGCAACTGGGTCCTGGAATTTCTGACGGGCCGCCCCCAGGTGGTGAGGGTAGGAAACAACATCTCCACCCCGCTGATCCTCAACACTTGGGCCCCACAAGGGTGTGTTCTCAGCCCTCTTCTGTACTCCCTGTTCCCCCATGACTGCGTGGCCATGCACGTCTCCAACTCAGTCATCAAGTTTGCAGACGACACTACAGTAGCAGGCTTGATTACCAACAACGACGAGACGGCCTACAGGGAGGAGGTGAGGGCCCTTGGAGTGTGGTGTCAGGAAAATAACCTCACACTCAACGTCAACAAAACAAAGGAGATGATCGTGGACTTCAGGAAACAGGAGAGGGAGCACCCCCCTATGCACATCGAAGGGACAGTAGTGGAGAAGGTGGAAAGTTTTAAGTTCCTCGGCGTACACATCACGGACAAACTGAAATTATCCACCCACACAGACAGCGTGGTGAAGAAGGCGCAACAGCGCCTCTTCAACCTCAGGAGGCTGAAGAAATTTGGCTTGTCACCAAAAACACTCACAAACTTTTACAGATGCACATTCGAGAGCATCCTGTCGAGCTGTATCACCGCCTGGTACGGCAACTGCTCCGCCCACAACCGTAAGGCTCTCCAGAGGGTAGTGCGGTCTGCACAATGCATCACCGGGGACAAACTACCTGCCCTCCAGGACACCTACACCACCCGATGTCACAGGAAGGCCAAAAATATCATCAAGCACAACAACCACACGAGCCACTGCCAGTTTACGCCGCTATCATCCAGAAGGTGAGGTCAGTACAGGTGCATCAAAGTTGGGACCGAGGGGCTGAAAACAGCTTCTATCTCAAGGCCGTCAGACTGTTAAACAGCCATCACTAACATTGAGTGGCTGCTGCCAACATACAGACTCAATCTCTAGCCACTTTAATAATTAATCATTGGATGTAATAAATGTATCACTAGTCACTTAACAATGCCACTTTATATAATGTTTACATTACTCATCTCATATGTATATACTGTACTCTATACCATCTACTGCATCTTGCCTATGCCGTCCGGCCATCGCTCATCCATATATGTACATATTCTTAATCATTCCTTTACACTTGTGTGTATAAGGTAGTTGTTGTGAAATTATTAGATTACTTCTTAGATATTACTGCACGGTCGGAACTAGAAGCACAAGCATTTCGCTACACTCGCATTAACATCTGCTAACCATGTGTATGTGACCAATAAAATTTGATTTGATATGCATGTATGTGTATATACAAAAAAATATATGGGAGATTGGAAATGACGCAGACAATTACATTGATGTAAACTACAATCTATCTGCAATATTGAAGCTGTTCTGCCCCCTTAAAAAATAATGAAAAAGAAAGAAAAAAAGGATACCCATTTTAGGCCTCTGAACCTTTTCAACTAGAAGTTAAAGGAGTGTTAAAATGACAATATTCAGATTATACCAATTTTGTCAAAATCATATAAATACCAATGTTAGAGGGATTATTCTCATCCCTTCCCCTTAGTCTGAATCTTCCTCTTTTGGGAAAAGGTGCTCGTTCTCTTGCTGGCTGACTCATCAACTTCAGCACTCTGTCATTATCTTCCTCTCACTTTGGAAAAGTCTCTCACCAAAGCACTCCAGAAGAGAAGCATAGGAAAATGGGCTGGGGGCCCCTGTGAAACACTAACCAATCAGTCAGCTGGGTTTGCCCTTCTGGAGTAACAAGCTCATATCACATCCAGTCATCAGTCATCTCCTGCCTCTGCTTGTCCTCTCGCCTGTTTTCACACCATTTCTCTCACTCCACATAGCTAACATGATGAGTTATTATGTTTTCCACCAACTTGATTCCCTTTGTTGTTTGCATTCACACTCCCTTCTCACTTTTCTGCCTGTGAGTTACGATCCCCTTCCCCGATTTTCCATCGCGATAGCTAGAGAATTAGCTCCAAATGTCTGGCAAGGTGTCTGTCAGCAAACTTGGAAAACCTGGGGAAAAAAGTACTGGCTTTGAGAGTTTTGGTGGTAATTCTCGTTCAGTAGAACTCTGGTAATAATATTAATCTTGTATAAAAACCCATCTGTCCCTTTAAAAGACCAGAGGAAGGAGAGATGGGAGCTACATGCAGAGAGCCTGTTCTGACTTTAACAGGGCCAGTGGGCTTAAAATCTTTACACCTTCTCTGTAGGTAGCCTGTAGGTACTGTAGCCTGGCGGTTAAAGCATTTGCCCAGTAACCGAAAGGTTGTTAGTTTGAATCCCTGAGCTGACAAGTTGTGGGAAAAAATAGGTTGATGTGCCATTGAGCATTGAATTTAACTGTAATTCGTCCAGGGTCACTTTTGATAATGGCTGACCCTTGTTGTGACCCCACTCTCTGAGGAGTTGGAATATGCAAAAAAAAACATTTCCATTTCACACGTATACAATACACACTTGTACATGTGTGAAACATGACAAATATAAGCACCCACCAAATTATTTTACATTCATTCCTTTTCCCACTATTAATCTTGTCAGAATGTGAGGCTGGCCAGTAGCCACTAATCAACCACCTGTCTGTTCCTCTGCTCCTTCACTCACACACTACTAAAAGATTATTGTTGTTTTTACAGTCAATTACTGGAAGCCGATTACCTGTAAGTTACTTTAAAAAAAAGGTATATTATGTTACCGTAAATTGCAAAGAAACTTCTGTTTAACAGTACATTACTGGAAATGACCCCTTTGGGTCCCCAGGAACAGAATTAAAGAAACACTGCCGTACAGTACAGGCTGCACAGACAGTAAGCCAGAAAACACAACAGACTTGAGCCAGCAACCTAGTGAGAAATACAAAACCACTTAGGTGAATATTCAGATGTCAGATGTCAAATCCCATTGTGCTCCAGCGTCCTATAATTGATATATGCATTCAGCACAGCAGGAGGTGAAAGGAGATCCCTCTCACCTCACAGATAGATTAGCCCTGTCAAATTGAACATGAACAATATTCTACAATAAACAGCAGTTACGTAAATTGATCACCATTCTCAACTGAATATGAAGATGAACACCTGTATAAATTATAAAAAACTTTCATCAAGAAAACATTGGAGTCAGGCCAATTGAGAGATAAATATATTCCATGTCACAAAGACAGCAACACAAGGATACCACAGAGTAAATAGGCATTTTAAGGTCACAGATTTAGCTGGTGGTAACTTGTGGAATAGACACCGGCTGGAATGCGGTTTTAACCAATCAGCATTCAGGATTAGAACCACCCGTTGTATATTTAAGCAATAAGGCACGAGGAGGTGTGGTACAGTGCCTTGTAAACGTATTCATCCCCCTTGCCGTTTTTCCTATTTTGTTGCATTCAACCTGTAATTTAAATGGATTTTTATTTGAATTTCATGTAATACATAAAATACATAAAATAGTCCAACTTGGTGAAGTTCAATGAAAAAAAATAACTTGTTTCAAAAAATGATTTAAAAAAAGAAACTGGAAACGTTGTGCGTACATATGTATTCACCCCCTTTGCTATGAAGACCCTAAATAAGATCTGGTGCAACCAATTACCTTCAGAAGTAACATAATTAGTTAAATAAAGTCCACCTGTGTGCAATCTAAGTGTCACATGATCTGTCACATGATCTCAGTATATATGCACCTGTTCTGAAAGGCGCCAGAGTCTGCAACACCGCTAATCAAGGGTCACCACCAAGCAAGCGGCACTATGAAGACAAAGGTTCCAATACACTTAAACTCAGTTTTTCACAATTCCTGACATTTAATCCTAGTAAAATTTGCCTGTCTTAGGTCAGTTAGGATCACCACTTTATTTTATGAATGTGAAATGTCAGAATAATATTAGAGAACTGATTGAGATGTTGCTTCAATATATCCACATAATTTTTCTCCCTCATGATGCCATCTATTTTGTGAAGCGCACCAGTCCCTCCTCCAGCAAAGCACCCCCACAACATGATGCTGCCATGATGCTGCTTCCCGGTTGGGATTGTGTTCTTTGGCTTGCAAGCCTCCACCTTTTTCCTCCAAACATAACAATGGTCAGTATGGCCAAACAGTTTTATTTTTGTTTCATCAGACCAGAGGACATTTCTCCAAAAAGTACGATCTTTGTCCCCATGTGCAGTTGCAAACCGTAGTCTGGATTTCTTATGGCGGTTTTGGAGCAGTGGCTTCTTTCTTGCTGAGCGGCCTTTCAGGTTATGTCGATATAGGACTTGTTTTACTGTGGATATAGATACTTTTGTACCTGTTTCCTCCAGCGTCTTCACACGGTCGTTTGTTGTTGTTCTGGGATTGATTTGCACTTTTCGCACCAAAGTATGTTCATCTCTAGGAGATAGAACGCGTCTCCTTCCTGAGCGGTATGACGGCTGCGTGGTTCCATGGTGTTTATACTTGCGTACTATTGTTTGTACAGATGAACGTGGTACCTTCAGGCGTTTGGAAATTGCTCCCAAGGATGAACCAGACTTGTAGAGGTCTAATAAAAAATGATGTGGTCTTGACTGATTTCTTTTGATTTTCCCATGATGTCAAGCAAAGAGGCAGCGAGTTTGAAGGTAGGCCTTGAAATACATCCACAGGTTTACCTCCAATTGACTCAAATTATGTCAATTAGCCTATCAGAAGCTTCTAAAACCATGACATCATTTTCTGGAATTTTCCGAGCTGTTTAAAAGGCACAGTCAACTTAGTGTATGTAAACTTCTGACCCACTGGAATTGTGATACAGTGAATTATAAGTTAAATATCTGTCTGTAAACAATCGTTGGAAAAACTATTTGTGTCATGCACAAAGTAGATGTCCTAACTTACTTGCCAAAACTATAGCTTGTTAACAAGAACTTTGTGGAGTGGTTGAAACCTATGTGTATGTAAACTTACGACTTCAACTGTATATGTATGTATACAGTGGCAAGAAAAAGTATGTGATCCCTTTGGAATTAACTAGATTTCTGCATAAATTGGTAATAAAATGTGATCTTATCTTCAACTAAGTCACAACAATAGACAAACACAGTGTGCTTAAACTAATAACACATACATTGTTGTATTTTTCACATCTATTTAATACATAATTTAAACATTCACACTGTAAGTTGGAAAAAGTATGTGAACCCCCTAGGCTAATGACTTCTCCAAAAGCTAATTGGAGTCAAGAGTCAGCTAACCTGGAGTCCAATCAATGAGACGAGATTGGAGATGTTGGTTAGAGGTTACCTACCCTATAAAAACACTCACAAAATTTGATTTGGCTATTTACAAAAAGCATTGCCTGATGTGAACCATGCCTTGAAAAAAATATATTTCAGAAGACCTACGATTAAGAATTGTTGACATGCATTAAGCTGGAAAGGATTATAAAAGTATCTCTAAAAGCCTTGATGTCCATCAGTCCACGGCAAGACAAAATGTCTATAAATGGAGCAAGTTCAGCACTGTTGCTACCGTCCCTAGGAGTGGCCGTCCTGCAAAGATGACTGCAAGAGCACAGCGCAGAATGCTCAATGAGGTTAAGAATAATCCTAGACTGTCAGCTAAAGACTTACAGAAATCTCTGGAACATGCTAACATCTCTGTTGACGAGTCTACGATACACTAAACAAGAATGGTGTTAATGGGAGGACACCACGGAAGAAGCCACTGCTGTTAAAAAAAAAACATTGCTGCACGTCTGAAGTTCGCAATAGAGCACCTTGATGTTCCACAGCGCTACTGGCAAAATATTCTGTGGACAGATGAAACTAAAGTTGAGTTGTTTGGAAGGAACACACAACACTACGTGTGGAGAAAAAAAGGCACAGCACACCAACGTCAACCTCATCCCAACTGTAAAGTATGGTGGAGGGAGCATCATGGTTTGGGGCTGCAGGGCCTGGACTGCTTGCTATCATCAATGGAAAAATGAATTCCCCAAGTTTAGCCTTACGTTCTCTTGCAAAATGTCTTGATCTGTCTGCCAATTTAAGCTCAACTTAAGTTTGGTGATGCTACAGGACAACGACTTAAAACACAGAAGTAAATCAACAACAGAATGGCTTCAACAGAATAAAATACGCCTTCTGAAGTGGCCCAGTCAAAGACCTGACCTCAACCTGATTGAAATGCTGTGGCATGACCTCGAGAGTGGTTCACACCAGACACCCCAAGAATATTGCTGAACTGAAACAGTTTGTAAAGAGGAATGGACCAAAATTCCTCCTGACCGTTGTGCAGGTCTGATCCGCAACTACAGAAAACATTTGATTAAGGTTATTGCTGCCAAAGAAGGGTCAACCAGTTATTAAATCCAAGGGTTGATATACTTTTCCACCCTGCACTGTGAATGTTTACACGATGTGTTCAGTAAAGACATGAAAATGTATAATTGTTTGTGTGTTATTAGTTTAAGCAGACTGTTTGTCTATTGTTGATACTTAGATGAATCTCAGATCAAATGTTATGACCAATTTATACAGAAATCCAGGTAATTCCAAAGGGTTCATATACTTTTTCTTGCCACTGTGTGTAAATATATTATATTTTTGCAATATGTATTTATTTTATTTTTGCAATTCGTATGGTATCTTACAAATTTGTAAGTGGTTAAGAACCCGGACTTCATCTTTAAGGTTGATGTGCTCCAGCCTCTGCCATAACATACAGACTAAGTGGTGTATTCAACAGTTGACTACTCTAAATGTCTCGGGATGATACAACGGTCTGTCGACATGTCAATTAGCCTCTGCGTTAGCTTCCATACAAATCAACACCTACATGGTCGTTGGCACTCAAACTTCTTCAGATTGTTGAGGGATATGGAACTAAATGTTTCTAACTTTGTTATGTGGGCCTGTATGACAGCACTCTGTCTTGAATATCACTGAACAACTAAAACTTTAACAGAAAACCATACCACAGAATGGAGCGTCCCTCACTAGGGGCAAATATTATTTCCAGTATAGGAGAGATGTTTCTCTTACAAGTGCTGATTGGGGCTTGTAACACACATGGCTTGGACAGCAGACAAACAAGGCCTGCTGTGTGAACATAAACTAGAGGAGGAGTGATGGATGGTCTGTCTGTCAGACTGTTGCTGTGTGATTCAGCTGAGGAGATTTCCCACTGTGTCCACACACACCCAGCTCTTCTCTCTTTCAGATCCCACACTTCTCTCCATGGTCAAACCCAGACACACCACAGATGGTCAGACATATGCATAATGGAACATTGTGGCACATAGATATTGATGCATGATACAGAATTCAGTTTAAAATCTGGTGCAGTTCGGGGGTTACCTGTATGGTTCGTACAGTGGATGTAAATGTAAAGTCTCAAGACTCTTTGGAAACTGGCTGTCTTCTGGCAGTCCCAAAGACAGCCAGTCTACCTCACAGCCAGTCTACCACACAGCCCCCTCCCACCCACTACACTCCAGACATCCACTAATGTGCCACGTGTCATTTGATGACGGGAGGGAGACAAAAGAGAATAAAGCGAACAAGAGAACAAGCATCTTTCCAGGAAGGCCCTGAAGGGGTTCGGGGCCCTGAAAAACAAGGCTATTTTGAAGGTCGTTTAAAGAGCGTCAGACTGTGCTGCTCAGTGTGGGGGCTGTGAGCGAGCGCAGGGGGAGAGGCTGGGGCTGCACGGCGCTGAGGAGCTCATTCAGGAGCTCTCCCCGGTGCTCTTCATCAATCTCCCCCATCCGCCGAGAGCCTCCTCTGACCCACATAGCAAGCAGCTGCAGGGGGGTGCCTTTACTCCATTATTGATACCACTGCATTACACGATCACCACTTGCCTCAACCAACACAGCAGAGGAGTCACAAAGGTCAGAGGACCACAGGCAGACATTTGGCCTCTCACTGATATTCACAAAGTGTATTTTATTTGTGTATTTTAGTGTATTTTATTGTATTCCTCTTGTGTTACTATTTTTAAACTGCATTATTGGGAAAGGCTCGTAAGCAAGCATTTAACTATAAAGTCTACACCAGTTGCATGTGAGAAACAACATTTGATTTGATTTGACAAAACGCCCTTTGAGATCACTAGTACCATTTGTGGTTTCAATACACACCAGGTACAGATATGGTTCTGTTGAAAGCTTCATGGCTTAAATATTTTACAAAAAAAGGTTTTACACAACTAATGATGATGCAGATACATAGTTTAAAAGTAGTTAACACAAGGTCAAAACAACAGGAACTGTAAAAAATACAGTTGCTATTTGTGTCCAGTATCTTCAACAAAGTGAACTGATTGTGTATTGATGTACAAGAATACTTGTGAGTACTCAAAAGAGCCTCTATCTAAGCACAGCGTAAGTCTTATTTCCTTGGCAACAATGCCTGCAGCCATGCAGCTTGTGAGAGATTGGAGGTCTATCATCTCAGATGTTGTTATATAAACTGAGTGAGGAGAAAAACCTGCAAAAAACTGGGGGAAATTATACACATTTGGAAGAAAAGATTATTAGTTTTCACCTGGATAACTCCTACCCATTTGCACAACTCTGGTTAAACAAACAGGTGAAACGTGGCCGCAACATGATGTTTTGACGCTGGACCTCTCAGTGGCACTAGCATAATAAACTGTGAATTTCTGCTCCCCCAGTGAGCGAACAAGCATCTCTCACATTTTCCTGTGGTTAACACCAGGATGACAGAGGGCCGTGGTTGTAGCAGGGTGTTCCAGGGACACAGCGGGCTACTAGACCCCCTCTCTACCTGGAGCACTGACCTCTGCTAGACAGTTCAGGGGAGCCTCACAAAGCAGACAAATTCCTGAGCACACTCCTGGAGCAGCATGCTGTGCGTTTACTAAACAGACTGTGTCTGAGCAAAGTTAAGTCTGGGTACACTACATAGCCATCGCTCGCTGACAAAACTCTCCAATACATGTATATCCCTGTCACAACACTGCTAAAACTGTAATTACAAAGGAATTTACAAACTGTCAGCAAACAAAACATGCATGGTTATTGGTTTACTGCGCCATTGTCTAAACAAAGGCAGACAATATCA
Source organism: Brachymystax lenok tsinlingensis (assembly GCA_030435695.1). NCBI lineage: Eukaryota > Metazoa > Chordata > Actinopteri > Salmoniformes > Salmonidae > Brachymystax > Brachymystax lenok. Next base: position 26,627,147 of record CM059793.1, on the reverse strand, counting down.
CCTCCAAAGCTTTCTATGATCTTAGATTTTGACACTGAATAGGAGTGTGAGTGGAGGCTTTAGCTCTGAAACAATGGGATATTTGTTCTCGGCATACGCCTAAAATTTAGGCCAAGGTGTGAGAGGATAAACAGCAGTCTAAGCCATTCTAAGACTTGGCCATTGCATATAACAATTCAAATTTTCCCAAATGCAGGCATGGAATGATGTTCTGCTGGATGGAAATGAAGCTTATCTTATCATAAATGTATCATGCTATTGCTATGGACAGCCTCACTCCGATTCAAAGCTAGGGTTGCCTGACTTAAGGGTTGGCTTTGTTTCTTCTTCTTAACTGCTGCATTTCTTGCACAAACACTTTGATTAAAGTACTGGGACACATTACTCCCTCTGCGCGTGAATAGCAGGCTTTATCTGAAGTGCAGCAGCTGTGAACACATTAGCATATGTTCTGTGAGTCAGAATAAGACACCTTTGTTAAAGTGTTAAACCACTTATGCAATTTTACAGCCAAGAATGTGCTCCAGCTTTTTCCGAAAAAGTAGTTTCAGTTCATTATAAATAATCATAAGATGGAGATAAACTCGGAGCAGAGCATTGTAAAAGCAATGAAATAGGACACAATATGAGAAAGTTGGAAATCTTTCTTCTTTCTGGCAGACAGTACTATGTTGTTCCACTTGAACATTGTTTTACCTCAAGGTTAGGAAAACAGTTGGCTCCTTAGATGAGTTTTTTTTTACCTGGTAGTGAACTGTATTTCAAAGCCTTGGCTATCCAAGCAAAATGACAGTACAGTATCATGTAACAATACAAACACATAGTCTAAGCACTCAACACAAATACAACTTTAAATAATATGTTAAATGATATGTTAAACTATCCCTTTTCTTGGAAGGGTGTCTTCAATGTTTAACACAGTACTCCAAGTTCTGTATTCTATTCAAAGAACACATCTAAAGTTTTATGATTGGAGAAACCTTAGAGAATGTGGGTTGAGCCATGCAGGGGATCATATGAAGTGCTGAGGGGTGGATGTTTGTGGGTAAACTAACACAGGAAGCGGGGACATCTGTATGACTGAAAGTGAGGTGTTAGTTTGTGGCTCTGTCAAATAACCGTGACTTCCCTGTCAAACATGAGTATATGATAAGTCACTCTTACTGAAAATTATTAGACAAATTCCTAAAATATGTAAATTTGTGAAATTGTAAGATCTTACTGTCATGCTCCTTTCCGTTCCTTACGTTTTTACTTATAAACATGAGGGTTATGCTCATGTAATGGGTTATGCTCATGCTTGCAGCGTTTCAAAATGACAAATTAATTTACAAACTGCATGCCACATGATGCCAGAATCCTGAAACAATTAAACAGAGAAATCTGAGGGTAAATCAAAAACAAATTACCCTCCTTGATGAGATGTAAACGGGTTCAAATCTGTAAATGGTGCATGGCAATTAGATTAATTAGAAAATAAAACTCTTGATGGCGTGTAAGGTCTTTTCATCTTCGAGTCAGACCAATAAAGAGAATGTTGTTGTGAAAGCTGTCTCCATTACGTGACTCACACTACAAGTCTACAGGGATTTCTGTGTGCTGTTATGCACATACTGGGCACAGTGAGGTCATGTGGCTTGTCAGCTTGGTGTCTGTGTGGCAGAGAGCTCAGTGGACCACACCAGGTGGGGGGTGGCAAAGGGGCTGTTGAGAAGCAAAAATAGTGGTTTGACAACATCACAAACACAGAGGTGCTGCCTTATACCTACAGTGCAGCCTGGGGGAAATCAGCAGCAGTCCCTATTCACTTCTCTATTCTCCACAGAGGTATAGCACACTGTTAAGACACTAATAATCTCTTTTTGAGTCACTCATTGAGCTACGTTTCCAAGAACTGAATGCTACGTGATGATCACACTACCTTCAAAAGCAACATTAGAAAAAGACTGTCTGTCTGTGTGGTATTGCAACCTTTAATCACATGCTAGGGGTTTTCTGATTTCATTTGCAGCTGGGGGATGTGCAAGTGAAGTCAACAAGGTTGCCATGAGCCCCTTGAACTGTGAACCGGAAGAGTAAGTGCTTGCAGGAGATTGCAATGACAATGTCTAAAGGTGATGATTAATTAATTACAAGCAGAGAAAAACTATGGAAGTTACATAACTTTTCATATGCCTAATTGATCATTGACATACATGAAAACATTAACATTTAAAAAAAAAACTCTTAAGGATTGGCCCCTTTTTAAAAAAAATTGCCTAAAATGACATACCCAAATCGAACTGCCCTGAAGCAAGGATATGCATATTCTTGGTACCATTTGAAAGGAAACACTTTGAAGTTTGTGGAAATGTGGAAGGAATGTAGGAGAATATAACACAATAGATCTGGTATAAGATAATACAAAGAAAAAACCAACCGTTCTTTTGTATTTTTTTTTTATACAATCATCTTTGAAATACAAGAGAAAGCCCATAATGTATTATTCCTGCCCAGGTGCAATTTAGATTTTGGCCACTAGATGGCATCAGTGTATGTGCAAAGTGTTAGACTGATCCAATTAACCATTGCATTTCCAACATTTTGTATAAAGACTGCCCAAATGTGCCTAATTTGTTGATTAATAACTTTTCATGTTCAAAACTGTGCACTCTCCTCAAACAATAGCATGGTATTCTTTCACTGTAATAGCTACTGTAAATTGGACAGTGCAGTTAGATTAACAATAATTTAACCTTTCTGCCAATATCAGATATGTCTATGTCCTGGGAAATGTTCTTGTTACTTACATACTCATGCTAATCACATTAGCCTACGTTAGCTCAACCGTCCCACAGGAGACCCGCCAATCCTGAAGAAGTCAAACCGCAGTTCCCCTTTACAATTCCCTATGATTCCCTGGAAAGACCCAGAGAGGCCGGAGACCGCCCAGCATCTTCACACAAGACCTTGTTATGAATACAGCCTGGAGGCCAAACTCATTGTAGACTCACTGTAACATTGGCACTCACTGTGAAGCTACTAATTCCTCATCCAAGATGGCGTAGCAGTCAGACGTCTTTGTCCTTCGTCTTGTCATGTCCCTTTTATATATTTTTCTTTGCATATCTTTTTATATTTTTCTAAACCTCAACTTTAAAATACTCTCCTGCAACCCGCCTCACTCTCCTGCAACCCGCCTCGCTTTTTTTCTAAAGTATTTTTCTTTACCTCTGAACCGGAATTCCCCCAACAGAAGCTAGCCAGCTAACTAGCTACTAGCTTGTAGTCAGCTAACCACTGCTAGCGGTTATCAGCTAACCTTTAGCTCAGAAAGCTCTCGCCAGTTTGTACAACGCAATTCAAACCACAGCATACCGGACCTATTTTCTCTCCATATCCCCGGATTCCTACCGCAAGCTCTGAACCTCCTCACCTGGATCTTCGCAGCTAACGTCCCCTGAATGCTAGCTGTCTAGAGCACATGGGACTGTTAGCTTAAGAGGCCCATTGGCAAATTTCGAAGCTAGCCACTGCTAGCGGTCATCAGCTACCTTTAGCCTAGACAACTCTCACTAGTCTGCATAGCGCGACTCAAACCAGAGCAAATCAGACTTATTTTTCTCCATATCTCCGTATTCCTACCGCAAGCTCAGAACCTTTTTTCACCTGGATATCACAGCTAACGTCCCCTGAATGCCCATCCGCTAACCATGGCCCGCTAGCTGTTTAGAGCACATCGGACTGCTGGCTTAAGAGGCCCATCGGGCATATTACGAAGCTACTAGCTAGTAGTCAGCTAGCCACTGCTAGCGGTCATCAGCTACCTTTAGCCCGGACAACTCTCGCCAGTCTCAAACCAGAGCAAATCAGACACATTTCCATATCTCCGGTTCCTACCGCAAGCTCTGAACCTTTAAAAAAATAATATATAATTTTTCACCTGGATTATCGCAGCTAAAGTCCCCTGAATGCCCATCCGCTAGCCTGTTAGCCGCGGCCCCCTAGCTATCTAGAGCACATCGGACTGTTAGCTTAAGAGGCCCATCGGACAAACTCTTTGGCCACTATACCTATTTTGCCAATTGGCCTGGTTTACCACTCGGAGCCCTGCTGATCCGTCCACCGATGTAACAGCACGAGGGGGACACAACAGACTTTCCTCAGTCATAACATCCCTCTAAGGCCCTTCTGCTAGCTTGCTAGCCCTGGGCCTGCTAGCTGCCTGATGCCACGCACTGGACTCCTATGATCACCCGGCTGTGCATGCCTCTCCCTTACGTCAATATGCCTTGTCCATTGCTGTTTTGGTTAGTAACTATTGCTTTATTTCGCTGTAGAGCCTCTAGCACTGCTCAATACGCCTCAGTTAACAATTTAGTTCCACCTCCCACACACACAGTGACATCACCTGGTTTAAATGGTATTTCCAGAGACAATATCTCTTTCATTGTCACTCTATGCACAGGTTTACCCCCACTGTATCCACATCCTGCCATACCTTTGTCTGTACATTATGCCTTGAATCTATTCTACCCTGCCCAGAAATCTGCTCCTTTTACTCTCTGTTCTGAACGTACTAGACGACCAGTACTGTTAGCCTTTAGCCGTACCCTTATCCTACTCCTCCTCTGTTCCTCTGGTGATGTGGAGGTTAATCCAGGCCCTGCAGTGCCTAGCTCCACTTCCATTCCCCAGGCGCTCTCATTTGTTGACTTCTGTAACCGGAAAAGCCTTGGTTTCATGCATGTTAACATTAGATGCCTCCTCCCTAAGTTGGTTTTATTCACTGCCCTAGCACACTCTGCCAATCTGGATGTCCTAGCCGTGTCTGAATCCTGGCTTAGGAAGATCACCAAAAATGTCCATCCCTAACTATAACATTTTCCGACAAGATAGAACTGCCAAAGGGGGCGGAGTTGCAATCTACTGCAGAGATAGCCTGCAGAGTTCTGTCCTACTATCCAGGTCTATCCAGGTCTGTGCTCAAACAATTTGAGCTTCTACTTTGAAAAATCCACCTCTCCAGAAACAAGTCTCTTACTATTGCCACTTGCTATAGACCACCCTCTGCCCCCAGCTGTGCCCCGGACACCATATACGAACTGATTTCCCCCCATCTATCTTCAGAGCTCGTGCTGTTGGGACATGCTTAACACCCCGGCCATCCAATCTAAGCTTGATGCTCTGAATCTCACACAAATGATCAATGAACCTACCAGGCACAACCCAAAATCCGTAAACATCGGCACCCTCATAGATATCATCCTAACCAACCTGCCCTCTAAATACACCTCTGCTGTCTTCAACCACGATCTCAGCAATCACTGCCTCATTGCCTGCGTCCATAATGGGTCTGCGGTCAAACGACCACCCCTCATCACTGTCAAACGCTCCCTAAAACACTTCAGCGAGCAGGCCTTTGTAATCGACCTGGCCGGGTATCCTGGAAGGATATTGACCTCATGCCGTCAGTAGAGGATGCCTGGTTATTCTTTAAAAGTGCTTTCCTCACCATCTTAAAAAAGCATGACCCATTCAATTTTTTTTAACCAGGAATAGATATAGCCCTTGGTTCACTCCAGACCTGACTGCCCTTGACCAGCACAAAAACATCCTGTGGCGTACTGCATTAGCATCGAATAGCCCCCCCGACATGCAACTTTTCAGGGAAGTTAGGAACTAATATACACAGGCAGTTAGGAAAGCAAAGGCTAGCTTTTTCAAACAGAAATTTGCATCCTGTAGAACTAACTCCAAAAAGTTCTGGGACACTGTAAAGTCCATGGAGAATAAAAACACCTCCTCCCAGCTGCCCACTGCACTGAGACTTGGAAACACTGTCACCACCGATACACCCGCGATAATTGAGAATTTCAATAAGCATTTTTCTACTGCTGGCCATGCTTTCCAACTGGCTACCCCTAACCCGGTCAACAGCCCTGCACCCCTCACTGCAACTTGCCCAAGCCTCCCCCATTTCTCCTTCACCCAAATCCAGATAGCTGATGTTCTGAAAGAGCTGCAAAATCTGGACCCCTACAAATCAGCAGGGCTAGACAATCTGGACCCTCTCTTCTTAAAACTATCTGCCAAAATTGTTTCAACCCCTATTACTAGCTTGTTCAACCTCTCTTTCGTATCGTCTGAGATCCCCAAAGATTGGAAAGCTGCTGCGGTCATCCCCCTCTTCAAAGGGGGAGACACTCTAGACCCAAACTGCTACAGACCTATATCTATCCTACCCTGCCCCTCTAAGGTCTTCGAAAGCCAAGTTAACAAACAGATTACCGACCATTTCGAATCCCACCGTACCTTCCCTGCTATGCAATCTGGTTTCAGAGCTGGTCAAGGGTGCACCTCAGCCACGCTCAAGGTCCTAAACGATATCATAACCGCCATCGATAAGAGACATTACATTACTGTGCAGCCGTATTCATCGACCTGGCCAAGGCTTTCGACTCTGTCAATCACCACATTCTTATTGGCAGACTCAACAGCCTTGGTTTTTTAAATGATTGCCTCGCCTGGTTCACCAACTACTCCTCTGATAGAGTTCAGTGTGTAAAATCGGAGGGCCTGTTGTCCGGACCCCTGGCAGTTTCTATGGGGGTGCCACAGGGTTCAATTCTCGGCCTACTTTTTTCTCTGTATACATCAATGATGTCGCTCTTGCTGCTGGTGATTCTCTGATCCACCTCTACGCAGACGACACCATTCTGTATACTTCTGGCCCTTCTTTGGACACTGTGTTAACTAACCTCCAGACAAGCTTCAATGCTATACAACTCTCCTTCCTTGGCCTCCAACTGCTCTTAAATGCAAGTAAAACTAAATGCATGCTCTTCAACCGATCACTGCCCGCACCTGCCCGCCCGTCCAGCATCACTACTCTGCACGGTTCTGACTTAGAATATGTAGACAACTACAAATACCTAGGTGTCTTGTTAGACTGCAAACTCTCTTTCCAGACTCACATTAAGCATCTCCAATCCAAAATTAAATCTAGAATTGGCTTCCTATTTTGCAACAAAGTATCCTTCACTCATGCTGCCAAGCATACCCTCGTAAAACTGACCATCCTACCAATCCTCGACTTCGGCAACGTCATTTATAAAATAGCCTCCAACACCCTATTCAACAAATTGGATGCAGTCTATCACAGTGCCATCCGTTTTGTCACCAAAGTCCCATATACTACCCACCACTGCGACCTGTACGCTCTCATTGGCTGGCCCTCGCTTCATACTCATCGCCAAACCCACTGGCTCCAGGTCATCTACAAGTCTCTGCTAGGTAAAGCCCTTATCTCAGCTCACTGGTCACCATAGCAGCACCCACTCGTAGCACGCGCTCCAGCAGGTTTATCTCTCTGGTCACCCCCAAAGCCAATTCCTCCGTTGGCCGCCTTTCCTTCCAGTTCTCTGCTGCCAATGACTGGAACGAACTGCAAAAATCACTGAAGCTGGAGACTCCTATCTCCCTCACTAACTTTAAGCACCAGCTGTCATAGCAGCTCACAGATCACTGCACCTGTACATAGCCCATCTGTAAATAGCCCATCCAACTACCTCATCCCCATACTGTATTTATTTATTTATCTTGCTCCTTTGCACCCCAGTATCTCTATTTGCACATTCATCTTCTGCACATCTACCGTTCCAGTGTTTAATTGCTACATTGTAATTACTTCGCCACCTTGGCCTATTTATTGCCTTACCTCCCTTATCTTACCTCATTTGCACACACTGTATATAGACCTTTTTTTCCTACTGTATTATTGACTGTATGTTTTGTTACTTTTATGTGTAACTCTGTGTTGTTGTATGTGTCGAACTGCTGTGCTTGATCTTGGCCAGGTCGCAGTTGTAAATGAGAACTTGTTCTTAACTAGCCTACCTGGCTAAATAAAGGTGAAATAAAAAAAATTAAAAAATTAAAAATTAACTAACGGTGGGATTTGAAAGAAAAGGGGAGAGAGAGATCTGGAATGGTGTTTGGCCGGGGGAAGAAATTCAGAGCACACATACAAATGTAGAAGTCTGTGTCGTGGCTTCACTCCTCTGTCACTGGGTTCTGCTGTGAAAACAACGCCCCCCTCTGTCTCTCTTTCTCTCTCTCGCTTCCCCTCTGTCTCCACTGGACACCAGTGTGACATACCAGACCTTGTTCGTTAGAGCTTATTTTGACCCGCCGTTGCTAAATTAGGAATCCAGCGAGAGCAAACGGAGGGTGTCTGCCAAGGCAGAAGAAGAAGGCTCTGCTCAGGCCTGGGTTTGCTGAGGGCCCGTGCCAGCCCTGCCAGGTTCATTAAGACCCACTTGGGTTTCAGAAATAGAAGGCCAACAGGGACCCAAGCCAAACAGGACCCAGGACACCCCGGCCAAAAACTCACAGGATAAACAAACAAATCAACTGCTTTTCTTATGCACTGCCAGAGTCAACCGGCAGCAGCCACCTTAAGGAGCTATAATAAGTTATCTGCAAACAAGGTGAGCACTGCCGCAGGTTTAAACCTGGTGACAGGCACACACTGCCAACCTGATAGAGAATTTATTAAAATACAGACTCTCTCTAGAGACCAATTTCTTAAAGCAGCCACAGAGACATAACTTCTTGTTAGTTTTTGCATGGTTTTAAGGCAGAAATGTTCAGATGGATATTTATGAAAGGAAATGTACATTTCCTCATCTCTCATGCAGTTGGCATTATGTTTGATCTTTAAGTACGGAATAGGACATGGATTTCTATTTAGAAACATGTTTCTAAAACGCCACCCTGGAGATCAGTATGCTGAAGCAGAATGCCAACTACAGGTTGACGTTTATTGTCGTGAAGTAACATTTGCTATATCATAAGAACGAGCGTTTTGGTCTTAATTTAAGGTTAGAGTTAGACATTAGGGTTAGCAGTATAGTTACTGTTATGGTAAAGGTTAGGGTTAGTTATAAAATCAGATATTATGACTTTGTGGCTGTGCCAGACCACTCTGCAGAACTGCCTCCAGGGCAAGATTCATGACAATAGATTTTATTTAACCTTTATTTAAGCAGGGAGTCATGCTGAGACCACGGTCTCTTTCTCAGATGAACCCTGCATGAACACATCAATAAACAGCAATTACAATATACATATACAGTGCCTTCAGAAAGTATTCACACCCCTTGACTTTTTCCACATTTTGTTGTGTTACAGCCTGCATTTAATATTCATTACATTTAGATGTTTTGTCACTGGCTTACACAATACACCATAATGTCAAAGTGGAATAATGATTTTCAACATTTTTACACATTCATTAAAAATGAAAAGCTGAAATGTCTTGAGTCAATTAGTATTCAACCCATTCGCTATGGCAAGCCTAAACAAGTGCAGGAGTAAATATTTGCTTAACAAGTCACATAATAAGTTTCATGCACTCACTCTGTGTGCCATAATAGTGTTTAATATGATTTTTTTATGACTAACACATATCTGTACCCCACACATACAATTATTTGTAAGGTCCCTCAGTCGAGCAGGGATTTTCAAACAGTTTTCCAGTGCCTCGCAAAGGGCACCTATTGGAAGATGGGTAAAAAAAAAGCAGACATTGAATATCCCTTTGAGCATGGTGAAGTTATTTATTGCACTCTGGATGGTGTATCAATATACCCTGACACTACAAAGATACAGGCGTCCTTCCTAACTCAGTTGCTAGGGAGGAAGGAATCAACTCAATTTCACCATGAGGCCAATGGTGACTTCAAACCGTTACAGAGTTGAATGGCAGTGATAGGAGACAACTGAGGAATGCTTAAGACTGCAAAACAATGTGGCAAAGCAATTAACCTTCGTCCTGAATACAAAGTGTTATGTTTGGGGCAAATCCAATACAACACATTGCTGAGTACCACTCTCCATATTTTAAAGCATCATGTTATGGGTATGCTTGTAAACATTAAGGACTGGGGATTTGTTCAGGATAAAAAAAAGAAATGTAATGGAGCTAAGCACAGGCAAAATCTTAGAGGAAAGCCTCATTTGTCTGCTTTCCCCCAGATACTAGGAGATGAACTCATCTTTCAGCAGGACAATAACCTAAAACACAAGGCCAAATCTACACTGAAGTTGCTTACCAAGAAGACAGTGAATGTTCCTGAGTGGCTGAGTTACAGTTTTGACTTAAATCTACTTGAAAATATATGGCAAGACCTGAAAATGGTTGTCTAGCAATGATCAACGTCCAATTTGACAGAGCTTGAAGAATTTTGAAAATAATTGAGACTTACCCAGAAAGACTCAAAGGTGCTTCCACAAAGTATTGACTCAGGGGTGGGAACACTTATGTAAATTAGATATTTCTGTATTTCATTTTCAAAAAAATTTGCTATAATTTCTCAAAACATGTTTTCACTTTGTCGTGGGGTATTATGCGTAGATGGGTACATCTTTTAAATATTTAATCCATTTTGAATTCAATCTGTACACAACAAAATGTGGAATAAGTCAAGAGGCCGCTGCTCCCGAGTGGCGCAGCGGTCTAAGGCACTTCATCTCTGTGCTAGAGGCATCACTACAGACCCTGGTTTGATTCCAGGCTGTATCACAACTGGCCATGATTGGGAGTCCCATAGGGCGGTGCACAATTGGCCCAGCATCGTCCGGGTTTGGCCGTCAGTTAAATAAAGGTTAAATATTTATTTTTTTACAAAAATGAATACTTTCTGAAGGCACTGTATGTACACATTAATTACACATACATGAAAAGCAAACACAAAACACGAAAAGCAAAACACAATCATATGAAACGAACACTTTCTTCAGTAAAAAGGCCCTCTAACATCTGCTTAAATTAGAGGCACCAACCTGCATGAACAGGACGGTTCTCCAGCCATTAACTGACCTGTCTGACCTGCAGGACATTGTGCTCAGACAGAACTTGATACAGTTTACATCCGAGGGGCTTGTCCAGTACAGACATTTAACGAACATCCATAGAAGTAAAATATTTTCTTCTTTAGTAACCTTTAATAAGATTTTTTGATTACTGATAGAAATAGAGTTGACTTAGGTAAAGCACTGACTCAATCCCCAAGATAAAATAAGTTTCCATAATCTATCAGTGTCTAAAGCCAGTAGGCTATATCCCTTCAAAATATTGTTGAATTATCACAACGCACACCATATTCAAGGAGGCCACAGTGAAAATGGAAGTCATGTCTGGTACTTTACTGACATCTATTGGATCATTAGAGAACGTATCCAGCTCTCCAATACAGTCTATGGTCCAGAAGCCCCTATCATCAGGGAAGGAATAATGGTAGCATGTGTAGATTATTACAGGAATTTGAGAAAGAGGATGGTCATTGATTTAATCTGTCTTGATACAGTCAACTCAGAATAAATGCAACACCTTGAGACTGTTGTGACAGCATGGACTAAAACACAGACAGCAGGTAGAGTGTTGAGCTAGTAACTGAAAGGTCTCAAGTTTGAATCCCCCAAGCCAACAAGTTGAAAAACCTGTTGATGAGCACTTAACCCAAATTGCTCCAGAGTCGCGGTTGATAGTGGCAGGCCGTGACCCCATTCTCCGAGCCTGTCTCAGGGAAAGTGGGATATGCAAAGAAACACGTTTCCTATTAATACATATGTAAAATAGGACAAATAAGCACCCACCTTATTATTATTATAACACGTTATTAGAATGAAACTGTATACTGAAGCACATATCTGAAGTGCCCTTATTATAAGTAACTTCTATTGCAAAGCTGGCAATCCAAACTCTAGTAATGTTAAAGCTGCAATATGTAACTTTTTGGGTGACCTGACCAAATTCACATAGAAACCTGAGTTATAGATCTGTCATTCTCATTGAAAGCAAGTCTAAGAAGCGGTAGATCTGTGCGCTATTTCTATGCTTCCCGTTTTTGCGTCTTTTAATTTTGGTTTTGTACACCAGCCTAAAACAGCTGAAAATACAAGATTTTTGCAATTTAGATGGTACAACGATTCACTACACTTGTTTCTTTTGTCACACAAATTTAATTTAGGCGAACTATTATAATTTTTGTAACCAAGAAATGGAGGAGCGATTTCTGCATAGTGCACCTTTAAAACCCTAATTAATATAGGCTTACTGATATTGTGGCACTATTTTGTGTGTTGTTCACTGCTTTAAAAGCAACCCTAATAAAATAACATATTAGTTTGAATTCATTCAAGTTGCCTTTCTTTACATCTTCAGACAGCAAAAGAAAGGGATGTATTTGTACATGGAAAAATGTACAAATACACAGACCCAAAGACACTGGGGAACGATAATGGATAGGGATTCCTCTAACTGAATTTCCACTTGGCTGGAGCAAGCTTTTATTAAATGTCTCCATTGGAAAATGATTACCCCGTCCCATGTGGGACCACAGCAAGGTGAACTGTATATCCTTACACTCCGGGACAATTGACTATAAACCAATAAACCCACAAAGATCAGTCACATTAGAAATTAATGGAGTAGTCAAAGGAGCAATTTCCTCCTTCCCTAGTGTCCTTCAAAGATCCGAACCAAAATAAGGAATTTTATGAATCAAACAATAAGAAAGCATGTTATTTATTGCTGCTACTATGACAGTATGCCTACTGTAAAGTAGGTTATCAAAACAGAGGGGAGATAAAATGAGGAAGCTAGAAAAGCTACATTTTTCATAGGGGATTTAACAATAAGTAGACATGTCCTATGTAGCCATATGATACAACCACACCTTTTTGTATTATGAGGTGAGGTCCTCAGAGCTAGCACCAAAACACAGGTTCTTTACATCAGGGAGTGGTGCATGGGAATGAGGCAACAACATGGCATGTAACAACTTATTTTTCTACTGAGTTACACAAACAAATATGTTTGTCTTCAGCTCCAGGCACTTCGTTTTTTGTGTTGGGTATAAATTAGGCTTAAGGACTATGGGGCAGTAAGAGGGGTTTTGACAAACTGATGGCAAGTTTTGGATTTCTCTTGGTCTGGAAGCTCCCCCTCTTGGGATCTTTGGGACACACAAGCTTCTCCACCACGACAAGGTGGTGTCCCGCGGATAATATTTTTTAAAGTTGATTTGTCAGTGAGTGGACTGTGCCTGGCTGCCTTAGATTCCCCGAAGATCAAAGGTTGGGTCTAACCCGTCATTGGCTAAGCAACTTTCATGTCTGTATTTTGGTAGATTTTTAGGTTGACACTTAAAAGTCCTGAAATCCAGACCATTAGAGTCTTGTCGAAACCCAATATGTTGGAGTTGTTTGGAACACTGTGTTTAAAACAATGAGGGACAGTCAATTGGCACACATTTTACAATCGGCACACGGTCCACATTTGGCTAAAGGGTTATGGTCAAATAAGACTAGATGTAACATAGGACATGTAAATCCGTTACACTGAAATTAGTATGATATGTTACATTTAGTATGGTTACATAAGACAGAAGGTTACAAACCCAAAAGATGCGTGTTTGAATCTCATCATGGAAAACATTTGCATTTGAGCAACTTTTCAACTACATACAAATGTTTAGCTACTTTGCTACTACTAGCTAACCCTTCCCCTAACCTTAACCCTTTAGCCAACCCTTTAAACTAACTCCAAAGCTTAACTCTAACCTTAACCATAAGCCCTAGCCTAGCTAAAGTTAGCCAGCTGGCTAAAATTTGCATTAGCCACAACAAATTTAAATTTGTAACATATTGTACTTTTTTTTGCAAATTTGTAACATATTGTACATTTTGCAAATTTGTAACATATCATGTGAAATGGATGATGGACAACCACAAATTAATACAAACCATACAAAATGTAGCATATCATCCTAAATGCAGTGTCTTGGCTTTATGTACAAAATCATATGAAATGCTCTGAGACTAGGTTGCAGCCGTCTTTGACTTAATTAGTAAGATATATTTGAGTAAGTAGTAAGTCCCAGATAGTTCGCCATAGAACATACCAGAGGGGGGCATCGTTTACTACCTAAATTATTGACATCATCAGGTTACCACCAGTGTTTGGAATACATTGAGTTTGTCGACAAAACAGACCATGGGATGCCTTTTCACACATAGATTTATTTGTCAAAGGTCTGTGGTGGATCTGTGTAAACTGTGATTATATCAGAGACAGGTCTATAGCAGTGAATGTCATCTATTATTATAGTATTTATAAGTAGCAGCCAGGGAAACTAAATGTTCTCACTTTGATAGAACATTCCTATTTTTCTGCCTGACTGTGGCACTCTTTACCTGAATTGTTAGGATTTTCTTGTGATCACAAAAAAACAACTTATTTTGCTCAAATACTGATAGAATGAAATTGTGTTTTATTTGAAAAGATGGGCCTGGCTGAGAATAGAACATTCAGTTTTCTGCCTGAGTGTGACGCTGTTTACCACCATTTTCTAGATTATTTTGTGACCAAAACAAAACTATTTATTTTACTCAACTAGAGATTGAGAAGCTAGGCTTCCCAAAACTATTTATCTTTCGTATCTGTGTTTCACAGAAACAGCACCCTCTGTCTCTTTATATGTAGACCATCTATCTGATGCTGTCTGTTCAAAAAATTATATGATATTGTTGCCGCCCGTAGCATTGAATGCAAAGGAAGCCAGCAAGCATTTGGCCTCCCTTGATACATTTTTAAATAAAATAATAACCAATCAGCATAGAACTAAACTGAGCGAGCTCAACTGTGAATGGTCCTGGCACACCAAAAAGTCTCAAGGGGAATTCAGTTTGGATTTGGCTTCAAACCAATCACATCACAACAAAAAACAAACGTCATTGACAAAAAAAACTTGAATTGTTGCATCTTGTTGTGTTGCTGTCCTCCAGTGGCTGGCTAGCTAGCTAGCAAAAATTGTCTCTTTCCTAAATTAGCCGTGGATGGAGATAGAGATTTTACTTAATTCTCTGTACTGGCCAATGAATATAATTGTTCCCCTGGCCTGAGAGGATGGAAGTTCAATATGTAGCTAGATGTAGTAAGCTAATGTCAACTAGCTGGCTCATCACTGCCCATGAAAGGAAATTAGGCTAGCGAGCAAGCATTTTAGCCAGGACAACAAAAGCTAAAAGTGTGTACCCTACTCTATGACAGTCATAGACCATTTTGGCAACATGAAAGAGGGGAGGATGGCATTGATGAGTCAAAATGTTTTTTCTACTTTCACGCACACACACATAAATCAGTCCCATGGACAGCTACATCATATTTAGCTTATGTTGATTGGACTAAATTGTTTAGCATAGGTGATTTTATGATGTTGAAATGCTGTAGTTGAAATGGTACTGGAATAGTGGAGAATGCTATTGTTTTCCTTGCGACTTGCGGTAACACTCCTTGGTTCTAAATCAATAGTTGTTTACCCTTTACCCTGTTTCAGATGATGGTATTGATGTGAGCCATGACCAGCATTTCAAAGCATTTCATGGGTACAGATATGAGTGCTATGGGGTGGCAGGTGGCCTAGTGGGGTGGCAGGTGGCCTAGTGCATTGGCCAGTAACCGAAAGGTTCCTGGTTTGAATATCCAAGCGGACAAGGTGAAAAATCTGTCTATGTACCCTTGAGCAAAGCACTTAACCCTAATTTCCTACTATGGCTGACCCTGTAAAACAACACATTTCACTGCACCTATCTGGTGTATGTGACAATACAACATTTTATTTATTGTATCTTTTTGTCATTTCGACAGGTTACCTTGGCGTTCTTGGGCACAGGGACTATGGTGGTCTGCTTGAAACATGTAGGTATTACAGACTGGGTCAGGGAGAGGTTGAAAATGGCAGTGAAGACACTTCCCAGCTGGTCAGCGCAGGTAATCCGTCTGGCCCCGAGGCCTTGTGAATGTTAACCTGGTCTTACTACAGAGAGCGAAATCACACAGTAGCCCAGAACAGTGGGTGCTCTCATGCATGGTTCAGTGCTGCTTGCCTCATTACTTTAAGACATGAAGATCAGTCAATACGGAAAATGTCAAGAAAGATTCTTCAAGTGCCGTCGCAAAAAAACATCAAGCGCTGTGATGAAACTAGCTCTCATGAGGACTGCCAAAGGAATAGAAGACCCAGAGTTACCTCTGCTGCAGAGGATAAGTTCATTAGAGTTACCAGCCTCAGAAATTGCAGCCCAAATAAATGCTTCACAGAGTTCAAGTAACAGACACATCTCAACATCAACTGTTCAGAGGAGACTGTGTGAATCAAGCCTTCATGGTCGAATTGCTTCAAAAAGCTTGAAAGAAACAACTACTAAAGGACACCAATAAAAAGAAGACACTTTCTTGGGTCAAGAAACATGAGCAATGGACATTAGACTGGTGGAAATCTGCCCATTGGTCTGATGAGTACAAATTTGTGATTTTTGGTTCTAACCGCTGTGTCTTTGTGAGACGCAGAGTAGATGAAAGGATGATCTCTGCATGTGTGGTTCCCACCGTGAAGCATGGAGGAGGAGGTGTGATGGGGTGGGGGTGCTTTGCTGGTGACACTTTTGGTGATATATTTAGAGTTCAAGGCACACTTAACAAGCATGGCTACCACAGCATTCTGCAGCGATATGACATCCCATCTGGTTTGGACTTAGTGGGACCATCATTTGTTTTTCAACAGAACAATGACCGGGACAATGACCCAACACACCTCCAGGGTTTATGCTTTCATACAGTTTGTATCTCTGTATTCCAGCAAGTCAAATAAAGATGAGTGCAAACTGGAAGTGTGACTTCTTTCCCCAATAATTTCCTAAGGCTGAGGTATTTTGTCAGTCATCAGTTATTCCATACCAAGGCTAGATGGGGCAACACCACACATAACGGCAATGCAACTAATTAATCTCATTGGTATATGACTGTTCAGTCTATTGAATATTCCATCAATGAAAATATGGATTTCTTGGCTGAATAAAGGTTTTATTAAACCTTAGAAATTGACACAAACCTACACAATAAAGGAAGTTTGTCAAATAAAGTACGTTACTGCATATATTATAGTTATAGCCTCTCACTTTCATTTGCTTAACTTACAATAGGCAGGGTGGGGCTCAACAGGCAGGATGCATCCCAAAGGGTACCCTATTCCTATATCTTTTCCCTGTATAATGCACTACTTTCAAACAGAGCGCTATGAGCCCCGGTCAAAATTTGTGCACTATGTATAGGGAATAGGGTGCCATTGGGACACATTCCATCTGTTGATGAAGTCACCTGAAATCAATGGCTGCATAACAATTGTGCATCCCTCTCCTCATTAATTGCCAAGTATTGGATAGGTGTAAGAGTTGGCTTGAGCTACACTACATTACCATGTGGACATCTGCTCGTCGAACATCTCATTCCAAAATCATTGGCATTAATATGAAGTTGGTCCCCCCTTTGCTGTTATAACAGTCTCCACTCTTCTGGGAAGGCTTTCCATTAGATGTTGGAACATTGCTGAGGGGACTTGCTTCCATTCAGCCACAAGAGCATTAGCGAAGTCGGGCACTGATGTTGGGCGATCAGGCCTGGCTCGCAGTCAGCTTTCCAATTCATCCCAAAGGTGTTAAGTGGGGCGGGGGGCTCTGCGCAGGCCAGTCAAGTTCTTCCACACCGATCTCGACAAACCATTTCTGTATGGACCTCGCTTTGTGCACGGGGGCATTGTCATGCTGAAACAGGAAAGGGCCTTCCCAAAACTGTTGCCACAAAGTTGGAAGCACAGAATCATCTAGAATGTCATTGTATGCTGTAGCATTAAGATTTTCCTTCACTGGAACTAACGGGCCTAGCCCGAACCATGAAAAACAGCCTTAGACCATTATTCCTCCTCCACCAAACTTTACAGATGGCACTACGGGCCTAGCCCGGCCCTTTCCTGTTTCAGCATGACAATGATTTTTTTTAATTAAATCAATTCTATAATAAGGCTGTAGCGTAAAAAGATGTGGAAAAAAGGAAGCGGTCTGAATACTTTCCGAATGCACAAATGATGTGATCATATAGAAATGTAAGCAAGGTTTGAAATGAATATGTTTTAGGGAAATACTTTATCGGTTTGGGCTTCTTGCGTTCAATTTGCAGTCTACAAATTATTTGTAATTATGTTCCGGCCCACAGCTGAATCTAGTTATTGATCCCAGAGATCAAATGTAATGATTCAGTTAGCTCAGGCAATATGGTATTTTCTGCTTGGGTTTAGACCTGTAGTGTCATGGAAAGTCTTCACATTAGAAGTGAATTTAGTACTCTTAAAGTTGCAATTTTTTATGTCAACATCAAGCTTTCTCCCAGGCCTGTTGTGAAGTACAAAACTGGTGAGAGCGTGCGCAGCTGCAGGCCAGCTTTGGGTGGGGTTACTGCCCGTCCCACTCGTTCAGTGTCTGCTGGAGCAGCGGAGCAGGGGCTTGGAGGACAACACATCCCCATACCCTGCATCAATTGTTCATGATTCCCCTCAATGCTCTGGCTGTAAGAGCTAACCCTTGTGTACTTGGGACGCTTTTTGCACAAAACTGCATTGATCAGGCGGGTGATTTTAATGCAGGAAAACTGAAATCTGTTTTACCTCATTTCTACCAGCACCTGTGCAACTAGAGGCAAAATAACTCAAGATCACCTTTACTCCACACACATACTGTACACAGCTTTCTTTTCCCCTCCATTTTGGTCCGATGAAGCGGATGCTAAGCTACAGGACTCTTTCGCTAGCACAGACTGGAATATGTTCCGGGACTCATCCGATGGCATTGAGGAGTTTACCACATCAGTCACCAGCTTTATTAATAAGTGCATCGACGTCGTCCCCACATTTACCTTACATACATATCCCAACCAGAAGCCATGTATTACAGGCAACATCCACATTGAGCTAGAGCTGCCGCTTTCAAGAGCGTGACACTAACCCGGACACTTATAAGAAATCCTGACGAACCATCAAACAGGGAAAGCGTCAATACAGGACTAAGATCAAATACTACTACACAGGCTCTGACGCTCGTCAGATGTGGCAGGGCTTGCAAACTGCCACGGATTACAAAGGGTGCGTAATCTGGTAACCTGACTAAATGACCAACGCCCCGTAGCACTCACATCTGTAGCAATGAAATGCATTGAAAGGCTGGTCATGGCTCACATAAACACCATCTCAGACAGCCTGGACCCACTCCAATTCACATACCGCCACAACAGTGTCACAGATGATACAATCTCCATTGCACTCCACACTGCCCTCTTCCACCTGGACAAGAGGAACAGCTACATGAGAACGCTGTTCATTGACTATAGCTCAGTTCAACACCATAGAGTCCTCCAAGCTCATCACTAAGCTAAGGACCCTGGAACTGAACAACTCCCTCTGCAACTGGATCCTGGACTTCCTGACGGGATGCCCCCAGGTGGTGAGGGTAGGCAACAACACATCCGTCACGCTGACCCTGAACGTGGGGCCCTTCAAGGGTGTGTGCTCCCCTCCTATACTCCCTGTTCACCCACGACTGCACAACTACACCATCATTAAGTTTGGCGACGACACAACGGGGGTAGGCCTGATCACCGACAATGATGAGACAGCTTATAGGGAGGAGGTCAGAGACCTGGCAGTGTGGTGGCAGGACAACAACCTCTCCCTCAACGTCAGCAAGACAAAGAAGCTGACCGTGGACTACAGGAAATGGGTCTGAGCATGACCCCATTCACTTCGACAGGGCTGTAGTGGAGTGGGTAGAGAGCTTCAAGTTCCTCAGTGTCCACATCACTAAGGATCTATCATGGTCCAAACACAGTCATGAAGAGGGCACTACAACACCTCTGCCCCCACAGGAGGCTAAAAAGATTTTGCATGGGCCTTCAGTTATAAAAGTTATACAGCTGCAGAGCACTGCTTGGCATCCAACCGCAAGGCGCTACAGGCAACATTGTTTTAGCCACAATATATTAATGCCTTCCCACCCCTCTACACTCAAGAAGATGTGTTGTTACAACCAGCATGGTATTGATAGGGTTTGGGAGCTCTCACAGGAGACATTGGCTCAGGGAAAGATAGAGGTTGAGGTTTGGATACCTTCAACACAAACACAACCACTACATGAACATATGATAGCCCTGTCTGGGAGTTGTACTGACTTCACTGTTATGGATTTGTCCAAACATAATTTGAGTAATTAATGAATGCCTAACATTTGCTGTACAAGTCAATATTAATTACAAGACATGGCTGATACAAATGTGGTACCAATACATAGAATTGAATATAATGATCGTGGTAATTCTGAATATATACTCAGGTTGGAATAGTAGCATTAGTGTTTCAACTTGCAGGGAGCTGAGGTAGAAAGTATTTGGGGGTGAGGTCCTCCTTTTAAGGTTTTCATGACTGACAATTTGTTTACGCGATTTGTGAAATTGGAAAAATGTGCAGACTCTCGCTGGTGTGTAAGCTTGCTAAATCTCTGTTGTTGGATGATGACTCTGAACTTGGCCGGCTTCAATAGCATCATAGTCAATAGGACTGTAGTGTTGTGACCAGTGTGAATGTACCCACAAAAGCCTTGAACAATGAAACAAGCTTTTACACAGTTTCGGGTCCAGGTGGAGATTTTCCATTTAACTCATTGTAGAGGTACAACATGGGAGCGTGATGAGCACAATATTAAATACTGACCATAGTCACAGTATTATAGAGTTTATTTTGCCACCTGTACCTTGACATTGGACGTTCACATTTAAGGCGGCGATTATGGTTCTCATATCCCACTGACTGTTGCATTCCTATGGCTACTTGTCATGTTTTGCTCTCATATCTAGGTGAGGTAACAGTGAAAGAAAATTACAAAACGATTGTGTTATGTTCCAATGGGGCACCCTCAGCCTACCAAAGCACCATAGTCTAACAGAGCAGCTTTTCTGTATTCATTTTGCTGTATTTTCACCAGAATAGTTACTTTGCCGGCTTTGTGAACACTATAATTTTCCCTGTTTAAAAAGCAAACCTTCATAGGACAACTTACGTCAGCATTGGTCTGGTAAGCATTATTAAACAGAGGGCCGTGTGGGCTGCTTGGCAGGTCATGGCAAAATCTCAAATTACATTATTACTCTGCTCTGTGGACAGTGAATTCGAGTTCAGCTGCAGATGACATACTGCCTCATGTGCCAGGAAGCATGTGAGGATGTCATCGGCTGCTGGATGAGGGGATACAGTGGCATTGTCCACAGGTCTGTCTATTTGGGCAGGAAGGCATTACACTGGCCTGGGCAGTACACACACAAAGCTGCTCCTGCAGCCAACCATCCCAGCTGCCCTAAAAGGCTGCGCCGTTCTCTGGAATTTCTGATGCACAGCAGATGGGTGGAACATTCCCATTCCCATGTAGGCCAGCTCCTATCAAGTATTGTTCAAATAATCTGGCATCCATGGGAAAACTCAGAAAGAGATTTAGTACTACCGTCCACCACATCTATTCTACTGCAGTAACTATACACACTGATGTTTGATTTGTAGTAATTTATACCAGTATTATGGGGTAAATAATAGACAATTACTGTCGACACCAATCCCCTGCTTTACTGTGCAATGTCCATGTAGAGGGATTGATTAACAATGGGGAATTTTCCTGCTGCAGTGGGGGTACTGTAGTGTGGTATTGATACTGTATGTGTAAGATGCCTTCTGAGGAAGGCCACCTTCTGACAGTGGAGCTGAATTGAATTTAGACTCCATTAGAGCTTCTGAATCCTGTGGGGGAGTTGAGGCTGTTAGCAGGCTAGATTGATGGAGTCTGACTATTGTCCTTGCTGAGGATGATGCAAGTTTCCTCTCTGTTTTAGCCCCCTGCTAGCATCCCCAACCTCACCCGTAGTATTGTGGGGGAGGGTGTAAGACTGAAGGCCTATTGTACAGAGATTTAGAGCTGGTATTGTGTGCTGGTATTGAATGGCATAATATTAACCACCTACAGTACATGCTGCTCATATCAACGACACATGTACAGATTCTTGTATTTTTAACAATATTTTAGAATAGGGGCAATTTGACTGTTATCTTGATGTTTCATCATATTTCTGTTCACATCCACACAGCCTCTATAAGGGACTGTCTCTGGATTTTTTGCTGCTGCAGATGGATCACTGTGTTGCGACTACCAGGACAAATCTAATTTAGACATCCTGGTGTGGAGCTCTAGTGGAGTGTGGTTGCTCAGCAAGGTGCTGGAGTTGTTTGGCAGTGTCAGTAAGTCTACTTATAATGTGGCTCTGAGTGCAACACTCCTCAGTCTGCCCAGAGGAGAGACCAATAGAGACCTTCAACTAGTGACAAAGTAAACAGTGCTTTGTATGCGAATTCCCTATTATAGTCTGCACTCACTGCACCAGACTTCAGAGGCACCAGTCCGCTAGACACAGCCAGGCCTAGTTCGACATTCCTCTTCAGGCCCCACGCTTGGCCCAGCATCAGGCAGTAGCTCCGACTAATACACTGGGCCAAGCTCTCAACACTGCAACAGGCCTACAGAAAGGGCCAGGCTGCTAATGTTCTGCTTTACTCTTTCTCAGTGTGAGAGGTGAGAGGTGTGTGGGACTGCTGGAGGGTTGGGAGAGGTCAGGCCTGCTCTGTCTATAAGGACATGACTGCTATAGCACAGGCCCAAGGAAGGCTGGACAGAGCCATAGATCACCTCCAAAGTAAGGGACATATGAAATCTGGACACCGGCTTAAGATGGCACAAAACA
Organism: Brachymystax lenok tsinlingensis; assembly: GCA_030435695.1. Classification (NCBI taxonomy): domain Eukaryota; kingdom Metazoa; phylum Chordata; class Actinopteri; order Salmoniformes; family Salmonidae; genus Brachymystax; species Brachymystax lenok. The sequence continues at coordinate 26,604,442 of CM059793.1, read as the reverse complement.
GCAACACACAACATTACTATATTAATATTACACACATACTGACCATATTATCTTAAGATGAGCTTGGGGCTGTTTGAATACTTCTGAGACCTGTCACTGACTAATGTTCCCCTCAGTCCTTAGTGTGATCTGTATTATTTCATGTGGGTGTTTCTTGTACAGGCTCATGACATCTGCACTCCCTGTTCACCCACGACTGCGTGGCCAAGCACGACTCAAACACCATCATTAAGTTTGCAGACGACACAACAGTGGTAGGCCTGATCCCCGACAACGATGAGACAGCCTATAGGGTGGTGAGAGACCTGGCGGTGTGGTGCCAGGACAACAACCTCTCCCTCAATATGAACAACACAAAATAGTTGATTGTGGACTACAGGAAAAGGAGGGCCGAGCACGCCCCCATTCACATAGACAGGGCTGTAGTGTAGCGGGTCGTGAGCTTTATGTTCCTTGGTGTCCACATCACTAACAAACTATCATGGTCCAAACACACCAAGACAGTCATGAAGAGGGCACAACAACACCTTTTCCCCGTCAGCAGACTGAAAAGATTGGTCCTCAGATCCTCAAAAAGTTCTACAGAAGCACCATTGAGAGTATCTTGACTGGTTGCATCACTGCCTGATATGGTAACTGCTTGGCATCTAACCACAAGGCGCTACAGAGGGTAGTGCGTATGGCCCAGTACATCACTGGGGCCAAGCATCCTGCCATCCAGGACCTCTATACCAGGCTGTGTCATAGGAAGGCCTAAAAATTGTCCAAGACTCCAGCCACCCTAGTCATAGACCCTTCACTCCACTACTGCCCGGCAAGCGGTACCAGAGTGCCAGGTTTAGGTCCAAAAAGGCTCCTTAACAGCTTCTACCCCCAAGCCATAAGACTGATACAATCAAATGGCTACCCCGACTATTTGCATTGACCCCCTTTTTTACACTGCTGCTACTGTTTGTCTATGCAGACACTTTACCCCTACCTACATAAACTCAGCAAAAAAAAAAAACGTCCTCTCACTGTCAACTGCATTTATTTTCAGCAAAATTAACATGTGTAAATATTTGTATGAACATAAGATTCAACAACAGACATAAACTGAACAAGTTCCACAGACGTGACTAACAGAAATTGAATAATGTGTCCCTGAACAAAGGGGGGGGGGGGGTCCATCTCCTAATCATGGACTGCACCAGATTTGCCAGTTCTTGCTGTGAGATGTTTGGCCAGCCGGGATGTCCTTGTCCCATCGCGCTCTAGCAACTCCTGTGGTGGGCCGGTCGCCAGGTGTACAGTGTTTCCTCCGACACATTGGTGCGGCTGGCTTCCGGGTTAAGAGGGCATTGTGTCAAGAAGCAGTGCGGCTTGGTTGGGCTGTGTGTGTTTCGGCGGACGCACGGCTCTCAACCTTCACCTCTCCCGAGTCCATACGGGGAGTTGCAGCGATGGGACAAGACTAACTACCAATAGGATACCACGAAATTTATGAGAAAAAGGGATACATTTAAATTGTTTATAATCTGCATTATTGGTTAAGGGCTTGTAAGTAAACATTTCACAGTAAGGTCTACACTTGTTGTATTCAGCGCATGTGACAAATACAATTATTTGATTATATGAGCAACAGTATATGAACTGCTACCAGGAATTATCAGCTACAGAAATGTGCATGTAGTGGAGGGTTGGACAAACTACTTAACACAATTGTATGCAGACCGAACAAGCAAACAAACAATACACACAGTATGTTGAAGATCATAAGTGATTGTGATCCTCCATCTGTGAGTACATATAGAGCTTCCTGGGCCCACAGGATGCAGTCACTCAACATTCAGGATGACTACCTTCACTGCCTCCTCCTCCTTACAGGGAAGCAAGAGGCCAGTCTCACATACACACGCACCCCAATAGACCCAACACCACTGGTCTAACCCCATTAACAGCATGTGTTACATTCCCCAGCAACAAAACCAAATAATCTTTCTCAAACAGAAGGGGAAACCAAAGTCACTGACAATCAAAAAACAGGTGGGTTTTTAAGAGAGGTTCTGAAAGACACTCACGGGGTGTCCACTGAAAGTTGCTAGTAACAACAACTGGAACCTAAGACACCCACCATGAGTACCCACTAAATTTGCCCAAGAAGAGGCAAAAAGGAAACTAAAACCAAACTTACAGACAGAAAGGAAACCAAAAAGTTAAGTTAAAAACAAAAACAGGGAAGCTCAGATAAAGGATTGTTTGTCTAGACATCACAATAGGGCACACCAACCAAAGGTGTTAACCCTTCACATCTCTCAAGACAACTGGAGCACAGGGCCAGCCACTCTTAAATAGCACCTGGGCCAACACAGGTGAAAAACACATTCCCACTAACGAGATGGCAACCAACACAGGTGTAACACATACTGACAAACGAGGTGACACCAATCGGCGTGCCCTATGTGCTAACGAGCTATACATGCTAAAGTCCAACCTCAAAACATAAATGGAAAAACCAAAACCTGTAACACATGGCTTCCAGGTGTTTACAGCATCACAGACTCTGTTCTGCCGTTCTGAGAAGTTTGACGTTCTCAACTGGAATGTACTATGTTAGAGGTGTATAGAGATCCAGAGGGAGTCACTGCCCCCCTGTCCTGAGGTGGCTGTCACCCTGCATCTGATTGGAGGGTTGGAGATGACGCAGGTTAACACTGGCAACATACACCCCATTCACTTCTGTTGCCCAACACTGATTTAAGGTGGTTTGAGGATCTCTGGGCAATATTCTGTAAATTACGTAGTAGGGCAGGCACAATTATATTTAATACTTTTCCATCAATTCTGTATTACTGTTCAGTTGGATAGACTATATTTTCAGCTTGGGAAAAATTTAAATGTTGTGCTTAAGTGGGGTTCTGTCTCACCCACGTATAGAATATTGACCTTTCTTATTGCCAAGCTATTTGAGAGGGCTCTGCTAAAGGCCAGGAGTCACAGGGAGTGGCACCCTAACATGAATACACCACTGAGAGTATGTTTATGAAGTACACTTATTTACACACACACACAGAGTCCCTGTCATTGTGAAAGCAGCTATTTCCACCAAGGTCTCTAAGGCTCTGTGCCTTGAGAGTAACATATGCTAATCCAGGCTCAGCCAGTCAATCTCTGGTGTAAAATGTCATACAGAATGACATTGTGCTGCTTTTTCTTTGGACACAGCCAGACAGAGTGATGGGCCTGGGGAGGGTGGATGGAGAGTAGGTCATTTCTGACTGCTGTCAGTTAAAGGACCACTGACCCCAATTAGGATGGCAAGCCATTACGTCATTCTAAGCCAAAAGTGAAATTCCTAAATATGTCTCTGTATATGGATAGAATGTGAGTAGTATATGATAACATTCACTCAGTTAGCAAACAAGTGACAAAAAGTTGCATTACAAGTTCCTTGTCAACATCATTGTTGTTATATTCCAATCATGTTTGATTTATAAAAGACACAGTCAATGCTTATAGCAAATACCCATCATCAATATTTATATACAAAGTATGATGCACATGCACATTGACACTTTCTTCGTCCTGGACTTGTGACCTCAGTCTCTCCGTCCCCAGAAAGACACTGAAATAGCCTAGTTCAGTGGGATTTCAGAGTACTGGTAAGAACATGCTTGTAAATTAAGGAGCCTCGTTGCTATGTTGCTTTGTTATTGTATCCAAGTGCAAAGGGGGTCCAAGTATCCCAGAGTGAATCAGAGCTCTCACACTCTGCTGCTCGTCGTCAGGACGGGACTTATAACCTTTCTGAATTACCCCTGACAGATGACGTGCAGTGATATCATGTTCTTCCTCCAGTAAATCATGACAACAGCTGCTCTATGGAGCCATGATGTTCAATTTAGGATTCTGGATGGGATCAAAGATGATTTGACAGAGGGAAAAATACATGAAAGCTGGCAGTGAGAGTTGTTCTTATCCTAAACCTTTTCCTCTATAGGGGCTACCAAGGAAACCTGACTCCAACATGACATGTTGATGAAAAGGGAAAGCAATGGCTTACACACACACTTGTAGTTTTCCTCCATCTTGTAGTCCTTCCATTAAATAATGCAGCAGGTAGAACTGATAAAAACATGAATCAAGGCTATCTGTAAAACCCTGAGTCCTTTACTCTGACTCTTCCATCACTAGGCAAGAAACATTGAGCACTCACATTCCTTGGTTTCACAAAGTTCTGTTCACATCCTGTGATTTATGTTGATTGTGAAAATGTTGAATATTCTTTGTTGTTGCTTCATCAAACTTGTGTGTGTGACACCAACAACATAGTGTTTTGGGTACATGGCTACTGTATATTCAGTAAATATGCCCTGACAACATAAATAAACAAATAGACGTGGTCATGGCATTCTTATTTTAATTGATTGAAGGCAAGTCATTCTGGAATGGAAGATGCCCATCACTGCTACTTGTGTTAGCAGTGATCGGCCAGTAAACCAGTATAAACCAGAGCAGATGTCAGGGTTATTAATGTTTGGTCCTACAAATACCCTGAGATGAGCCGGTCTGTGCTGGTCAGTGTCTATTCACTGGGGTGAGTGAGACAGACTAGCGTTAACTGAACCCTGTTTACAGGACGAGTTATTTCTGGATGGGAAGAGCTCTACAGAACTTGACAGTAAGTGTTTTGTTACCCCTCAGCTGTCTGAGTGTAGATCTAACTTTTCATATCGTTTGTAGACAAGAACAATCCATCAGCCTCCCTACTTTTTGTCATACATTTCACAAAAAAGCACTGTATTCACTGAGTGCTTTGAACTTTAATCTCACGTTGTGCACAAATTATTATCTTCTCCTATTTAAAACCACGTCTTACCCTACAGTGAACCTAGCCCATCCTTGTCCTTGTTCCAGTGTCTGGACATTCAGAGTGTCCTGTATGGTCCTCCGCATAAGACAAAAGCCACGCAGAAGACAGTGGAAGCAACTTATAGTGTCTTAGCGCCATATTAGCGTCATATAATCGTTTACAGTACTGTATTTTTTTCCAGGGCACCCAAGGTTGCTGGGAGACGGAGGGAGGGCAGCCTGAAAACAAGGCCTCCTATCTGTGCAGTCCTACTTTCCTATAGCAAGGCAGGAGGAAAAATATCTGACTCCTAACATGCCATCAGAGCTGAGCTGGATGAATGGGCTTGGGCCCACTAAAAAAATAGATACCTTCCCTTTGTCGCAAGTAGAAATCAGATACATTTGAAGTGGACCAAGAAGACCCCTGACAATCATCTCTGTTTTCATTGTCCATTTTCTGAGAAATTGGTGTCAGGCTGTTGTTAAGACCCCGCAGACAGAACTCTTCAGAATGAAGTGGCAGAGGGTTCTATGGCTCAGAGAAGAGCTGCAGCAGAGCACTATCTGTCCTTTCCATTCCTCTCTGTGCATACAATGAAGAGATTCCATGTTATGTTTGCTGTACTTAACTGTACCAATGTTGTTGATTTTGTAAAATAAATGACCAGAGGCTTATTAATAAAGACTCAAACTCAGGAAAACACACTTGAGTAGTACTTTAATTGTTTTTGCAATATGAACTGGTGTTTAAACAATGGTTGAAAAGATTCTGACAATTCACCCATCTTCCATAAATGAAGAACAATGTAGGCTAATTCATGAAGCACTTACTTTCAATAAGTGAATTACACCAATCAGTGATGAGGGTAGCACACCCCTTTTTAACCATAAAAAATGGAGGCATAAAAGGCTCTTGGGCACCACAAGTGTATTAAAATCAAATCAAATTATATTGGTCACATACACATGGTTAGCAGATGTTATTGTGAGTATAGCAAAATGCAACACGGCACATTGGATAGTTTGGAGATTTAAATTAACCTCCAATGTTTTGTGTCAAAAAGGATTGCTTTTCGACAATGTTCTTAAGCCCAAAATTAACCTACAATATATGTGTATTGATCAAACTGTGTTTATGTTATATTCACACACTAAAGAGATGTTTAAGGACTTGCACTGTGAAAGGCCACCTGTTTTCTAATGTATCAGGGCACTTAAGTGCAAGTGCAACCAGGTGCGTCATGCACCCCATAAATCTGAAAGGGCACAAAATATGTGAGGATGGATTTATTTCTTCAGCTTCATCAAGAGCCATAATCATTATGCTTTATTATATGTAAAAAAAAAAAAAAAAACGTTTTTTTTTTCTGCATATCTAAGAGTACGCCTTGAGCTGTCTGTATCCTCCTGACTGAAGAAACTTAATATGCTTCTCTGAAAAAAATCTGGGTAAAAGTTCGAAAGGAATGTGTGTCTTATTTTGTACATTAAGTTATTGTTTGATTTTCTAAAGTCTACCAACCTTGCCAGCAGGCATGCCAGCTAAGATAGTTAGACAAGCTAGCTACTCTAACTTGATTGATAGCCTGACATGTCTTCTTGGTAGCTAGTTAGGAGGTTGGAAACCTATCTGGGCTAGCTAAAGCCAACTTCCTAAAATTGTATTAGTATTAAAGAGAAAAAACAACCCCCTATGGGCATGATGCCTCTGAGTGCAACAAACTATTATCAGTTATAAATCTTTCAACTCTAAAGTGCTCTACTTTAACTAATTTGCATTTAGCTTAGTCGCAATAGCATTTGTAAAGCAATGATATTGAAATTCCACGCTATAATCTGTTATCGCAAGACAAGGAAGCATAATGTGAATTGCCTGTGTTCGGTGTTTCTGCACTGTTGCCTAGGAGAACTCTAAAGCACCTTATTGAGAAAAAAGAAAAGGGCTGGTGGGGTGAAGCCATATCGGAGGTCTTTTTTATTTTGCACACGCAGTCACACACACACACTCAAACTCACACACACACACACACGCACACTCACACATACACACAGGCAGTGATACTAAGCTGGTACTCTGTTCCTAAAATAGCCACAGTTGTGCACACACTAACATGCTGTCTAGACCGGACATGCGCTTGCGTCCGTGTGTGCCATCACACGCATATTGATTTTGTACATCCACACCAGACGCGATCCAAGACACACAGGTTGAAATATAACTCTGAACCAAATATATTAATTTGGCTAGCTAGCTTGCTGTTGCTAGCTAATTTGTCCTGGGATATAAACATTGGGTTGTTATTTCACCTGAAATGCACAAGGTCCTTTTTTTCTGGATCTTTGTAAAATGTTGACCCATTTGAGTGTTCTCTACTGTTCTCTCGACATTTAATCCACGGATAAAAGGGGAAACCTAGTTAGTTTCTAGTAATCTCTCCTCCTTCAGTAGTAGTAGTAGTAGTAGTAGTAGTAGTAGTAGTAGTAGTAGTAGTTGTTTTCTTCTTCTTTGTGAACTTTATATGTCGATTGGCAACCAACTTTAAGGTGCATTACCACCACCAACTGGACTGGAGTGTGGACCTCAGTTCATCTTTCAAACACCCAAGTGGGTTTACACTCCAAAAAAAACAATGAGGAGATGGGAGAGGTGGGACCTGCAGCGCATCAAGCATAAAAAAATAGAACCAATTTATATTTTAGCGCCTGGCTACGCCGACGCTCGTTGACGCGAGCAAGCAGTTTAGATTAAAGGTTTGAAAAACATGTTCAGTACCAGTCAAAGGTTTGGACACACCTACTCATTCAAGGGTTTTCATTTATTTGTACTTTTTTTTACATTGTAGAATAATAGTGAAGACATCAAAACTATGAAATAACACATATGGAATCATGTAGTAACCAAAAAAGTATTAAACAAATACAAATATATTTTAGATTCTTCAAAGTAGCCACCCTTTGCCTTGATGACAGCTTTGCACACTCTTGGCGCTCTCAACCAGCTTCATGAGGTAACCACCTGGAATGCATTTCAACTAACAGTTGTGCCTTGTTAAAAGTTAATTTGTGGAATTTCTTTCCTTCTTAATGAGTTTGAGCCAATCAGTTGTGTTGTGACAAGGTAGGACGGGTATACAGAAGATAGCCCTATTTGGCAAAAGACCAAGTCCATATTATGGCAAGAACAGCTCAAATAAGCAAAGAGAAATGACAGCCCATCATTACTTTAAGACATGAAGGTCAGTCAATATGGAACATTTGAAAAAAAAAAAAAGTTTCTTCAAGTGCAGTTGCAAAAACCATCAAAAGCTATGTTGAAACTGGCTCTCATGAGGACCGCCACAGGAAACGAAGACCCAGAGTTACCTCTGCTGTAGAGGATGTTCATTAGAGTTAACTGCACCTCAGATTGCAGCCCAAATAAATGCTTCACAGAGTTCAAGTAACAGACACATCTCAACATCAACTGTTCGGAGAAGACTATGTGAATCAGGGCTTCATGGTCAAATTGCTGCAAAGAAACCACTACTGAAGGACACCAATAAGAAGACACTTGCTTGGGCCAAGAAACACGAGCAATGTACATTATACCAGTGGAAATCTGTTCTTTGGTCTGATGAGTCCAAATTTGAGATTTTTGGTCCAACCGCCATGTCTTTGTGATACGCAGAGTAGGGGAATGGATGATCTCCCCATGTGTGATTCCCACCGTGAAGCATGGAGGAGGTGTGATGATGTGGGGGTGCTTTGCTGGTGACACTGTCTGTGATTTATTTAGAATTCAAGGCACAATGAACCAGCATGGCTACCATCTGGTTTGCGCTTAGTGGGACTATCATTTGTTTTTCAACAGGACAATGACCCAACACACCTCCAGCCTGTGAAAGGGCTATTTGACCAAGAAGGAGAGTGATGGAGTGCTGCATCAGATGACCTGGCCTCCACAATCGCCTGACCTTAACTCAATTGAGATGGTTTGGGATGAGTTGGACCTCAGAGTGAAGGAAAAGCTGCCAACAAGTGCTCAGCATATGTGGGAACTCCTTCAAGACTGTTGGAAAAGCATTCCACATGAAGCTGGTTGAGAGAATGCCAAAAGTGTGCAAAGCTGTCATCAAGGAAAAGGGTGGCTATTTGAAGAATCTCAAATATAAAATATGTATTATTATTAAATAATATTTTGATTTGTTTAACACTTTTTGTGTTACTACATGATTCCATATGTGTTATTTCATAGTTTTGATGTCTTCTCTATTATTCTACAATTGTAAAAATAAAGAAAAACCCTTGAATGAGGAGGTGTGTCCAAACTTTTGACTGGTACTGTATGTGTATATTTATTTTGCAACACTCGAGCATGCAACGCAAGCAGTGTGGTAAGCATGTACAGTAAGGTCTAGATTCAACCAGATCAAGAGTTAACCGATAGCAGACACTCTCACAAAGTGGAGGTGTTGGAAGTGGTTTTGGAGGTGGAACTGCATTGGAGCGGTAAAATCAGTTAGCAGCTGCTCTTGCAATCATTGTCTCGAAGCCACACAACCACTCGCGTTAAGATGTTCAGAATGAGAAAGTGTAGGCTATATAGAAATAATTGGCAATGTCCTCTTTAGGTATAGTGCCGGGAGCTACTTGTGGATTTGACAGCTCTAATGCAGTTCCACTTCCGACACCGTCAAAACAACCGCTATGTGGATGTCGGCTAAAGCGGATCTGATTGACTATAGCCCTGACTCACCTCTAAGCCAAGGTGAATCCTGACACTGGTCACCAACACAACATGGCTCAAGCCGAGGGAATTCATATGTACTGTGGTTTACTGAAATTACACTGAACAAAAATATAAACGCAACATGTAAAGTGTTTTATATTTTATGAGCTGAAATAAAAGCTCCCAGAAATGTTCCATACGCACAAAAAGCTTATTTTTCTCAAATATTGTGCACAAATTTGTTTTACATCCCTGTTTGTGAGCATTTCTCCTTTCCAAGACAATCCTTTCACCTGACAGGTGTGGCATATCAAGAAGCTGATTAAACAGCATGATCATTACACAGGCGCACCTTGTGTGGGGACAATTAAAGGCCACTCTAAAATGTGCAGTTTGGTCACACAATGCCACAGATGTCTCAAGTTTTGAGGAATCTTGCAATTGGCATGCTGACTGCAGGAATATCCACCAGAGCTGTTGCCAGAGAATTGAATGTTCATTTCTCTACCATAAGCCGCCTCCAACATTGTTTTAGAGAATTTGACAATACTTCCAACCATCCTCACAACCGCAGACCACGTGTAACCTCGCCTGCCCAGGACCACCATATCCGGCTTATTCACATGTGGGATAGTCTTGAGACCAGCCACCCGGACAGCTGATAAAACTGTGGGTTTGCACAATCGAAGAATTTCTGCACAAACTGTCAGAAATCATCTCAGGGAACCTCATCTGTGTGCTCGTCTTACTCAACAGGGTCTTGACTTGACTGCAGTTCGGCATCGTAACTGACTTCAGTAGGCAAATGCTCACCTTCGATAGTCACTGGCACGCTGGAGAAGTGTGTTCTTCACGGATGAATCCTAGTCTCAACTGTACCACGCAGATGTATGGCGTCATGTAGGCGAGCGGTTTGCTGATATCCACGTTGTGAAGAAACTGCCCCATGGTGGAGGTGGGGCTATGATTTGGGCAGATATAAGCTACGGACAACGAACAAAATTGCATTTTATCGGTGGTAATTTGAATGCACAGATATACAGTGACGAAATCCTGAGGCCCATTGTCCTGCCATTCATCCGCCGCCATCACCTCAGCAGGTTTCAGCATGATAGTGCACGGCCCCATGTCGCAAGGATCTGTACACAATTTCTGGAAGCAGAAAATGGCCCAGTTCTTCCATGGACTGCATCCTCACCAGACAAGTCACCCATTGAGCATGTTTGGGATGCTCCGGATCGACGCGTACGACAGTGTGTTCCAGTTCCCGCCAATATCCAGCAACTTCGCACAGCCATTGAAAAGGAGTGGGACAACATTCTGAACATGTGTCGCGCTGCGTGAGGCAAATGGTGGTCACACCAGATACTGACTGGTTTTCTGATCCACGCCCCTACCTTTTTTTAAGGTATATGTGACAAACAGATGCATATCTGTATTCCCAGTCATGTGAAATCCATAGATTAAGGCCTAATTAATGTATTTAAATTGACTGATTTCTTTATATGAACTGTAACTCAGTAAAATCTTTGAAATTGTTGCATGTTGTGTTTATGTTTTTGTTCAGTGTAGATGTACAGGTCTTTCCTCAGACATTAAACATATGCTTATCTCCAGATTCTCTCTAGTTGTCTGTCTCTACTTTCCTTAAGTTCACTCCACCTTGTTTACAGTCTGTCTGTCTTTCTACCAGTGCCTCTACAAGCAGAGAAAAACACCTCTCTTTGGAATTCAAGATGGTTGGATTTCTTCTTGCCCCTCTAAAGCCATTTACAGGTAAAAATACCATGGTGAGGGAACCAGAAGGATAAACTATAAAACACTTTTGAGGGTACAATTTTTTAAGTTTTGTAACTTAATAGTAATGTCAAACATGTAGAAAACGTTTAGTGGTTTTGCTAAGTGGTGATCAGAATCACTCGATGTCACCCAATCTGGTTTATAATTGCTTTGGATTTTTTTTTATAATTGCTTTGGATTTTCATTTTTTTCTTTCCAATTCAAATGATTAATAGCGAGTAGATTTAATTTGACAAGACATGATACACATACTTTTGTGCCCTGTCATAAACACATTAAAATATAGCCATCATTAGCATTGTATTGGAGGATTTCCCTTATTAACCACAGGAACTCCCTCAGTAACAAACCACTAGCTTTAAATGTGGTTAAAAATAACATGGCATTACAGGAAAGAAACAATAGGTATAATTTTTTTTCTTCCTAGCTACATACTGTAAATGTTGAACATGTTTTAAGACTGCAACATTAACCATAACAATGGAGGATATATATTAGCATCGTTCCATATTTGGTTATAGTATCTCAGGCAAAAAGAGAGCCCTATTCTGTGGTACAAGTTAGTACAAAAATATAGCAGGAAATTAATATAACATATTCTTAAAAAGAAGCAGAGAGACATTTGAAAATGGGTAACAAATGCTATTAAAACTTTTTTTTTATATATGCAGTGGCTATAATTTGTACTCTTATCACAATTGTAGGCATAGCAATTTATGAATCACGTCTAATAACGTCACCTTACAGTTCGTTGCAACTGATTGACTGGTGTGTGACTTAATATGGGGAGTATTATAATAAAAATCTCTCATTTGAATCAGAACTCATCTTCATTAGATTCAAGATAGACTGTGGCAACTCTTTTCTTATGAGTGACCTTCAGTGGGGGATCCTGTCCTTGGCCATTATTTACATCCATCTGGAAGGTGAATGACTTCTCTGATTGCCCCAGCTTGATGTGATTCTCAGTGACATCAGTTGAGGACTCTCCTCCCTGTCCCTCACTGCTAGTCACCCAGCACATCTCCTTTGTGTCCAAGGTGTATCCTCCCTCTGCTCCAAGGTTGGGGTTGGAGGAGCATAGAGCCGCCATGATCTGCTTCTCAGATACATCATCCCCCTGCTGCCCCAGCTGCCCAGAGTCCTCCAGAGTTGTTGAGCTCTTGAGCTCTGCCACAATAGTCGTGGTTCCGTTGTCAGAGGACTGGTGTACTTTTTTTATGTCCACAGATATGTTCTGAGGACTATCACTGCCGCCTCTTGTGAGGAGAGCCAACTCTTCTTTCAGGCTCCCTGGCACTGTTCCTTGGAGCTGCTCTAGGGCTCCCCTCAGCTGCTCTTTGGGGTGCAGAGTTTCCTCTCTCAGGTATCCAAGCATTGACTCCTGCACTGTGGGGGAGACACGGATGGTCTCCTCTTCAATGATGCACTCTGAGTAACTTTTTTGGGCAAAGGAGAGGTCATCTTTCATGTACTGGCTGTCCGATGCAGGTCTGTAACTTTCGCTTTCCTCAACAAAAATTCTGTTCTTTGAGACTTCCCCCTCCTGGTAGTACATTTCATCTGAAAAGTCGTCCACCACTTGTCCACCACTGAAAGGTCGTCCACCATGTCCATATGATGCTATGCCATCACCCTCCTCAGGCTCTGACAGATTGCCATCAGGTGTGGAGACTAAATACTCTTGAGACTCTTGGTTGTGGCTGTAGTATGGAGATTCACTATCTCTGAAGTCTTCCTGGACCTTCACAGATCCACCATTACTGCCATAGCTTGCTGCTGTCATGGAGGTTTTCATTACTTCAGCACCACTCTCATGGTATTTGGTGCCGTGAGGGTCATTCTCTAGTTCTTCAATCTGAAAGAACATTGAAGAGGGCTGGGAGAACTTGGGTGTGGACTTCTCCTCAAACTCGTACTCCTCGTCACTGTAACCCTCGACTGGTTCCTCGATGATATCCACATTGACAGACTTGTTTTCCATGTCCTCTCCTCCATGCAGCCCAAGGCTGAGCAGGTTCTGAATCATGTTTCCTGTTGCAGTGCCCTTGATATCCTCCAGTGACACGTGTTTCACTCCCTTGCTGAGAAGTTCCTCCAGTGCAAAGTCCTCTGACATATCCAGCTCCTCCTGCACCTTGGACTCCAGGATAATCTGTGTCTTTGTTGACCCGTCCTCCCTCTCCGTTTTCTCCACATGGTAAGTGATCTTGGAGTCTGGAGATGAGCTGCAGACCTTTCGATCCAAACCAGCAGGTTTCATGACCTTCTCGATGAGTTCCTCCATAGACACAGAGTCTAGGACCATCTTATCACTTGTCGTGGTTGCTGTAATGCTGCCATCTTTGGCATGCATCTTGACATTCTGAAGACCAAATGCATCTCTTCTCACCTCTCTTTCAACATGCCTGTCTTCCTTTTTTTTGCTGTCCTCCTCTGTGTTTCTGCTAAGACTCATCATTGGTGGTGACACTATTCTCACTGATTTGGGGTCAGCAGTGGGTGAGGCAATGGGACTGGACATGTTTGCTGTGCCTCGAGAATGGTCAAGAGAATCCTTAGCTGAGTGTTGTGACACCTCTTTGATTCTCACACTCCTCTCCTCCACAACTTTCTTCTGAGCATCTATATTATTCTTGTCCGTACTCTGGGCCACAGGTTTAACGATAGTGGAGGAAGAGCTTGAGGATGCTGACTGGGATTTAATGAATGAGACCATATCCCTTCTGGCGATAGGAATGACCCTGGAAGGACTGGTGCGACTATATTGAAATGGAACAGGTGATCTTCTCAAGCTTGAGGTTGGCTCCATGTATTTCACATCCAGATGTTTCCTTACATCCTGTCTGGTTGATGTGGAAACTCTTGGTTTGTAGTGTTGTGGAGGCATCATCTTAATATCTGAGGTAGAGAGTGAAGCACCAAATGAATGCTGTTATAAATTGGGAAATGTCTATCACTGCATATACACTGAGTACACAAAACATTATGGACACCTTCCTAATATTAAGTTTCAGCCCCCCTTTTGCCCTCAGAACTGCCTCATTTCATCAGGGCATGGACTCTACAAGGTGCCGAAAGTGTTCAACAGGGATGCTGGCCAATGTTGACGCCAATGCTTTCCACAGTTGTGTCAAATTGGCTGGATGTCCTTTGGGTGGTGGACCATTCTTGATACACACAGGAAACCAATGAGCGTGAAAAACCCATCAGCATTGCAGTTCTTGGCACAAACCAGTACTCCTAGTTTCTACTATCATACCCCTTTCAAAGGCACTTAAATCTTTTGTCTGCCCATTCACAATCCATATCTAAATTGCCTCAAGGCTTTGAAATCTTTATTTAACCTGTCTCCTCCCCTTCATCTACACTGATTGAAGTGGATTTAACAAGTGACATCAATAAGGGATCCTAGCTTTCACCTGGGTTCACCTGGTCAGTCTATGTCATGGAAAGAGAAGATGTCCATAATGTTGTGTACACTCAGTGTTTATACAGGTAACTGACAAAATCATGGAAATATGAGGATACAAAGTATATTGAAAGCTAATGATTCCACACAGATGTGGTTCCTCAGTTAATTAAGCAATTAACATCCTATCATGCTTAGGGTCATGTTTAAAAACTGCAGGGCGGGCCATTATTTTGGCTACCATACTATGTCCCTATAGGATGCCAATGCCCCCATCCACAGGGCACGAGTGGTCACTGAATGGTTTGATAAGCATGAAAACAAACCATATGCCATGGCCATCTCAGTCACCAGATATCAACCCAATTTAACACTGTTCTGGGTCGTGGTGGCCCAAAGTCCTATTAAGACACGTTATGTTGATGTTTCCTTTATTTTGGCAATTACCTGTATATACAGTAAGTTTGTAGAATTGAGTAAAACAAATAAATGCTACCAAAAGGATGTAAGCAATATAAAAAAAATGTAAAGCAAATTTACTCTCAAATGTATAGTAACGCAAACATCCCAGCCGAAAGTATGACTTATTTGAAAGTAATGTACAATACCTATGACTCTTTCTCTTGACTGCAGATGTTGCTGATGCTCTCCTTCAATAAGTGCCCTATAGAGAAACAAAAACAAAAGGGCATTAAAACCAAGGGTACATACATGGCAATTAAATTATTTGATTTGTATTCTTAGGGCAATATTGCTTCTTCAAAATTAAGCAATGGTTTGTTTTCACACAAATACAATCACCTCACAGGAGGATGCTGATCTTTCTGCCCTGCCATCTCAAACCTCAAATCAAACACAGAGGTAGGCTAACAAACGATGAACACAACCCATGGATCTGGCCATATACAGAAAAGAGCAGAGGTCAACAACAACACTTTACCACAACAGGCCAAAAGACATCTAACAACAAACATACTGTACCAGAAAGGTTGAACAGCTCACCTACCTCGGCAAAGCAATGGCTCCACAAAATAAACGTTGGAAAACAAAAGCTACCTTATGAGACTTCGCTGAAGCTATAACCCCTGTGAAAGTCCCTGGTGTGTCTCCCGAAAGGCTGACCTAAAAATAACCGCTACAATGCGCTGCTGTCTGCTCTCTACTATGGATTCTAATGTGTACACAGGCACGCACACTAAGAGACAGACCATCTTTCCCGTTAACTCTTCAATTAAGAAATGTTTTCCAAATATTTTAAACAAAGTGCAGATGTACCAGCCTAAGTAGGCTTACAAGAGAGCTCCATACACAGCCTATGGAGACCAGGAAATATTATGTAAATAATATCCTTTATATAGGCCACAGACCAGATGACACAAATAGAGACCCCAGAAGAGACCAAAAAGAGATTAGTGTTTGTATTAGATTTCTGAATTAAGCAATAATACATGAGAAGCTATGTGTTATGACATTTTTATCATGGCTGTGATGTGGTCATAGCCACAAGGCGAAGCATGGTAAAGACATGGATATCAGACATGGTAAAGGGCTCCCGAGTGGCGCAGCAGTCTAGGGCACTGCATCTCAGTGCTTTAGGCGTCACTACAGACACCCTGGTTAGATTCCAGGCTGTATCACATCTGGCTGTGATTGGGAGTCCCATTGGGCGGAGCACAATTGGCCCAGTGTTGTCTGAGTTTGGCCGGTATTGGCAGTCATTGTAAATAAGAATTTGTTCTTAACTGACTTAACTAGTTAAATAAAGGTTACATTTAAAACAAATAAAATAAAGCAGGATAACAGGTGTGAAGCAAGTGAGTAATGACATGGCTATTTCATCTTAAATGCCATTGCTTGATATGACCATGTGCATGGATTGTACTAGTGTTGTGGGACAATAATATTGAAGTGTTCTTGAAGTGATCCAATGTGAAATTTAGTGACATGGTATTAGTCTGGCATTGCCATATCAGGGCTCAACAAGACATCTCACAAATCACTTTTAATACTTTTTTTTAACAGAGATATAAATATCTAATATTTCCTGTTCACCTAAGACCAAACTGTTTAGGTCTTGGCTGTTTACAAATGAGCAAAATATCCCTACAGATATCACACTGTGGATAACATTAGGAGTTAATATTGAGAAAGGCTGTCTGGAGGAATGCCAAGTGCCCCTGCCAAATGGGAGGGCAGCAGAGCAGTTGCTTTGCAGCTACAGTGAAGGGCGAAATCACTATAAATATATTTCAAGACCAACAACACTGCAGCATCGAAGGGTCAGTGTTGGGCCTAACATGACATAATCAAATAAAATCACATTTCTGGTTCGACAGGCAAAACCGATGTATTACTATACTGTAAATGCTGCTTTGTAATTCAACTTTTAAGCTGCAATAATAAACTGACTGTATTCACAAAAGCACTACACCACAATTCTCTCAGCATTTCCTCGGAATCAGCATTTTCAGCCACCTCCACTGATTTCCAAAGATACTGTAGCAAAAAGGAGCACTACACAAGCTCTAACCCATGAGGCAGAATAATGTAACATTACATTTTTAACTGTGCTTGGATCATGTGGGAAGTAAGGTTGTTAGTACTATGTCTTGGTAACTACTGTTGGTTGCATAACAGCAATCTCTGCTAAAAGAAGAAGACCTACCTGTAGTAAGCCACCTCCATGCCCAGATCCATCTTGACCTGCAGCAGCTGCTGGTGGTCTCTGAACTTTTCTGCCATGGTGTTGGCCAACATTTCCCGCTCCCGCTCCAACTTATCAATAATCACCTGCAAAGAGACAATGGAATGTAATTGTGAGCATGTGCTTTGTCTTCTATCCTGTCATACATTTTTCTCAAATACTGTTATGAGACTATAATTATAGGGTCGGTCTATATGGATTACATATCAATACATTTATTACATTTCTCATTACATATTGCATTATCAGATGTAGGGAATTAAGATGAGAGATGGTACCCTGAATACAAATATAAACATGTCTTTCAGGCCACAATTTACTGTCCAGATTTGTCCCTCTAAGGTACCCATATGATCATTCATTGTACTGTGTCAGTTTCAATAAGGTATTTTGGTTCACCATCTAACCCTCTTCGTTTCTCCCTCAGTAGGTAACCGATCCAATTGTATTGAGTGTTACAGGTGAACGTGGCACTGCTGTTTGTGTTGTGCACCTGTTTTAAAGGCCCTTGAGACACCTTTCCTAGTCACCTCTCATTTAAAGGATAAGCAGGATGAACTGGCTGAATCATGGGTGATCCCTCAAACGCATAGACTAAACAGCTAGGTAAACAACTGTCCCTTGAAGTCTAGTCTGATGCTCACATATGGCATATGGCCGGGCTCCCCAACTGGCAGCCCGCAGGCGGAATTTGGCCCGCGGGTGGTTTTATTTGGTTTTCTGAGCGAACAATAATAATACAAAAAAACGTTTGTTTTTGGAAATGAAAAAACTCTAGGAAATCCGCTCCTAGTGATTTTAATTTAATAAAGAGACGTCATCCTATACAAATATAAGCAAGGTTTGAAATTATTATGTTTTAGTCAAATATTATATCTGTTTGAGCTTCTTGCGGTCAATTTGCAGTCTACAAATTATTTGTAATTATGTTTTCCGGCCCCCTGACCATCCGCTCAAGAAAAAAATCGGCCCCCCGGCTGAATCTAGTTGATGATCCCTGACTAATGGCATCCCACTGAATGAGTGTCAGGTTAAATTTCAAACCCATTTCCAGGAATTTGAAGATTATTTTGAACAATTACTTGAGAGTTTATGACAACATTACGCATGATGTACCTTGAAATTATTTTGGAAATGGGAGTAAAATGATTGATCTGCTTGGTAGGGCTCCATCGTTAGTAGGATACTGAGGATTAGTCTCTGTGACAGCTAATTGGTTTAAGTGGCTGGTACTGCTAACAGCCGTAATATGTTTGGCCATTCAATCCTTTTAGTCTGGCCTGAAACACTGAACTGGTGCAGAATGCATTTTCTCTGTAGTTATGAGGGAAGTTATGGGCCTTCCACCAACCTGGGGTTGCCATTTTAATGGCACAGGCCTGTAAATCAAAGCTGCTGAGATTATTTTCAAGATTTATTGGCTTCAAAACCATCGACCGAGTGTTGATATCATCTATAAGAGGCTGATCCCAGTGGATGGATGGTAGGCAGTGGGTGTGATACAACCAAATGTCACTCCTAACTGTGGTCCCAACAGGCCTGCCAGGGAACAGGTGCAGGTTGATAGTTTATATGGAGTAGTTGTTCTCATTTAGAATTGCAAAGTAGTACAAGGCCCCTCCAAGTAGGAAACTGATACTTCACAATGAGGTGTGGCTCATGTATCAATTTCTCAGTTCCTGCAGTAACCTCTGCTCCTCTTTTTAATTCCTGTGGGCCAATGTGATTTAAGTACAAGTGCAAATATATGCACATTTTGTGTAGTTAAGCATAACTTTGAAGCATACTGTGAACATTATCATTGAAGAAATATCTGATCAATAAATTCAGTCATATAGTGAAATTTCATAGCAGTATAATTTGTTATAAGGAGGTAAAGGATCCATCTCATTCATCATAATAATTATGCATCATAATATAAAATATGATAATGAGCAATAACTAAAAAAACGATGTTTGAGACTGCAGCAATTGAATTTACTATGAAGTAACAATAAAGCTTTCTCTTAAAATAGGGGGTGTGGCACCTAGAGGAGGCAGTCAGCTCTGATGGAAAGGCTGTGCGATCTGTGCGCAGCACACATGTAGAAATGCATGCATTTCATGATCCATGAACAGAACCAAAAATAACACACATTTATGCATTGTTATGACTTTTGTATATTACTGGTGTCTAAACATGGGATGCAAACCCTTTTTGCTGACCTGATACTGGGTGATGTCCACGTGGAAGTTCTCCTGCATGTCTATGAGCTGTTCCTCCAGGTGTATTTGAATCTGACCTTGCTTTTCAGCCTCTTTACGTAATTTGTCAAACTCTGAGGCATACTGCATCTTTTCCCTTTGGAGATCATCCAGCCTCGTCTGGTCTGCTTTGATCGATTCCTCCATATCTTCGACCTTGATTCGATACATTTCTAAGGTGTCCGTCCATCCTTCGGACAGGCTGAGGGCATAATGTTGCATCTCTTCCATCGAGACCGCCGTAGGAACATGGTACTTTTGAGTAACAATAGGTCGTGAATGCACCTGGCTCCGGAGCTTGGTCATTTCTTGTCTGTGTGCATCCTCAATGAATTTGTACTCGTTCTCAAGCTGGAACAGACGTTCTTCAAGTTCCCCATTGGTCTGTTGAGCTTTATGAAGCTGCTTCTCGCAACCCTTTAGCTCTCCACCTATGTCTTTGCATACCACCTGCTCCTCACAACACATCAACTGTAACATCTGAAACTCTTGCCAAAGCTTCTCTCGTTCCGTCTCGGCTCGGGACTTTTCGGAAGATAGTTGCCCCACCATTCTCCTCAGGTCCCGCATTTCGGCCATACATTGGTTGTCCCATTCCACTGTCTTCTCTTGTCTTCTCTTGTTTATTTCAGTTATGAGGATTGCATTGTCATGCTCCAACTGCATTGTTCTTGACAGGTACTGGCCCAGTCTGTTGTTGAGCTCCTGTAATTGATGTTTTTCGGCTTCAACGCTTCTCCTGAATTGTAACATCTTGTCATTTACAAATGTTACTCTTTCACTTCTTTATATTTCAGTACGGAGAAAATGTTGTTCTGGTCTTATTTGCGAGTGCGTCTGGGAGCAGAGCAGAGCTGAGCTGTGACGCAACTCAGCATGAGGGCTTGACTTGTTAAGTGCAGAAGGTGGGCGGAGGCTTAATCATGGCTTCCAGCGGCCGTTATCCTGGCAGATGTTAGTGGGTTGAAAATCTTCTTTGCTTTTCCTATGGTGGGCTATAGCTCCACCAAGTGGAGAGAAATGTACGATGCAACCGTGAACCCGTTCCAACAGAGACAGTTGACTACACCCTACAAATAAAATTAAAAAAAAATATTTATTTTTTAAAACAAACTATTATTGATTACACTTCACAGATATAAATGTTATTCATTGGTAGGGATTCTAATTTCTGCACGTACAAAATATTTCTGACTCGTCTGCCTGCTTAAAATGGAGAGTATCAGTCGCGCGTAATGGACGCAAATGAAGTCTCCGTGGTGTTAACTGGTCTGTGTTACTTTTAAAGTTTTATTTCGAAGTTATATTAGGCTGTTGTATGTTTTATTGACACCTAAGCAAATGTGGGCTTCTGCTATGTAGGCTATTGTTTGGCTACTGGAATGGAAAGCGCTGGTGTTCCCATTTGTACAGTTCTGTTTTATTTTTGATCAGGGTTCGGACCTTTCAGAGAGTACTTGGTAAATCCTAGTTGGCAGGCAGCTCAGGTAATGTAACATGTTGGGTATCTCAATTGAATGTGTACATTTAATTCAATACATTTAATTATTGTGCAAACTACATATATCATGTCCTGCATTTGCAATAGGGTTTGGAGAAGGTTGGACTGGGAGAGAACATTAATATCTACATTAAAGAGGTACCAGTAAGCTACATCAAATCACAGCAGGTGATAGTTGGCATGTGGGAAGCTGTTAACCCAAAGGTAAATATGCATACCATCTTTACCTGTGTCTATACTGCTTTTCAGCCCCATTACTGTACTGTACTCACATGTAAAGGTTGACTTACTGACTTTTCTCTGTGATTCCAAGTTTGCCATACACCTTGGAATAGCCCCAGGCTCCAGAGGCATCTCTCTGGAGCAGACAGGCAAGAACCATGGTTACAGAGATAGAGATGTGTGTGCCTTTTGTCCTGTTAATCATTGCTGCATTGAGGGAGGACCAGATAGACTAGACTCAATCATAGACATGAGGTCCCTCTCCAAGGACCTCAAACAAATGGGTCTGGATGTCATCTACTCAAGGGACGCAGGAAGGTAGGGTTCCATATATCCCAGATATACTGTACATTAATAGGAAAGACAATGATTTGTAAGTTATTCTCTCTTATCCAGGTACCTGTGTGATTTTGTGTATTACTGCTCTCTGCACCATGGCCATGGGAGGGCAGCCTTCATCCATGTGCCAGCCTCAGGCAGCCTGGCCACTCCTGACAGACTGGTGCCACTGCTGCAGACTGTCATTCAGGCCATGCTCAACCAGCTGGACGCCCTACAAACAGCCGAAGACCACATGACAACTGTCTCCAAGACTCCCGAAGACCCAACCATGGCTACCTCAGGCATAGTGCACTCAGGAGATGACCCTTGACCAGTTAGATCATGCCACTCGTATTGTTACTATTCATACTGTATCAATGTGTTGTAAACAGTAAGTCATTCTGCTAAATATACAAGAATGGAATATAGTCAGGTATGTTGAGATGTGGATAATGTATAACTCATAAGCAATCAGTCATGACAACAAGTCATCTTTCTCATTCACTTTTTTTATTCAAATTTTAAGAAAAAAATACAAGAAATTCTCATAGATACACATTAAGAGAATGGCATGTCAAAAATACACCATCTCAACTATACGTGTGAAAAACCAGGAGGCCTCAGATACAGAACTTGCAAAAAGACAGAGTCTAGCCGAGCTGTTTAACCAAATCTATTTGCCTATCATTGAATTGACACAGAGATTCAGATTTAGTGAAAGTATAAGTAAATAAAAACTAAGTAAAATCTTCTCAGTAGATCAAGGCCCCTTTTTGAAGTTGTCGGAATGCAAAGCAGAACAACAGTGCCTGAAGAATTATACAAATTAACCTCAAGCTCATTATTGCGATTTGATTGCATGGATGCAACTTCTATAAACCTGAGGTTTGCATATAGAACATTCTGAAGAAAATACAATTACAATTATATTAATGATAATTGAAATGCAACCTTTTCAGTCAATCTTATCTCATGTTTGCAAATTGGCAATGCAAAAAGAAACCATTTCTCTACTGTAAACAACTCTTCTTAAAACTCTAGTCATGCTATTTACTCTCTGCCATGACTACCCCGTAATCTAATGGACATGTCTGTCCTATTTATGTCCATGTATCTACTTGAGTTGTGGTTATAATAGGTATGTAACCTTCTGGTAACTAAGGAACACAGCCAGCATTCCAAGAAAACAGATAATCACTTCGCCAACAGGCCAACCCTTTAACCAATTTTGATAACTGAAAAAAATAAGAAATAAATATCACATTTCTCTATCTTTTATCATTACAGACACCAACACTTGAAACACTACATCTAAATGTGAAACACTCCCATCCACTATACTGTACTCAACAACAGAAGCACAGGGCCCTTGTTAAAAAGGTGATCTGAATTATTTCTTAAAAATCTGGTAGTATATATATATATAAAGCCATTTGTTTCTGCCAATGTGCCATTCATCCAACCAAGTCTCTTTTGCTGCACCCCCAGCCTAAAAAAAAGTATAACTTCAGAATATTGAACACGTAAGCCTTCCAGGTTTTGTTGACATGTGAACCAAAAACCTTTCTCCATCCCGCTCCATAAACGTAAATCAGAATCATGTTTATATGCCCTCAACTCCACTTGAGGTCTAAATCCAACCATGCCATCTCAACTACACTTCCATTGATATTGGCCCAGTCTTGGAGGATTTAGACCCACAGATTGAGACACCCTTTTTTGAAGCAGCGCCATTATCAGCAGCAGTAGAATAGAGAAAGCAGAGGGTGCAGTCTTAAGACTAATCACAATGAAGAGGACAATGAAGGGACATTAACATCAACTACCTCAACATCTGAGTCTATTCACAGGTTAAGTCTATTCCAAGCCAATTGGAATGGTTTAAAAAATCTTAACAGGGGACAAAAAAAATACTACAATATTTGAAAGTGGGAGCTTTGTAGGTGCTATTCAGAAAGGTTAGTCATTAGGAGCAGGTGGATAGGATGGAGAGATTAGATGATGAAGGAGTACAGAAGAACCAACAGTGTCCTGTCTGTCAGATGCATGAGGAGGTGGAGCAGCAGCAGACGGCTGTAGATGTTCTTTCTACAGTTGGTCTGCTTTGAGACATCCCTACCAGGACAGAGTATGTGGTGTCTTAACCTGTTTTGCCTACTCCATATTGACCTAGTATCTCTCTAATGCCGGTTATTTCCACACTCAAATGCTCCTAGCAACATAAGGGACAAAGCTTATTTTCGTAGATGTAGCACTGACTTTGAGAACGTGTGGGGCTATTGAGTGTAGGAGTATGTGATTATGGTTTATGTTGTTTTCACTAAGAGGGTTTCACAGAAACAAGTGCCGTCATTCTTACTTGAGGGGAAATCAGTACTTTACATAGGATATTAGCAATGACCATTTTTACAAGAGAAAATGTGTAAGCTGAAACCAGAAGCCAGTGTTGGCAAACATTCTACAGGAGTTGTTTCGATGTCAGTAGTGGTCTAATTATCCAGAATTCAGGCTAAAGCCAAACATCCTCTGATCTACTTTGTTTTCCAATATACAGTACATTACAATAGCAAAGGATTTCTGTCTTGCAAAACGTCTTGAATGATTAAAGATGATAAATGCAATGTTTCCCATTTTTTGTTTTAAAAATTGCTTATCTCCAACGTACTGATTTGTTTGAAATCTACCTAAATACATAGATACAATTGAAAATAAAGAAGTTATCATTCAGCTTCACCCTTCTTGGCAGCTGTATGATCTGAGGATTTCTTGTTGTGAAATCATTGTTCGCGGCGGAGGGGAGATGGGATTTCTGCAGGGTGTAGCTACATATGAGGACACTGAGGTCCAGACCTCAGTAATTATCTTGAATAAAAAAAAGGAACTCAGTCGGGGTCTCAAAAAAGGAACTCAGTCAGGGTCTCAACTTACTGTTGAGAGTTAGAATAGTAGAACACATAAGGTGCAATTTTGAAACTTGGTTGTGCATCAGCAGTTTCTCTCTTGTTTATATGTCACTTGTTGATATGTCACTGACAGTCACTCAATCAGCCCATGTCAGTCATTAGATTAAAAACGATTAACTTATTAACAAAAGGTGAACAAATACGTTTTCTATAAAGAACTTTTTTGTTGTTGCAGATTGTAGATTGGTAAATTAGTCTAGTTAGCTATCTAAACTTGTAGTAATCATGGTCAAATTACTGACCGGGAACGCAGGGCACGTGCCCAGGGGCCCAGACCTCCAAGAGGCCTCCACTGATTTTGTTAGTTACTCTCACTCAGATATCACATTAACATGGCATAAGCCATGTGTAGAATTGCAGGAAATGAACTATAAAACTGCAACAACAAAAAAGTTCTTTATAGCAAACGTATTTGTTCACCTTGTGTTAATAAAATACTTTTTCTGCTAAACAACTCCTGTACATATTCAATTATAGTTTTTAAACTAATTGTATAACTAGTGTTTGTAGATCGACTGAGGTGAATGAAGCTACAGCAACCTATATGATAATAGTTGTTTTTGCTGTTCTCCAAATAGCATTTTACAGTTTTTAAATTGTATAGAAATGCAGTAAATGAGATTCAACTTTATTAAAATGTCTTGGCTACGGCCCTGGATGTCTGAGGTGGCTATGTCCTTCTCTCTACCAATACATACTGTACTGTGACTTTGTGTAGCCTACTGCAAACACTTCCTATCACAATAGTTATTTGATGTTATTCTAAGTTAGCATTATTAGGTAACCAGGTTAGCATGTTAGCTCTCAAACCATGAGAGTCGGACTTAAGCCATTTCCTGAGAAATACAGGCCAGACAATGTCTTTTATTAAATCAAACCCGTAACATAATCTGTACCACATACATTAAAAATCCTCATACTTTTAATTAACTACCAACATACTTTATTTTCTATTTAAAATCTTTGGACCAGCAGAAAATGTAGTTTATACAGAAATCTTAATAGAATTACAACCCCCCTAGCTCCCATCTCCACTCCAACCTAGGTGTGTGTGTGGTGTGTACTGATAACGAGGTCTACCCGGATCCAGAGAACTGTGAGGTTACCTTATACGGACTAATGAGAAAAAGTGAGATGTACTTTTGTTTTCATACACATACATATATTTTAAAAGAGTGAGGTAGATATATACTTCAAGGGAAAAAAAGAAAAACATCCCCAGTCATGACACCAAAGAAAATACATAAAAAAATCCAACTTTATACTGAATCATGGGGCCTTTATACAGTGATTTAAACTGATATCACAAAAGGAAAATAAAAAAATAAATAACAATCCTACAGAGAGAACCTTCAAAGAAGGAAAAAATTATCACCAAGCAACACTTTTTCAAAAGGAGAAGTGCTTCAAAAACACTTTTCATACCGACACCCCCAGTAAGACCTATTCCATTCATGACATAGAAATGTGACCACTTCCCTGGACTTTAACCCATCCTTATTTGGTTTACAGATGCCATGTTTAAGGAGACAAACAACAGACTGTTTTCACTTTCATCATAAGAGAATGAGTATGACAACAGAAATTAATCGAATGATAAAGGAGAATAAGCAGTAATGCTGCGCTTGAAATCTAAGACACAAAAAGAGAACCATGATTATGGATGAGTCTTCTTTGAGGGGATGGCGAGTGGTTGGGATAATTAAGGCAAACAAGACAACCCAATTAGCCCTATTAATTGAGAGGCAGGAAAATGGATGGGTTAAAACACCAGATGCAGTAGAAAAAAAAAGAATCCTGTGTAACTAATCCTGACTTCAAAAGGAGGCACTGGGGGAGGCAGGTATACTGTACATTTCAGTGTGGGGCTGGAGGGGAGGGGAGGGGAGAGGGCACTATTGGACATGACAGAGAGGTGAAACAAGCAGAGGACAGTAATGAGAATGTATGGAGAAAGCAAAACCTTTACTTCGACCTGAGATTGAGTTGCACCTAGGGGGGAATAACTAGGCGCAGTGCTAGACAACTGGTACAAGAAGGGTGACAAACGTACACGCTCACACATGGAGCTAAGGTGTCCATTCAAACTAATTATAATAATAACAATAATAATATAGAAATCTACAAAAAAAGAATGCAAAGGAAAACATGTTCATAAAAAAGTTAAAGGCAATGGAGAATATGTGGTGATACAAACAACCTTCTGGGGTAAAGAAGAGAGAAAAGTCATTTTATATCTAAATGATCATTTTCTTGCTTGGAGAAGTATGACGCATAAGAAATGGACTGTAGTGGAGATCATAAACTATTAAACCTGAAGGATTTCTTGATATATATATATATAAATATATATATATATATATAACATCTAAAAAGAAAAATAATAAAATAGCAGCTTCATTCTGTACAGGTGAACATCTGAACAGTATAAAAGTTATAAAAGTGACAAACCAACGATGTGTGTGAAAATGATCCTAAGGTCTAACATACAACTGTAAGACCTTTATATAAATGTTTGAATTGTACAGAGAGACTAATGACTAGTCTAAAAAAGATCTGCTGCGTACAATGCCTCGCATGCTCTTAGCAGACGTATGTATGCTCACAAGGTGGAGTTCTGTTGAGTCCTTTAGTTCTCCTTGTATCAGAACTGATCCAATACCTTCCACTTCAGGTTTGTTTCTGTATGTGTTGCATTTTTGGCGCCAAGTCCTTTTTGCTCAGTCTCTGTTGGTGATGTTGGTGTTTTCATCTCTCAGATGACACATACAATAGAAGAGGAATCCAATAAGGGCTCTGATGTAACTCGGAAAAAAACAGAAGAGAAAACAGGCAAATTCCTTTTACAATTTGATTGTAATTGTGAAGTAGAAAACAAAAGAAACAGCAATGTGGGGTTTTTAGGATGCTTGATTATGTTTCTCTCTATGTCCAATCAAAAGGACAAATGAAGAGCAAGAAGGAGACAATTACTAACTTTGATTTGGCAAAGGATTTGGCCGATTCACCATAGCCCTCCCTCTATCATATCTACCCACTCCTGAAATAATTCCAGGAATATTTACAGGAAAACCAATTATCCTAGTCCAGAGCACATCAATGTCTGAAATGTGGGAGAAGTATACCGATGAAAATAAGTTTGGAAGAGGAGCTATATCTTGCTGTCGAGAGAATCGTGTGTTTGTATAGAAATACAGTGCATTTTGAATGTATTCGGACCCCTTGGCTTTTTCCAAATTTTGTTATGTTACAGCCTGATTCTAAAATGGATTTAAAAAAATCCTCATCAATCTACACACAATACCCCATAATGACTAGCAAAAACTGTTTTTTTTTTACATTTTTCTTGGGTATGACGCTAAAAGCTTGGCACAAATGTATTTGAGGAGTTTCTCCCATTCTTCTCTGCATATCCTCTCAAGCTCTGTCAGGTTGGATGGGGAGCGTCGCTGCACAGCTATTTTCAGGTCTCTCCAGAGATGTTCGATCGGGTTCAAGTCCGGGCTCTGGCTGGACCACTCAAGGACATTCAGAGACTTGTCCCGAAGCCACTCCTGCGTTGTCTTGGCTGCGTGCTTAGACTTGTCCCGAGCAGGTTTTCATCAAGGATCTTTCTGTGCTTTGCTCCGTTCATGCCTCGACTCTGACTAGTCTCCCTGACGCTGAAAATCATCCCCTCAGCACGATGATGCCACCACCATGCTTCACCGCAGGGATGGTACCAGGTTTCCTCCAGACGTGACGCTTGGCATTCAGGCCAAAGAGTTCAATCTTGGTTCATCAGACCAGAGAATCTTTATTCTCAGAGTCCTTTAGGTGCCTTTTGGCAAACTCCAGGTGAGCTGTCATGTGCCTTTTACTAAGGAGTGGCTTCCGTCTGGCCACGCAACCATAAATGTCTGATGGAGTGCTGCAGAGATGGTTGCCTCCCATCTCCACAGAGGTGTTTCCAAGCTTCTTCCATTTAAGAATGGAGGCCACTGAATTCTTGGGGACCTTCAATGCTGCAGAATTTTGTTGGTACCCTTCCTCAGATCTGTGCCTCGACACAACCCTATCAGGGAACTCTACGAACAATTCCTTCAATCTCATGGCTTGGTTTTTGCTCTGACATGCACTGTCAACTGTGGGACCTTATATAGACAAGTGTGTGCTTTTCCAAATCACGTCCAATCAATTGAATTTACCACTCGTGGACTCCAATCAAGTTGTAGAAACATCTCAAGGACGATCAATGGAAACAGTATGCACCTGAGCTCAATTCCGAGTCTCATAACAAATGGTCTGAATACTTGCAAAAATCTATTTTTGCTTTGTCATTATGGGGTAAAAAAATATATTAGAATAAGGCTGTAACGTAACAAAATGTGGAAAAAGTCAAGGGGTCTGAATACTTTCCGAAGGCACTATAAACACACTCAGATATACACATTATTCTCTCAGAAATGATCTAAATGGGCTCGTCTGTTGGATTTTCTAGCAGATATGCTTCAAATATTTTTTTAAGTTATTGTCTCTCACTTACAATACCTGTCAGTTAGGGAATATTGATGATGTCCTTCTTTAAGGATGTTTTTAAAGTAACAAATACTAAACAAGAAGTAAACACTAGAGCTTCCCAGTGTTGTTGTTCGTTCTGAGCCACCATACTCCAAACGCTTTTGCAGGTTTCTGTGCTGTTTCTCAGTCTTGGTATTCAATAATAAATCTTGATAATATTATTTAAAAATGAAAGACTCCTACTGCAGTAGAGTAGTATAATGTGTCAGTTATTCACTCATCCATCACCCCATTATAACTAAAGCAGGGGAGAAGTTTATGTTACCCTGTGTGAGAGGAGGAGGAGTGGGGTGATCTGGCTGAGGGGGGAGGAGGGGGGCAGGGGATCAGCAGGCTGAAGACTGGGGCAGTGGCAGCGCCCGCTCATTCTTGCGCCCCCCATTCATGTGAGCGTAGTTCTGTGTGTCCTCAAAGTTGGGCCGCAGCACCACCACTGGCCCGTTGGCCGATATCTGTCCTGAGTGCTTGTCCAAGGCCAGGCCTGGGGAGGCAGAGGCAGAGGCAGCCGGGACTGAGGTGGAGGGAGAGCCAGGTCCCTTCAGGGTATTAGAAGGGCATTGCATTGGGGATAACTGCTGGGGAGGAGGGGGCGCTGAGCCCCCTGTGGCCCCCATGGGTCCCTGGGAGGGCTGAGGAACAGCAGTGGGGGGTCTGCTGGGTGCAGGGTCCAGTGGCACGTTCTCCATGTTCTCCACCTCCATGTCCAGCTCCTCAGTGTCCGGGGGCTTGTTCTCCTCGCTGAAGAAGAAGCTCATCTCACTGAACGGAGGCTCCAGCTCCTCCTTGAGGCTGTTGATGATCTCCAGGAAGGAGGGACGCATCTTAGGGTTGTACTGCCAGCACATCCGCATCAGCTCAAACCTAAGGGCACAAAAACATGATCTCATTTATTATACATAATATGAAGGATTCAACTAAAATATGTTTCAATACATCTATCATTGCATCTTATCACCATAAGGTGGCAGAGTGCACCAAGATAGAGCCCATGAAAATGTTTCTGATGCTCACTGAACCAAACAACTTCCAGAGGTTTCTATACAAACAGCTACTGCAAACTATGCATAGAACGTCAGTAAGAATCTACCATCATATACCATACTACAGAATGTGTACAACTAGACAGTAAATCATACATGAGCAAACTGTGCTAGGCTAGCGACAGAACACAGAAAACATCAAAACAACACCATAAAAAGAGAATCATTACAGTTTGGTGTGGTGCTGGACCACACACCACATGTTACATTAAACACAAACAAGCTAAGAATACCTTCCACAGCCTACTGACATAAACCACTTAGTCATCTCCCTCTCTCCCAGCAGCCACCTCTCTATGTCCGATCCCAAAACAGCCTGTACAGCTGGGTATCTCAGTCTCTCCGCACCAACGCTTTCTGGGTAGTTCTCTCTGAAGCAGACACTTAACTTCAAACTAAGTTTCAGCCAGCGGGAGGGAGGGTTGGTCATGGCTTGTTCTTTAGCCTCTCAGTGAGTGAGTCTCTTAAAGTTGTCTTTCAGATGGCTAAACTAAACCCCGGCTCCAACACCTCCCATGTATATGGCTGTAATGCTTGGAGCTGGGCCCACGCACCAGAGTAACCTGTCTGCTTGACGTTGGCATGCTGAAAATTCTTCCTGGACAATCTGTCGTTGTGTATAACTTTCGCTGATGTGAAATTAGAAAATACGCTGCAGTAAATCATGTCTGCATGTCGGCACCCAGCTCCTCATCACACACAAACACATTCCAGCACATTTGACTTTTCACATAATTTCACTCACGCAGGGCACGTATTGCATCGTTCACAACATTATAAATACCCATACCAATGCAAGCCTCTACCAGAGTAGTGATAGAGAGAGCTACAAAAGAGAGCAACCTATGCTATGACAGACCATTAATGTAAACAGGAATCTGCAGCTGCAGGCCTGACCATTAACATGTTCCACAATATCACCACTCAGAAAATCATTATCATGCTGAAACATGAGGCGATGGCAGCGGATGAATGGCATTAAAATTGCCATAGATAAAATGCAATTGTGTTCGTTGTCCGTAGCTTATGCCTGCCCATACAATAACACCACCTCCACCATGGGTGCCTCTGTTCACAAAGTTGATATAAGGAAACCGCTCACTAACACGACACCATACACGCTGTCTGCCATCTGCTCGGTAGAGTGAAAAGCGGTATTCATCTGTGAAGAGCACACTTTTCCAGCGTGCCAGTGGTTATCGAAGGTGAGCATTTGCCCATTTAAGTCGGTTACGACCGAACTGCAGTCAGGTCAAGACCTTGGTGAGGATGACAAGCACGCAGATGAGCTTCCCTGAGAAGGTTTCTGACAATTCTTTGGTTGTGCAAACCCACAATTTCATCAGCTCTCCGGGGGACTGGTCTCAGGTGAAGAAGCCGGATGTGGAGGTCCTGAGCTGGCATGGTTGCACGTGGTCTGCGGTTGTGAGGCCGGTTGGAAGTACTGCCAAATTCTTTAAAACGATGTTGTAGGCGGCTTATGGTAGAGAAATTAGCATTAAATTCTCTGGCAACATCTCTGGTGGACATTCCTGCAGTCAGCATGCCAATTACACGCTACCTCAAAACTTTAGACATATTTGGCATTGTGTTGTATGACAAAACTGCACATTTTAGAGTGGCCTTTTATTGTCCCCAGAACAAGGTGCACCTGTGTAATGATCATGCCGTTGAATCAGCATCTTGATATGCCACACCTGTCAGGTGGAATAATTCTCTTTGCTAAGGAGAAATGATCACCAACATGGATTGTAAACAAATTAGTGCACAAAATTTGAGAGAAATAAGCTTTTTGTGCATATGGAAAACTCTGGGGATCTTTTATTTCAGCTCATGAAACATGGGACCATGAGCAGTTTTGTTCAGTGTACAGTCATGGCCAAAGGTTTTGAGAATGACACAAATATAAATTTTCACAAAGTCTGCTGCCTCAGATTGTATGATGGCAATTTGCATATACTCCAGAATGTCATGAAGAGTGATCAGATGAATTGCAATTCACTTCTTAGGGAGCGGCTCCAGAGGTGACGGTTTTGGAGAGTCTGGCATGCCCAAAGTAAAATGCCTCTCACTCAGGCCGAGAAAATAGGATATGCACATAATTAGTACTATTGGATAGGAAACACTCTGAAGTTTCTAAGAGTGTTAAAATATTGTCTGTGAGTGTAACAGAACGGATATAGCAGGCGAAAACCCGAGGAATTTCTGTTCTGGAAAAAGTGTATTTGACACATTGCCTAATTTTGAACCCCTCCCTATTGAAAACAGCTATATATAGGAGTAAGATTGCAGTACCTATTGCTTCCACTGGATGTCAACAGTCTCTAGACAGTGTTTGATGATGTTAGAATGCTCTGGATGGTAATAGAAGAATTTCGAACTGGTCACCAGATGCAAACAGAAGAGGATGCGCGTTCACGGGCTCGCGTGCGCTGTGGTTTTTTTCCTTTCCTATCGCCCAGTTTATAATCCGGTTGAAATTTTATAGTAAATATACATAAAAGTGTTCCTAAGGATACATTATCAATGATGTTTGATTGTTCTTGGACAAGTGTATAGGTTGAACAAGTTCTCTTCACGGTTCAATGGGCGAGTGGACGCTGTATTTTATGAACATAATGCGCCAACCAAACAGAGATTTATGGATATAATAAATGACTTTTTCAAACAAAAAAACCATTGGATGTCTTCGTTGGACACTTGGGAAGCCCTCATCAGAAATTCTTAAAAAGGTAAGGGATTTGTTTTCGCTGTGAAATGTGTTTTGTGTGAACAGCGATGGTTTATGAATTTATGCTAATGGAAAAAATATTGGAGGTGCTACCCTCAAACAATCAAATGTAGTGCTTTCGCCGTCAAGCCTTTTTGAAATCTGACAACGCTGTGATATTGCCAAGAAGCAGAGCTTTTGATGACTATGCAACACTTGTATATCGATGAATGTTTAATAATTCAACTTTTGGATTTTGAATTTGGCGCCTTGCATTTCACCGGGTAGTGTCGGGAGTAGCGCCCCACCACTCCCTAAGTAGTTAATTGCAAAGTCCATCTTTGCCATGCAAATGAACTGAATCCCCCAAAAACATTTCCACTGCATTTCAGCCCTGCCACAAAAGGACCAGCTGACATCATGTCAGTGATTCTCTCGTTAACACGGGTGTGAGTGTTGACGAGGACAAGGCTGGAGATCAATCTGTCATGCTGATTGAGTTGAATAACAGACTGGAAGCTTCGAAAGGAAGGTTGGTGCTTGGAATCATTGTTCTTCCTCTGTCAACCATGGTTCCCTGCAAGGAATCACGTGCCGTCATCATTGCTTTGCACAAAAAGGGCTTCACAGGCAAGGATATTGCTGCCAGTAAGATTGCACCTAAATCAACCATTTATAGGATCATCAAGAACTTCAAGGAGAGCGGTTCAATTGTTGTGAAGAAGGCTTCAGGGCGCCCAAGAAAGTCCAGCAAGTGCCAGTACCGTCTCCTAAAGTTGATTCAGCTGCGAGATCAGGGCACCACCAGTACAGAGCTTGCTCAGGAATGGCAGCAGGCAGGTGTGCACGCACAGTGAGGCGAAGACTTTTGGATGGCCTGGTGTCAAGAAGGGCAGCAAAGAAGCCACTTCTCTCCAGGAAAAACATAAGGGACAGACTGATATTCTGCAAAAGGTACAGGGATTGGACTGCTGAGGACTGGGGTAAAGTCATTTTCTCTGATGAATCCCATTTCCGATTGTTTGGGGCATCTGGAAAAAAGCTTGTCTAGAGAAGACAAGTTGAGCGCTACCATCAGTCCTGTGTCTTGCCAACAGTAAATCATCCTGAGACCATACAGTGGGGCAAAAAAGTATTTAGTCAGCCACCAATTGTGCAAGTTCTCCAACTTAAAAAGATGAGAGAGGCCTGTAATTTTCATCATAGGTACACTTCAACTATGACAGACGAAATGAGAAAAAGAAATCCAGAAAATCACATTGTAGGATATTTAATTTATTTATTTGCAAATTATGGTGGAAAATAAGTATTTGGTCAATAACAAAAGTTTATCTCAATACTTTGTTATATACCCTTTGTTGGCAATGACAGAGGTCAAACGTTTTCTGTAAGTCTTCACAAGGTTTTCACACACTGTTGCTGGTATTTTGGCCCATTCCTCCATGCAGATCTCCTCTAGAGCAGTGATGTTTTGGGGCTGTCGCTGGGCAACACGGACTTTCAACTCCCTCCAAAGATTTTCTATGGGGTTGAGATCTGGAGACTGGCTAGGCCACTCCAGGACCTTGAAATGCTTCTTACGAAGCCACTCCTTCGTTGCCCGGCGGTGTGTTTGGGATCATTGTCATGCTGAAAGACCCAGCCACGTTTCATCTTCAATGCCCTTGCTGATGGAAGGAGGTTTTCACTCAAAATCTCACAATACATGGCCCCATTCATTCTTTCCTTTACACGGATCAGTCGTCCTGGTCCCTTAGCAGAAAAACAGCCCCAAAGCATGATGATTACACCCCCATGCTTCACAGTAGGTATGGTGTTCTTTGGATGCAACTCAGCATTCTTTGTCCTCCAAACACGACGAGTTGAGTTTTTACCAAAAAGTTATATTTTGGTTTCATCTGACCATATGACATTCTCCCAATCCTCATCTGGATCATCCAAATGCTCTCTAGCAAACTTCAGACGGGCCTGAACATGTACTGGCTTAAGCAGGGGGACACGTCTGGCACTGCAGGATTTGAGTCACTGGCGGCGTAGTGTTACTGATGGTAGGCTTTGTTACTTTGGTCCCAGCTCTCTGCAGGCCATTCACTAGGTCCCCCCGTGTGGTTCTGGGATTTTTGCTCACCGTTCTTGTGATCATTTTGACCCCACGGGTGAGATCTTGCGTGGAGCCCCAGATCGAGGAAGATTATCAGTGGTCTTGTATGTCTTCCATTTCCTAATAATTGCTCCCACAGTTGATTTCTTCAAACCAAGCTGCTTACCTATTGCAGATTCAGTCTTCCCAACCTGGTGCAGGTCTACAATTTTGTTTCTGGTGTCCTTTGACAGCTCTTTGGTCTTGGCCATAGTGGAGTTTGGAGTGTGACTGTTTGAGGTTGTGGACAGGTGTCTTTTATACTGATAACAAGTTCTAACAGGTGTCATTAATACAGGTAACGAGTGGAGACAGAGGAGCCTCTTAAAGAAGAAGTTACAGGTCTGTGAGAGCCAGAAATCTTGCTTGTTTGTATGTGACCAAATACTTATTTTCCACCATAATTTGCAAATAAATTAATTAAAAATCCTACAATGTGATTTTCTGGATTTATTTTCCTCATTTTGTCTGTCATAGTTGAAGTGTACCTATGATGAAAATTACAGGCCTCTCTCATCTTTTTAAGTGAGAGAACTTGCACAATTGGTGGCTGACTAAATACTTTTTTGCCCCACTGTAAATGTGTGGGGTTGCTTCTCAGCCAAGGGAGTGGGCTCACTCACAATTTTGCCTAAGAACACTGCCATGAATAAAGAATGGTACCAACACATCCTCCGAGAGCTACTTCTCCCAACCATCCAGGAACAGTTTGGTGACGAACAATGCCTTTTCCAGCATGGTGGAGCACCTTGCTATAAGGCAAAAGTGAACTAAGTGGCTCGGGGAACAAAACGTCAATATTTTGGGTCCATGGCCAGAAAACTCCCCAGACCTTAATCCCATTGAGAACTTGTGGTCAATCCTCAAGAGGTGGGTGGACAAACAAAAACCCACAAATTCTGACAAACTCCAAGCATTGATTATGCAAGAATGGGCTGCCATCCGTCAGGATGTGGCCCAGAAGTTAATCGACAGCATGCCAGGGCGGTTTGCAGAGGTCTTGAAAAAGTAGGGTCAACACTGCAAATATTGACTCTTTGCATCAACTTCATGTAATTGTCAATAAATGCCGTTGACACTTATGAAATGCTTGTAATTATACTTCAGTATTCCATAGTAACATCTGACAAAAATATCTAAAGACACTGAAGCAGCAAACTTTGTGGAAATTAATATTTGTGTCATTCTCAAAAACCTTTGGCCACGACTGTGGTATAGCCTATGTGTATTTAAAGTTTCACTCATCCCCATAATAATTCCGATTTTACGCTGCTGTTACTCACTGTTTATTATCTATGCATAGTCACTTTACCCCTACCTACATGTACATATTACCTCAATTACCTCAACAAACCTGTATCCCCGCCACATTGACGCAGTGCCGGTACCCCCTGTATAGAGCCTCGTTATTGTTATTGTTGCTCTTTTATTTTTTTTACTTTAGTTTATTTAGTAAATATTCTTCTTAATCTTTCTTTTCCATTGTTGGTTAAGGGCTTGTAAGGAAGCATTTCACTGTAAGTTGTTTTTTATTTGACTGATTTGATACCCATACAGTTGAAGTCGGAGGTTTACGTACACCTTAGCCAAATACATTTAAACTCAGTTTTTCACAATTCCTGACATTTAATCCTAGTAAAAACCCACCCTGTCCTAGGTGTTAGGATCACCACTTTATTTTAAGAATGTGAAATGTCAGAATAATAGTAGAGAGAATGATTTATTTCAGCTTTTATTTCTTTCATCACATTCCCAGTGAGTCAGAAGTTTACATACACAGTTGGGATGGTGTTCTTCGGCTTGCAAGCCTCCCCCTTTTTCCTCCAAACATAACGATTGTCATTATGGACAAACAGTTTTATTTTTGTTTCATCAGACCAGAGGACATTCCTCCAAAAAGTACGATCTTTGTCCCCATGTGCAGTTGCAAACCGTAGTCTGGCTTTTTAATGGCTTCTTTCTTGCTGAGTGGTCTTTCAGGTTATGTTGATATAGATACTTTTGTACCTGCTTCCTCCAGCATTTTCACAAGGTCCTTTGCTGTTGTTCTGGGATTGATTTGCACCTTTCGCACCAAAGTACGTTCATCTCTCCTTCCTGAGCGGTGTGACGGCTGCATGGTCCCATGGTGTTTATACTTGCATACTATTGTTTGTACAGATGAACGTGGTATCTTCAAGCGTTTGGAAATTGCTCCCAAGGATGAACCAGACTTATGGAGGTCTACAATTTTTTTTCTGAGGTCTTGGCTGATTTCTTTACATTTTCCCATGATGTCAAGCAAAGGGGCACTGCGTTTGAAGGTAGGCCTTGAAATACATCCACAGGTACACCTCAAATTGACTCAGAAGCTTCTAAAGACATCCTTTTCGGGAATTTCCCAAGCTGTTTAAAGGCACAGTCAACTTAGTGTATGTAAACTTCTGACCCACTGGAATTGTGATACAGTGAATTATAAGTGAAATAATCTGTCTGTAAACAATTGTTGGAAAAATGACTTATGTCATTCACCAAAGTAGATGTTCTAACCGACTTGCGGAGTGGTTGAAAAACAAGTTTTAATGACTCCAACCTAAGTGTATGTAAACTTCAGAATTCAACTGTACATGGTAAAGATGGGAAACCTTTTCAAATATGACTCACACTTTTTTCTATTATGTTATCGTTGTCTTCTCTCTCAATCTACCTCTTTCTTCAGACTGACTACAGCATTGTTCACCTCCGCAGCCCTTGCTGGCTCCTGGCTCTGCAGGTTTCCGTACTGTAACTCTCCACTAACTCACTACAGGAGAGGTTACCAGCAGCGGCAACCTTTCCAGTACAAACCCTCCCCCACTCCACACTCTCCCTCCCCTGCGTAACACAATTCACACTCTCCTGCAATCAGGACACCACTGTGAGGCTGCCATTGAAACCCAAGGTTTGTGTCTGCATAACACCCGCCCCTCTCTCCCCTCACCGTAACATGAGGGAAAGAGGGAATGCCTTAGCATTGAGATCAGAGGCAGAGAGGAGAAATGCATGTACACAGCAGAGCTGTTTGACAGCTAGGGAGGCTGTTCCCTTCCACTTTCCCAGACAGACACACACTCTCTCTCTCTCTCTCTCTCTCTCTCTCTCTCTCTCTCTCTCTCTCTCTCTCTCTCTCTCTCTCTCTCTCTCTCTCTCTCTCTCTCTCTCTCTCTCTCTCTCTCTCTCTCTCTCTCTCTCTCTCTCTCTCTCTCTCTCTCTCCTGCAGAGATAGCCTGCAGAGTTCTGTCATACTATCCAGGTCTGTGCCCAAATAATTCGAGCTGCAAAATCTGGATCCCTACAAATCAGCTGGCCTAGACAATCTGGACCCTCTCTTTCTAAAATTATCAGCAGAAATTGTTGCAACCCCTATTACTAGCCTATTCCACTCTAGACCCAAACTGTTATAGACCTATATCCATCCTGCCCTGCCTTTCTAAAATCTTTGAAAGCCAGGTCAACAAACAGATCACCGACCATTTTGAATCCCCCCGTACCTTCTCCACTATGCAATCTGGTTTCCGAGCTGGTCTTGGGTGCACCTCAGCCACGCTCAAGGTCCTAAACAATATCATTTATCAGTACTGTGCAGCCGTCTTCATTGACCTGGCCAAGGCTTTCGACTCTGTCAATCACCGCATTCTTATCGGCAGACTCAATAGCCTTGGCTTCTCAAATGACTGCCTCGCCTGGTTCACCAACTACTTCTCAGATAGAGTTCAGTGTGTCAAATCGGAGGGCCTGTTGTCCGGACCTCTGGCAGTCTCTATGGGGGTGCCACAGGGTTCAATTATCAGGCAGACTCTTTTCTCTGTATATATCAATGATGTCGCTTTTGCTGCTGGTGATTCTCTGATCCACCTCTACGCAGACGACACCATTCTGTATACATCGGGCCCTTCTTTGGAC
Organism: Brachymystax lenok tsinlingensis; assembly: GCA_030435695.1. Lineage (NCBI taxonomy): Eukaryota > Metazoa > Chordata > Actinopteri > Salmoniformes > Salmonidae > Brachymystax > Brachymystax lenok. The sequence goes on along the minus strand of CM059793.1, from coordinate 26,565,363 downwards.
ACTGTGCTAACAAACCTCCAAACAAACTTCAACGCCATAGAACACTCCTTCCGTGGCCTCCAACTGCTTTTAAATGCTAGTAAAACTAAGTGCATGCTCTTCAACCGATCGCTGCAACGCACCCTCCCGCCTGACTAGCATCACTACTCTGGACAGTTCTGACCTAGAATAGGTGGACAACTACAAATACCTAGGTGTCTGGTTAGACTGTAATCTCTCCTTCCAGACTCACATTAAGCATCTCCAATCCAAAATTAAATCTAGAATCGCCTTCCTATTTCGCAACAAAGCCTCCTTCACTCATGCTGCCAAACATACCGTTGTAAAACTGACTGTCCTACCGATCCTTTACAAAATAGCCTCCGACACTCTACTCAGCAAACTGGATGTAGTCTATCACAGTGCCATCCGTTTTGTCACCAAACCCCTATTAACTACCAACCACAGCGACCTGTATGCTCTCGTTGGCTGTCCCTCACCACATATTTGTCGCAAAACCCACTGGCTCCAGGTCATCTATAAGTCTTTGCTAGGTAAAGCCCCGCCTTATCTCAGCTCACTGGTCACCATAGCAACACCCATCCGTAGCAAGCGCTCCAGCAGGTATATTTCACTGGTCATCCCCAAAGCCAACACTTCCTTTGGCAGCCTTTCCTTCCAGTTCTCTGCTGCCAATGACTGGAACGAATTGCAAAAATCACTGAAGCTGGAGTCTTATATCTCCCTCGCTAACTTTAAGCATCAGCTGTTAGCGCAGCTTACCGATCACTGTACCTGTACATAGCCAATCTGTAAATAGCACACCCAACTTCCTCATCCCTATATTGTTACTTATCCTCTTGCTCTTTTGCACCCCAGTATCTCTACTTGCACATTATCATCTGCACATCTATCACTCCAGTGTTAATGCTAAATTGTAATTATTTCACCTCTATGGCCTATTTATTGCCTTATCTCTCTACTCTTCTACATTTTCACACACTGTACATAGATTTTTCTGTTGTGTTATTGACTGTACGTTTGTTTATGTGTAACTCTGTGTTGTTGTTTTTGACGCACTGCTTTGTTTTATCTTGGCCAGGTCGCAGTTGTAAACGAGAACTTGTTCTCAACTGGTCTACCAGGTTAAATAAAATACATTTACAAAAAATTACAAAAGAGGGCTGATGAGCAGACACTGAACTGTCTCCTCACACCCTCACTAATCGGGAATGAGGGGCATCTTTCACACACGGGCTGTGGCATCCCTTCTATGGGCCTCGGCTTACTGCTGAGGAGGGAGCTCCCGTAACACCAGCTGAGCATGTGGGCCATGATGTCACTGTGCTCCATTTAACCTGTAAATGTCACCAGTCAGACCTTCGCTTGGCTCCCCACTGGCATATGGCTCTCATGATATAGTACACACATTTGGCCCCTCAACTCTAAATAGAAGCTGCAAGGGAAATATTGGCAGATCTAACTAGGGAACCTTTATTTAATTGAACCTTTATTTAACAATGTCAGTGAGCTGGTACTAGAGGACAATATCTTCAGAAAATGCACCTAAGGAATAAGCCTAACAGTGGAACAGACAATAGGAAAAACACCACATATTGAAAGGTGTGGCTAATACTGTCATTGAGAAATTATCCTGCGTCTGACTCCGTCCCAGAGCAAGAGTGACATTGAAAGAAAGAGCAGGGGACTCACAGCATGTCAGGACAGTTGTCAGGCTTGTCCAGGAGTCCTCCCTCCATGACGAAACGCAGCACCTGCTCGTTGGACATGCCCTGGTACGGCTGCTCAGACAAGGTAGAAATCTCCCACAACACCACCCCAAATGACCTGCAGGGGGAGACAGAGAGGAGACTGGTCTGTTAGAAATAACACAAATTAAAAATGTCAAGTTTTATTTGTCGTATATATAGGATAGACATGGTATGCACCGTCCAGTGAAATGCTTACTTGCAGGCTCCTTCTCGACAATGCAACAACAATAAGAAATAATACAAGATAAGAATTTGAACATAAAGTAAATGGCTCAGTAGAATATATATATATATATATATATATATATATATATTTTTTTTTTTTTTTTGCATAAGTATAATACAGGAAGGCACAATTTATAGTCAATATTTACCCATTTAGGGGATGGGAGGATTGGGGGGCAAGTGTTTAAATTGTGCAGTATTTAGCAATAATAATAATAAGAGTCTGGTAGCAGCAGATGTGATGTGACGTGCGTGAGTACATGCATGTGTGTCTGTGTGGGAGTTTGCATGAGTGAGTGCATGTGAGCTAAGGTGCGGCGAGTCAGTGCAGGTGGTCAGTCCAGTTTAAGTGAACAGCTTGTGGCTGGGGTGTGTGGGGTCCTTGATGATGCTGCGGGCCTTCCTCAGGCACAGCTTCAAGTAGATGTCCTGGATGGGTGGGAGCATGGTCCCAGTGATGTACTGGGCCATCTTCACCACCCGCTGGAGGGCCTTGCGGTCATGGACCGAGCAATTCCCATACCAGGCCATGATGCAAACGGTCAGGACGCTCTCGATTGTGCAGCGGTAATATTTGGAGAGGACCCGGGCTAGCATGCTGAATATCTTTAGCCGCCCTTAGGAAGTAGACACTGTTTTTATTTTAATTTGTTTTATTTAAACTTTAGTTGGCTGTTGCACCCTCTTGATGAGAGTGGTGGTGTTGTTGGTCCATGTCAAGTCCTCGGTGATGTGGACGCTGAGGAACTTAAAACTGCTGACTCTCTCTACTGCAGTCCAATTGATGTGGATCATGGTATGTTCCCTCCTCTGCTTCCTGAAGTCAACAATCAACATCCTTTGTTTTGCTGACGTTGTGTTAGAAGTTGTTGTCCTGGCAGCACAATGCCAGTTTACTTACCTCCTCCCTATAGGCTGACTCGTCATTGTTGGTTATCAGGCCTACCACCGTGGTGTCGTCAGCAAACTTGATGAAGGAGTTGGTGTCGTGCAAAGCCACGCAGTCATGGGTGAACAGGGAGTACAGCAGAGGGCTGAGGACACACGCCTGGGGGGGCCCTGTGTTAAGAGCTCAGTGTGGAGGAGGTGTTGTTGCCAATCCACACAGCCTGTACAGACCACCGTCAGGATTCCAGGATTCAGTTGCAGACAGTGGTTTCCAGTCCCAGGGCTCTGAGCTTGGTGTCGAGCTTGGAGGGAACAATAGTGTTGAATGCTGAACTGTAAATGAACAGCATTTTCACATACTGTAGGTGCCCCTCTTGTTGAGGCCTAGTGAATAGCGATGGAAATGACATCTTCCATCATCAGCAGCATACTGTAGTAGGACCATGCAGGGTAATACAGGCAAAAGCATCCATACACAGGGCCCAGCAGGGCATGTAAATAGTCTCTGGCAGCACTTTACAAGGATGGTGCTGCATTGTGTAATGTTGAGTAAGACTGCTCTCTAACAGTGGGAAGCAGATGGTGCAAAGAACAGAAGAAATGTTTACTCATAAATTCATGCTACATATATTAATAAAAAAAGGACAATGTAAATGTTTGTGTAATTTTGCCTTATCCGTATTTTATCCATACAATGAGCCTATACTACCTAGAGACCACAAAGGAACTGCAACAGAAAACCAAAACCTGAGCTTGACACAAAAGAACTACGAGCTCATCGTTGCCAATGGTTATTTGTTAGCTCTCTTAAGCCATATTTCCCCCGTTGTTGAAGGATCTAAAGGCGGCTACAAGCTCCACTCTGTTGATCTACGTGCGTGCGAGCACGTGGGTGGAGTAATTTTTTTGGGGAGCAGCAGACTGTTTTCGTTGCGTTCCACCCGGAGAGGAAGTCCACCTTGTGTAGTGTAAATCCACTAGGGGTTTGGGGAGCCAGAGTAGCTTACCAAGCAAGAGTGCCGACACACTCTTTTTTCACTAGCTAGCGACGAGGTTTGAACTTTCTATTCTTTATGACACAATTATTTAGCCACAGAAGCAAACATGTTGCTATGTAACGCGTGCGCTGAGAGTCGGGAAGCAAGTATAGGGAGTGAGTGTTTTAATAAATAAACAAAAGAATAAACATGAAACACAAACAACACACCGACATGAAACAGAGTCAATAACACCTGAGGAAAGAACCAATGGGAGTGACAGATATAGGGGAGATAATCAAGGAGGTGATGGAGTCCAGGTGAGAGTCATGAGGCCCTGGTGCGCTTGACGATGGTGACAGGTGTGCAGGATAATCAGTAGCCTGATGACCTAGAGGCCGGAGAGGGAGTATACGTGACACTCTTTTTGAATTGCAATTGCTAGACCTTGAACTGCTACTACTACTAAGGAGGTGAAGAACAAAGAGACAGAACATTTGTCCACTGAACACTACAAGAGGGGACGATGGAGAATGCACATCTCTTGTCCAACATTGACGAGGAAAGACATTTTCAATACTTTCGTTTGTTAGTTGTCAGATTTTACGACTTGCTTCAGCGGCTTGCCCCTCACATCTCGCACGAGAGAACTCACAGCTTGCCCGTAAGTGCTGCAGAAAGGCTGTCTGTGACCCTTTGGTTTTTGGCGAGTGGCAGCACACAGCAAAGGGGACACCAGCTTCCTGGACCCAAGAAACATGTCGGCAGACAGGGCAACCAGAGTGGCTATAGATGTGTTCAACAACCTCAAGGACTACTTCCTCACACCAGTAGGTCAAGTGTCTTTCCAAGATGCTGCTATTACACGGGTCACCCTACAGTAAATGTTAGGGTGTGGTTTGGAAAACATGCGCACACTTTCGTTCTCTTCTTCTGGTTGATGACTGTTTGTTTCATATTGTGAGCTACACACTTTGGTTTTTCTGTTTGGATTTAGCTGTTTTTCTTATTCACACTTTACAAGTCACAATAAAGAGTACTATCACTTCGTCCTTGTTTTCGTTTAACCTTGTGTTATGTGTAGTGGCCTTTCAATGAGAACTTTCCTGCTATGGTAAATGGGTGAGAATGGCCATCCAGTTGGAGATAAAAAGTCTAGGCCTTCGAGACATTACCCTCACATACATAACACAAGTTTGTACATGGTCATGTGTAGTGGCCTTTCAATTGAGACCTTCCTGATTTGGTACATGGGTGTGTCCAAATGTAGACAATAAGGACAGCCCCCCGCACCCCAAGACATTAACTTCATCTACATAGCTCATGTACAAAGCAGTACAAGTTTACTGAGTGACTGATTCAAAACAGCAATATTTTCTGCCACAAGTACAAATAACCAGACAAATACATTTGCAAGCCTTTTAGATATTCATTTACTATCACAAGAGTAAAATAGTACAATGTAAAACAATGCAACACACAGGTGAAAAGTGTGATGAAAGGGGAAATAAGAGAAAAAAACGAAGTAAATACACGTACTATGTGAATGAGGAAATACAGTGCATTCAGAAAGTATTCAGACCCCTTCCTTATTCCACATTTTGTTACGTTACACCCTTATTCTAATATGAATTACATTGAATTTTTTCCACATCAATCTACAAACAACACCCCATAATGACAAAGCGAAAACAGGTTTTTAGACATTTTTGCAAATGTATTAAAAATAAAAAAAACAAGTATTTAGAACCTTTGCTATGAGACTTGAAATTGAGCTCAGGCGCATCCTGTTTCCATTCTTTAACTTGATTGGTGTCCACCTGTGGTAAATTAAATTGATTGGACATGATTTGGAAAGGCACACACCAGTCTATATAAGGTCCCACAGTTGACAGTGCATGTCAGAGCAAAAACCAAGCCATGAGGTCAAAGGAATTGTCCGTAGAGCGCCGAGACAGGATTGTGTCGAGGCACAGATCTGGGGAAGGATACCAAAACATTTCTGCAGCATTGAAGGTCCCCAAGAACACAGTGGCCTCCATCATTCTTAAATGGAGGAAGTTTGGAACCACCAAGACTCTTCCTAGAGCTGGCCGTCCGTCCAAACTGAGCAATCGTGGAAGAAGAGCCTTGGTCAGGGGAGGTGATCAAGACCCCGATTGTCACTCTGTGGAGATGGGAGAACTTTCCAGAAGGACAACCATCTATTCAGCACTCCACCAATCAGGCCTTTATGGTAGAATGGCCAGACGGAAGCCACTCCTCAGTAAAAAGGCACATGACAGCTCACTTGGAGTTTACCATAAGGCACCTAAAGGACTTTCAGACCATGAGAAACAAGATGCTCTGGTCTGATGAAACCACGATTGAACTCTTTGAATGTCGAGCGTGTCACGTCTGGAGGAAACCTGGCACCATCCCTATGGTGAAGCATGCTGGTGGCAGCATCATGTGGTGGGGATGTTTTTCAGTGTCAGGGACTGGGAGACTAGTCAGGATCGAAAGTACAGAGAGATCCTTGATGAAAACCTGCTCCAGATCACTTAGACTGGGGTGAAGGTTCACCTTCCAACAGGACAACGACACTAAGCACACAGCCAAGACAATGTAGGAGTGGCTTTGGGACAAGTTTCTGAATGTCCTTGAGTGGCCCAGCCAGAGGCCAGACTTGAACCCGATCTAACATCTATGGAGACCTGAAAATAGCTGTGCAGCGACACTGCCCATCCAACCTGACAGAGCTTGAGAGGATCTGCAGAGAAGAATGGGAGAAACTCCCCAAATACATGTGTGCCAAGCTTGTAGCGTCATACCCAAGAAGAATCAAGTCTGTAATTGCTGGCAAAGATGCTTAAACAAAGTACTGAGTAAAGGGTCTGAATAATTATGTAAATGTGATATCAGTTTTTTATTTTTAACAAATTTGCAAAAATTTATAAAAACCTGTTTTTGCTTTGTCATTATGAGGTATTGTGTGTAGATTGACGAGGGGGACTATGTAATACATTTTAGAATAAGGCTGTAACATAACAAAATGTGGAAAAAGCCAAGGGGTCTGAATACTTTCCGAAAGCACTGCAAGTGTAAGAAACATGCACCAAAAAAATTACCCATGACCTTAACGTAAGAATAAGAAAAAAAAGCCCACAACAACAGATTTTTGGGTGAGACAAACGGGAGACTGATCAGCAGGAATAGACACCATCCATGGTACCATGACTTTGTAGACAGCCTTTGCTGAACACTGCTGCTGTATCTGTAACTCCTGCTGCCATTTCTTTAAGTCATCCACCCGCTGCATTATGTCAGTGTCCTAAGGATCCTCAGTTGTCTTGGGGAGATGGGGTAGAGGTTGATGGAGTTACAGGGAAGAGAAAAGGGGTGCGCCTGGACGGTGGGTTGGGTGTTGGTGAGAAGGGCTTGGGCGTTGGGGAGAGGGGTCGGAGAGGGGTTGAATCGAGGCATTATGAACCACCTGTAGATTGGCCCTCAGCTCCGTCTCTGGACTGTCCAAAACCCCACCCCCCTCCAACACCAACAAGGAGATGGTGAATGTATTAGAATACAATGTAAGCCATCTTCAAACATCTCCATGGGCTCCTTTGTTAAAATGTTTACCCCAAATAACCAATTTCATCAACATCTCAATCTACTTAACACAACACACTGTCTGTTTTCTGATGTTTGAACTACCCTGCTAATTATTATGATAACACAGGTACTGAATATTTCCCATTCACAATTTCTCCCATACAGAAAATAACTGATTTCACATGTTCTAACTATGTCTGCTAAACATAAGGTCACAAATACACACACTGACTATACAAAAGGACTTGGTTGCATGACGAGTACATACCGTTTCTGGCATATTTGTGTCTGTCTGACGATGTTTCACGTGAACACGAAGCCAATGAAAATCGGTGGGACACACACCAGAGGCAGCCCCACTCCTTGTCTCCTTCACCCTTTTCAGATTGTGAACATACTGGTCCCAAATCTTTCTTCATGAAAGAGTGCAAAACTCACCTAATACTACCCCTCAGTCTTTTCAAGGAATGATACGTTGGGTCTCAATTTCCAGGTAGGAAAAAAACTGTGTTGAATGCCGGAGCGCATTACAAGAGCCGCCCCTTTTGTGATGAAAAACAAAATTTCTCCATCGGCCCTGTTTGTGTATTGTGTGTAGACAGCATCATCATGAATTTGTCAGTCAACTTGTTCTCAATAAATCAAAATCATTGTTATGTGTTCCTGTATCAATATGGACTTTAAAAAAAACCCACATAATTCCGCATATAGTCATTTGATGAATAGGACATTTATTTGAATCTAGGTTTCACTGAAGACTTAATAACAAGTTATCCTTACCACCAGAGGTTGGAGGGGGACCTGTATCAGCGATTTTGACCAGACAGACAGATCATCTGCAGAGATATAGCTCCCCATGTACTAAGTTTGTACTTTTCTATTTCACGTTTCAAATGACTGTGCTTCGTTTTTTTGCATATAAAACTTGTATAAATACTTGATAGAACTGCAATACAGAACTCAGATACACTCTGAATCTACAGAGAAAAGTCTTTATTTGAATCCAGGATACTCTGGAGACATAATATTAAGTTCTACATATCATCTGAGCGTGAAGGGTGACCTGTATTAGTTTTGACCAGATAAACATATCACCTGCAGAGATGGAGCACCTTATATACTCGCCTATGGTTATTACTGTTTATATTTAGGTATGACTGTGTACAGAATCAAAATGACCTTACATATATGCTTAGTTGCAGTCAAAACAGCTCATAAAAAGTTTGTCAGTGGTACGAATACTGGATAGAACTAGAGTAAAGAAATTATCTACCCTCTGAATGTACACATAGTGCTGTATTGGTGTGTATTGTCAGAATAAGTTATTCTCCAGGAAATGCTACATAAATAGCAGAAATCCTATACTATATTCTATTGTGCAACTTGTTATGGTATTTTGGTTGCTATAACATTTGGTTTAACGTGACATTGAGGATTTGGGCATGCTTTTTGAAGCATCCTGCCATAGGCCTTACCACTCCCATTGTTTCACTAGCAGCGATGGTAATGCTATCTGTGAGGTAATTAAATACAGAAAACGATGGCATATTTTTGTTCATTGTCTCTCAGGATCAATGGATGGATCACTTTTTGTGAATAAAATTAAGAATACTTCAAATTTTGGTGTACCACCCCTTTAAATGGCAAGTGATTTTACCACATAAATATGACAAAATTAGTACTTACTTCAAAATTCTAAGAACTAAATGATACTACAACCAAATGACGGTAAATCAGGTTTTAGTACTAATGCGGATTGTACTAAAAAGCTGCATATCATTTAAGAGAAAATATATATATTTTCGTTTTACAGAATATTAAAATTAACTGTAATTTTGCTAGAATAACAGTCTGTTATGGTTATTTTTTTTATTTCAGATACACATTATTTACATGCCTAATAATGTTGAAATATGTTGATATTTTGCTATAATTGTTGCTTTTTCCAATAATTTCTTCTTAGGGTCAAAATGACCCGTTGGTAAACCATGTATGTAAAAAATGTTGGTAGTATGAGGGTTAAAAAAAACTTTTATAACATTGACTTGTATCTAATGTGTGTTGAAAGACAAAACCACATTAAGATCCGTTTTTAGATAAACAAGTAAAGACACCTACTGGTAATTTCATAGGAGCCCAGAATGAGTTCCCACAATGCTTGTTTTCATCTGCGTGACTTCAAAGAGGAAGATAGGGAGCGAGACGTGGAGGTGAATTTCTGTTGGCACTCTAACCCATAATTTTAAAACATCTGGAGGAGTTTAAGTGTGCTTGTAGGGACAGACCCATGGGACACTTTCGATTGGGAAACAAAAACTAAGGAGCTATGAAACAGCTATATTTCTCTAAAGCAGCCCATTCCAGAGAGAGAACTGGAAGGAGCCTCGATCTGCTCTAAACTCACTCTATGTTCCTGAAAGCACAGAGGAACTTGACTAAACAGGAACTACTTTTCACTGCCAAAATGTACTGTCCCTACTAACTATAATAGCATCCAGATGAATTCCTAACTTCCTTAGGACATGGACTGTGTGTGTGAAGTGATAGGCCTGTTTTCCCCATGCTAGTCCCGGAGAGAGCATGCAATATTCTAGCACACAAACACCTAGTGTACTGCGCAGGTCTGTGTATGCGCGTGTGTGTATGAGTCAGAGAGGATGGCGAGGAGCTCTTACCAGACATCAGAGTTTGTGGTAAACACTCCGTCTTTCAGCGACTCTGGGGACATCCAGCGGACTGGCAGAAGGCCCTTCCCTCCTTTCCGATAGTAATCCGTCTCGTAGATGTCTCTCGTCATGCCAAAGTCTGAGAAGAAGAGAAGAGAATTTTGAGTGGCCACTAACTATCCCACTAATGTGAGGGAGTGGATGCTCATGAGGCCTAATCCATTCCTCACCTCTCTTTCTCTTCTGTCCATTTACATCTACAAGCTATTCCTCCCCCTCAAGCACTCAGTGATCTCAAAATACTTACTTTGGAGTACAGCAGAGCAGAGGGAGTTTAGCATTAAACAAACAGGGGGGAGTAGAAGTAATACTGTATTTTAAGGCACTCACCTCCGATCTTGACGGTGAAGTCCTCCGCCACCATGCAGTTCCTGGCAGCCAGGTCTCTGTGGACAAACTTGTTGGCGTTGAGGTATGCCATGCCGTCCGCAATCTCCCCTGCCATCTGGATCATCTTCTTCAGCGGGGGCAGAACCTGGCTGGACGAGTTCTGTGGCAAAGAGGCAAAGAGGCAGAGACGTGAGCACAAGCAGGCTATTCAGTCTCTCCCTCCAACCTCCTTCTCCCTGCTGTCTGCAGCACTGAACCACGGCCAGGGCACACCACACAATGTGAGAGACCAACTGACGGAGGTGTGTGTTTGTGCCGTATTAATACATGATTAATGCACTGACACATAGACTTGAGTTCTGTGAAAGACTATGTTAGAAAGAGCAGGAGGGGTAATGTACATACCTCTTTACGGAGTGAGCGCAGGTGACTCTTCAGGTCTCCACGGGTCATCAGCTCCATTATCACCAAGGTGGGCTGTCCCTGAGAGACCACGCCCAGCAGACGCACCTACACCAATCAGAACACAGCACAGAGATGGTGTCAGGGTAGATGAGCACCAACAATTCTCGTTGGTGTAGTATTTCTTCTGAAACTTTTGAGAAATACATTTTAAGTGCTAATATTCACTAAGTGACTGAAGTGATGTGGAATGATCATCATTTTGAAACTACTCTGGCTGCTCTTAACTAAAACTACTGTGGAGCTTTGAGGAAAGCGGAAAAAAACTCCTCCTTGCCTCTAAATTATTCAAATTGAGCTTAATAATTAAGTGTTTGGCTTTTAATCACCCAGACATGCTAAAAGGTTGTAACAGAGATTTTCCAAGGGGGAAATCCTTAACATTTCCGTTTAGCTGAATTAATGAGGATTCAGCTGTGATAGAGCACAGAGGTCTCAGATCACACAGTTACAGCTGGCCTCAGGTTATACTGGAATTATACTGCAGCTCCCTGTGCCCTGGGTAGTCTGCCCTGGCTGTGACCTCTGACCTCATCAGCCAGCCAGGTGTGTCCGACCTTATGCAGCAGTCTCTGCCAGTGGTCTCTGCCTGGGGCCCTTTGTTTCTAACCTTGAAAATGTGAACCTTGTGAAATTGAAGCAATAATCTCATCACTCAAAGATAGTGTTTCTGAGCCAATGTCCCTGATGTTAACTGGTGTTTTGTCTCTCTCACCACGTGGTGACAGTTGAACTCCTTCATGACGGAAGCCTCATTGAGGAACTCTATCCTCTCCCTCATGCTGGCTGACTCGTTGACCGTCTTGATGGCCACGCGCGTCTCTGGGTCGTCTTTAACCACGCCCTTAGCGAGGCCCTCGTACACCATGCCAAAGGAACCCTGGCCCAACTCCTTGTGCATGGTGATCTTTTCCCTGGCCACCTCCCACTCATCTGGAACATACACTGAACACAGGAGGAGAGGACAGTCAGTGAGACACAAAACACCATGACCCGAGGAGACCTTGACAGTCGGACGTTTTGCATTTAAAATGACACTGTAGGTGTTCAGATGGTTCTTACTCTCAGCAGCACTGAAGTACTCAGGGTTGACAGAAGCATAGAGGACACCATTCCCCAGCCTGTCACTGTTCCTGTGGACACAAACACATCTGTGTGAGCCAGTGGAGGCAGCTTCGGCAACAGATAAATGGGATTGTTCGTTCAGCAGAAAAGCAGACAATCTTATGAACTTCCTAAGGCAGGAAAATGATCACAATAGCACTATTATATTATTCAACAGATTAATATCGCACCAGTCAAACATTTTGTTACAGAGACACAGTTGTTTGTTCTAGTGATCATTCAGCTTCTCTTACCTTTTTTTGTTGATAAAGAAGAGTGCAGTGATGAGGCTGGCGATAAGGATTATCACTATGATGGGGATGATGATGACCAGATAGAACGTGTTGTCGTTGTCCCCTGCAACAAGATGATAACAGAACAAGTATTCAAATCTGACCAATGAGAAAAGGAGGATTTAACACAAAGATAATTCTTGGGCATGAAAATCATCCATATCAAAGGCATTTTAATGAGGAAATGCACATGTTCTCCATACGTTTGGGTGGGGTCACGTAGAAGGACACTGGCTCAGTCCAGGACCCGTTTCCTGCTAGGGAGGTGGCACGCACGCGGGCAGAGTAGTTCCCAGAGCCCAGGTTGGTCAGACGAGCTCCTTTGTGCACTCTGTAGTGCTGGCGTGACACACACTCATGTTTCTCAGTCTGGAAAACACACACACACAGACAAAGTGTCAACCTGATGTCTGAGGGCCACAGTGGGTTGAGGGGTTGAGGCCCTGCAGAACTCCCAGGGACCTCAGGGTTCCTGGCCCATACAGACTCACCTCGGTGCCCTGGCGAAACTTAATCTCATACATCAGGATGAGACCATTGGGGTTGACAGGCTCCGGCCACCTCAGCAGCACCGACCCCTCCACCTTCTCATCCCTCTCCTGGTTCACCCTGCCTGGCATGTCATCCGCTTTGTCTGATGGGCAGAGACACAGACACTAAATATCAGATTGCTTCCTACACATAAGCCATTTCCAGAAAGGCACAGTGAGCCTAGAACAATAACGCTATGCAGATGGCCATGGTCAAGGTGTTGTTGTTGAAGACTTTGTGTCTAGCGTAGTCTGTGTCTGTGTGTGTGACTGCCTCACCTGCAGGTTTGGTCCTGGAAAACACAAAGGCTCCAGCACTGCAGCGGCGGACCTCCTGGTTACAGGCGTGGATGTCGATGCGGTAGACAGTGAAGGGCTGTAGGTTGGGGATCTCTATAAACTCTGTCTTGCTCCGGTCCTCCATGAAGGGGAACTCCCTCTCGGGGGATTCTCCGTCCGTCCCATTACCCTCCAGGCCTGTGGTGTTGCCACCCCGTGCCAAGGTGCTGTTAGCCACCCCAAATAGATCCCTACGCCGCCGGTCTGGGGGTCTGAAGGACAAAGGGGGTTGCATAAAGAAATGTTAGAGAGAGAGACCCATTGACTCACTATAGTAGAAAAGGCACATGTGCGGCAACAAAAACAAAGGATAAGAGACAAAGGTTGAGGAGAAGGAGGAATGGAGAAGATGTGTGGGCTTTCAGCTTCTCTGGAAGGGAGCTGAGACACAGTTAAAGAGGAGAGAGGGGGATATCAAGTCAGCTAGCCATACAGTAATATAGTGGTTCTCAACTGGTTTTGCCTCGGGACCCAAATTGAACGAGGTTGTCTCTGTCGCAACCTAATATTCACATTGCGAAAAATACATTCTGGAAAACTAATTTTAATGCTATATTGATAGTAAATGTAGCAATTATATGACATGGGAACAACATTCCCATGTTCTTGATGAAGAATGTTAATAAACTCATTGGTTTGAGAGCGAGTTACAAAATCAACCAAATTAGTGCTGCTAATAGCTCTCTATATTGAAAATACAGTGATAGAATTTTAAAAATCTGAGATTAAATGTAAAAAAAAAAGTAAGTTCATTATCATTTCTACACACTTTCTTGCTGTTTTTTTTTAAAACTCTGCGACCCATTAAAAACCACCCGGTCGCGACCCACCAGTTGAGAATCGCTGCAGTAATATACTCTGGAACACCATATTGTACATACAGTATACTGTAGCCTTCATACACAGCCCACATGATGTCATTGACACGAGTCACACTGAGCAAAAGCATCCCCTTCAAGCTCACTGGACAGGGCGGGGTCCTCTACAGGAATATAATATGGGAATAAGAAGTAGTAATAAGTACTATCAAGCAGTAAAATGACAATTTCCAGTGGGATACAACTTAACTGAGAGTAGAGTACAGTATGTTGAAGTGGCCTGGTTGTATTTGTTGTTGCAGTGTGTCTGTCCAGCTGCAGTGGTCTGCTCCCTGTGGCGCTGTGTGGTGTGATGAGGTCAGAGAGAGCACACATCCACACACTGTCAGCACCCTGCCTGTCCATACAGACCCCTACTGACTCTGTTAGCCTACATGTCCTCATCCACAGGACAAATGCACTTTTCAGGTGAAAGTTATGGGAGAATAATGACCACCTGTTTGATGCATAGAGAGGTGTTTTTTGCATGATACTAAAATAAGGCAAATAAAGCAATAAACCCTAAATCAAATGGCACATTCCGTCAAAAAGAGCAAACAAGAGAACCTGCAACAGGACTGCAGCCCTCTTTCATGGAGTGATGGAGATGGTTGTAAACACAATCATGAGGATGATGAGGAGGATGATGGTGTGAGCCACAGAAGCTGGAGAGTCGGCCAGCTGCAGGTGGACCCTGGCTGGAGCCACTGACAACATGCAGGCAGCGGTAGCAGTAGCAGATCACCAGACACTACTAGGCGGGGCCACTGGGACTCCACAACACACGGGGCGCTGTGCCGATACCGAGAGGAGCAGACCTTACCTAGAGTCACCTTTAGGAGACGTGTAACGACTGGCTCTCTCTGGGTCTCTGAAAGAATTCAACAGTCAGCCACAGGCGGCTGGTGGCACCTTAATTGGGGAGAACGAGCTCATAGTTATGGCTGAAACATAATAAATGGAATGGTATCGAACTAATCAAACCCATGGTTTCCATGTGTTTAAAACCATTCCGATCTGTCCATTCCAGCCATTATTATGAGCCGTCCTCCCCTCAGCAGCCTCCTGTGCAGTCAGCCCACAGTGCAGTCAACTGAGGTAAGGAGAATATAGGAGTGTCTGACAGTGGTGGGATGTGCTGTGTATATGTTGGCTTAAACAACAATGAATCCAGAACATATTTAGATTCATAGGGTATTTACAGTACACATGAACAAGATAAAGTAAATATGTAAAGAGTCTTTAAGGAGAGATACATTCATTAGTGAATGAAAGTGACTGTGATCTCCTGAATATCTCTCTCTAACTCCACCTAACAGTACAGGCCAGCAAGGTTCACTAAGGAATACAAGAGCTTTATTTTACATTCCAACATCTAGACCTTCAGAAATACTGTACAAAGCCAATATTCTCTCAGAACTATTCCTCTAAAAAATTACAAATATGAGCGGGTGACAAAAGACCTTGAGACTGACCAGGCACCCAAGGGAAAATAGTATTTACGGTGAGTGGAAAAACACAACCGACAGACAGGCACACAGATCTGTGGGAAGAAAACAGTAGCCATCGCACACCTCTGTCAACATTCCATCCTGCCAGTTTTAACTGCTCCAGCAAAGTCCACGGTGCACTGCGCTCCAAAACGATCAGTTACTATTAACAATACACAACAGCACTGAGGACTGGCAGAGCTTTAATGAACATCTTGTATAAGAGACAAGTGCATGGAAGGGAGCACGAGACAGCCTGCCATTGAAGACTGGGAGGGGTGATGGGTAGACGCCCCCGTGTGCCAATTTGCCCAGGAGAGTGGACAGATGGCCGGGTTGCCAGAGAGCTACAAGGCAGAGCAGAGCAAAGCAGACCTGTCCTCAAATGAACTTCAGACAGAGGACTGAAACTGAAGCGTGACCTTCTAACCAGGCGCCGCTGACTGCAGCTGGTGTGCTCCCTCCCCAGCTCCCCTCCTAAAAAAATACCTCCCTCTTTCTCACCTTTACGCTGTGCGAGGGATCCTAAGAGGGACATGACTGCACCCTCTGTCTGGAGCCAGAACAGCGTGATTTAGCGGTACTCTTTTACCACAGCAGCTGAACATAGCAGCCTCTCATGCCAGTGAAAAGAGAGGCCAGAGAAAGGATACTTTTTTCAAGTTCATGATCATATACAGTATGAAAGCACAGCTGTGATGGTGAGTGCTCTCTGAAGGACAACAGGGTGATAACCAGATGGTAAGGGCAGTGCCAACTTCCAACAACAGGAAAAACACAGGAACCTTCGCTGTACTTCTCAATGTCCTTCCGTATGTCCTTGTACTTCTCAATGTCCTTGTCCATCATGAGTTAGGTGATGCCATGGTTGCAACAACCCAATCAGCTGATGTCCAGTCAGTGAATCTGAAAGGTTGTCACCCATCCTTGTCCCCTGACTACTCTCGTCCACTTCTCCAGCCAGTCAGTCTGTCTTGCTGAATGGTGTTCACTGGTCTGGACAGCTCTAAGGGGGTCTTCCCTTTCTCTCCTCATTCATTTGAATTCCAGATGGCTTCCCTGTACATTTCCTGGCAGCCGGTCACTCCGAACCATGCCGCGAACAAAGAGAGCATGTGAGGGAAGGAGGAGGGAGAGCAGCAAGGAGGGCGACAGAATGGAAAACATTTCCTCTCTGTTTCTGTTTCCCCCCTTCCTTTCCCCTTCTCTGTTAACCCTGGACTTTTGAGGAAAATAAATTGCACTCATTCAGAGGCACTTCCCTAGAGTGTTTTGTGATAATGCTGGCTCTGTTGTGGTGGAGTACCTGTGCATACACAAGCATAGTCCTTAGCGGCAGGCCAATGACCTGGCACTCATCGGTTTCCTAGACAACTATAACAAATCAACAAAGTCACAGAGGCATGGGGGAGAGAGTGCAAGAAAACAATTAGTAACAATACTGCCCTACCAAGCAAAAAGGCAGTAACTGCTCACTTGGTTGAAAATTAGTTTTATTAGTCATTTTAGAAAATTAGTCATTTTTGCTACATTACTACATGCTTAGTCATGTGGACAAGTATCCTGCCTCTATTGTATTGTGTTTTGGAGACATCCGCGGTCATGTTAGCAGTAACTGCACTAGGTTACTGTGAAACCAAGGTAAATAAAAGCAATTTTTCTCAGTTCCACGCTATGAGCAGTTACTGCCTTTTTGCTTGGTAGGGCAGAATAGTGGTCTTGTTTTATTATTTGTTTTAATACTGTGAAAGAGAGCATCACAGAGGCGAAGGAAAGGGCATCATAACATTACATAAATGCATGAGCTTAGCCCAGCAGGTGATGAAGAGCATACTGTACTAAGCAGGCTGGCGTCAGGGCAAGATATAAACACTGGAATGTATCAAGCACCAGAGAAGTCTATGGAGGTTAACAAGTGCATTAGTATTTGCTTTCCATTCAATTTGTTTTGCGATGAAATGGTACTAATTCAGTGAATACTCAAACCTGTACCCTGAATACACTGAGTACACAAACGCAGTATCGCTCATGCACTCATTCACCTCACACACACAGACACACACACGGCCTGATCTGCCATCTGGTATGGAGAAACAAGTGGCCTGAGTTTACTCTGAAAAATGATACATTTCAAAACACAATGAGTACATCTGTGTGTGTGTGTTTGTGTGTGTATGACATAGAGTGAGTGTGTGTGCGGAAAGGGGTTGGAGTCTTTGAAACTGTAAAGCATTTGTAGCTATGAGAAGGTAAAATTATAACACAACACAGATGTCATTCCCCATTCTGGCAAACAAAAGGCTAACGGGCTGAAAGGGTGCAGCCAGCCCAGCGAGCAGAGCGCAGCGCAGGCCCTTCAGACTCATTAATCAGATCCCTCTCCCCGGGTTTGTTTGTGCTGCCTAAATTACAGCCTGCTAGGCCTTAATATCCGCCGCTGCTGTCGTCATGGCGATGGAAAAGCCACAAGTGCCGTAAGCAGGCATTGAATTCCTGCTCCCCATGTTTCTCCCTGTCAGGCAGGGTCCTCTGACACAGCTACAGCCCAGCAGCCCTACACCCTCCCTCCCTCCAAACCTTCATGATGTTTAGATCCTGTCAGTCCCAGTCTCAGGGCTGGGTAATTACAGCACCACTGCCTCCTGATCCTCTCTCTGGGCTATTAAAGCAAACAGGACCCAGACTGTGAGCTCAGCTCTTTGATAATAATCGACAAAGTCTCAGAGAAGGGTTTGGTCCAAAAGCTGTAAACAAATGGGGGGAGGTTATAGCCAGAGCTTTACTATCACACTGTTGAATGATCTCTCACCATAGAGAAAGACTGCCTGCTGCCTGGCACCTACCTGGGGGTGAAGATGGAGTTGTGCAGGAAGTTCTCAAAGACTTTGCGGTAGGATGCGTCATCTATCTCTGCCTTCAGGTCCTCCTTGGTCTTGGGGCAGGGGCAGCAGGGGCCCTTGTCCCCCCCAGACAGGTCAGGCTTGGTGGGTTTGGTGTCCTCCTCCATGTCTGCCAACCCCGTGGCTGAGATTCTAATGGGGATCTTCAGCTCTTTTGTTGAGAGTTGGAGGGGGGAACAGGACCCGTTAGCAAATGACAGCATTAACCAAAGAAAGCAAAAATGAAAAGAGATTAGGTGGTGTTGTGATGGAAATCTTATGTTTGTGTATCAAATCAATGCTACTTCTCTAATAACTAATTCGCTGGGCTCATGCAGGTAACTGACTGATCCTGTATGGAGGAATCCTCACTCTCACTGATAAGCAACTTGTCAGTACACCCAGAATATTGCTATGGGAACAACCAAGGTATCTCAGTTTCAAGGTCTTGGAGAGAGAAAGCCTCGTGAGGTATTGGTCAGTCACATGTACGAGCCACCAGTAATGATGAATTAATAATGCTAAATCATGCATATATAACTTGTCTGTGTATGGCGGTATATAAGACAACTGCTGGGAATGATCCAGCTGAGTTTCTGATAGACCTATACTGTGTGCAGAGTTGTAACCTCTCCATCTTGCTGATAATAAAGAGTGGTACATTTAAGATTGACTTCAGGTGTCCCTGGTGTTGAATTTCCACCAGAGTGTGTACAGAGAATTATAATACAGGAGAGATACCTACAGTTTGGACTCCATAATGCACAAAGATGAAAAGTAGACAAGATAAGAGAAAGAGGAGGAGTTGGAATGCTGACCTTTGGAGCAGTAGTTGTGTTGGTACAGCTCCCTGTCTTCAGCTTGCTGCTGCCAGCGGATCAGGTAAAAAGTGAGATTGCCGTTAGGGTTGAGGGGAGGCGACCATTTCACCACCAGCTTGGAGGACGAGTTGGAATACGCCCGGGTATCCATTGGCATAGACGGCTCTGAGACAAAACACACAAATGTTGAAATGCTGTGAGTGATGTTTACTACACTGAAAAGGTAGGGGTGTGGATCAGAAAACCAGGCAGTATCTGGTGTGACCACTATTTGCATTATGCAGTGCATCTCCTTCACATAGAGATGATCAGGCTGTTGATTGTGGCCTGTGGAATGTTGTCCTGCTCCTCTTCAATGGCTGTGCGAAGTTGCTGGATATTGGTGGGAACTGGAACACGCTGTCGTACACGTCGATCCAGAGCATCCCAAATATTCTCAATGGGTGACATGTCTGGTGAGTATCCAGGCCATGGAACATCTGGGAGATTTTCAGCTTGCGACATCGGGCCGTGCATTATCATGCTGAAACATGAGGTAATTGAGGCGGATGAATGGCAAGACAACGGGCCTTAGGATCTGGTCATGGTATCTCTTTTGTTTCAAATTGCCATCGATAAAAAGCAGTTGTGTTTGTTGTTCATAGCTTATGCCTGCCCATACCATAACACAACTCCACCGCCACCATGGGACACTCTGTTCACAACATTGAAATCAGCAAACCGGTCGCCCACACAACGCCATACACGCTGTCTGCCATCTGCCCAGTACAGTGGAAACCGGGATTCATGCTTCTCCAGCACACTTCTCCAGCGTGCCAATGACTATCAAAGGTGAGCATTTGGCCACTGAAGTCAGTTACGATGCTGAACTTCAGTCAAGTCAAGACCCTTGTGAGGACAATTAGCACGCAGATGAGCTTCCCTGAGATGGTTTTTGACAGTTTGTGCACAAATTCTTTCGTTGTGCAAACCCACTGTTTCATCAGCTGTCCGTGTGGCTGGTCTCAGACGATCCCGCAGGTGAAGAAGCCGGGTTTGGAGGTCCTAAGCTGGTGCGGATACACGTGGTCTGTGGTTGTGAGGCCGGTTGGACGCACTGTCAAATTCTCAAAAACAACGTTGGAAGTGTCTTATGGTTGTGAAATGAATATTCAATTCCCTGGCAACAGCTCTGGTCGACTTTCCTGCAGTCAGCATGCCAATTGCACGCTCCCTCAAAACTTCCGACATCTGTGGCATTGTGTTGTGTGACAAAACTGCACATTTTAGTGTCCTTTTATTGTCCACAGCACAAGGTGCACCTGTGTAATTATCACGCTGTTTAATCAGCTTCTTGATATGCCACACCTGTCAGTTGGATGGATTCTCTTGGCAAAGGAGAAATGTTCACAAACAGGGATATAAACAAAATTGTGCACAACATTTGAAAGAAATACGCTTTTTGTGCATATAAAACATTTCTGGGATATTTTATTTTACATGTTGTGTTTATATGTATTTTTGTTCAGTGTATAACGTTTTAAATGCGTTGTTTTCATGAAGCTTAAAATAAGAGTGATACATTTCCTTATTGAAAGTTCTGATAAGAAGTGTTTCAGTTTATCTTGAAAACATGTCCATGGTTGAGGCGACCTGCTGCTGTGTACAGAAGCTGTACTGTAGTCTAGTCCGTGCACAGCAGCTGTACAGTGTCTTACCTGAGGGGCTGGTGCGTATATAGACCACGTCACTCTTGGCTCCTGGGATGTGTTTGTCCTCCACCACCAGGGTGATGGCCTTGACAAAGATGGCGTACTGGGTCCAGGGCTTCAGTGGGGACAGCAGCACACCAGGGTCTATCTCTTTGTCTTGCGGTAGGTCCACGTCAACCATGTTCCAACTGTTGGAGCCACACCCGTCCTGGCCATCAAACTCTGTGATATTCTGGTGCGGTCTGGATTGCATGGTTAAGACACCTTATGTCAATTTAGTACAGCAACTCTGAATCCACAAACACAGCAGATAATGTCCTGTCTACAAGAATAAGTATTTGGGGCGGCAGGTAGCCTAGTGGTTAGAGCATTGGGACAGTAACCGAAAGTTTGCTAAATCGAATCACCGTGCTGACAAGATAAAAATCTGTCATTTTGCCCCTGAACAAGGGCGGCCAATGACCTGGCTGACGGCCTACTGTTCCTAGGCCGTCATCGTAAATAAGAATTTGTTCTTAACTGACTTGCCTAGTTAAATAAAAAACAATATATAATAAAGGCCCTATGCAGTACAACAAGGAATGGTATATCTCCGTGAGAGTACTTACGCTTCCTTGTAGTAGACGATGAAGCTGATGAGGTCTCGGTAGTCTGGTGGTCGATAGCGCTCCCAAGTCAGCTTGATCCGGTTACTCATCGTGCTGTTGGACTTGAACTTCAGGATATGACTCTCACCTACAAACACAAACCACATCTTAGATCAGTAGTTCCAAAACTGGTGTGTGGTAGTCCCTCCGCCCCCCTGCCAAAAATAAATTCTGTCCGGATTTCAACTTACTCTTGAAAGTTGTAGCTAATAGTAGAATGCGTAAGATGCCATTTCGAAAATGGGTATTGCATCATCAGTTTTCCTGTTGTCATGTCAGTCATTGTATACATTAGAGAGCTATTTATAACTTGTCAGAATGTCCAGATTAACTAGAACATGTCAGCTAACTTAATTGGGCTAGGTTTTTTAGCCCACAGATTTTGTAGTAATGTTCGAGTCACTCAAATATCACATGGATACACATTAGACATGGCAAATTGTATAGAATTGCAAGAAAATGCTTTAAAATGCTTTAAATTTGCTTTAAAATTGCAAAATGTTCATTGCACCCCATGACAAAATGTGAAGGAAATTATTTTTAAACCTGCAAAATGTTCTCTCCGCCAACAAAATGGGATGAACAGTTTATGCCATGAACAGTGCTTGTGCCCATAGAAATAGACATGGGACAATCCCCAATGCTGGAAGGGGGCCTGAGTGAAAAAGTTTGGGAACCACTGTCTTTTTTTATTTGTATTATTATTTTTAAATATTTAGGGGTAGATCAGCTTTAATATTGCAGATAGATTGTAGCTTCCAACAATACAATTGTCTGCATCATTTCCAATCCCCCATTTATATTTTTTTGGTAAATATACAGTACAAGTCAAAAGTTTGGACACACCAACTCATTCAAGGGTTTTTCTTTATTCTTACTATTTTCTACATTGTAGAATAGCAAGTCATCAAAACTATGAAATAACAGATATGGAATCATGTAGTAACCAAAAAAAGTGTTAAATAAATCAAAATGTATTTATATTGCAGATTCTTCAAAGTAGCCACCCTTTGTCTTGATGACAGCTTTGCACAATCTTGGCATTCTTTCAACCAGCTTCATGAGGTAGTCACCTGGAATGCATTTCAATTAAAAGGTGTGTCTTGTTAAAGGATAATTTGTGGAATTTCTTTCCTTAATGCGTTTGAGCCAATCAGTTGTGTTGTGACAAGATAGGGGTGGTATACAGAAGATAGCCCTATTTGGTAAAAGACCAAGTCCATATTATGGCAAGAACAGCTCAAATAAGCAAAGCGAAACAACAGCCCATCATTACTTTAAGACATGAATGTCAGTCAATATGGAAAATGTCAGTGCAGTCGCAAAAAACCATCAAGCACTGTGATGAAACTGGCTCTCATGAGGACCACCACAGGAAAGGAAGACCCAGAGTTACCTCTGCTGAAGAGGATAAGTTCATTAAAGTTACCAGCCTCAGAAATTGCAGCCTAAATAAATGCTTCACAGAGTTCAAGTAACAGACACATCAGGTCTTCATGGTCAAATTGCTGCAAAGAAACCACTACTAAAGGACACCAATAAGAAGAAGAGACTTGCTTGGACATTAGACTGGTGGAAATTTGTCCTTTGTGATTTTTGGTTCCAACCGCCGTGTCTTTGTGAGATGCAGAGTAGATGAACGGATGATCTCCGCATGTGTGGTTCCCACCGTGAAGCATGGAGGAGGAGGTGTGATGGGGTGGGGGTGCTTTGCTGATGACACTTTTGGTGATTTATTTAGAATTCAAGGCACACTTAACCAGCATGGCTACCACAGCATTCTACAGCGGCACGCCATCCCATCTGGTGTGCGCTTAGTGGGACTATCATTTGTTTTTCAACAAGACAATGACCCAACACACATCCAGTCTGTGTAAGGGCTATTTGACCAAGAAGGAGAGTGATGGAGTGCTGCATCAGATGACCTGGCCTCCACAATCATCCGACCTCAACCCAATTGAGATGGTTCGGGATGAGTTGAACCGCAGAGTAAAGGAAAAGCAGCCAACAAGTGCTCAGCATATGTGGGAACTCCTTCAAGACTGTTGGAAAATCATTCCAGGTAAAGCTGGTTGAGAGAATGCCAAGAGTGTGCAAAGCTGTCATAAAGGCAAAGGGTGGCTACTTTGAAGAATCTAAAATATATTTGTATTTGTTTAATACTTTTTTGGTTACTACATGATTCCATATGTGTTATTTCATAGTTTTGATGTCTTCACTATTATTCTACAATGTAGAAAATAGTAAAAATAAAGAAAAACCCTTGAATGAGTAGGTGTGTCCAAACTTTTGACTGGTACTGTACAGATATCCATATCTTTTAAAAATATATTTTCCTTATTTTCGTCCGCTAAACCTACCACCACTCCCCTTAGGCTTCTACTTCCAGCTTATACACACTAGAGGTTGACATGGCTGATTAATTAGGTCCGATTTCATAACAATCGGTAATCGGCATCTGGACGCCGATCACGGCCAATTACATTGCATTCCACGAGGAAACTGAGTGGCAGGCTGACCACCTGTCACGCGAGTGCAGCAAGGAGCCAAGGTAAGTTGCTGGCTAGCATTAAACTTATCTTATAAAAACCAATCAATCTTCACATAATCACTAGTTAACTACACATGGTTGATGGTATTACTAGGTTATATAGCTTGTCCTGCGTTGCATGTACAAAAGTATCTATATCCACAGTAAAACGAGTCCTATATCGACATATATCGCCGCTCAGCAAGGAAGAAGCCACTGCTCCAAAACCGCCATAAAAAAAGCCAGACTACGGTTTGCAACTGCACATGGTGGATGAAACAAAAATAGAACTGTTTGGCCATAATGACCATCGTTATGTTAGGAGGAAAAAGGGGGAGGCTTGCAAGCTGAAAAACACCATCCCAACTGTGAAGCATGGGGGTGGCAGCATCATGTTGTGGGGGTGCTTTGCTGCAGGAGGGACTGGTGCACTTCACAAAATAGATGGCATCATGAGGAAGGAAAATTATGTGGATATATTGAAGCAACATCTCAAGACATCAGTCAGGAAGTTAAATCTTGGTCGCAAATGGGTCTTCCAAATGGACAATGACCCCAAGCATACTTCCAAAGTTGTGGCAAAATGGCTTAACTTCTTAGGGAGCAGCGCATGAGGTGACCGTTTTTGAGATCCTGGCGTGCCCAAAGTAAAATGCCTCCCATTCAGGCCCAGAAAATAGGATATGCACATATTTAGTACCATTGGATAGGAAACTATCTGAATTTTCTAAAAGTGTTAACCATTTGTCTGTGAGTAAAACAGAACGGATATGCAGGCGAAACCCAGAGGAATTTCTGTCCTGGAAAAAGTGGTTTTGACACATTGCTCATTTGGAACCCCTCCCTTATGAAAATGCCCATATCAGGAAGTGGCCCCAGAGATGTCAATAGAACAGGACGCGCGCTCTCGCCATGCGTGCTCTGTGGTTTTTTCCTTTCTCATAGCCCAGTTTATATTCCGGTTGAATTATTATAGTAAATATACATAAAAGTGTTCCTAAGGATACATTAAAAAGGATGTTTGATTGTTCTTGGACAAGTTTATAGGTATAAGTTGAACGAGTTCTCTTCACGTTTCAATGGACGAGTGGAGGCTGTAGTTTCTGATTATAAAAGCGCGAACCAAACAGAGATTTATGGATATAATACATTACTTTTTCTAACAAAAGAACCATGGATTGTCTTTGTTGGACACTTGGGAAGCCATCAGCAGAAGTTCTTCAACAGGTAATTGATTTGTTTTCGCTGTGAAATGTGTTTTGTGTGAACCGTGAAGGCTAATGAATTCATGGTAATGGTAAAAATATGTTAGGTGCTACCCTCAAACAATCAAATGTGGTGCTTTTGCCGTAAAGCCTTTTTGAAATCTGACAACGCTGTGATATTGCCAAGAAGCAGAGCTTTTGATGACTATGAAACACTTGTATATTGATGCATGTTTAATAATTCAACCTTTGGATTTTGAATTTGGCGCCTTGCATTTCACCTGGTAGTGTCGGGAGTGGGGCGCTAGCGCCCCAGCGCACCTTGCTGCTCCTTAAGAAGTTAAGGACAACAAAGTCAAGGTATTGGAGTGGCCATCACAAAACCCTGACCTCAATCCCATAGAAAATGTGTGTGCAGAACTGGGAAAGCGTGTGCGAGCAATGAAGCCTACAAACCTGACTCTGTTACACCAGCTCTGTCAAGAGGAATGGGCCAAAATTAACCCAACTTATTGTGGGAAGCTTGTGGAAGGCTACCCAAAAAGTTTGACCCAAGTTAAACAATTTAAAGGCAATGCTACCAAATACTAATTAAGTGAATGTAACTTCTGAGAATGTGATGAAATAATTAAAAGCTGAAATAAATCATTCTCTCTACTATTATTCTGACATTTCACATTCTCAAAATAAAGTGGTGATCCTAACTGACCTAAGAGGGAGTTTTTACTAGGATTAAATGTCAGGAATTGGGAAAAACTGAGTTTAAATGTATTTGGCTAAGGTGTACTTCCAACTTTGGTATTAATTGGTATCTGCTTTTTTTGGTCCTCCAATAATCGGTATCGGCGTGGAAAAATCATAATCGGTCCACCTCTAATACACACTATACACATTTTACGGACACAATCTATTTTACAATAGTTATATTTTGTTTGTTTTTAGTGCTGTCCTTCCTCTACCCTCAACCTCTCCCATCTATTTCTGATGTCCATCCAGTTTGATTTGATTTGCCATATATTTTTAACTGTGCTGGTTCACAAAAGTTCTGAACCCCTGTCTTAGATAACCTCCTCACTACACATACAGGACATTTTGTTGTGATAACAGAGTGTTGCATTAGATTAATGCTTCTTATCAAATCACATAGGTGTACTCACAGCTTGCTCTGTCTCCATTGTTGCGGAAATCGCCCTCCTCAAACTTCTCAGTGATGTCCGTCTTCTCCCACATATTGTGGATCTCAGACATGCAGAGTTTGGGGTTGAAGCGGAAGGACAGCCTCCCAGCCCTGATGGTCAGGTTGTGTTGGGTCCAGTCCCACAGGTACTGCAGGCGCTGGTTGTCAATGGCAGAAAAAGCATACATCCTGAGGGGAGACAACAGACAGGTGTTAACTTACTAACACACCTAGCAGCTGTGCTAGCATAGATGGGACCAAACCACTTTTTAATCAATCCATTTATTTACTTTAAGCACACAATAGAGCACTGAGGATAAAGTCGTCAAATTGTTGTGGAGTGGTTGGCCTAGTTTTCCATCTGGTGGCTATGTAAAGTGTTAAGAGGAGAAGACGTCAGAGCGGATTGTGTGTCAGTGTGCGTGGTTGTGTCTGTCTAACACTGAGCTGTGCACACAGAGAGGGCCAGAGATGAAACAGAGCAACTCAGAGCCTCTCAGCTACATGGAATACCTTGGGAACGAGCGGAATGCCAGCCCTTCTCTAGAGCATTCCTCCCACTGTAACTCTAGCCTGGGAGGGATGACAACAAGAGACCTGAGAGGCTTTCCCACGACCCTCCTGGTCATCTCCAGAAACACTCTCCCTATCTCTGACAGGGAATAGGACCCTGGTGATGTTATGCTACAGCCAGAATAGGCTGGGAGACCTGAATTTCCATTCAGATAGAGCCCTCTGGGCACAAACTGGTTGAATCAACGTTGTTTCAATGTAATTTGTCAGCGTATTGTGACGTGGAATCTATGTGGAAAATAATGCACATTGGATTTTTTTAAAGTAATCAACTCCTGTGTTTAGGGTGAAATTAAAACACAGGATTATGTCATCATGGTAATCAAGTTTCAACATAGACGATGTCAGACCTTCATTGTTATATGCGCTACAAATTAATAATTGATATGTTGGATTCACATCTCCATTTCAACCAAAAATATAAGTTAAAGAATGAGACTAAATAAAATAAATAGTTAAAGTGCATTTGAAGTTTTATTTTATTTTATTTAGTCCTATTGTTTAACTTCTTAGGGAGCGGCAGCATAGGTGACGGTTTTGGAGAGTCTGGCGTGCCCAAAGTAAAATGCCTGCCACTCAGGCCCAGAAAATAGGATATGCACATAATTAGTACTATTGGATAGGAAACACTCTGAAGTTTATAGCGCGCCGCTAGTCCCTAAGTAGTTAACTGAAAAGACGTGAATCTAACATATCTTTTACTAATTTATCGACAACTGAAATTAAAGGACAAGTTTTCTTTTTAATAACCAAATCTCTATTTTTGATGTAAATGGCATGTTATAGAAGGGTCCAGAGTCCAAACACTTGTTTTGCATCTTTTACTTGTTTTTTAGAAACTTACCTCAACCAGCGATTCACTTCCTCATCCTCGTTGTGCGTTGCTCTGAAAAAACATGAACAAATGCTCCAAAAAGACCCAAATACATTGTTTTAGAAACGGAAACGCTCTAAGTATAGTGATGCGGGACTTTAGATGAAATTGTGTCATTCCAAACTTTATCCTCAACGTTATATTACATTTTGTGCGACTCAAGCTGTTTCCCCTATCCAGCTGTGTAGGCTGCTGCTAGAAAGGACAGAGGTATCGCTCGAGTCGCAACAAAATGGAATATAAGTTGCAGATAAAGTTTGGAATGACGCAATTTCATGTGTACAACCTTTAAAGACCTGCATCACTATACTGAGAGCCTTTCCGTTTGTTCATGTTTTTTCAGAGCCCCCTGTACTACACAATGAGGATGAGGAAGTGAATCATTGGTTGGGGTAAGTTTCTCAAAAACAAGTGAAATAGCGGGAAAACAACTCTTCTATAACATCCCATTTACATAAAACATTTAGATTTAGTTCTAAAAAAGCAAAATTCTCCTTTAAAGCTAGACTAAATCAGTGGCACAGATGGAACTATCCAAGCAGAAGATAGATCTCCTAATGTTGATATCTTATTGCGTTGACAACCAAACACAATTCAATATCACTTTTGATATAGAATATATAGCCTATTAACTTGTTGAAAAGTTATACCAAAAATAAAAGTTAAAGAATAGGATTAAGCCAGTGGCTCAGCTGGAACTATCCAAGCAGTAGATACGCCTCCTTTAAATGTTGATATTTGGTTGTGTTGTCAACCAAATAAAATTCAATATTACTTTTGTAATACAGTAAATAGCCTAAAGTTAAGGCTATCTTAAATACTAATGCAACATTCAACCTTAAAATGAGTAACACATCAATGGCCACATTTTGAAGTTACTGTAACTATACCTTTCTTATGTAATCATATAAAGTGACCGAGTGCATGTTCAAGATAGCATGCACAATCGCTGTAATATTCTGCGCAGAACCGTGAATAGCATTGATCACTTGCACCATGTGCTTTTAATGTAACCTCAACCGCAATCCAGTTATTTTGGTTCTGCTATTAGATGAAGCAAGCACGGTGATATTAATCTGTTGTATAAATAAACAAAATATCTGACATTGTATTCCCAATGGAACTTTGCTGTGCTTTTAAATGGTTGCAAGCGCAGTGATAGACATTTGGGTGACAACTAAATCAAAACACAGGCTTTGTTTTTCCATTGGAATTTGGTTGTGTTTTTAGATGGTTGAAAGCATAGTGATAACACTTTGGAAATTCAACACACTTTTGGCTGTCTTTTTGAGTGAATATACTGTAGGTTGTAATCTCATTCATCAACGTCTCAACCAAATAATACCCAATTATCCACGTTGAAATAACATGGTGTTCCCAGTGGGATAGTTCATCCACCTTTTCATTATATAACTTGGAGAGGTGCCTTGTTATGGTGGTTTTGTGTGAATTCCTTGGTACTGTAAACATTATGCCTGGTAGCCTTACTTAATCAACTCATAAATAAATAATGAATGAGGCATTCAAAACCTGCTGGGATACATTTGACATGAGATGGATTCCAAAAATCCATTTAAATCATCCATGTGTCATTTTTCCTGGTCAAAAATATGGCTGAACCCCGCTGATATTGGAGTGACAACATCTTTCCTCTCTAGGCTGTGGTTCAAGGCTGACACGTCCCCAAACACATCTCAAACTCAGAGAGCAGCCTGCCGTACCCTTCCATGAGCTCCTCCCCGTTGATGTAGCGCAGGCTCTTGAGGAAGGAGAGCGAGCCTAGCGTGTGGGAGTGGCGGATCCTCACATAGCCTGTCACTGTCTGGATCAGCCCCATGAAGCTCTCCAGCTCTGAGGCGATGTTATCTGGGGAGAGGAGAGAGTCAGCAAACACTAGTCAGACACAACAGCCAGTGTGTGAGAACCACAGCTCTGAACACATCAAATCCCACAGGCATCTGTACTTCTATACTGTATGACTATACTGTATGACTATACTATAATGTATGGCTATACTGTATGACTATACTATATTGTATGACTATACTGTATGACTATACTATACTGTATGACTATACTGTATGACTATACTGTATGACTATACTCAATGCTCTAGAGGAGAATTACCCTGGCTCCAGCAAATACAGAGTTGTACAAACGTTTTCATATCTAAAGATAAGCTGTAAGTCACTCTGTCAACTGAGCAAATAAATAGCATAATAGCATAATGTGATAATTGGTTTGGGGCACAGAGCAGGCAGCTGATGTAATGTTGACTCTGTGGCCCACACTAGCTCTCCCAGTGGCCCCGTGCTCTGTGTTCCCCTCCCGGTCTCTGGGGAGACAGACAGACTGAGTGGTCCTGGTTACTGGTACTGGTACTCACTGCCACGGCGGATGTTGATGTGCAGGTTGCCTTTGATGACTGTGCAGCCCATTAGAGACTGAGCAGCATCCACTGAGTCGATGGTCTTGGAGTCACAGATCTTATCACACAAGCCATCGCAGGCACTGCAGAACATACTGTGATTGAGGAAGAGAAAGGAGAGGGAGATAAGAGGGAAAACAGTCAAGAAATTACCTTAACTAAATAAAACTACAAAAAAAGACAATTTCCAAGAAACATAATTAAGATGCCTCACCCCAACTCACCTAAAAAATCCCAAACTTCCAGAAGTAAAAATATGTCTAATTTTAGCTTTCTTTGTGAACTATGTATTTTTTATGAGTCCTCATATGAACCCATGGTTTCACGAGAGAATGACTAAACGGTCCTAAAGGCAAAACAAGACTGATATGGTAAAAAATATAGCAGGTTGTCTTTTTCCGTCATGAATCTGTAGGCAGCTCTGCAGTGGTCACTAGCTGGCACAGCCACAATGTCATAAAATCGGATATAAACCTAACACTAACCTTAACCTTAACTTTAACCACACTGTTAACCATAATGCTTAACCCTAACCATGGATTTTTACAATATAGCCAATTTTGACTTTGCAGCTGGCCTATCTAAGGGGAAATCGCTTAGTGCTGCCTCCGGGTCAAGCCTCATGACTAGGCCTGTGGCGGTCACGAAATTTCATCAGCCGGTGATTGTCAAGCAAATAACTGTTGGTCTCACGGTAATTGACAGTGAATTAACATAAACACATTTAGCATCTCCTGGCTTCCACAAATAGCCTACAAGCCACTGACGCAGACCTTTGGAACATCAACATTTTAAAAAGTCTAATAAATCCATGTAATATAGCCTACACCTTCACAATAAATACATAATTTATTTTAGACAGGTCTAAAGAAGTATGATATGAAGTAAATGTAGTCTATTTCAGAAGAAAAGAATAGCATACTCTGAGTTGTCCTGGTGTTAGGTCCTGATTTGGCTATGCCAAATGGATGCGGGCTACACTCGTTTATTTAGCAGACAAGATTTGCTTATAATTCCGTGGCATTATTTAATATTATCTCATGGTATGAAGAATACAATTGAACAAAGCTAAATAAAATATAATTATTTGTGTGCACATGCGGCTATTCTGTGTTGAGTGGTTAACAAAGAAATAGGTACTCCTATATGCTTAATTTAGAGTTACTCATGTAACTTTAGTTGTTCTACAAACGTTGGGCTGTATGTTTTGATTTTTGTAAGGCTACGTGATGAGACTCTAATGATGATTTGAAAAAAGTCGCTTGAAAGACATGAGCTCTGCTTTGTTTTTTGCGCAGGCTGTACACACTCCAACAGTCTCTCATTCACAATTTGACAAGCGCTTGATAATGCCTCGAATTTCACGGCGGCATCCCCTTTGTGGCCGTAATACACCCTAAAAAAATCCATGCCTTTTGCGGCCCGGAGTGCTGCGTAGTGCCCTTCTCCTGAGTGCTGCGCAATCCGAAGCGCCTCTCACTCACATGGCTCTCGTCACGTGATCGGTGCTTTCTCACGGGCTACAAGTGAAGACAGACAAATCGGGGACGGAACTCCGCACGTCCTTATCCAATTCCGAGGTGCGTATTGAAGATATTGGAAAACTGTCCACATTTACATTTTGTCCGCCAACAAGATAAGTAGGCCTAACAAACAGCAAAAGTACTAGCCTGTGTCAATCTACTATCTCCCATAGTACAAAAGTCAACCTTTTTCATTCTGTGCGAGAATAAATATTCCAAACATAGTCTGGGACAGTTAACTTCTTAGGGAGCAGCGCACGAGGTGACGGTTTTGGAGAGCCTGGCGTGCCCAAAGTAAAATGCCTCCCATTCAGGCCCAGAAAATAGGATATGCACATATTTAGTACCATTGGATAGGAAACACTCTAAAAGTGTTAACATTTTGTCTGTGAGTATAACAGAACGGATATGGCAGGCGAAAATCCGAGGAATTTCTGTCCTGAAAAAAGTGATTTTGACACATTGCCTCATTTGGAACCCCTCCCTTATGAAAATGCCCATATAAGGGCATATGAATGCAGTACCTATTGCTTCCTCTGGATGTCCACAGTCTCGAGAAAGTGTTTTGATTCTGTTTAGATGCTTTATATGGCAGAAGAAGAAGAATTAGGAAGTGGTCACACAGAATGTCAATAGAGGAAAACGAGCGTTCCCGGCTGGCACGCTCTGTGGTTTTTTCCTTTCTTATCGCCCAGTTTATATTCCGGTTGAAATATTATACTATTTATACATAAAACTGTTCCTAAGGATACATTATCAATTATGTTTGATTGTTCTTGGACAAGTTTATAGGTATAAGTTGAACGAGTTCTCTTCACGTTTCATTGGACGAGTCGACGCTGTATTTTCTCATTATAACGCGCCAACCAAACTGAGATTTATGGATATAATACATTACTATTTCTAACAAAAGAACCATGGATTGTCTTCGTTGGACACTTGGGAAGCCATCAGCAGAAGTTCTTCAAAAGGTAATTGATTTGTTTTCGCTGTGAAATGTGTTATGTGTGAACCGTGATGGCTTATTGCCAAGAAGCAGAGCTTTTGATGACTATGCAACACTTGTATATTGATGCATGTTTAATAATTCAACTTTTGGATTTTGAATTTGGCGCCTTGTATTTCACCGGGTAGTGTCCCACAGCTCCCTAAGAAGTTAACCGGCTAGCGCCCCACCGCTCCCTAAGAAGTTAATAGCATAAAAAAACAAACATTTTAAGCAATGTGGCTGACGCAACAGAACAGAACGTTTAGCTTAAAATGTTGATAAACTATTAGGCTATTTATTCACATTATAAGCTCAGCAATACGCACATGACAATAGGCCATAAGCGTGAATGTTCCATTAGTGGGAAAACACCATTATCAAAAGTGACCGCAAATGCAATTATGCATGTAATGCTTTTATTATAAAGGTGCATTTTTATGGTGAAAATGATCTTCCCCAAACTTGAAACTCATGCACTGCTTATGTATGCCAGTTAGGCTCTAAAACCTTTGTAAAGCAGATTAATGTGATTAATTTTGGCCACTTTAGTTGTGATACAAACCTTATCAAAACATATAGGCCTATGGGCTAGGCAACATGAGGTGTGTGACTATGATTCGAAAAAGTTGCTAGAAAAGGCAGTTTCTTATGCTGGGCATCATTCACAAGTGATAATATATAATTCACAAGTGATATACCAATATTGCCACTCATCAGACTATTCTTGATTTAATCTTGTCTTTACATATACAAAACAATATATGTGTGAAATTTGTTTTGATTTGGAATGGACATTATCATGCACCAGTCTCAAAACAGGGCCAGAAGGGAAAAATACATGTCATCTATGCACAAATAGCGAATGGAGGATGCTTTTCCTGTGGTTAATTTTCATGCCAGCCAGGTAGGCTATACTCCTGTTGTAAAAAGAAGCAATGTGCTTAATATTAGGAAAGTTGAGAAATAAATATAGTAGGCCTAGTCTATAGAAAGCTGATAGGATCCTCCTCTTTTTAGTAGAGGCCATCATTCTGTTTTCTCGCGCAATTGCATAGCCTATAGAAGTGTTACGCAACATGAGCTCATGGGTTCTCATGAAGTGTTTGATTAGATTTTCGATTACCTTTGCATTTATGTCAGAGTGATTAGAGGGACAATATAGTGCTGAGTACCAGGCAGTTAGCAAGTTTGGTAGGCTACTAATGATAATCAGCAGCATCAGAGCCTGGAGAAACTAATTACCGGGACTAAACAGTCACGTGGAATTTGACTGGCTTCATGAATCGTGACCGCTGGTGTGGCGGTAATAACGTCACCGCAACAGCCCTACTCATGACAATATGATGAACCGGCAACAAAGACTCGACATGGAAAGTTTGGAGAATAAAAAATCGAAATACAGAGATAAGTTACCCTGAGACATTAACAAAGACATTCTCTTACTCTAACTTAATAATGTCAATTGGGAAATGTCAAACAGGGGAAATATTTTGAGTTACAGCGCTGCTATGATAAATCCCTCCTGAACGCATTCAAGCAATGTTCAGAAAGTCCCTTTTGTATCTGATGGTCACCCCACAGCAGGATAACAGCAAATACATTTATGCTTGCTACAGTATGACTACACCCTACGAGCCAGGCTGTAATTTACGGAAATTCACCAATGGATGAGTCTTCCTCTGATTTGGAATTACCTGGAAAGTCCACAGGCTTCAATCAATCATGACGGAATATTGCATTCTGCCCAAAGAATTTTTAGCTCTGAAGCTTCTCCTTCAAGAGGTAGCTTAGCGGTTAGAGCAGGGGTGTCAAACTCATTCCACGGAGGGCCAAGTGTCAGCAGGTTTTATTTTTTTCCTATCAATTAAAACCTAGACAATCAGGTGAGGGGAGTTCCTTACTAATTAGTGACCTTCATCAATCAAATACAAGGGTGGAGCGAAAACCTGGAGACACTCAGCCCTCTGTTGAATGAGTTTGACACGTGGGTTAAAGCATTGGGCCAGTAACTGAAAGGTTTCTGGTTTGAATACACGAGCCAACAAGGTGAAAGAACCTGTCGATATTCCCTTGAGTAAGGCACTAAACCCTAATTTGCTCCAGGGGCGCCATACTACTATGGCTGACCCTGTACAACAACACATTTCCCTGCACCTATCCGGTGTTTGTAACAATAAAACATTTTCTTTTGTTTTTAAGAATGTTATCTCTTAAAGGACCAGGTGGAGGAGGTGAATTATTCAGAAGACATCTGCATGCAGATTCGTAATGCAACAAAACACACATGGCCAGAAAGGCACCCAACAATCAATATGTCAGAGGACTGTATACAGTAACAATGACTGGAGTGAAATCATGATAGTACTCAATATAATACTGTAGCCAACCCATAACCAGGACCATGCCTGATACTGGGGAGCCCTTGAGGTGAAGTGTGATCTCTACTCTCTTACTTATTGCTCTCATTGCGTGTGAAGCCTGATGGACACTCAGGCATGCACTCCCCTCCGTGGATGACAAAGTCAAAGTCACTGGGCAGGTGCACACGCGAACACAGGTCCTTGGTAATGCAGCGCCAGCCCTCAAACTTGTAAGTGTCTGGGGGGCAGTCCTGCACGCAGCGGCCCTCGTGGTAGTAGTACAGGCAGGCTGCGCAGGCCATATCGTCGTCCGGCTCTGTACAGCTTCCCAGGCACTGGGCATGGCAACACTCACCACCGTCCGTACATGCCCTCCGCTCACACTTCTTCTCTGGGCACACTGGGCAAAACAGACAGAGAGAAACAGGTTAGTGGGTCAGAGTAAACAGTCATCATATTACTGTAGGTCTGGATGACAGGTTCAGAGTAAACAGTCACCATATTACTGTAGGTCTGGATGACAGGTTCAGAGTAAACAGTCACCATATTACTGTAGGTCTGGATGACAGGGTCAGAGTAAACAGTCACCATATTACTGTAGGTCTGGACGACAGGGTCAGAGTAAACAGTCACCATATTACTGTAGGTCTGGATGACAGGGTCAGAGTAAACAGTCACCATATTACTGTAGGTCTGGATGACAGGGTCAGAGTAAACAGTCACCATATTACTGTAGGTCTGGACGACAGGGTCAGAGTAAACAGTCACCATATTACTGTAGGTCTGGACGACAGGGTCAGAGTAAACAGTCACCATATTACTGTAGGTCTGGATGACAGGGTCTGAGTAAACAGTCACCATATTACTGTAGGTCTGGATGACAGGGTCAGAGAGGAAACACACTAATGGAGCTAACAGATAAAGCACATATCACTCTAATTATCTTATATACAGTGTCAAATTACAATAAATTCAAAGGTTTTTAAACTGGAATACATTTATGAGCTTCTTTCCCTGGAGAGGAAAAAGGGTTAAATGGGTTAACTATTATTATACCTATTTCAAGTTCTGAGGACAGGAGTGAGGATGGATGGCATGACGAGACTCTGATTAAGCTGGACGGTGTGTGTGCATGCCTAGCCTGTACTGTGCTCGTTGGAGGTCGAGGAGAGGCAGGCTTTAGGATTAGTGGGCTGTAAAATGGTAATCGCTGAGCAGAGCTGGGGAGCTGGAGAACGCTCTCAGAGAGGAAGTGGTGTGCCGTCAGGGCGTCAAATGTTTGCGCAGGGCCCCATGCTGCTCTATGCTAGCCTTGTTAGTAAACTGCAGAGCTGGCCCCACTACAGATAAATATTATTGCTGTATGTGACTATTAAGGGAATTCGAGGGAGGGGAAAGAGAGAGGGGGGAGAAATAAAGCAGTTGTATCGCCAGTAGATGGATTGCCGTTGACTCCAGGAGCAGGGGAGGGCTCCAATCAGACTGAGCTTCTCTGATACTACATCTACATGGCAGTGGGGGAGCAGACCTGGACCAGGTCCCATTGACAAGAACCTACTGATGGACAGTGCACCCTTACCAGATTACAGTGCATCCCTTTATTCAAGTATAGATTTTATTAAAGCAGCTACCACCCAAGACAAGAGCAAAAAACTGCAGCAAAGAAAAAATCTCAGCTAATAGATCATTTTCAGTCAATTGCTTGAGAAACAACATTTCATTGGTTTACCAATACTGTGCCAAAAACGGGACAAAAATGACGTTACTTACAGAAATCAGAATTCCTAGAGAAGCTTCCAAGACATTAGAACTTCCTTCAAGACCGTGAGAAAATCAACAGTAAAACAATTATGTGGAGAACACTGGCATGTTTCAAATTAAGATTTTAGCTTCACGAATAACAATTGTCAGTGTTTACTGAGGATAGCAAAGGGACTAAACCACACAGAAATGTGGTATCAATAACACCAGCATTACCTCTGGTTGAGAAATACACTGACATTGATTACAATGGTGGGAAAAACAGGCTTCAAACAGTTCATTTGCTGCCCTATGAACTCTATAAGCACAAGACTATACATTTAATCTGCCTGTAATCAGCTCTGACTATCCGCCCCGGTATTAGGCTTATGCTGTTTGATGTTTAGACCCAAGTGGTATTAACCTATAGTTATTATGCATATTATAATCCTTATGTATAATTTGGTGATGTTGTCCCCGGCTGGGGAAGAGAAGGTGAGGTGATTTTGTCTAGTGAGGAAACTCAGTAGTTATTTATAATGTATCAAGGGCCACCTGAGTTTGGACAGGAAAAGGAAAAATACTTTATCAGGGGCCCCAGGTATGCATGAGGGAAGGTGAGGCCGCATGTCCCCATGGTAACTGAATGACAGGAGCTCTAATCTGGAGGCCAAGGGAAGTCTACTACACAGAGACAGGCCTGGGTGTGGGCCCAAGTGAATGGATGTGGAGGAGCTCTTGGTGACCTAGTGCTTTTTACAAATGATTGTCCCCTGTCTGAAGAGGTAATAACTCCAACTGAGAAGGCCACCGAGCGACACGATGACACTCCTGGTTCCTAGGCAACGGCCTCTTGATGCCGAGCCCTGCAGGCTGGGGGGGGGCACAACCACACACACACGACACGTCTCCATCATTCTGTCTGTTCAGGCCTATACAGCCTTCGCACTAATAAGGAAATCCACCCATTGTGTGTTTGTTGGGGTAATTAATCTGCGTACTGACATATAGAATTATTATTGTATTAGGTCAGAGGAGGCTGGTGGGAGGACCTATCGGAGAATGGGCTCATTGTAATGGCTGGAATAGAATTAATGGTATGGTAAACAACACATCAAACATATGGAAACCACGTTTCACTCCGTTCCATGGATTCCATTCCAGCCATTACAATGAGCCCGTTCTTCTATAGCTCCTCCCATCAGCCTCCTCCATATTAGGTGTATACTGGGTGTGGTGCAGAGAGAACTAGAAAAAGAAAGAGAGAGAGAGAGTGTGTGTACAGTAGTGGTGTTTCTTCGAGACGTGTGTTTGCTTGTGTAAGATGTGTCTAGTGTCAGAAGATCAGCGGTGCTTTATGAACCAGGGGAGAGAGGGAGTGGGGCTGCTAAACTCATCTAAACATGAATATTTCATGCTGCTTTAGCAAACATCTGTGTAAGTGAAGAAGAATGTGACAATGCACTACAGCAATGCTGCAAAGCAAACACATCATACTCCCACAGTACCAACTAGCCTAGTGCTTCTCTTCTTCACAAGGGAGGAGACTCATCATTCCCACTCTTAACCATTTCTCAAATAGTTGAGATTCTTTCTCACATTTGGTCAAATCACAAGCTGAACATACAAGAGGTGAAATTAGTCATCAAACATTCCATTAGAGTTTTGTAACCAACATAACATATATTTTTTTTCAATAGAAAAAATTAAATAAAAATCTGCTATTTGGTCAAAAGAACACAGACATGATACTTCTTAATTCTGCTATCTTTAGCCAAGATTTAGGCTAATCACTCTATTTATTGCCATCCATTATGTAATAATTGGTTTACTACTGATCCACTCATCACCTTTAACACACAGGACTGCTTGAATGAGGGGATACCTTTTCTAAACCATAAAACAGGTTTGGGGTGTTGGAATGACTATGGGTGGTAAATGAGAACTGCACTTCCTTAAATAGCCATATGGCCCGTTTATGAGCTATATATAGATGGACAGTTCCTTGTTCCAATTCCAACTCTCTAACCAGGCTCTAGCTCAATGCTCCATAAATACCTAGCCATTTTGGACCTAGCCCATGAAGACAAAAACATTATTTTAACTAGCCTATCCAATACCAACACATACTAGGCATTGATCTAGGAGTTGAATCCCATGATGGAGGTGAGCAGAGAGAGAGAAAAGCAGAGAGAGGGAGAAGAAAACTGGAAGCCATTCATTTTTTGGAATTCCACCAAAAGGGGGCAGCCCAGACAAGCTCAAAGGGGCCTCGTTAGGAGAGGTTCCGCATCATTTGAACAGATCCCTCAATGAAGAGAAATTCCAAACATGTATACCTTTCGCTAGGAAGTAGAGGGGGTAGCTGCTGCCTCACAATCCATATAAGTCAAGCCAATTTCCCTGTGTGACCAAACAAAATGTGGTATCAAGAATACAATCCTATATTTATAAACGCTCCAAGTACAGCCAGTCTATTTCCACGCTGCTCTGCTCTACACACAGCTATGCATGGCATCGTGGGTTTCCACTGCTTCAGAGGAAAGGGAAGGGACCACCAGATTACCTAACAAGAAATGCAGGACTGGTCAGAGAGTATGTCTCATCAGTTTAGTTAGTTAGGCCCAATAGTCCTTATCAGGAAGTAATGGTCTATATTGCACAGTATTGTATCTATAGGCAATTTATGTATATCAATGAATTGAGGATAAAATGTAAATAGATACAGTGTAAATAGTGCACTTACAGTTATCTTTAAATTAGTAACTCAAGAGTTGATTATGATACTGGAATAATCAATACCAAACACTGGGCTCCGATAAGATTGTATGGCCCCATTAAGAAAGCTAAGATAGCGGTGTGTTGTGGTTGTGCCCAGTCATGTGTGACTGTCAGTAGAGGAGAGAGGCTTCGTACAGCTGACAACGCACTCCTGCTGCAAAGATCCAGAGGGTTGGGGAGTGGGTGTAGGGGTTATGTACCACACTCTCATTTCTGCACAATCTCCCTCCTAGAGAAAACTGGCAGGTCAGACGCCATAGACACTGCAGCTGCCCAGCCTGCCCCTGCTGCACGCAGCAAAATTACTGCAATGTGAGGAGCGACACGGTCCATCTCCTCTGTAGTAAACAGCACAATGAACACAGAGAGAGCGACAGAGTCGGCTCCCCACAGAGACATCCACACATTCCTGTACCCTCAATAAACAGAGAATGAACGAAGAGCTACAGTCACAACAGTGCTGTAACAGACTGGAAAACCTACATGATGTTTAAAAGCCCATTGACCCACTTGGATGTTTTTCCTGTGACATGTTGTTGCCTGTGGTCTGATGTCAGTGGAGTATACAAAGAATCTCTATCAGCTCAGTAATCAAGGAGTAGAATGTAAATCCCTTTTTCCTCTTCACCAACATACAATAACACACTTCAGGAGACTATGAAGAAATATGAAGGCTCGTTATGACTTGACTCAAATGCTGTATATCATAAATCCTGGATATGTTGTAGTGGGCTATGGATGTAGCAGAAGGATTAGAATGCTTGTTTTGCTGCAGGAATGCGACTGCAGGGCCAGGATGCCGATAAGTGATCTGAGACAAACGGAGGTTTGCTGACACACAGCATCTGCATCAGAGAGAGAGCATCAGATCCCTGCATCGAGAGGGCTCGCCTTGCTTGGCTGGTGGGGGGACATGCGATGGGGAGCTGTTGCGAATCTGCGATCTTGGGTTTAGTAGCCTATGGGAACATCATGCGTCCCCCCCGCCCGCCCGACGCCCCCCTCCCGTCTCTCTCTCTCACCCTGTCTGTCTGTCTGTCACAATATGCTCTGTTCTGATCTGATAAGGAGACGGTGACGTTTCAATTGATGCCTGTTTTTCTCCCACATGACGCTTCGTTGATCGGGAGAACAACATTTCTCCGTTTGACATTTATAATCCTAATATTTTCAGTTTTTCTTAAAAAGACTGATCCTTGCAGAGAGCATTATGCACCAATCCTCCTCTGTGTTATTTGAATGCGTGGCATGTCGCTCTAGCCAAGGTGCTTGCGTCGGCTACTACAGTGTTTACATCTGGGGAGACTAGTGACGCACTTGCAGCCCGCACGCAACGATGCTGCAGTGGAATAGTAGCCTATTCTATGTGCATACCTCTACTGCTGTATTTGCTATCTCACAAAGTCATAAGGTGAAAGTAAAATAATCAAACTGGATACAGATTCAAAGGAATGTAATTTAAAGCCATGAAGACGGCAAAATGTGAGGTGATCATATATCTTTTCTATTTCTATTTCAATTGATCTATGCTTTTCAAGGCCAATTTAGATGACCTCTAGAAACAGAAATAAATAAAAAATAATAAAAAAAATATATACTGTAGTAATAACAAACAAAAACTGTTATTATTATACACATTGGATTATTATTAGTAGTATAAGTATTATTTAACATGTTTTTCTAATCATAAATATCCAATTTGCTAGTGTCATGAATAGGATGTAGGACAGACTGTCGGGAAATCATTCATTATTAACGGGGGAGGAGTTTGAGGGGTGTAACTGGGAGAGATTTCTTGTGGACCAATAGCAGGCTTGCAGGGGCGGTTCTGGATGATTGACATATTATTGAGTCTGGAGTAGAGATGGTAAACAAGTTTTCTCTGGTGAGGGGAGTGGGAGGGGGAGCTGTAACCATGGTGATTAAACATGCCCTTTTCAGCATGCACTGTCTTTATACCTTCAGGAAAAGCCTGAAAATATGTTGTTTGATACGATACAATACAGTATTACTCTCCTAAACCCAATAGGCCAGTCCTCTTTGTTGTAGAGGATGTTGTTTTGCTTTCGCTGGAACAAAACCAAGATATTTGTATTTCATCTGACCTGGAAACAAACCTACATCTGTGGCAAATCAAATGTACCATATGTTTGATCAGATTGGTTATCTCCTTCCTTGCCGTAATAACATAGATTCATTAATGATTCAAGTAATCTGCACAAGCATCCATTTATTGCATTTTCCAGCCTGCACACCAAGGCCATCTATGAAGGTTGAAAATAGTGAGCTCAATGCTGGCTCCAGCAGTCAGGTACGGTAGCCCCTCATTTTGTATACAGTCAAAGCTCTGCATCTCAGATTACCAGCAGAGCCAAGAGCAGGAGCAGAAGTCTGCATCCGTCTGGCTGTGTAGCTCCCCCAACCCCAAGCTCCCTGGGCTCCATCAGGCCACATCCTCATCCGGCAACCCGATTCTCCCCTGGAGCCCCCATCGGATCACTCTGGACACTTGTATAAACCACATCAGCACAGAGTGCCAGGGAGAGGATGCTTTTTACACTAGCACAGCCAAAAGGCAAACCGCACCAACAAATCCAATACTACTGTTGCTGTTATTTTATTTTATTTATTTAACCTTTATTTAACCTATTACAGCAAAGAGTTTCAAAGGCCTATTTTAAATGGGACAATTTAATCAGATGTTTTGTACACTTAGAGACACAACAGCCCCTGCGCGTTTATGGAGTTACTGTACATGTTTTGCTTTAAACAGTATTTTTCATGGTCAAACTCTCATGAAGACAGCTGCCTTGGGTAAGCCTGAAAAATGTATCTTCAGTGTTTTGCACAAATAGGTGTACGTGAACTCATTCCTCCCAGCCCAGTGTGTTTGGGTCTCTTCCACTCCCATGCACACTAAAGACCAGCACTGTGTTTTTCACTGAGGTATGTGCTGGTCTGTGTGTTCAGGCATGCATGGCATTTCCCATCACCCGCGTTCAGTCACAACAACACACACCCTTCCTTCCACCCTCAGGCCTCAGCCCACTGCAGCTGCTGTTGTTATTGATGTTGTTGTTGTGTTGTTCATATGTACTTACACACATGCACTACATTATTATATAGAAATCTGTTTTCCAATCAGAGATGAGTGTGAGACACCATTTAGTGGAGAGCATTTTGAGGAGTCTCTTCAGCAGTCTCCCTTATTGATTCAGAAAACTCTCCAAGTTCATCTAAGGAGTCCTCACGGTGGTTCTGGCTGTCAAGAATTGGCGTGTTTGTGAAAAACTGTTTGTGTTCGCTGGCACGGAACACTCCTTTTGGTCCTGTTTTCTCGTCTGTCATCTCCCAGTGTGACTAACCTGCCCACTATGACATTGCTAAAACTCACAACAGCACGACGTTTGATCTCCACTCTGCTCCACTGTAGACCACTTTTAAATCAAGGAGTTTTATTGAGATGCCTGTTTTGTGAATTTCCTTTCTATACAGCCAGCAAAATGTATCATGAAATAAACTATGGGAATATAGTGCATACTGAATTTCTGTGGTAAACCTATTCACAGAAGAATGTAAAGCCATGTTAAGACTGTCAGCAAGAGCAAATCAAATTACTGTCAGTTTTTCTTCTGGTCAGGCATGATGATGATGACATTAATGGTAGAACACAAACATGGGAAGCATTCCGGCACTCAAGGTTTTATCTGGCAGGGCCAAAGCAGCCATGCCTTCTCCATGGCTTAAACGCACATTTGTATGGGAAACGGCAAACTCGGAGAGAAACCAGGATTTTTTTCACAGATTCAGAGGTGTTTCCTCTATCTGTAAGTGGCTTCTAAAAATACCTGAGTTCCCAGATCTGCTTCATTAAATGCACTGTGTTTCCTGG
The DNA here is from genome assembly GCA_030435695.1 of Brachymystax lenok tsinlingensis. Taxonomy (NCBI): domain Eukaryota; kingdom Metazoa; phylum Chordata; class Actinopteri; order Salmoniformes; family Salmonidae; genus Brachymystax; species Brachymystax lenok. The sequence continues at coordinate 26,521,691 of CM059793.1, read as the reverse complement.
CAGCCCTGTGTTGGCTGGCTGACTGGCTGGCTAGTTGACTGGCTGGCTTACTAGCTGGCTGGCTGGCTAGTTAGCTGGCTGACTGACTGGCAGATTGGCTGGCTGACTGGTTGAGGGTAGAACCACCAGCCACAGCCTCACTCCAGATATGCCAGCAGTGAAGAGTCCAACCATCACACCTCTAAGCGCTACAGCCACACACTATGTACTTGTACTATTTCCCAATTTCCAAAAGAACAAAAACAACTAAGCCCATTCTATAGCATATCCCATATTTTATTCAGTTGTGACTCCAGTCAAAACAATATCACTACACATGGCCTTTGTCCCCTACTATATGACTTGTTTTGACTGAAGGAGGCATGAGTGACGCACTTCAGTGTGGCTCTGCACCTCCCTATCCCCAGGCTGCAGGAGTCAGAGACTAGTAGCATTATAGGGGAACATTACATCACAACAAAAGCTAATACTAAAACAGGCCAACACCTTGGCTGAAAACCGGTCCTTTTTTCATTAACTGGATTATTACACTGCCTGTAAGTACGCTGTCTGCATAGAACAGAGACTGAGAGTCCACAAGCAGAGAGCCAATCAGAGCCTCTGGATTGTGGTGGTTCTGATGCTGCCAAGCCCTATTTTTGTGGATAGCCATCTGCAGCTTTGCGGCAGGCTCCAGTACGATTGGCACACAGCACACACACTTCATCCTGGCACTGCGGCCTGCACACACTCTCTTTGCTGGCACAACATCTGTATTTAAAACGACACATCTGTATTTTACATTTACTTCAAGGAGGCCCTAATCCTGATTAAGCATACAAACATTTACCCTCATTTAAAAAGTGTATAAAGCTGTGTTCATATTAGGGCTGTCCGCGACAAAAAAAAATCTTGGTCCCTCTAGTCATTTGTGAGTCTTCATTTTTTAATCAAACAGTGCGCTTAAAGCATCAGACAAGCTCAGTGCATATACTGTAGTTCGTTTGATTAAAACACATAGGATGTGTTTATATATGGAAAAATACATGTTGAAAAAAATTCTATCAATTGATTAGTTGAAAGAACAGACAAGTCTTGGTCCCAAAACAATGTAAACATGTATTTTTCCATATATAGACAGATGCTATGTGTTTTAATCAAATAAACTACAGTATATGCACTGAGCATGTCTGATGCTTTAAGTGCACTTGATGTTTGATGAAAAAAATAAAGACACACAAACGACTAGAGGGAGTCTGACCGCAACTGATGTGATTGTGCTGGGCTCTCCTCCCTGCTGCAGTGACCACCACAGAAGATCAACAGTTTATCACACTGTGTCACGACTTCCACCGGTCGGCTCCTCTCCTTGTTCGGCCGGTCTTCTTGCCATCGTCGATCCACATTTCATTTTCTATTTGTTTTGTCTGTGTTTTCCACACCTGGTTTCAATTCCCTCAATTACATGTTTTGTATATAACCCTCTGTTCCCCACCATGTCTTTGTGTGGGATTGTTGTTTGTAATGCTTGTGCACATTATTTTGACTGGTGCGTTACGGGTTATTGTACCCATTTATTCTCGTGTTGTTTTTGAACCGTTGGGTTGTCTATTAAACGACTACGATTATTACCCAGTTTTGCTCTCCTGCGCCTGACTTCTCTGCCACTAGTTACGCAACCCCTACACACTGTACGCATTGTTGAAGCTGCAACATAATTACAGCCATTTCTAACTGAACATTTCTGTTACCGAAATCCCTAATTTGTTTAGGAAAAACATTCCTTATTCCCTCAACCCTTGCTCTCTTTATGTGTGACCAATAGGGCCTGACCTATAGCATATAATAATCACATCAATAAATTGGTTATAACAAACTCTGAACAACGCAACACATGGGACAGCAAAATGGATGTCGAAACGGGGGAATGTTTACTGGTTGCTCAGGAGGTAAAGGGGAAGTCAGATGTGTGGGATAAATCTGACTAGTTGTGGAAAATACTGGAGATCAAGAAAAATAAGATAAGGAGCAAGAGCTGCGTGCATATGTGTGCCAAACAGGTGCTGTTAGATTACAATAGAATTTTTCTGACCATTTGGAATAATGTAAACACTAAATAAATTATAAGCATACCAGAAAGTCTGTTTTTCGTTTTTGTTTTTGTAAAGCCTACATTATAGCAAAGACTAAAAACACAAAAAAAAATAACTATTTATTTATTGTTTACGCTAATTATTTACGCTGTTATTTTATTTTAAAACTAAAATCCTTGATAGCATTTCAAATCATGAATGACTCGTATGCTGTGTGATGACATACACAAATGTAATGATTTATTTATACAGTAGCCTACATAAGTATTGAAATATAGGCCTAAGTAAGTTACGGTATTAAGACTAAACAGGATGCACTCTTTTTTGGACAATTTGGAACAGTTTGTGAATGTTGTGGTTGCATGAGTCTTGGTGCTCAAGCAATCAGTAAGCTATTAAAAAAAAACACTCAAGCAGGCAACAGAAGCAGGATCTGTCTTATTTCTGTAGATATACAGTGAGGGAAAAAAGTATTTGATCCCCTGCTGATTTTGTACGTTTGCCCACTGACAAAGAAATTATCAGTCTATAATTTTAATGGTAGGTTTATTTGAACAGTGAGAGACAGAATAACAACAAAAAAATCCAGAAAAACGCATGTGAAAAATGTTATGAATGGAATTGCATTTTAATGAGGGAAATAAGTATTTGACCCCCTCTCAATCAGAAAGATTTCTGGCTCCCAGGTGTCTTTTATACAGGTAATGAGCTGAGATTAGGAGCACACTCTTAAAGGGAGTGCTCCTAATCTCAGTTTGTTACCTGTATAAAAGACACCTGTCCATAGAAGCAATCAATCAATCAGATTCCAAACTCTCCACCATGGCCAAGACCAAAGAGCTCTCCAAGGATGTCAGGGACAAGATTGTAGACCTACACAAGGCTGGAATGAGCTACAAGACCATCGCCAAGCAGCTTGGTGAGAAGGTGACAACAGTTGGTGCGATTATTCGCAAATGGAAGAAACACAAAAGAACTGTCAATCTCCCTCGGCCTGGGGCTCCATGCAAGATCTCACCTCGTGGAGTTGCAATGATCATGAGAACGGTGAGGGAATCAGCCCAGAACTACACGGGAGGATCTTGTCAATGATTTCAAGGCAGCTGGGACCATAGTCACCAAGAAAACAATTGGTAACACACTACACCGTGAAGGACTGAAATCCTGCAGTGCCCGCAAGGTCCCCCTGCTCAAGAAAGCACATATACATGCCCGTCAGAAGTTTGCCAATGAACATCTGAATGATTCAGAGGACATCTGGGTGAAAGTGTTGTGGTCAGATGAGACCAAAATTGAGCTCTTTGGCATTAACTCAACTCGCCGTGTTTGGAGGAGGAGGAATGCTGCCTATGACCCCAAGAACACCATGGCCACCGTCAAACATGGAGGTGGAAACATTATGCTTTGGGGGTGTTTTTCTGCTAAGGGGACAGGACAACTTCACCGCATCAAAGGGACGATGGACGGGGCCATGTACCGTCAAATCTTGGGTGAGAACCTCCTTCCCTCAGCCAGGACATTGAAAATGGGTCGTGGATGGGTATTCCAGCATGACAATGACCCAAAACACACGGCCAAGGCAACAAAGGAGTGGCTCAAGAAGAAGCACATTAAGGTCCTGGAGTGGCCTTGCCAGTCTCCAGACCTTAATCCCATAGAAAATCTGTGGAGGGAGCTGAAGGTTCGAGTTGCCAAACGTCAGCCTCGAAACCTTAATGACTTGGAGAAGATCTGCAAAGAGGAGTGGGACAAAATCACTCCTGAGATGTGTGCTAACCTGGTGGCCAACTGCAAGACACGTCTGACCTCTGTGATTGCCAACAAGGGTTTTGCCACCAAGTACTAAGTCATGTTTTGCAGAGGGGGTCAAATACTTATTTCCCTCATTAAAATGCAATTCCATTTATAAAATTTTTTACATGCGTTTTTCTGGATTCTTTTGTTGTTATTCTGTCTCTCACTGTTCAAATAAACCTACCATTAAAATGATAGACTGATCATTTCTTTGTCAGTGGGCAAACGTACAAAATCAGCAGGGGGATCAAATACTTTTTTCCCTCACTGCATATGGATGATTTATAAAGCCAGACACATTTAACAGTTAGGATATTGATTATAGACCTAATTAATTCTTGGACAATTAAGGCAAGGGCTGTTTTGTCGTTTCCTAACTCAGCTGCTGCCTCCGCCGCATTGCTGGTTAACTTTGCTATTATGCACATGGTCAAGGAAAAGGCGCCAATTCAACAGTGCACTGACGTGTTTCAGAACCGTGGACAGCAACTGCGGGAGAAAGCGCATTTGTTATCAAATAATATAATTCTTACTGAAATTGTATATGGTTAATTTACTGTAATATTACCATATACAATTTCAGTAGCACATGTCTTAGAGTGATGGACTGTGCCATCCCCACAGCCTCCACAATGGATCAGTCCACTCAGACAGGTGTGACTCAGACAGGTCTTGTACACCATGACATTTTTGTTCTTTTTTTTGCTACTACTCAACTAAAGAAATCTCAGTCGACTAACAGCCTATGGACCAAACAATCGACCAGTCTACTAAATGGGGTCAGCTCTAGCTCATATTCACTCGGAACTTCCTCATTTTGATAAAATGGGAGTGCTTTACCTAAACTGATAAGGTCATTAGTGAATTGCTAATCAGACAGCTAATGGATATAAAATCCTAAAATTGTGTGTACTTGTTTTCCTACTTCATCAGGACCTCTAACAACTCATCCGAATGTCCTGACAAGGTAGGAAAACAATAACTTTTTTAGAAAAGTCTGGACTTTTTTCATGTCCAAATTTGTTCAAATGCTATTTTAAGCTTAAGGGTTAGGTTAGGTGTTGGGGGTTAAGGTTAGGGTTAGGTTAAAGGTAGGGTTATGTTTAGGAAAAATATCATTTTTTACATTTTTACTCCCCAAAACGTACAGAAATTTTATGAAAATAAAGCTGTGTGTGTGTTATTACCCAGATGACAGTACTGTTGTTTTGAGACATTCTTTAACAGAGGTTGTCAGGGGCGATACGTCTGACTGCACAGTCAGACTCTCTGCAGTCTCTTTTCTTTCCTCTCTCTCTCCCTCTCTCTCTTCTCTCCCTCCCACTTTCTATTTACTCCCTCTCTCTCGTACGACCGTAGCCAGGCAGCTGGCACACCCAGACCAGCCTGTGGCGAGAGACATTTTGTTTTGCTGCCCATTTCACTGGCTTTCTCGGTTTCATTTTGTTATGGGGATGCCAGCATGAATCTGCCACCTCTCCGGCTGGCATTCCGATCTTCAAGAGAACGCTGGTGGCCACTTAAGATCTGACATCTGGCAGGTAGCCCTGTTTTCCCAGTGTCATTTCATGTTCATATTGTGTTTCTGTTCAGATCGGGCAGAAAGACTATTCCAGCAGTCTGCCCAACTTCACTGAGGACTTTGTTTGGGTTTTAGGCCTTAAGTGTAATGGCCTGCTAAGGTTCTACTCAGCCTGACTGTATCAATAGGTAGGACATGATAGCATAGACCAAGTATCCAACACAAAGTACCATTAGCTTCATTTCACATGAAAGAGACGTAGCCTACGGTCTTTCACATCACAGGAATATCTAGGGTTCAATGCTTGTTTTACTAATTTCATACCTGCCTATCTATTGTAAACCCCATGGCTCCCTGGCCGTTCATGGACACTTGAACAAACATACAGAGCAGAAAAATATCTTTAATACTCATTTATTGCCATGTTTACACATTGATAACATTATAGAGGTGTAGTCATATTAAAGATATACTCCTTTTGTATAGTTTACACAGGAAAGATTTAAGAGTATTATAGCCTCTCCTGATTTCAATTTGATCATGTTGTATCAAAGGGACACATCAGAATACAAACTGTACAGACAAGATATTAGCACTCTTCTTTATGCTCCTTTGTCAAAGAGGACAATAAAAACAGCCGGTATGGGTTACGGTGAGCATTAAAAGGCTTTGATTACACTAAGAAGCTATAACATTGTTGTAAACAATGAACTTATAATTGCTTGTCCTCATTAAGCATTGGGTAACAACAGCACCAAATAAGGCTCTACAGTTACACATATGCAGTAGAGTATAAAAAATGTCACTGTTTACAGTCTCTGAACAAATTGGGGGTTGCGTCAGTTTCTCTCCCAGACTGAGTAAACACAGTTGTAGCTTTGCAGTAGAACTGAAGTTAATCTAAGGTATTATACCACACCTTTTGCACTACTGGCTTCAGATTTAAGGTTGAAGGAACAATATAAAGAGCTAAAAGTTCAAAGGGACAGGCTGTGTAGCCTCTGCTGCTATCTAGTTCATGGAGAGGGTTGCTGGGAAAAACCTCCTGTTGTTAGTCAGTAAGAGGGGCAAACTGTGAGGTCCCCTGGCTGGCACACGTAGTCTGACACAGGGATCACGGGACTGAGGATAAGGGCCAGAGGCCAGGGCCAGAGAAAGCCTGGCCTATTCAGCCCTCCAACAGTACAAGCAGGCAGCTGATGTGGATGGAGCAGGACAGCTGACAGCCCTTAAACAGTCTGCAGCCCACACTTCCTATTGGCTGCCAGTGACATCATCATTTTATTCCCCCTTTTTACCTCCTCTTTTCAGTGGGAGGAGATTTTTGCTCTTCCTCTCTCTCTCTCCACCTCTCTTTTTTTAGTCTCTCCCCCTTTCAGGGACCTCAGCAGCTCATATGGCCACCCTAGTGCGAGAGGAGAAATAAGAATGAGGGAAAGAACAAGAGAGAAAAAGGAGAGAGAGAGAAGTTGTAGGCACTGGTATGAGCATCAGAACTACAAAAGCCCATAACGTAGAAAGGCTTACCTAAACCGTTTGCTCTCTCCTTGCTTCCCCTGCTTCCACAGTTTTGATACTGTGCCTCTTGGTGGAGCTGACTGGTGGTTGAGCTGCGCGAAGCCAGCATTCGTGCGTTGGTGTGGAACGTGCACGCTGTGTGTGTGTGACATTCACAGGATGTGGCATGTGCACAGGGCTGCAGAGCCCACCCCCAGTGATCGCCCTCTGCCACATCACACTCAGTTAACATTAATGTCCATAGTCAGTGTGGGCTCCCAAGAGTCAGTGTGTGGTCAGCTTGGACAGGGCAGGAGCGCGCGCGCGCGCATGCACACAAACACAGCGCTCCTCAATCGAACAACTGGCCAGTACTCCCCGGCTGAAAGTAGATGTGTTATGGTGTGTTAACTTGCTTCAACACCAGCTGAGCTTTACAAAAATATAGTGAACCCAAGAATGAGACAGAGAAAAAGAGGCACAAAGAGACAGACAGAGAGACTGTGCAACATATACCAGTGGGGTTCAGGTGTCTTTGAATCACAAGGATTGATCTCTGTACCAGACAGGTGTCTCTTGTCTGGCGGGGCAGGGAGGGAGAGACAGAGATATGGAGGGATGGATAGGGGGAAGGGGAGGAGTGACTCAGCCAGTCTACTAGGCAGCTCTGCTCTGTTCTGTTCTGATCTGAGGCCAGGCCCAAAAACACACATCCCCCCGTGACAGATTAGCCCTTAGTCGGATTAAGGAGGAGTCAACTTTAGCTCCACGTAGGAGAGGTGAAATGTCGTCAGAGCACTGCAGGAGAAGTCAAAGGGGCTGCAGTGCAGTGAGGAGCACAGCACAGCAGGGGGCTCAGGGAGTACGCCCCTGGGCCAGGGGCAGACGGCCAAAGTTCTGCTCCCACTCCACAGGCACGCCACGGCATGACACAGGCAACAGTCAGTCAGTTAGTCAGTCAGTCCCTACAAACCTCTACTGAGAGAGGAGGAGCAGGGGGCAAAAACAAGAGTCCGAGCCACAGGAAGTGCTTAGCCCCCACCACGTCAAAAATTAGACTTCCAGAAATGATTGAAACGGAATACCCACGCTCTCTCCCCCAAACAAACAATGGAGCCATTGTGGAATGTTGTGGCACACTCACAGCCAGGGGAGACATAAAGACACAGTTTGAAAAAGGCTCTCCCCTCTCCAAACCCTCTCCCTCTCAGATGGGACATTGACGAGGCCAGGCAATGCCCCAGCCCACTCCCGGGCCCCTGCTCTGAAAAATATGCCCTTTGTCTTCTTGTCGCCAGAGACCTCACACAGCTCAACAGCCATGCAGGCCCAGGTTCAGCAGCACTACTGCTGCCAGCCAGCGGGGTTGGACTACACCAGACAAGAATAGAGGAGAAAAACAAGGTGCTGCTGCCACTTTGTACTGTTTTACGACAGGAGAATGAGAAGCAGAGTAATGTTACCCACATGATTACATGTGAACAACCGAAACAAAAACGTAGGAAGCAACTGTTTCCTAATCATGGGGATTATTACCAATACCAGACCCCTAATTCCAGCCCCCAATATTATAATAAAGATTCATGGTGTTTTTAGTTACAGCATATTTGTATATGGTCCCTAGAGTATTTAATCTTAATCTGTTTATGAAAATAAAACAAAATATTTGTTTTCCATACATGATCCCAAAGTGAAAAATGACTCCCAAGTTCTCCAGTCACACTCAAGGTCACAGTGAGTCACTACCAGCCAATCACGTTACACGATCAGACACAATAACAAACTAACAATTCCTCATTGAGTCAACTCAATAGGCTTGTCTGGGATGGAACAATTGTTGGCCACATCAGACTTGTTCTCATTCAAACAATTCAGTCTATGACTTAGCTCATTCTGCCTGGGGGCTTTCCCTAACACATTGCTATACTTCTATTTTCCCTTCAATCAAAAGGATATTTTGTTCCACTCAAATGCCAGTGTGAACCTGAAAAAGGAGGCTCCTGCACCTGACCTGGCCCTTCAGCACAAGTCCCAAACCTAGCCTACCACAACCAACTAACCAATACCCTTTACAGACAGACTTTACGGTATGTTGCCTGTTTTTTAGAACCCAATTCATACAGTCCCATTTTTACCACATTCTTGCTGGGATAAGCCTTTTATATCTCCAGTGCACATGGCGGCAAGTTTAGGAGTGTAAGTAGACGTGGGCCGATGTCTATTTTAATAAATCCATTGAATATACACTGTCACAAAGACATCTATTATTAATTTGTTTTAGGCAGGTTCTAAGAAACATTATAAGACTAATAAAATGTATTTTAAAAGGAATTTACTGGTCTGTGCAGCCTATAGGCTACATGGCTGTGGCATGCATAGGACATCAACAGTTATTTTGTTCATTAAACAGACAAGATACACTTAGGCTACCCTGATCACAGTCAGCACACATATATTTAATAGTAGGCTAAGAATGTAATGTAAAAAATATATATAATAAAAAATACATAAAAAAATCACCCCCCAACTTGCGTCACGGCAACATGTGGAACCGCTGTCATATAAAAAAAAGATATAGGTCAAGGCAAGCCTATGCTGTTTTTTATCAATGTTTCATCTCTTTCCTACCCTCACTCTGCTTTGTTAGGGAGCAGGCGTAGTGTCTGACATTGAGACTTTAGGAGTTTCAGTAAGCAACCATTTGATGCCTTCAATTGTATTAGCCTACTTGATTCCAATATTTTTCGTCATTCAGTGATGTTTATTCCCACATTTATTCTTAATGGATCCATCCAGTTGTGGTTAAGAAAACAGTGCATGTGGTGGACTTGGGAAAGTGATGTGCCTCGCAAAGATTAGAACTGCCAGGAGGATAGTAGTAACGGGCGCTGCCTAGCAACCATCAAGAGCTTAAGAGTGTACAGTAGTGTGCAGTGCTTGACTGGGGCAAGAGCTCAAGTTGATTAATCAAAAGTCATTTTCTCTCACATGTCAGTTGAGACAGACTTTCTACCAAGTGATATTTCCCCAATGTGTTAAACATTACCCTGGTTTTTCATTGCTGCTAGTCACATATTATAAATATATTACTGTGTAACAATGGTATAACAGTGTAGAGACATGTCTCCTCCTAACCTAACAGGCTGTGAGTTCTGGCTGGCTGAGCTGGGCTGCAGACAGGGAGCAGATAGCTGCCTGGCTCAGAGAGGAAGTGGGAGCAAAAACAGGAAACTAGAGACCATATCCTTTAACTAGCACTCAAAAGAAACCCCTCAAAGAGCTGGCTAGGACTTCAGACTTTTCCGGACAAATTTCCAAGCATTGGTTTGACTTGTGGTGATTTGATTAGAACCACTGGTGCTGTGAACCCTCAGAGAAGAGTTCCCTCTGTCCTGCAGCCTGATGTGGTACCTGCTTCTAGGCTATATCCAAATACAGCCCAGCCCACCACTACACACTACTGGGCTTCCAGACAAGTAGGGGTTTGCAGCACTTTGTTTTCAGGAAAGTATGGGTTTGGGGAAAGGTTGGGAAGGGGAGGGGAGGGGTGGGATTGGGATTGATTGTCTGTGTATTCTACAGTGTGGGAGAGAGAGGGGGAACAGGAACACAACCCAGCTGAAGGTTAGGTTAGCACCAGACAGCCTGCAGATCAAAGGCACATTCCAACCTCCCTCTGTAGCTCCGGCCCTATTCTGCCTGCAGGAGGACATTCTTACTGACTACATGCAACACAAGGCACACCTGAAGTATTTTATTACCTGCCCGCCTGCTTTCTCTGAAGGGAACTTAGACAGACCAAATAAAACCTTACAACCTGTGAGCTCACACACCTCAGCAGTTGGTGTTTTGATTAATATGGCTTTAACTTTGAATGAGACAATCTCTAAAACAGTGTGCAGAGCATGGTAATGGCGCCAGGGTCTGTTGTTTGTCTCCATGGCAGTGTAAGGTCAGGCTAAAGAGAGGAAGGGCAGCCTCTGTTGAGTAAGTGCAGATGGTGAGTAGAAAACAACACTGGGGACGTCCTACTCATGTCCTGGGCCGGCCGACAACATGTCCTCCTATCTACTGTGCCACTCCGTGTCAGCTCTGATTACTGGTCATTAATGTCTAATGGCACCTGCACTGTCTTTTGGGGGATCACCACGACAACTCACAGGCCCTGGAAAAACACAACCTTGTTCACCTCTGAGTTACCAGCTTTCATGGAAAGCTTGCCAAGTCTCAGGTAAATCCAACTCTGCTGAGGCACTACAGTATATCCTCCAGTTCATCCACAATGTCTCAAGAATTAGCCTACCCTTCCATGTTTACACTACGCCTTCTCATTTCTCAACGAGCTGGGTAGTTGCCTTTTTACGGGGTGTGATTTTAAGGAAAAAACGAATTCTAAAATGTTCAAAAGGGAGATAAATACAAATGTGTGTCAAGAGGGGACAGGCTAAATGAAAAAGACTCCGCCAGACATCTCTTTGCCTGAACAAAATGGCCTTCTGCCTTCATAAAAGCCCCTGTCTGCGTATTTAACAGCATGCCTGAGTTATCTGGAAATAAAAATAGGGAGTGGTGGTGGGGATGGTGAATGTTGACCCATTTCCCCTGATTTGGGCCCCTGGTCCCATCATGCATCAAACAAAGCTGCACGCCTCTCAGACATCTCGGGACGGAGTGGCGGCCATGTCAGCATTGTTGGCGGTTTAAGGATGGATGCAAGTCAACTAGCAGTGGGAGCATGGATCAATAAGTCTTTGCGATCTGAACACCACGTCAGAGGAAGCCAGGCTTCCCCAAATATCAGACCAATAAAAATATATTAGTCTGTGTTTCATAATTTTCCTTCAATTCGCTGAGTCTATCTCACTGAAAAAATTATCAGATCGAGGGGAACAGCATCCATCTGTCTCAGTATGTATAGACCATGTATCTGATGCTGTCTGGAACAAAAGAGTATGACATGTTGCCGCCATAGCATTTGATTGATTGATGCCAGCAAGCATTTGGCCTCCCTTGATAAGAAAAATTGAATAATTAGCCAATCAGCATTGAGCTGAGCTCAACAGTGGGTCGTCCTGGCGCAGCAAAACAACCCCCTGAGGGAGGCCAGTTTGGATTTGGCTTCACACCAATCAAATCACATCAAAAGCAAAACATCATTGTCAGAAAAATGTGTCTGTTTCTGGTCTGCTTGTGTTTTTGTCCCGCTGTAGCTAGCTAGTTAAATCTGCCCTTTCCCAAGCCATGGATGGACATGGGGATTTAGACATTTTTTTGAATTCTCCGTAACAGGCCAATGATTATAACTGAGATAATGATTGAACCATACATTCATATATTGTGCCACTGGCCTGAGACGATTGAAGTTCAATATGCAGCCTGGATGATACACATGGGAAACTGTTGAGCGTGAAAAACACAGCAGTGTTGCAGTTCTTGACACACTCAAACCAGTGAGCCTGGCACATACTACTATAGCCTGTTCAAAGGCACTTAAATATTTTGCCTTTCCCATTCACCCTCTGAATGGCACACATACACAATCCATGTCTCAATTGTCTCAAGGCTTAAAAAGCCTTCTTTAACCTGTCTCCTCCCCTTCATTTACACTGATTGAAGTGGATTTAACAGGTTCCTAGCTTTCACCTGGATTCACCTGGTCAGTCTATGTCATGGATGTTTTTGTACACTCAGTGAATATAGCCTAGTTGATTTAATGATGTTGAAATGGTGATGGAATAGCGGAGACAGTGCTCCTGTTTTCTTTGTGCTGACTTGTGGTAACTCTCGTGGATCTAAAATCTGTGGTTGTTTAGTAAACTATTGGAAACATTAACTTGCGTGACCATGCTGCAGGTCATATAACTGTTTGTTAGGTGTAATATTTGCTTTTTGGACTTCACCGGACAGATGTTGCTCTCAGGTTTTGTGATGAAACAAACGTATGTGTAGTTGAATGTATTCTGCCACTGTGTGATTGTTGTCTGTTTGTTCTCTCGGCCTTATTGTATATCACACTGGTGTATGAATGAATGGGTTGTAGAGCAAACAATGCAATTATCACAACATAGGTTGTAATATGGCTTTTCTACTGGCTTGGCTTCCTCAGTGATTTTACCCACACACCGCTGCTGTGTAATATAATTTTATTTACCTTTATTTAACTAGGTAAGTCAGTAAAGAAAAAAAATATTATTATTTACAATGACACTCTACTCCTGCCAAACCCGGACGACTCTGGGTCAATTGTGCGATGCCCTATGGGACTCCCAATCACGGCCAGATGTGATACAGCGTGGATTCAAACCAGGTACTACAGTGACGCCGAGATGCAGTGACTTAGAATGCTGAGCCACTCAGGAGCCCTCGGGAGCCCCCATATACTGCCTCCATAAAGGAGAACCCGAGGTTTCACCTCGCTGTGACGTCACACTGACAATGTATAAGAAAAATGTGACTAACAATGTTCCCTCAGATTTGGACAAAGAGAGCACTTCCAGTGTTCACAGTTTTCATTGTTCCTTCTATGCCTTCATGAGACACACTGATATTGATGTGTTTCAATCTACTGGGCAGACTGTTGAAAAGAAGCAGGCACATTTGTAATAATACATGCAGCTTTTTACTCTACTTTTGGGAAAACTGAAGATACTGGAGATGCTTATGCAAAAAGAGAAATTAATCTTCAGATGGTGATGTATGGGGGACATGATTGGAGAGAAAGGGCTTTGAACAGGCTGAGCCAGACCGTCAACACCTCACACACAAACATGCACAAACAGATACATAAAACCATTCCTGCAAGTCATTGAGGTGTTCACAAATGTGAATTAGAGAATGGAAAACGGAGAGCGCTGGAGTGGGCCATTCTTCCTTCAACACCTCAGACGGAGGCAGCTCGGGGCGGAAGGGAAGCTCAGTCCAAACTAGGCCTTTTGTTACACTGCTCTGTGCCTCGGAAAAGGCAGGAACAAAACACAAACGCATAAAGCCTGCGGAGAGGAGAAGCAGAGTGTGTGGGCCGACCCCAGGCTCCTCCTCAGCCAGTGAATATACACACACACAACTTCCCCACTAGCGCCTCGCTGAGCCTCGTCAGGCGCACCACCTGACCAACTCCACCTCCCTCTCTCTTTTCCTACCTCCTTCCCACCCTCATTCATAAAATGGCCGCTTCACTCCAGCTGCTGGCATGGGATGTATGGACGAAGGGTCATCAGCAGTGGCAGAATGGGAGGGAGGAAGTGGTGTTTTTATATTTTTCTTCGCTCTGTCGGTCTGTGTGTCTGATTCAACACATGCTTTTTTCATTACGCACGATGTAAAGATTTCTCCCACCGGTAGTCAGTTTCTTCTCTATGCGTATGCCAGTCCTAGCCCCCTTCCCTTCCCCACCAAAACAAACCTGATACCCCAATGGCCTGGGAGGGAAACTGAAGCTCTGTTTCCAGGTAGGAGAGAGGGGGCAGTAGAGGGGTTAAGAGCGGGGACAGGAGCGGGAGCGGGTGGCTCCTCCTAGGAGGCCAACGAGAGGGGTAAGGGACATTCTCACATTCCAGCTCAGGAACACAACTTTCATGTGTCTGCCATTTTACCACATCACACACTGAGCCTTGAGGCAAGGAAACATAGAACCTACTGTTACTGTATGATGCTCTGCTGTTTCTCTCTACAGAAACACTTAGTTTTTTAATTTTAATTTTATAAACAAACTCAATATACTTTAAAATGACTAAAACCAAATCAAAACTGTGTAGAAATGATAATGTACCTTTATTTATTCTGTTTCTTGATTCTATGGAGGGCCGCACTGAAAATTCCCGCAAAAATTGATAGAGGACTATTTTCTGCACATTTTGACGGCGAGGAAATATAGCCAATTTTCAGTGCGGCCCTCCATACCTCCTTGAAGACCGAATGCGGCACCAGAGGCAACATTTGTTTGACACCCCTGATCTAGATCCAGTGAGAGATTGCATCTGAAAAGAGAAAACAGACAAGGCAAGGAGCACCAATGGACTGTGTCCCTGAGCAGATCATTCCCTACTGCCACACAGCCTTATAAATTGATCAATCAGAGGGAGAGGGAGTGGGACGGCACCAGGGTTGAGTTCCAGAGGAGATGACTGAGACAGCAGCACCAAAACCGTTCAGACAAAGCCACAGGGCACAGGCAGGCATCCTGCATCAGCCAGTGTGTGTATAGGCGTGTGCGTGCGTGTGTATATGAGGAGAATGACTGCATGAGCAGTACTGCGTCTCATCATCCTTTCCGCCACACTGCAGTGTCTTCTGCTGTAAGCAGATAAAATTAAAACTCGCTCAAGCAAGAGGCTTGGCTCTACCCCCTTCCTCCACCACCACCCTACCCTCCACTCCCCATCTCCTCCCTCCTGCTGCTGCAGCTCCCTTGTCAGAAAGGGGCAGAGGAGAGAGGCTCTACAACAGGACAGGACACAACATGTGCCACACAAAGGGGTATGTGTTTACAGAACATAAGGGGACACACACAGCGTTAGTGACTGACAAGGGCCAGTCTCAAGATGCATGAGGACAAAAACAAACCCTGCTGCCACCTGCTGTCACCCCTCATATCATCACTACTCTCTAATGAGCCAATATGGATGCCAACCCCTGTATGACCCATTACTTCATAATGGAATTGAGTCTCCTTTTGAACAGGATAAATATGTACATCTATAAAGAGTGTCGTTCTGCACAAACAGTGCCTCCGGAAAGAATTCATACCCCTTGGTTTCCACAGCCTGAATTCAAAATTGATTAAATATATGTTTTTCGTCACCCATCTACACACAATACCCCATAACGACAAAGTGAAAACATGTTTTAAAAAAAAATATATATATATTATATAAATATTCACACACCTGGGTCAATACTTTGTAGAAGCACCTTTGACAGCGATTACAGCTTTGAGTTGTCTTGGGATTGTCTGTATCAGCTTTGCACATCTGGACTTGGAGATTTTCTCCCATTTTTCCTTGCAGATTTTCTCAAGCTCTGTTAAGTTAGATGGGGAGCAGAGGTGAACAGTAATCTTCAAGTTTTTCCACAGATTTTCAATGGGATTCAAGTCTGGGCTTTGGCTGTGCAACTCAAGGACTTTCACATTCTTATTCTGAAGTCATTCCAACATTGCTTTGGCTGTATGCTTGGGGTCCTTGTCCTTTTGGAACGTAAATCTTCGCCCCAGGTTCTCATCAAAGATTTGCCTGTATTTAGCTCCATTCATTGTTCCATCCTTCCCTCTATCCTTACCAGTCTCCCAGTTCCTGCCACTGAATAGCATCCCCATAGCATTATGCTGCCATCACCATGCTTCACAGAAGGGATGGTGTTAGACGGGTGATAAGCTGTGCCTGGTTTTCTCCAAACATAGCACTTTGCTTTCAGGCAAAATAGTAAAAATTTTGTCTCATAGCACAGAATATTTTGCCTTATGCTCTCAGAGTCTTTCACATGCCTTTTTGCAAACTTCAGGCTTGCTGTCATGTGCCTTTTTCTCAGGAGTGTCTTCCATCTGGCCACTCTCCCATAAATCCCAGATTGGTGAAGTGCTGTAGAGACTGTTGTCCTTCTGGCAAGTTCTCCCATCTCAGCCAAGGAACTCTGTTGTCATTGGGTTCTTGGTCACTTCCCTGACCAAGGAGCTTCTTGCCCGGTTGCTCAGTTTGGACGGACAGCCAGCTCTAAGCAGAGTCTGGGAAGTTCAATTTTTTTATATATTTCCCTATGATGGAGACCACTGTGGTCTTGGGAAACATTTAATACTCTAGAAATAGTTTAATACCCTTCCGCAGATACAGTTGAAGTCGGAAGTTTACATACACATTAGCCAAATGCATTTAAACTCAGTTTTTCACAATTCCTGACATTTAATCCTGGTAAATATTCCCTGTCTTAGGTCAGTTAGGATCACCACTTTATTTTAAGAATGTGAAATGTCAGAAAAATAGTAGAGAGAATGATTTATTTCAGCTTGTATTTCTTTCATCACATTCCTAGTGGTTCAGAAGTTTACATACACTCAATTAGTATTTGGTAGCATTGCCATTCAATTGTTCAACTTGGGTCAAACGTTTCGGGTAGCCTTCCACAAGCTTCCCACAATAAGTTGGGTGAATTTTGGACCATTCCTCCTGACAGAGCTGGTGTAACTGAGTCAGGTTTGTAGGCATCCTTGCTCGCACACGCTTTTTCAGTTCTGCCCACAAATGTTCTATAGGATTGAGGTCAGGGCTTTGTGATGGCCACTCCAATACCTTGACTTTGTTGTCCTTAAGCCATTTTGCCACAACTTTGGAAGTATGCTTGGGGTCATTGTCCATTTGGAAGACCTATTTGCGACCAAGCTTTAACTTCCTAACTGATGTCTTGAGATGTTGCTTCAATATATCCACATACTTTTCCTGCCTCATGATGCCATCTATTTTGTGAAGTGCACCAGTCCCTCCTGCAGCAAAGCACCCCCACAACATGATGCTGCCACCCCCGTGCTTCACGGTTGGGATGGTGTTCTTCGGCTTGCAAGCCTCCCCCTTTTTCCTCCTAACATAATGATGGTCATTATGGCCAAACAGTTCTATTTTTGTGATGCCATCTATTTTGTCATCAGACCAGAGGACATTTCTCCAAAAAGTACGATCTTTGAAATGCAGATCCGGTGAATCTGCAGATCCGGTGAAATGCAGAGTGCCAAATTCAAATTACAAAAATACTAATTTCAAACATTCATGAAAATACAAATGCTGCACACCCTTCAAAAGTGTAGACTCTTGTTAATCTAACAGCATTGTCAGATTTCAAAAAGGCTTTACGGCGAAAGCAGAACATTTGATTGTCTGAGGACAGCGCCCCACTCAAAAACTCAATTAGCATAATAACATAACCAGCAGAGGTGTCACAAAACTCAAAAATAGCATAAAATAAATTGCTTACCTTTGATGATCTTCCTCTGATGGCATACCCAAGCGAACAGGTTACACAAAAAAAGTAATTTTTGTTCGATAAAGTTCCTCTTTATATCCATAAAGCTGGTTGGCGCGTTTTGTTCAGTAATCCACCTGCCCAAAGGCTTTCATCCATCATCATCCATCCCAAAAGTACCCGTAAAGTTCATCGAAAAAAGTCAAACAGCATTTGTAATCAATACTCAGATACCCTAAAATGAATATAAACTATAATATTTCAGACGGAATATAACCTGCTGAATAGAAGAGAAAAAGAACTGAGCGCGCATTCCCTGTTACGCGCAAAATCCAAAACAGTACACTTGACGTGGACTCAGGAACAAGTGGTCTTACTCACTTCATTTTCATGATTGAAGCTTCAAAGCTTTTTCTAAAGACTGTTGACATCTAGTGGACATCTAGTGGAAGCCATAGGAACTGCAATCTGGGGGTTAAACTATGAAGCTTTGAATAGCTAGCCTATTGAAAACAGTATGACATGACTGATTCAGACATCCCGGATGGATTTTGCTCGGGTTTTTGCCTGCCATATCAGTTCTGTTATACTCACAGACATTATTTTCAGAGTGTTTTCTATCCAAAGCTACTAATTATAATCATATCCATCTTCTGGGCCTGAGTAACAGGCAGTTTACTTTGGGCAAGTTTTTCATCCGAACTTCAAAATACTGCCCCCTAGCCCTAAGAAGTTAAAGGCACAGTTAACTTAGTGTATGTAAACGTCTGACCCACTGGAATTGTTATACAGTGAATTATAAGTGAAATAATCTTTCTGTAAACAATTGTTGGAAAAATTACTTGTGTCATGCACAAAGTAGATGTCCTAACCGACTTGCCAAAACTATAGTTTGTTAACAAGAAATTTGTGGAGTGGTTGAAAAACAAGTTTTAATGACCCCAACCTAAGTGTATCTAAACTTCAACTGTATATACCTCATCACAATTATATATCTGAGATTTACAGACAGTTCCTTAGACTCCTTGGTAAAGTTTCTGCTTAGACATGCACTGTCAACTGTGGGATCTTATATAGACAGGTGTGTTTTTTTCTAAATCATGTCTAAACAATTTAATTCATCACAGGTGGACTCCAATCAAGTTGTAGTGACATCTCAATGATGATCACATGAAATTGGATGCACCTGAGCTCAATTTGGAATGTCATAGCGAAGAGGTGTGAATACGTACAGTACCAGTCAAAATGTTTGAACACACCTACTCATTCAAGGGTTTTTCTTTATTTTTACTATTTTCTACATTGTAGAATAATAGTGAAGACATCACAACTATGAAATAACACATATGGCCTCAAATAGTAACCAAATAATTGTTAAACAAATTGAAATATATTTTTTTGAGATTCTTCAAAGTAGCCACCCTTTGCCTCGATGACAGCTTTGCACACTCTTGGCATTCTCTCAACCAGTTTCACCTGGAATGCATTTCAAGTAACAGGTTTGCCTTCTTAAAAGTTAATTTGTTGGATTTATTTTAAGCCAATCAGCTGTGTTGTGACAAGGTAGAGGTGGTATACAGAAGATAGCCCTATTTGGTAAAAGACCAAGTCCATATTATGGCAAGAACCGCTCAAATAAGCAAAGAGAAACGACAGTCCATCATTGCTTTAAGACATGAAGGTCAGTCAATGCGGAAAATTGTAGCCCAAATAAATACTTCACAGAGTTATAGTAACAGACACATCTCAACATCAACTGTACGAAGGAGACTGCGTGAATCATGACTTCATGGTCGAACTGCAAAAAAAACACTACTAAAGGACATCAATAATAAGAAGAGACTTGCTTGGGCCAAGAGTCACCAACAATGGACATTAGACCGCTGGAAATCCGCTGGAACTTTCTCTCCCTCCAAAAACAGAAATAAAACATTCTAAATAACAAACTAGCTTTATTTACAAATTAGTAACAATGTCTCACCCCATGTTCAAGAACGGCCTTTTCCTTGCTCATATTACGTTATTTGAAAACAAAATCATCTCCAAAATATTTAAGGGACATTGTACTAATAATGTCGCTGACTAGGGAAATGTTCCCGCTGTTCTGTTCTTAGCCCCAGTCTGTACTTTCAAACTAAAACAATGTAACTAATATTGGCATCTTTATGCTTTCATTAATAAAAATATGATAAAAATACTCTTTCAAAATGCCAATGTTTATTTAGTTGTGGATCCACAACTATAAATATCACTGAATTCCAGAAATATCCTCCAATCCTCTATATGTAATTATTGGCGGAGAGTTACGTAATATTTGTTGATACACTGTAGGCCTACCTTAGGCTACATGAGTCTCACTAGTGTTGAGTAATATACTGTTAAAAGTGGTGTAGGTCTTATTTGTTTAAAGAGAATATTTAAGTTATATGCAATAGCCTACAACTATTTTAACACTGTTTTGCGCTGCTCTGAGACAAGCATGGAGACTGGTCTTGATAAATCAATGAGATTTTTATTTTCACTGAATCTCTGTTTGGGTATTGGTTAGACTAGAATTAGGGTGTAGAAATGTTATGCTCTTAGTGTAATCTTTATTAAACTAGGCAAGTCAGTTAAGAACAAATTTGTATTTACAAGGACAGCCTACTCCTTCCTCCCCGTTGGGGAATTGAACCCCGGTCTCCCGCAATAAAGAATGTAAACAAGATGCTGTGTTTTCATTTACAGTAGTGATGGACAGCTGGTGGCATACCCCTAACAGGGATTTTTCTACCTGTATGTGGGTGTCTGAAGAAAGACGTTCTTATAGTGCTATTGCACTGTGCGCATGAGCCACATTTGTAGTTTCCATTTGGTATAGGTGTCAAGAGTGTCTGAGTGGGCTCAGGGGGCATGTCAGATCTCACCAAGCTCACCAATCTCCAATATTGCCTCAAGGTTCAAATCTTGGGCCGACTTTTCTCTGTATATATTCAATGATGTCGCTCTTGCTGCTGGTGATTCTCTGATCCACCTCTACGCAAACGACACCATTCTGTATATCTGCCCCCTCTTTAGACACTGTGCTAACAAACCTCCAAACAAGCTTCAATGCCATACAACACACCTTCCGAGGCCTCCAACTGCTTTTAAATGCAAGTAAAACTAAGTGCATTCTCTTCAACCGATTGCTGCCCGCATCCTCCCGCCCGACTAGCATCACTACTCTGGACGGTTCTGACTTAGAATATGTGAACAACAAATACTTAGGTGTCTGGTTAGACTGTAAACTCTCCTTCCAGACTCACATTAAGCATCTCCAATCCTAAATTAAATCTAGAATTGGCTTCCTATTTCACAACAAAGCATCCTTCATTCGTGCTGCCAAACATACCTTCGTAAAACGGAGGATCTTACCGATCCTTGACTTCGGCGATGTCATTTACAAAATAGCCTCCAACACTCTACTCAGCAAATTGGATGTAGTCTATCACAGTGCCATCCGTTTTGTTACTAAAGCCCCATATACTACCCACCACTGCGACCTGTACGCTCTCGTTGGCTGGACCTCACTACATATTCGTCGCCAAACCCACTGGTTCCAGGTCATCTATAAGTATTTTCTAGGTAAAACCCCGCCTTATCTCAGCTCACTGGTCACCATAGCAACACCCACCCGTAGCACGCGCTCCAGCAGGTATATTTCACTGGTCATCCCCAAAGCCAACACTTCTTTTGGCCGCCTTCCTTCCAGTTCTCTGCTGCCAATGACTGGAACGAATTGCAAAAATCACTGAAGCTGGAGACTCATATCTCCCTCTCTAACTTTAAGCATCAGCTGTTAGAGCAGCTTACCGATCAATGTACCTGTACATAGCCAATCTGTAAATAGCACACCCATTGCCCTTGACAATCAACCGTTCTTTGTCGTGGGTGATCGAGCACCGGTTAATAAGTGCGCTATTTTTCCGATGTTGCCCTCCCAGGTGTTACACAGTAATAGCGTCACTGCTATTAGCTTCACGACATACATACTATGGAATGGTCTTTGAGTGTCAAAAAATATACAGTAGCATTGTAAAAGCTGTACAAAAAAGTCTGCAAACAAGCAAACACCGGCCATGAACGATTTGTTGACAATACCGCATTGGTAATAAAGCATAATTTGTTTGACCGCAACTTCTGGGGTAGCTAGCTTTAGCTTGGAACCTAGCTAGCACCAATACAACCAGCCTGAAAACAATGACTGCAATCATTTTCATTATACAATTATTTAGAAATCCTTGTGAGTAAGTATTAGCTAGGTTGCCACTTGTTGTTTGCTTATTGAAATTGAACTTCAGTTCATGAAAATAAATCGCTAGCCAGCTACTTAACCCTGTTGCCCAAAGCTAACGTTATAAGCAGCCAGCTAGCTTCATCTGGCTAGTGACGTTCGACCTGACCGGGTTATGTGTTGTGAAGCGAGCCACAATAAGGATTAGGCACAATAGTGGAATTTGTGGTTTGCATTCGAAATAAAAGTATGTCATTGAAAGTGATGCAAATGAATACAAATAGTAGAATTATGCCATACTTTTATTTTAAGGCTAACCGCAAAGTCCAGTATTGTGGCTAATCCTTATTGTAAGCTAGCTTCAACAAGATGGGTCTGACCACCATTAATCAAATAAGAACTGTCTTATAAATTAGGGTTATTTTAGATGATGACAAATAGCTATATAGTTAGCTAACTAACTATAGCTATGGAAACAGATGTTGTGTTATTTGACATGTCAAATAGTGTCATTTGACGTCTATCTTTTTTGTGGCACGCAAAGACCCAAACGGCGTTCCATAGAAATCATGGTTGAGAATGACTGAAAACAAATGAACAACGAAACAGCACATCAAGTAAGTGAAAGAAATAGGTTTTGATTATGTTTAACTGGTAATGAGGACATACGTAAATGCCAACAAAATAACTTTTTGGTCAGTGTGGTGTGTGTGTAACCTATATTTATCGAGGCAAGTCAGTTAAGAACAAATTATTATTTACAATGACGGCCCGGACGACGCTGGGCCAATTGTGCACCGCCCTATGGGACTCTCAATCACGGCCGGATGTGATACAGCCTGGATTTGAAGCAGGAACTGTAGTGACGCCTCTTGCACTGAGATGCAGTACCTTAGACCACTGCGTCCATGTGTGTGTGTTAACTATTTAACTTTATTAGAATGCTTAAAAGGCCACAAAAACGTTTAAAAACGGTTGTCGGTAAAAACGGCTAGCGCCCCACCACTCCCTAAGTAGTTTTAAGAACAAATTCACCCCGTCGAGGAATTGAACCCCGGTCTCCCAAGTGCCCTGCCCACACGACATGGGGATTCTTTAGCTAAATAGCCCAGTACTGTACTGCCGACCATCACATTGTACCGAGCCATAATTTCCGTTCCATCCTAATGGAAACCCAGAGGGTTTTTCGTTTTTCTTAAGCAAGTACCAATCAAAGCTTTGGACACACCTACTCATTCCAAGATTTTTCTTTATTTTTTGCTATTTTCTACAATGTAGAATAACAGTGAAGACATCACAACTATGAAATAACACATATGAAATCAGTTAAGAACAAATTCTTATTTACAAGGACAGCCTACTCCTTCCTCTTTGTCGGGGAATTAAACCTCGGTCTCCTGCATGCCCACATTCTCTAGTTCACCTTTCTTTAACCAGGTAGGCCAGGTGAGAACAAACAACTCCGACCTGGCCAAGATAAAGCAAAGCAGTGCGACACAAACAACACAGAGTTTCACATGGGATAAACAAACGTACAGTCAATAACACAATAGAAAAAACTATTTACACTGTGTGCAAATGTAGTAAGATTAGGGAGGTAAGGCAATAAATAGGCCATAGCGGCGAAATAATTACAATTTAGCAATTAAACACTGGGGTGATAGATGTGCAGAAGATGAATGTGCAAGTAGAGATACTGGGGTGCAAAGGAGCAAAAAAATAGCAGTTGGGGGCCAAGGAAGGAGTGTTAAACGGCATTGAAGCTCGTCTGGAAGTTTGTTAACACAGTGTCCAAAGAAGGGCCAGAAGTATACAGAATGGTGTCGTCTGCGTAGAGGTGGATCAGAGAATCACCAGCAGCAAGAGCGACATCATTGATGTATACAGAGAAAAGAGTCGACCCGAGATTTGAACCCTGTGGCTCCCCATAGAGACTGCCAGAGGTCCGGACAACAGGCCCTCCGATTTGACACACTGAACTCTATCTGAGAAGTAGTTGGTGAACCAGGCGAGGCAGTCATTTGAGAAACCAAGGCTGTTGAGTCTGCCGATAAGAATGCAGTGATTGACAGAGTCGAAAGCCTTGGCCAGGTTGATGAAGACGGCTGCACAGTATTGTCTTTTATTGATGGCGGTTATGATATCATTTAGGACCTTGAGCGTGGTTGAGGTGCACCCATGACCAGCTCGGAAACCAGATTGCATAGCGGAGAAGGTACAGTGGGATTCGAAATGTTTGGTGATCTGTTTGTTAACTTGGCTTTCGAAGACTTTAGAACGGCTGGGTAGGATAGATATAGGTTTGTAACAGTTTGGGTCTAGAGTGTCTCCCCCTTTGAAGAGGGGGATGACCGCGGCAGCTTTCCAATCTTTAGGGATCTCAGACGATACGAAAGAGAGGTTGAACAGGCTAGTAATAGGGGTTGCAACAATTGCAGCGAATAATTTTAGAAAGAGAGGGTCCAGATTGTCTAGCCCAGCTGATTTGTAGGGGTCCAGATTTTGCAGCTCTTTCAGAACATCAGCTGTCTGGATTTGGGTGAAGGAGAAATGGGGGAGGCTTGGGCAAGTTGCTGTGCGGGGTGCAGAGCTGTTGACCGGGGTTGGGGTAGCCAGGTGGAAAGCATGGCCAGCCGTAGAAAAATGCTTATTGAAATTCTCAATTGTCGTAGATTTATCGGTGGTGACAGTGTTTCCTATCCTCAGTGCAGTGGGCAGCTGGGAGGAGGTGCTTTTATTCTCCATGGACTTCACAGTGTCCCAAGAGTTTGTGCTACAGGACGCAAATTTCTGTTTGAAAAAGCTAGCCTTTGCTTTCCTAACTGCCTGAGTATATTGGTTCCTGACTTCCCTGAAAAGTTGCATATCGCAGGGGCTATTCGATGCTAATACAGAACTCCACAGGATGTTTTTGTGCTGGTCAAGGGCAGTCAAGTCTGGAGTGAACCAAGGGCTATATCTGTTATTTTTGAATGGGGCATGATTATTTAAGATGGTGAGGAAAGCACTTTAAAAAAAAAAACAGGCATCCTTTACTGACGGAATGAGGTCAATATCCTTCCAGGATACCCGGGCCAGGTCGATTACAAAGGCCTGCTCGCAGAAGTGTTTTAGGGAGCGTTTGACAGTGATAAGGGGTGGTCGTTTGACAGCGGACCCATTACAGACGCAGGCAATGAGGCAGTGATCGCTGAGATCCTGGTTGAAGACAGCAGAGGTGTATTTAGAGGGCAGGTTGGTCAGGATGATATCTATGAGGGTGCCCATGTTTACGGATTTATGGTTGTGCCTGGTAGGTTCCTTGATAATTTGTGTGATAATTATTGAAGGTACTTAGGGTCACCGAGAACGTCTGGACATGGCCTGCTCTCCCTTATGTAAGGAATTGGGCACTTTCCCATGTTTTCTACAGTATATATTGTAGTCTATGTTTACTTGTCAGACTGCACAGTAGCCTAATAAACAAATGCAGGTGGCATATATCTTCAAAATGCTTTAAATGCTTTATTATCCAAATGTAAAAGCACATACTGTACGGTACTGTATTTCTTCATCAGCATCTTTATGTTTTCGTTAATAACATCAAAATGTAGATGTTGATTTAGTTATGGATCCATAACAAATTACTATGGGAATAAATATCACTGAATTACAGAAATATTGGAACAAAGTTGTCTAATGAAGGCAAACAAATTGTTGCTTACTGGACAATACTCTTTCAAACACACATGGTCACGTTGTACAGCGACATTATGGCTATTAGCAGGGCTATATTTTGGTCTTTATTCAGATTACAATAGTTTTTTTGAAAACAAAATAATCTCCAAAATATCGTTATATATAGCATTCCCGCTGTGGACGTCTATTTCAGCACTGTTCGCGCAGGTCTGAGACAAGCATCAAGAAACTAAAATGTTCAATTATATTCCATGATATTCTTAAGATATATGTGTTGACTAAATATAAGCAAGTAATGTCTGCTAAATAATTAAGTTAGGTTTCTCCAGAAAGAAAGAATTCTAAATAACAACCTGGCTTTATTTACAAATTTGTGAGAATGTCTCACCCCATGTTCAAGAATTGTCTTTTTCTCACTCACTCTAGGTTAAATGAAAACGAAATCTCCAAAATAACACTACTTTTTAAACAAAGATTATTATTATTATTAATTAATTTATAATTATATAAAAGCCCCTTAGATATTCTCGCTTAGATATTAATTTCGAATCCTTCAATCCTCTAAATATAATTATTGGCGGAGAGTCACGTCATTGAAAATAATATTTGTAGATATACTGCAGGCCTACCATAGGCAAAATGAGTATTGGCTACATTACAATTGGGGTGTGGAAATGTTATGCCCCTTAGATATTAATTTAGAATCCTCCAATCCTCTTATGCTGTAGCCTACTCCCGACCGTCATGTTGTACAGCGCAATATTTTCCATCCTGACGGAAACTCTGAGGGTTCGTTTTTCGTTTTTTCTCGGAACAGAAACACCACAATATTAATCAAATTAATTAAGCCAAATTTCGTAAAATCAATCCCATGAACTATGTTATTACAAAATGTTGTTTAAATTCTCTAGTAATGTCAATATGGGAGACTATCAAATGCTTCTCAAGGTTGCCCTCTGGTGGTCAAACTAGCACTAACTTGCATTAACGTAAAAAATGGCTGACAATTAATTAACATGCCATAAAATGCTGCAGCAGCCGGCAAGGTGTGCTGCAGTATGACGCAACTTTTAAAGGAGGAACCACTGTAGGTGAACGGATGATCTCCGCATGTGTGGTTCCCACCGTGAAGCATTAAGGAGGAGGTGTGATGATGTGGGGGTGCTTGGCTGGTGACACTGTCAGTGATTTATTTAGAATTCAAGGCACACTTAACCAGCATGGCTACCACAGCATTCTGCAGCGATACGCCATCCTATCTCGTTTGCGCTTAGTGGGACTATCATTTGTTTTTCAACAGGACAATGACCCAACACACCTCCAGGCTATGTAAGGGCTATCTGACCAAGAAGGAGAATGGAGTGCTGCATCAGATGACCTGACCGCCACAATTACCCGACTACAACCCAATTGAGATGGTTTGGGATGACTTGGACCGCAGAGTGAAGGAAAATCAGCCAACAAGTGCTCAGCATATGTGGGAACTCCTTCAAGACTATTCGAAAAGCATTCCAGGTGAAGCTGGTTGAGAGAATGCCAAGAGCGTACAAAGCTGTCTTTAAGGCAAAGGGTGGCTACTTTGAAGAATCTCAAACATAAAATATATTTTTATTTGTTTAACACTTTTTTGGTTACTACATGATTCCATGTGTTATTTCATAGTTTTCACTATTACTCTACAATGTAGAACATTTACAATTTTGGGGGGCTCTCGAGTGGCGCAGCGGTCTAAGGCACTGCATCTCAGTGCTAGAGGCGTCACTACAAATCCTGGTTCGATCCAGGGTTCTATCACACCTGGCCATGATCGTGAGACCCATAGGGTGGGGCACAGTTGTCCTGGTTAGGAGAAGGGTTTGGCTGTGGTAGGCCGTCATTGTAAAATAAGAATTTGTTCTTAACTGACTTGCATGGTTAAATACATTTTGAATTCATGCTGTAACACAACAAATGTGGAATAAGTTAAGGGGTATGAATACTTTCTGAAGGCACTGTATGTACTGTACTGAGTTGTACTGTACTGTGTTACACTGCACTGTACATCTTAAAAAGTCAGTATTTTTAGTTGTTGAGTTATTGAGCTACAACCAGGATATAACATTTCCCTTCCTCAACCCACTACCCACGCAGGCTACCGGCAGCCCACCCACCCACCGCCTGCCTGCCTGTCTCTCAGCCCTGGCCCAGCTCCACTCAAACTTTCCACAGTTGGGCAAGGGCTCTGTGGTGGTCGGTGCGTTTAGCATGCAGCCTGCGTCAGCCACACCACAGCCTGGGGACCAGAGGCTGCCACAGGGGCGGAGCCAGGAGACAACAGCCTGACACCAAGGGGCGGGCTAACGCATCAGTATGGCGACGTCACACATATCTGAGGGGCCGACATGGGAGAAGGGCCGGTCTAACACACAGGCCCTGCTGCATAGTGTGGTTACTGCAGCCAGGCTATTTATATGTGTCTCTTCTTCAGAGGAGGAGGCTGGACCTATTGAATCCAGATGTGAGAGGACAGACAGAAGGCACAAGACAGAACCAGAGCTGGAAGAGACAGACTGGGCCAGAGTGGCAGCCTACTGTGTCTGAACAGGGAACAAAAACACAGGTAGGAGATGATAGTAAGAGAGAGAGAGAGGCCAGAGGAGATCAATGTCACTGTCACTCAACATGGGTTCACAAGGAGGAGAGAATCGTGACATTCATATATGGGACAAGTACAGATGAACACACTTAAGACAGGAAATATGAACATTCAAACAGTTCACAAGCACATACATACCTATAACGTTACAAATATGTAGAGACAAAGAGAGACTGGACAGTACCGTGTGATGTGTAGAGCGGGACAGTGCACATACCAACATCCCAAACATATTTGTTCAAAACATCACCCATCATCAGTCACACACACACATACACTATCGTTCAAAAGTTTTTGGTCACTTAGACATTTCCTTGTTCTGGAAAAATAATAAAAATAATTGTCCATTAAAATAACATCAAATTGATCAGAAATACAGTGTAGACATTGTTAATGTTGTAAATGACTATTGTAGCTGGAAACTGATTTTTAATGGAATATCTACATAGGCGTACAGAGGCCCATTATAAGCAACCATCACTCCTGAGTTCCAATGGCACGTTGTGTTAGCTAATCCAAGTTTATCATTTTAAAAGACTAATTGATCATTAGAAAACCCTTTTGCAATTATGTTAGCACAGCTGAAAACTGTTGTTCTGATTAAAGAAGCAATAAAACTGGCCTTCTTTAGACTAGTTGAGTATCTGGAGCATCAGCATTTGTGGGTTCGATTACAGGCTCAAAATGGCCAGAAACAAAGAACTTTCTTCTGAAACTCGTCAGTCTATTCTTGTTCTGAGAAATTAAGGCTATTCCATGCGAGAAATTGCCAAGAAACTGAAGATCTCGTACAACGCTGTGTACTACTCCCTTCACTGAACAGCGCAAACTGGCTACGTCATACCAGACGGATTTCTGCCTACTTGAACGCCAATAACTCAGATACACATCTAAACATTAAATTACCCAGGGAATCGATAGAACATCACTCAGAGATGCACAAAAACAATATAACATTCAAAATGGGTGAACCTTTCTTTAATATTTCATTGGCCCTGGTCAAGCTGCATTGGTTATTTTAAGAAATAGTCAGGGTAAAGTGTGTGCTCATTTGAAGAGCTGGGGCCATGGCCTCGCCTACAGCTTAGCCAAGCGTAGTTCTCCCTGCCCCTGCAGGACCACAACATTTGAATGACAATGAGTGCTTGTGAGACATGGCTAAATGTGTTGTGACCCCTGATGATGAATTGCCAGTGGCCAACCTACCAATGACACATCATCAATCCCTGGACACAGCTCGCAGGCGGTTGGAAGGGCCACATAGGCCAGGAGGTCTTCACTCTGACACTCACTCCTCCTGCAGTGGCCTCTGACGAAAGATGAACCCTACTAAAGTGTCTCTCTCTCTCTCTCTCTCTCTCTCTCTCTCTCTCTCTCTCTCTCTCTCTCTCTCTCTCTCTCTCTCTCGACATTCACAGTCATAGACTTACAGGACATGTGATGTCCAGTCAAGACAGCGGTTTTCAGACTGTAGACAATGGAGAATCTGGTCAACCAGTAATCCAGTCACCTCTGGCTCTATAATCATAGTACAGTACTCTCATGCATTTTCAGACGTGGACGAAAAAGTATTCAGTATAAGTATACTCAGCTCAGTATTCTCAGAAATTACATACTGAACTTTTGATCCAGTGTTGCATCAGATTTACACCAGGCTGCATTGTGAAAGCAGACACAAGCACACACACACAAACATGTGTGGTTGTGGTATCTCAGTCAGTATGAGGTCTGAACAGGAGCCATTGTGGATTGAGATCCCAGCCACACTGCAGTCCACTCTCTCCTCTGATATACCCAGAGATGAACAACAACGTCAGCCCGCAAGCAGCCTGCGTGACGTCAACAGATGTGTGCTTTGACCAGGAGCCTGAAGGACTTGGTTTCAACAGGAGGGAAAAAACTGTCTGGATGTCATGTTGAAAATGTGGAACACCATAAGAGAGAGTGAGATCAGCTATGATTAGAGTAGCAAAATAAAACAGCAGTATTTCAGTGCAAGCATCACTGTCCGTGTAATGGTATAATTATGTGTCTGCTCTCCTCTCCAATAACGCTGAAGTATTACTGGTGCCCACAGCATGGCCAGAGTTCATAGAAACACTTGCATCTAGTTGACCTGTGGGTTCTGACTTATATTTACAGAGAAGAGAAAGGGATGGCATAGTGTATAGTAATAAACACATTTTTTTTAAACAGGGGGAGATACAATGTACATCAAAGTCAAGTCCAATTGGATAAACAGGTCTCTACAAATTAAATCATGTACCTGACTTCTTTAAGTCAACAGCAACTACGTACTCCAGCTATGTCCAGTGAGGGATAACAGAATGACAGGGTTGATATTGTATTACGTTAGCTAATAAATGGCATCCTGTTGCCGCTCAACTGAGTTGTCTAGATATGACTGGATGAATGGAACAAAGGGGAGTAGCTCTGGGTTGGGAGAAGGGGGTTAGCGAAAGAGAGAGAAAAAAAACACATAAACATACACCTCGGAGTGCATTCCATCCCTCCCTCTGCAGCCTCCCGGTGCCTCAGTCTGGGACTCCTCCCCTAGGGCCACCCGCCATGAGGCATTAGCAGGGTCTGACATTCCACAGGGATACTTGCAACACCACACAACAGCTTACCCAGCTAACAATTCTAGGTAGAGAGAAAGTTTCTGTAATGTTACGCGTAATGTTCCCCTAATGTTTGAGTGTCCAGTTTTCCGTTAGTTAGGGAAACATTCTATGTTAGCAAAAACTTTCTGAGAACCTTTTTAGCATGTTTTGGTGTTAGAGTTCCCTTAATGTGAAACAGAACATAGCCAAAACGTGGTTACCATCCGAACATATAATATACATTTTCTTGACACGTTTCATGGGAACGGTTAGGGATACTGAATCACTATGATCAATACATGTTTTTCTTGAGGGTACTTTTAACAAAGCTGAGATTTACTTCAAAGTGCATTCACCCTACTGCTTACAGCCTTTCACCTATTAAGTTGTCTCAAATCTATACAAGTGCCTATGGATGAGGAGGTAGATTTTCTTCTGTACAGGACAGGGCCTAACTATTCTGGCTCAGTAAGCACATGTACTAGATATATCCCTTATTGGGACAGAGGTTAGGTTGTTCCTCATTGGTGCTGGTGGCCTGGGCTTGAGACCTGCTAAGGGAATCACCCTTCTCTAACATTCTTACCAAAATATGTTACTGTCATAATTTGAAAACAGTTACAACACACCTACCTGATCTAATTAAAATTAGTTTTCCATTGAAACACGGGAATATGTAGGATTTTGAGACATTTCTATCTGACATTTTGGTCAAAAAAGAGTTATTGACATAGAGTTGCTCTTTAGGAGGTCCTTCACATGTGAGATATGTCACATTTGTGAAAAAGTCAATTTACAATGAAAAAAAATTATAATCAAAGTTCTACCAGCACAAACACATTTGAACTTGGTTCTATCTGCAATCCAATCGCACAATGCTGGGTTGTGAATAATTGTGTGTAATGTGATGTACTGTTTGAGTCATGAAAGAGGAAGACATAAAAAAACTGTTCTGAGATCTGGGACTTGAAAAATACTCATTATCTCCACCCATATATTTAGCAGATAGAACCTTATAGTCCCAAGTCCATCATTATTCATATCATAGGTTCTTGTCCTCTTTTGCAATTACTTTGATTTGTTTCACCACTTTTTCAGAAGAATGGCCATCACTTAAGCTCTTTATGGTGAAAACAAATAAATACAGGTCCCTTAGAGCATGTTTAAGGCCCATTGGAGAGGCATTGCTGATTTTGTCTTGTTCTACAGTATATCATATCATTTAGACTGTAAACTCTCCTTCCAGACTCACATTAAGCATCTCCAATCCAAAATTAAATCTAGAATCGTCTTCCTGTTTCGCAACAAAGCATCCTTCACTCATGCTGCCAAACATACCCTCGCAAAACTGACTATCCTACCGCTCCTTGATTTCGGCAATGTCATTTAAAAAATAGCCTCCAACACTCTACTCAGCAAATTGGATGCAGTCTATCACAGTGCCATCCGTTTTGTCACCAAAGCCCCATATACTACCCACCACTGTGACCTGTATACTCTCGTTGGCTGGCCCTCAATTTCATATTCGTCGCCAAACTCACTGGCTCCAGGTCATCTATAAGTCTTTGCTAGGTATAGCCCTGCCTTATCTCAGCTCACTGGTCACCATAGCAGCACCCACCCGTAGCACGCACTCCAGCAGGTATATTTCACTGGTCACCCCCAAAGCCAATTCCTCATATGGCCGCCTTTCCTTCCAGTTCTCTGCTGCCAATGACTGGAACGAACTGAAAAAATCACTGAAGCTGGAGACTCATATCTCCCTCACTAACTTTAAGCACCAGCTGTCAGAGCAGCTCACAGATCACTGCACCTGTACATAGCCCATCTGTAAATAGCCCATCCAACTACCTCATCCCCATACTGTTATTTATTTATTTACTTTGCTCCTTTGCACCCCAGTACCTCTACTTGCACATTCATCTATCACTCCAGTGTTTAATTGCTATATTGTAATTATTTTGCCTCTATATTTGCCTTACCTCCCTTATCTTACCTCATTTGCACACACTGTATATAGACTGTGAAGTCTGTGTTGTTGTTTGTGTCGCACTGCTTTGCCAGGTCGCAGTTGTAAATGAGAACTTGTTCTCAACTAGCCTACCTGGTTAAATAAAGGTGAAATCAAATTAATACAAATATAATACAATTCTGGGATGGGCAACTCCAGTCCGCGGTGGCCAGAGTGGTGCCATACTTTCCCCCCATCTTAGCAAACACAGCTGATTAAACTAATTGCATTCTAAACTGAAGATCATGATTAGTTGATTATTGGAGTC
Organism: Brachymystax lenok tsinlingensis; assembly: GCA_030435695.1. NCBI lineage: Eukaryota > Metazoa > Chordata > Actinopteri > Salmoniformes > Salmonidae > Brachymystax > Brachymystax lenok. Next base: position 26,488,412 of record CM059793.1, on the reverse strand, counting down.
AGGTGTGTTAGCTGGGTCTGGGGAAAAAGTGTGACACCAATCAGGCTTCCGAGGACTGGAGTTGCCCATCCCTGTTCTATATTAATATGAAAACCTCCATGGAAGGAGTATTTCACAAAAATTGAAATTGTATTGATAAGTAGCAAGATGTTTTTCTGACTTTGAGTGTCAGAGACCAGATTTATCAGTTTACTCATCCAGAGCTAAGCTTTAGCAATGTTGCTAGTTTTCCATAGGATATGGTGTACTTGTAATTTTTGTGAACTATCGCTTTAACAAATGCGTTATGAACATGAATTAATATATTTGATGTTGTAATTAGAAAGAAGGAAGGGTATTCTCTTATTTAATAATTGAATGTCTGTACTTTTCTATTCAAATTTAAATAATTTTAACATTATAACATTCTGTGCCAACCTTATGGCTGAACTCAGGTTGACATTTCAGAACCATAAGGCTAAAACAAATTATTTACAGATATTTCAGGATTTTGATAGTCTGCAATTTAGGTACCTTTAAGGTGAGGACCTTAATACTGGTTGATAAAAAAAAGATTCACTACAAAACAGTTCTGAGATCTGGGCTGTGAAAACTTTGATGCTCAATATCTCAGAACTATGGTTTGCACAGATTGAACCATACAGTCCCAAGGTCATGATTTCCTCTTTAGCATGAATTATGCCCAAATTTCCACTTTCAACATGAAATTCAGTATTTATTAATTCTATACAGCTGAACATCTCAAATATAACTCTATCGTCTTTGTGAAATCTACACCCCATATACAATGTAGGAAAAAAAGTACACTACATGACCAAAAGTATGTGGACACCAGATCTTCGAACATCTCATTCCAAAATCATGGGCATTAATATGGAGTTGGTCCCCCCTTTGCTGCTATAACAGCCTCCACTCTTCTGGGAAGGCTTTCCACTAGATGTTGGAACATTGTTGCGGGGACTTGCTTCCATTCATTCAAGAGCATTAGTGAGATCAGGCACTGATGTTGGGCGATTAGGCCTGTCTTGCAGTCGGCTTTCCAATTCACCCCAAAGGTGTTCGATGGGGTTGAGGTCAGGGCTCTGTGCAAACCAGTCAAGTTCTTCTACACTAATATCAACAAACCATGTATGTATGTCCTTTTATGCACGGGGGCATTGTCATGCTGAAACAGGAAAGGGCCTTCCCTAAACAGTTAATACAAAGTTGGAAGCACAGAATCGTCTAGAATGTCATTGTATGCTGTAGTGTTAAGAATTCCCTTCACTGTAACTAAGGGGCCTAGCCCATACCATGAAAAACAGCCCCAGACAATTATTCCTTCCACCATCAAACTTTACAGTTGGCACTATGCATTCGGGCAGGTAGCGTTCTCCTGGCATCCGCCAAACCCAGATTCGTCCGTCAAACTCATGGAAACATTCCTTGCACATCACGGGAACAGTCCTATGAAAACGTTAATGACCTAATGAGACTCATAAGGGAACGTTTGTTGTTAGCTGGCCAGACACAATGGCAGGAATGGGGCAGTCCCAGCACAACCAATAACACTCAATCACAACAGGATGCAGCACAACCAATAACACTCAATCACAACAGGATGCAGCACAACCAATAACACTCACTCACAACAGGATGCATGGCCTCAATACAAAGACCTTCCCGCAAATAATGCCATGTCATAATATAGCTTTAAAAAAAATGTTTTTTGAAGCCTTTCCCAAATGTTTTGATTTGTGATATCTGTTATGTTCCTGTGCTGGTGAGCTGGTGAGTCTCCATATGGTCAAGGTTACAGACCTCCCCGCGCATCATCCAGACCACGTTACCATCAAAACATGGGAGCAGCGTTTGAACTGAGCCTTGTGACCACTGGGGAGCGGAGGAGGCCTAATGGGTTTAAGTGAGTGTCCAGACTGCCCACTGCTCTCCTAAACCCTGTTTGACCAGCTGTCTGTTGTCTAACGACGGCCAGAAAGCGCCTAACACACACACTGACTTAAGGGAGTGCTCTGAAAGGCTAAACACACTCCCGAGCAGAGGCCACTCCTCCCATTTATGCCCCCACCCGCCAACCTCTCCTCCAACAAAAGGCAATATTGACTTCCTTCGTTATGGAGTTTCAGGATCAGCCGCCATCTTTACGGCCCACAGCCTCCTGTAGAGGGTGGGTGTGTAGCAGGCGGTGACTGATGTACAGATCGGACTGCAGCTACACACACGTTTGTCTCTCTCTCAGTGTATTACACAAACATGAACTTCGCAGCTCTGCAGTAGCCATGTCTTTAGTCTCCTGCTGTTCAAACTGTCATTTATGGCATTGCTATGGTGTAAGAGACATAATCCACCAGAGGAAAGTGAGTGTGTGACACACAGAGCAGCCATTTCCCTCCAAACCAGCATATTACAGCTACAGAGCTACAGTGGTACAAACAATGTGGAGGGGAGGAGGAAAACAACAACAGTGTGATGGAGCCTGTTTGTCAGCTGTACAGTACAGTTCTCTCTATCTCTGCCCTCTCTCCCTTTGCTGTTAACCAGGTATCAGCCTGAGATGAATGACTGCATGAATTGCTTGTGATAGCTAGGGGATCTCTTTGTGTGTGTATGTGTGTGTGTGTGTCAGGGTTTCTGTTAGGAAAATGTGGTGCCAGACATTTGACCAGCATCATTTTAATTTACCGGACATTTGACAAATTTACCAGACCAATATCCATTGGGTGAGTAACCTGATTAGGATGTCCACCCACAGCGTTCAAAATGACAGAAATCCCATTTAGATTATGGTCATTCAAATTAACAGAACAAATCGAGTGTGCTGCCCTTCTTACTGAATTCTAAAGCGCACTTTGAAGATATTAGAATACAGTGGGTGCCAAAACTATTGGGACAGTAACATTTTTGTTGTTATTTTGGCTCTGTACTCTAGGACTTTGTGTTTGAAATTATACAATGACTATGAGGTTAAAGCGCAGACTGTCAACTTTAACTTGAGGGTATTAACATATACAGTGAGGGAAAAAAGTATTTGATCCCCTGCTGATTTTGTACGTTTGCCCACTGACAAAGAAATTATCAGTCTGTAATTTTAATGGTAGTTATATTTGAACAGTGAGAGACAGAATAACAACAAAAAAATCAAGAAAAACATATGTGAAAAATGTTATAAATTGATTTGCATTTTAATGAGGGAAATAAGTATGATATGTGCGTCTGTAACTTTCTCACTCATCATTATTCATGATTCATTCAGGATTATCCGTAATCATGGTAGCATCCACATTAATGTAGTATTAGTGGTTGCGTGCTATGAATATGGGACCAAATACTTAACTTTTTACTACTTTAATGGCATACTTTTTGGCAAAGAGGCCCTTTATCTAGTCAGATTAACTCGTGGATACAATTTTTATGTCTCTGCGTGCAGTTTGAAGGAAGTTGCTAACTTGCGCTAGCGCTAGCGCAATTGCTAACCAGCATTAGCAAAATAATTGGAAGTCTACGATATATGCTAGCATGCGAGCAGATATCCATAGACTCCCAGTCATTGCGCAAACGCTAGTTAGCATTGGTTCGCTAAACTACCTCTAACTTCCTTCATCCTGGACACAGAGACATAAAAATTGTATCCACAAGTTAATCCGAGTCTGGGGGAGTAGATGAAGGCCATCATTACCAAAATCCCGAAGTATCCCTTTAATACAAATATAAGAGAATTTGTCCCAATACTTTTGGTCCCCTGTACAAAAAGTCCTGTAATTTCTAAACGATTCACCCGATATGGAAAGAAAATAAGCTCAAATTAAAGTCCCATTAACATCATAGTCATTATATCATTTGAAATCCAAAGTGCTAGAGTAAAGAGCCAAAACAACAACAAAATGTGTCACTGTCACAATACTTCTGGAGCTCATTTTAACTGACCACATTTACTTTTCCAACAAGATGAGTAACAAACAGCAAAATCACTAGACTATGTCAATCTACTATCCCATAGTAGAAAGGTTGACCTATTCTATTGGTCAGCTTGTCGAGAAAGAAATAGCCTATTCCAAACAGACTCTGGGAAAGTTGTGGGAAGCTAGATCCCAAATTCCAAATCAAATCAAATGGTATTTGTCACATGCGACGAATACAACAGGTGTAGACCTTGCAGTGAAATGCTTACTTACAAGCCTTTAACCAACAATGCAGTTTTAAGAAAAATAAGTGTTAAGTAAAATATTGATAAGTAAAAAAGAACAAATAACAAATAATTAAAGAGCAGCAGTACAATAACAATAGTGAAGCTATATACAGGGGGTACTGGTACAGAGTCAATGTGCGGGGGTAACGGTTAGTCTAGGTAATTGAGGTAATATGTACATGTAGGTAGAGCTAAAGTGACTATGCATAGATAATAAACAGAGAGTAGCAGCAGCGTAAAAGAGAGGGGTAGGGGGGGCAATGCAAATAGTCTGGGTAGCCATTTTATTAGCTGTTCAGCAGTCTTATGGCTTGTGGGTAGAAGCTGTTAAGAAGCCTTTTGGACCTAGACTTGGCACTCCGGTACCACGTGCCGTGCGGTAGGAGAGAGAACAGTCTATGACTAGGGTGGCTGGAGTCTTTGACAATTTTCAGGGGCTTCCTCTGACACTGCCTGGTAATAGAGGTCCTGGATGGCAGGAAGCTTGGCCCTAGTGATGTACTGGGCCGTACGCACTACCCTCTGTAGTGCCTTGTGGTCGGAGGCCGAGCAGTTGCATACCAGGCAGTGATGCAATCAGTTAGGACGCTCTCAATGGTGCAACTGTAGAACATTCCGAGGTTCTGAGGACCCATGCCAAATCTTTTCAGTCTCTTGAGGGGGAAAAGGCTTTGTCATGCCCTCTTCACGAAGATCTTGGAGTGTTCGGATCATGATAGTTTGTTGGTGATGTGGACACCAAGGAACTTGAAGCTCTCAACCTGCTCCACTACAGCCCTGTCGATGAGAATGGGGGTGTGCTTGGTCCTCCTTTTCCTGTAGTCCACAATCATCTCCTTTGTCTTGATCACGTTGAGGGAGAGGTTGTTGTCCTGGCACCACATGGCCAGGTCTCTGACCTCGTCCCTATAGGCTGTCTTATCATTGTCGGTGATCAGGCCTACCACCGTTGTTAATGATGGTGTTGGAGTCGTGCCTGGCCATGCAGTCATGAGTGAACAGGGAGTACAGGAGGGGACTGAGCACGCACCCCTGAGGGGCCCCCGTGTAAAGGATCAGCATTGGCGGATGTGTTGTTACCTACCCTAGCCTACCCAGAAGGCTAGGCTACAAAAGAACCTGTTAAAAAGCAATGAGTCTGACGCATCAGATCAGAACATTTAGCTTAAACTGTTGATAAACTATTGTTGATATTTCAATGCTCACAAGGCAGTAGGCTACACACAAATGTTTGTTCCATAATGCCATTTGCGGGAAAACAACGCTGTCAAACCCGCACCGCACATGCGAGCAGTTTCATGTGACAGAGATGAAAATATCCGTTAGAAATTTAGAAAGAGGGGAGATCTAATATGCAACAATTAGCATGGGTTGCTAATATGACTAGGATTGTGCCTTTGGCTACAGGATAATGAAATAAAGTTGCCTCCACGGATATGGTCTGATTTTGGCTAGGCTACTTTGAAGATTGGTTAGATATGCCTCATAATATGTAGTAAAACGTTTCAATCAATTAAGTATATTTTTTCAAAATGCATACCTCCTCCAGCTCATTGCAAAGTGGTTTGTGACGCGCTGATGTAGCCTGCCTGTCAATGCCGGTGTGTATAGCTGGTGTAGAAGTCAGGCGCAGGAAAGCAGATATGAGTGAACAATGTATTTTAATAAAATACGGGCGGCAGGTAGCCTAGTGGTTAGAGCGTTGGACTTGTAACCGGAAGGTTGCAAGTTTGAATCCCCAAGCTGACAAGGAAAAATCTGTCGTTCTGCCCCTGAACAAGGCAGTTAACCCACTGTTCCCCGGGGCGCCGAAGACGTGGATGTCGATTAAGGCAGCCCCCCCACACCTCTCTGATTCAGAGGGGTTGGGTTAAATGCGGAAGACACATTTCGGTTGAAGGCATTTGGGTGTACAACTGACTAATAATGGTGACTTTGACTTTGAAATCCAACGTGCCCTTAAAACACACGGGCGAATATATCCAGCTGTAGAACTCGGCAAAGAAAACAGAGGGTTAAATAATGAACATGTAATTTGGGAATTGAAACCAGGTGTGTAAAACAAAGACAAAACAAATGGAACATGAAAAATGGATTGGCGATGGCTAGAAGGCCAGTGACGTCGACTGCCGAAAACCGCCCGAACAAGGAGAGGGACCGACTTCGGTGGAAGTTGTGACAGTACCCACCCAATGACGCGCGGCTCCAGCAGCGGGCTGACACCGGCCTCAGGGACGACCCGGAGGACGAGGCACAGGGCGATCAGGATGGAAACGGTGGAACTCCCGCAGCATCGAAGGGTCCAACATGTCCTCCACCGGCACCCAGCATCTCTCCTCCGGACCGTACCCCTCCCACTCCACAAGGTACTGAAGGCCCCTCTTCCGTTGCCTCGAGTCCATGATGGCTCAAACAGCATACGCTGGGGCCCCCTCGATGTCCAGAGGGGATGGAGGAACCTCCCACACCTCAGACTCCTGGAGTGAACCAGCCACCACCGGCCTGAGGAGAGACACAGGGGTTAATGAGGTAATCTGGGGGGAGCTGTAATCTGTAACAAACCTTGTTCAGTCTCCTCAGGACTTTGAATGGCCCCACAAACCGTGGGCCCAGCTTCCGGCAGGGCAGGTGGAGGGGCAAGAGCCAGACCCTGTCCCCCGGTGCGAACACCTTGGCCTCACTGCGGTGGCGGTCGGCGCTCCACCCTCTGCGGCCACAGATGGTGCAGGGAATGTCCCTAAGTGCGGCACCTCCCAGCTCCATGGGCGTCGGAGCGGAGGTGCTGGGGGATGAAACGGACAGGCCCCGATCCGGACGTCCGCGGGTGGACAGGTGGACAGGTGTATCGGCAGGCCAACTCCCGGCGGATGTCCTCGAGCAGACTGCACCGGTAGTGATCGATCAGGGCCCTGACGTTCCATCCCGCGCTGGTGGCCAGGTTCTGAAAGTCCAAAGCAAAGTCCTGTGCGCTCCTCATCCCCTGCCTCAGATGAAACAGACGTTCACCCGCCGCTCGACCCTCAGGTGGGTGGTCAAATACTGCCCGAAAGCGGCGGGTGAACTCTGCATAATGATCCAACGCCATGTCTCCTTCACTCCATATGGCGTTGGCCCATTCCAGTGCTTTGCCTGAGAGGCAGGAGACGAGGGCGGACACGCTCTCACGTCCTGAAGAAGCCGGGTGGACGGTCGCCAGGTAGAGTTCCAGCTGGAGTAGGAACCCCTGGCATCCGGCAGCCGTCCCATCATACTTCCTCGGGAGCGCGAGTCTCTCTCCCATCTATCCATCGTCTGTAGCACGCGATCCATGCCAGTGCCCAGAAGTTGCAACATGGTCGCGTGCTGCTGGACGCGCTCTTCAACTGCTGGGAGGGCTTCTGCTCCTGCTGACTCCATTCTTTGAGGTGCGTGATTCTGTCAATGCCGGTGTGTATAGCTGGTGTAGAAGTCAGGCCCAGGAAAGCAGATATGAGTGAACAACGTATTTTAATAAAACCGCCCGAACAAGGAGAGGGACCGACTTCGGTGGAAGTCGTGACACTGCCTTCCTTTGCCTTTGCTGTTTAAGATGCTGTAGCAGCTCTCGCACAGCTCTCGCGCAGCTCTCGCGCAGTACAAGTGTGATAAATAAGATACATAACAAATATACTGTACACACGTGCCAATTTAATTCCAAAATTATGCAAATTTGCCTATAGACCGATAAGCAAATGTATTTCCATCAATTGCTATTTCCATCAATGAATAGGCTAAAAAGCATTATTTCGCAATAGGATTTTTTCTTCTTCTCCCGGACAATTGGCCAGGCGCCAATTGTATTTATCAGCTCTTAAAAAAACATTGCGCCCAAAAGCTGGGTATTGCCGGCTAACAGAAACCCTGGTGTGTGTGTGTGCACATTAATTCCAGGCATTACTCAAACCATTCAGTTACACCCAGTCCTGATGGGAAAATGTCCCTGTGCTCCCTCAGTCTCCTCCTCGAAATGCAACTCATAATAGAACATGGCAGGGTGGCACTTAACCCCACTTTGTAAGAGGGACACATGGCTCTCTCTCTACGTCTCATTCTCTGTCCCTCCTCATCTCAATGCTGTTCCTGTAAGGTGTGTCCCTACACCCCTCCTCCCAGTCGCCTGACTCCTGGAGTTCGCTGCAGCCGTTAAGGAGGCCCAGAGGAGTGAGTGTTCTGTTTACCAAGCTCACATAGGGGACAGAGCAGAGAGCTTCCATCATACATTCCATCAACAGCCAGCCTGCCTGCCAGGCTGCCTCCACAGGGGGCAGGTTAAGATGTGGTTATGAGAGGAAATTAACTGGTAACCTGTCTGCTTGGCTGGCTCTCTAGACAGGTGTCCAGCAGAGTTCCTCTGTCTCTAGGCCCTCTACCTATACATCTACATATACAGGTATGTGTCACATTCTTTAACGTGATTAATAGCCATGAGAGAGCTGAGACTTGGGCGATTGTGTGAATACCTCCATGTTCTGTTGTAAAATATCATTATTGCACCTTTCTCCAAAGGGTACCTCTAATCCATTTTGTGAATTAAACAGGGGTAATGGTTCCAAGGCATCCATCCCACTTATCCCCAGATCACAAGGAGAACAGGAAAAAAAGGGTACTGTAGACTTGAGGGACTTCAAAAGGTTCCACCATTCTAGGGTTGGCCAGTATCCAGATGTTCATACAATTCCTGTACCAAACCCGGGTATACAGTATTACTGACAAGAGGTCTATTTTAAAAAGTTTGCATTTATTTTTACGCACAAAATGAATTTAAGCAGCAAGGGCCTCATTTATCAACTGTGCATAACATTTCTCACAAAATTCTGGCGTATGTGAAGATTCTAGGATTTGCATGCACAACATATTATTGGGATTTATCAAACTGTCGCACACAACAAACATCCACATGTTTTCATTGATAAATCAGAGCCATACTATATTTCTGCGCTTGTGAACGAGTGTACAATGCTGCCCTCCATTCACCTTTTATGATAGGAAAAAGGCCCTCATTTGCTGTATGATTTGGAGATATTGAAACGGGGCCATGACAGTTTCTAAAGCGCAATGGAAAATGTTATGACATTTCTGTAGAGGTGTGGGCAGAATGTTTTAATATTTTGCAGTGACTTTTTTATAGCGAGTGCCAAACATTGGCTACGCATTCTGCAAGACTGATTGTCTATTGAACAATTTAAAAATAAATGCTGCATACAGCCCACACTTAAAAAAAAAACTTTAAGACAAATTGTTCAATATTTTGTTTATCAATACATTATTGTGTTTACAATATCCTGCCTTGGTATAGGCTCTGAGATTAAATAGGATATTACGTTGCACTCCTATCGCACAGCAATACTGTAGCCTACCCATTCTGTCATAGGCTACCAGTCTATTTACTTTTGAGCGTGGTTGGCTATTGAATGAGTGATGGATAAATGGTAGCATAATATTTGCTGTGTAGCAGGAATAAACTGGTCATATAAGAAAAGGAAAGACGCCCTGCAATGTGCTTATGATTTAGGCCTATATAATGAAAGGGAAAACAATATTTTAGGAGACATGCTGCTATGCAATCCTCTTAACAACAGCAAATGTATCTGTTTTATCATTATTATAATTCCTGTGCACATCAAACACCTCCATTTCCCCAAAAATAACAATATTTGCTGGCAATACAGTTGATCAACCACTAGACGTTGTGCGTACGCATGATCTGAGATTTGCGTGGAGATACTCATACTTTCACGTCAAGTTAAAAATGTATAAATACCAACCTTTGCGGAAAAACTGGCGCACGCAAGGTTTAGTCTTTTTTGTGTGACGCGCCTTTGATAAAGGACGCCAAAGGGATCTTGATCAAGGAGGGGATTGATTGTCTTGTAAACAAGAAGCTTGATCTTGCAATCTAGCCACTTAGCTAGCAAGTTGACAAACCAAATGCATAGCTGGAGCCCTGAGCTGGAGATAATTTATTTTTCTTAGATAGTTAACTTATAGTTACAAGCAGTGGTGTTGCACGCACCCCCGTCACCGAGCTTTAGGGGGCACCCAACCCCCTCCACCTAAAAAAAAAAAGTCTAAATACCCTGGTATACGGTATACCTCCAAAGCCTACGACAGTCTAAACATTTGTCAACATTTTTGGAATTCAATTGCAACCGTTCAATGAGTGCATTCCAAGCCATTACTCAAAATCACTGAAGAAACAGACACCACCTAGTGGCAGGGTCTGATAGATGGGACCGAGGGCTGTTGAGGAGGTGGATAAATCTATCTTTAACTTTATTTACAATAAAGGGTGTAGAGAGGGGTCTTGTGAGATGGGGAACAGGTGCAATATGGCACTGAGCCAATGGGATAGTGAGGAGTAGCAGGCCATGTAGCCAGCTCTTCTTTCTCCTGGGTTAGCGCGACACACAGGTGGGCAGGCTATGAGTAACAGCACCAGCACACCAATGCCCCTCCACACCAGATCAGCTTCCTCAAAACAGCATAAACTTGCCAACTCATGACACCACCTCATGACACCACCTGCATGACTCTTCACCCTGATTCCCCATCCCCTCCAATGCGTGGAGAGAAACAATGGAAATCCCAAATACCATTCGGTATCCGCTAATCGCGATTAACAGTTTTGAAAAGCATAAGAAGGGCAGAATTTGCTATAAATACCCTGATTGTTGGGGTCTAAGAGGCTAAGTGCAGCATGATGGAGTAGCTGTGTTCTGACGCCCTGGCGTGAGCTGAATAGGGAGTGACGTTTTGGGAGGCTAATTTCCCATCATACATTCTTTACTTGAGCCGTGTTCCCGTGACTGTTTAAACTAATCTAATGCACGTCATGCTACAGGACAGGACAGAACCAGAACTAGGCCCTCTGGTTCTTCAACAACACACTGCTGGCCAATTAGGAACTCCACATCCCCAATGCTCTCTTTTATTTAGCGACTACAAAGAAAATTCAAGATGATACCCTCTCAGAACTTCTCCAAATGTTCCATTTGCACTCTCTGGACAAAATGACACAAGGAAAAACAATGAGTCATAGCTTAAATGTGCCGGCTTACATTGTTTAATTGTACTTATCCAGTGAAATGAGGGTAGGAAAAGATGGGCAGAGGAGTGCCAGCTGTCTGTCTGGATTGAGGGTGGATTGAGGAACGGGGTCTTGGGAGGACAGAGGTTGTGTCCTCATTTTGCCTATGTAATTACATAAAGCGACACATACACACACTCACACACACTCACACACAAACACACTGCCCTCTGTAACAATAGAAGAGTAACAACAACAGCAGCAGCCATGACGTGAGAGAGAAAAAGTATCCTTTACGTAATCCTGTCCAGATCAAGGCTTTTTATCCTGGGTAAGCAGGCCAGCAGTGCCCACAGAGAACTCCCTGCTCTGCTCTGCAGCTGTTCTACTAAAGATGAGCAGACCAGGGGAAGCAGCAGGAAGAGAATGAGGAGGAGGGTGAGAGTAAATAATGAATAAATAGGGTAGGTGAAGAGAGAGGCTATCAGCTTTCGGACCAGATGGAGCTGGCCCAGAGTTCATCAGACAAGTAATGAGAAAACAATAGACATTCCTGGAATTATTCTCTCTGTGAGATGTTTTACTTTTCTATTATTTCTCTATTTTCTTTCTCTCTGCATTGTTGGGAACGGCCAGTAAATAAGCATTTTACTGTGAGTCTACACCTGTTGTTTACGAAGCATGTGACGAATAACATTTGATTTGAGTTGAAGCCAATGAAATGAGCACCCACAGCAGTGGCCTACAAAAGCAATAACAGTGAGGAGCTAGCCGTCTCCTATTGTGCTGTTATGTAAGCTGTAACTAAGTCGTGCCGTACGCTGCTTTGAAAAAAATAACAAGAAACAAACTGCCATAAGCTAGACATGACATCACCCGGCGATAACGACAAAGCCATGACAATCAAGTCGTGTCACTCTGAGAGCCTGGGTCAATACCAACCAACACCACATACCCATCCTAACTAAGAATCTGACTTTTGTTTGACTTTGGTTTGAAGAGCCTCATCCCTCATCGCTTTGTCTCTCTCGGATCCAGACGCCATTGTCTGTCTCGTCTCCTTATCTCTGGCCCAGACAGAGGAATCCCCAGAATGCAGCAGGAATGCCCACAATTTAGGCCAGCCTTGGGTCAACTGACCCCTCAGGTGAGTCTCTCTCTCTGAGGAAGATCAAGGATCCTCCAACAGGGGATAGCAGGTTAGGTAAGAATAACCCACCCAAGCTCATATCCCATTCTCCATGCCAGTATTCTTTCCAAGAAGCATAGACTGTTGGGTTTCACAGTAACCTTTATGAGTGTCTGTTTGATCATGGTCAGTCGCTAGAAATAGTGTCTATCATAAGTATTCCCCCCTGTTGGAATTCTTTAAAAAGAAATGTGTTACAAAGTGTGATTAAAATCTATTTAATTGTCTTTTTTTTGTCAACAATCTAGACAAAACACTCTGTTATGTCAAATTAAAGATTAGTGACAAATATAACACTAATATACCTTAATTTGATAAGTATTCACCCCCCTGTGTCAATACATGTTAGAAACACCTTTGGTAGCGATTACAGCTGTGAGTCGTCTTGGGTAAGTCTCTAAGAGCTTTACACAAATGGATTGTGCAATATTTGCCCATTACTCTTTTCAAAATTCTTCAAGCTCTGTCAAGGTGTTAGAGATCATGGCTAGAAAGTCATCTTTAAGTCTTGACATTGATTTTCAAGCAGATTTATGTCAAAACTGTAACTTGGCCACTCAGGAACATTCAATGTCTTTTTGGTAAGCAACTCCAGTGTAGATTTGGCCTGTTGTTGTAGGTTATTGTCCTGCTGAAAGGTAAAGTCCTCTCTCAGTGTCTGGTGTAAAGCAGACCGAAACAGGTTTTCTTCTAGGATTTTGCCTGTGCTTAGCTCCATCCCGTTTCTTTTTATCCTGAAGAACCCCAGTCTTTGCTGATGTCAAGCATACCCATTCCATGATGTAGCCACCACCATGATTTGCCTCAAACATAAGGCTTTGCATTTAGGCCAAATGGTGTATTCATTTGCTGTTTTTCTTCTTCCCAGTACTACTTTAGTGCCTTGTTGCATACAGGATCCATGTTTTAGAATATTTTTTATTTGTAATCTTCTTTTCACTCTTTCATCAGGTCATTATTGTGGAGTGACTACAATGTTGTTGATCCATCCTCAGTTTTCTCCCATCACAGCCATTGAAAGCTGTAGATGACAGAGCATTATTACCTAGAGTTTATACAAGGCATTGTGTACTTCCCTCCCAGAGGACAAAATGCCAGGAGAGCCAGGGCAAAATGAAATCACGGGAGAGGCTTTTCTTTTCAATAACGTCTGTGAGCTCGCTTGTTTATTCCTGGTTGAGACATTTGCTTCTATGGGTTTAACAGAGCGGCACACTCTCGAAAACTCAATTAACAGATTTATAGCCCTTCAGCCTCAAGTCACACATGGCCTGGGAGAGAGAGAGCAACCGGGCTGCCCAGATGGACACGGACTAGCCTTGGATTATACAACAATAGGCTAATTTACGTCTTGGAACCAATTCAACAAAGATAGCAGCAATGAAATATTCTATATTCAGATTTAATAAAACGACAATGGTGCTACTTTGCCAAATGTCAACCAACGTAACAACAAGACTACAAAATAATTACTTCTCCATTCCAATGTATATTTCAAGAAACCAATGTGAGGTCATCTGGGGCCTTTTGTCTGGGGCCTGCAATGGGAGAGCCAAGTGTCAAACTGCGTGGAGCAGAATAAGTCCAGAATAAGTGCATTCTCCCAGTGTTGACTCCAAACTAAACAAATAGCTCATTAATCCCCAGCTGTAAGAGGCCATTAGCACAGAGAGCTGCTTCATTTCTCTTGAGTAACATAGCCTAGCTTTAGCTTACAACACTCACAGTCAGGATGAGTCCTCAAGACTGAGGCCACACTTCAAATATGTTAGAGTTGATCAAAGAGGAGAGGACAGGAAGAAGGGAAGATTAGGCAGGGCAAACTAAAAGAGAGAAAGAAAGGCTCAAGCAGAGGGGATTGAAGTGACGGTGTGTCTTCCCTCTGAGGGGGTAGTCCAGTCATCATTCCATCTCTCTTTTCTGCTGCTTATAGCAGTGAGGTGACACCACCATTCTCAGGACTTTAATCCGAATGAGAATGCCTTTGCTCTCAAAGGATGCCCGCAGCCCAAGAGGGAGATGGATGCCAAGCAATTAAATGGAAACTCACTGGTTCAACAGTCACGGTCTGGAACCGTTTTAATAAGCTGGAAACTATTTCTAAAATGGTTGACGGTTCTGATGCCGACCCGAGACAAAGGGCTTCATTGTAACGGCAGAGTGTGTATTTTTCTTCACGGATCAAGTTCACTGCCAAGAGGCTAGGAACAGGCGACAGACCCGAGCTGTCGTTTGTTGTTTTTTCATAACCCCTGCCCCCACCACCTAAAAGGAGACCAACAAGACCTCCTCCATCGAGTGCTGCCAGAGAATACCACACTATAAGCATCTCTACCTTGGCCTATTGCCAATATTTGAATCAATCTATGATAACCCTAATCTTCCTCCAGTCTAAGGGAATGTAATTAGACGGGAAAGTTCAACTCAGTAAAACCACCAGATTCCTGGAATGGGTGTGTCAGTTTACACACAAAAAACATAACAAAGAGAGAAAATGTAAAAGACGGATGCACTTCTTCTCTGCACAATGCCATCGCTACAATTACAGACGGCAAACAGTGAGGAGACAGAGCTGCTTTTCTTTTACTCTTCTCTCCCACCCACAGCATCTAGGCTATGCCTCACAGCTATAATCCCCAATGGGCTGAGGTACTCACTCACCCTTACTACAGACATTACATCAGCAACGGTCATCAAAATTGTTAAAAGGTTAAACATTTGAATTTGAATACAAATTTGAATAAAAGGACAAAGATACTACAAACATTTAGAATTAAAAAATGTATCAGATACTGACTGAATTATAGCACATAAAACATTGTACTGGCACAGACGAATAATGAATGGAGTTCAGGCATTTTGGTGGGAATTCAGATGTTCCATTTATTGTAAAATTATATGCACTCAAATATATAATGTCTTAGTATATCAAGTATTTTTTTAATACTTTGTGATAAAATAAAGACAATTATATGTGCTTCATTTGTATATACACTGGGTGTATTTGCATACATTACTAAATTAATATAAATGAGTGGAACAGTGCTCCATTCCTGCCATTATTGAAAGAGATTGTGATACCTCATCTCAAAATAGGGCTACTTAATGTTTGATCCCTCACTTCCAAGGCAGTTATAGTCAATTAACTAATCACTGATCATAATCTTGATGTGATTGGCCTGACTGAAACATGGCTTAAGCCTGATGAATTTACTGTGTTAAATGAGGCCTCACCTCCTGGTTACACTAGTGACCATATCCCCCGCACATCTCGCAAAGGCAGAGGTGTTGCTAACATTTATGATATACATTTTTTAGCAAATGTTCGTCTTTTGAGCTTCTAGTCATGAAATCTATGCAGCCTACTCAATCACTTTTTATAGCTACTGTTTACAGGCCTCCTGAGCCATATACAGCGTTCCTCACTGAGTTCCCTGAATTCCTATCGAACCTAGTCATGACAGAAAATATTCAAATTTTTGGTGACTTTAATATTCACATGGAAAGGTCCACAGACCCACTCCAAAAAGGCTTTCGGAGCCATCATCGACTCAGTGGGTTTTGTCCAACATATCTCCGGACCTACTCACTGCCACAGTCATACTCTGGACCTAGTTTTGTCCCGTGGAATAAATGTTGTGGATCTTAATGTTTTTCCTCATAATCCTGGACTATCGGACCACCATTTTATGACGTTTGCAATCGCAACAAATAATCTGCTCAGACCCCAACCAAGGATCATCAAAACCCAAAGATTCCTAGATGCCCTTCCAGACTCCCTCCACCTACTCAAGGACGTCAGAGTACAAAAATCAGTTAACCACCTAACTGAGGAACTTAATTTAACCTTGTGCAATACCCTAGATGCAGTCTCACCCCTAAAAACAAAAAACATTTGCCATAAGAAACTAGCTCCCTGGTATACAGAAAATACCCGAGCTCTGAAGCAAGCTTCCAGAAAATTGGAACGGAAATGGCGCTACACCAAACTGGAAGTCTTCCGACTAGCTTGGAAAGACAGAACCGTGCAGTATTGAAGAGCCCTCACTGCTGCTCAATCATCCTATTTTGGATGGAGGCAAATGTTCTACTTTTAAACTCGGACAGAACAGAGATGCTTGTTCTAGGTCCCAAGAAACAAAGAGATCTTCTGTTGAATCTGACAATTAATCTTGATGGTTGCACAGTTGTCTCAAATAAAACTGTGAAGGACCTCGGCGTTACTCTGGACCCTGATCTCTCTTTTGACGAACATATCAAGACTGTTTCAAGGACAGCTTTTTTCCATCTACGTAACATTGGAAAAATCAGAAACTTTCTGTCCAAAAATGATGCAGAAAAATGTATCCATGCTTTTGTCACTTCTAGGTTAGAATACTGCAATGCTATATTTTCCGGCTACCTGGATAAAGCATTAAATAAACTTCAGTTAGTGCTAAACACGGCTGTTAGAATCTTGACTAGAACCAAAACATTTGATCATATTACTCCAGTGCTAGCCTCTCTACACTGGCTTCCTGTTAAGGCTAAGGCTGATTTCAAGGTTTTACTGCTAACCTACAAAGCATTACATGGGCTTGCTCCTACCTATTTTTCCGATTTGGTCCTGCCGTACATACCTACACATACGCTACAGTCACAAGACGCAGGCCTCCTTACTGTCCCTAGAATTTCTAAGCAAATAGCTGGAGGCAGTGCTTTCTCCTATAGAGCTCAATTTTTATGGAATGGTCTGCCTATCCATGTGAGAGACGCAGACTCGGTCTCAACATTTAAGTCTTTATTGAAGTCTCATCTCTTCAGTAGGTCCTATGATTGAGTGTAGTCTGGCCCAGGAGTGTGAAGGTGAACGGAAAGGCACTGGAGCAACGAACCGCCCTTGCTGTCTCTGCCTGGCCGGTTCCCCTCTCTCCACTGGGATTCTCTGCCTCTAACCCTATTACAGAGGCTGAGTTACTGACTTACTGGTGCTCTTCTAGGATGGGTGCGTCGCTTGAGTGGGTTGTGCCGTGGCGGAGATCTTTGTGGGCTATACTCGGCCTTGTCTCAGGATGGTAAGTTGGTGGTTGAAGATATCCCTCTAGTGGTGTGGGGGCTGTGCTTTGGCAAAGTGGGTGGGGTTATATCCTGCCTGTTTGGCCCTGTCCGGGGGTATCGTCGGACGGGGCACAGTGTCTCCCGACCCCTCCCGACCCCTCCTGTCTCAGCCTCCAGCTATGGAACACTGACCTGTTCACCGGACGTGCTACCTGTCCCAGACCTGCTGTTTTCAACTCTCTAGAGACAGCAGGAGCGGTAGAGATACTCTGAATGATCGGCTATGAAAAGCCAACTGACATTTACTCCTGAGGTGCTGACCTGTTGCACCCTCGACAACCACTATGATTATTATTATTTGACCCTGCTGGTCATCTATGAACATTTTAACATCTTGGCTATGTTCTGTTATAATCTCCACCCGGCACAGCCAGAAGAGGACTGGCCACCCCTCATAGCCTGGTTCCTCTCTAGGATTCTTCCTAGGTTCTGGCCTTTCTAGGGAGTTTTTCCTAGCCACCGTGCTTCTACGCCTGCATTGCTTGCTGTTTGGGGTTTTAAGCTGGGCTTCTGTACAGCACTTTGTGACATCAGCTGATGTAAGAAGGGCTTTATAAATACATTTGATTGATTGATTGCTACAACAACCAAAAACTTGCTCTGTCTAGGGCTAGGCCAACTTGTACGCACCTGCACTGTCTAAACTGCTTCATTAATTATTCATTACTGTTGTCACTTTCTCTTTCATAATTCAACAAGTGTGTTAAGAGAAAGATACCCACGCAATTTAAAATCAAAACACTTCACAATAGATTATACCTATCTATACATACTTTACATTGTTTGCGAGATAAGACATAATTTCACTACATTCCGAGCGTTCCTTTTCGAAACATGCTTTATTTCAGCATATCTAATTTGTAAACATGTCAACTGTATTAAATCATTACAAATACAAATACATTCAAATACACAAAAGAACAACAACCACAGCTATCTTTCTTCTCTTTTTTGTAATGTTGGTTTCAAGACGGTGTGTTAAATCCCTGACGAAGTGTTAGTGGTTTTATAGATGCAACAGAAAGCCATTAGGTATTTTTCCATTAGGCCTAACAAACCCTTTGTCAACATTTAAAAAGTTTGCATAGAAAATAGACGTGTCAGTTACCTGCTACGGTGCGTTTCCATTGAACTGTCATGGGATTAAAACACCTGGACATAAAGACATCACACCCCAAAAAATGAAAAAAAAAATCAATCTGTGACTACCTGTATGGCCTGATCTGTTTCACCTGTCTTTGTGATTGTCTCCACCCACCTCCAGGTGTCACCTGTTTTCCCCATTATTCCCAAGGTATTTATTCCTGTGTTCTCTGTTTGTCTGTTGCCAGTTCGTCTTGTCGAGTCAACCAGCAGGTTTTTCTGTGCTCCTGCTTTTTCCTTGTCTGTTTTTCTAGTCCGTTTGGAACACGGACCTAGTTAATACATTTTTGACTGTCCTCGACCTGCCTCTTGCCTGCCCCTTGTTGTTTAATAAATATCAGAGACTCGAACCATCTGCATCTGGGTCTCGCCCTGTGTCGTTATAGTACGAACTGGCCATGACTGACCCAGCAGACTTGGACCAGCTCCTCCCTGCAGGGAGCCAACGTTAAAAAACATGAGGAGCTACTTCAGAACCTTATGGAAGGGTTCCAATCTCTGGCGGAACGCCCCTTGACCAGGGGTTCAAGGCGTTAATGAAGCAGTTCTGTGAATTATCTCACAGGCAGCATGCCACATCTGAGACCCCCAGTCACTCAGTAACCCCCCCTACCAGCGGTGGCTTTGTTCAGCCTACCCCGGTTCCCCAAGAACCCCGCTTACCACCTCCGGAGCGATATGCTGGGGATCCTGGAACCTGCCGGGCATTTCTTTCCCAGTGCTCCCTTATTTTTGAGCTACAGCCATCTTCATTCCCTTTGGATCGGTCGACGATAGCGTATCTTATTACGCTAATGTCTGGAAGGGTGCTCTCCTGGGCTACAGCTATTTGGGAGCAACAATCCTCCGTTTGCTATCATCTGGAAGATTTCAATGGCGGAGGTGAAGAAGGTGTTCGATTCTCCGGTGCCCGGGAGAAAAGCGGCACGAAAAGTACTGAAATTACATCAGAACCCCCCTAGTGTGGCAGACCACGCGGTAGATTTTCACACAGGCCGAGAGTGCCTGGAATCCGGAGGCCCTGTTCGATACCTTCCTTCACGGACTATCAGAGGAAATAAAAGACGAGCTAGCAGCCCGGGAGTTACCTTTGAACCTCGATTCCCTCATCACCCTTACAATTAGGATTGATGGGCGTCTACGTGAACGCAGGAATGAGAGGAGGTCAGGTCTTGGTAACACTCGCTCATCTGCTGCTGCTTGCTCACCTCCGAAGGAACCTGGAAGTCCCCGACGGCTGCATTTCCGAGAAGATCCGAAGCCAGCCAAGTTCCCTCGAATCATCGGCGACAGGTGAGTCGGATACACTGGAACCTATGCAACTGGGCAGAGCTAGATTATCGCCTAGGGAACGTTCAGTAGGCTAAGCTCCAACAGTTGTCTGTATTGTGGTGCTGCGGGGCATTACATTGCCACCTGCCTAGTGAAGCGATCTGACTCATTAGTAGGTACAAGTAAACTGGTGAGCCAGACTGGGAATTCTCTAATTACATTACCCAAACTCCTTTTTTTGTGATCCTGCTGTGGGGAGTCCAGTCTAGGTCTCTCCGGGTGCTCATTGACTCAAGGGCAGATGAAAGTTTTATGGATGCTACCCTGGTATCGGAACTAGGTATCCCCACTCAACTCCTCTCCGTTCCCATGGACGCCAGGGCACTGGACGGCTGCTCCATTGAAGAGTCACGCACAGTTCCCATTAATCTGCGGGTATCTGGAAATCACAATGAGTCAATACAGCTTCTCCTCATTGAGTATCCCCACGTCTCTGTTTTGGGATTTTCTTGGGTCCAGAAGCACAACCCCGATATTGACTGGACCACGGGTTCAATCCTGGGTTGGAGCCTGTTCTCTCATTCACATTTCCTGAAGGTGGCGCAGCCTCCCCTGGAAAGTCCGCCTCCAGTGTTAAGTATGGTCTCAGATTTTTCTGTTCCCGCAGAGTACCATGACCTTTTCAGCAAGGCTCATGCTACCTCCCTTCCTCCATATCGTCCTTACGATTGTGCAATTGACCTCCTCCCGGGCACTACACTGCCTCGAGGTTGGCTATATTCCCTGTCTGGCCCTGAGACCAAGGCCATGGAGGAGTACATTGAGGACTCTCTGGCTGCTGGGAGCATTCACCCTTCTGCCTCCCCTGCCGGCGCAGGGTTCTTTGTGGGGAAGAAGAACAAGAACCTGTGTCCATGTATTGATTACCGGGGCCTCAATGACATCATGATCAAGAATAGTTACCCTCTACCACTCCTCTCCTCGGCTTTCGAACCTCTCCAGGGGGCTACCATCTTTTCCAAACTGTACCTGCGGAACGCCTACCACCTTGTTCAGATACGCGAAGGAGACGAGTGGAAGACGGCATTCAACACTGCCAGTGGACACTATGAGTACCTGGTCATGCTGTTTGGACTCACCAACGCTCCCGCTGTCTCCCAGGCCCTGGTCAACGATGTGCTCCGGGACATGTTGAATCGTTTTGTATTTGTCTACCTCGACGACATCCTGGTTTTCTCTCGTTCTGCACAAGAACACGTTTGACAAGTCCTTCAGCGCCTCCTGGAGAATCAGTTGTTTATAAAAGCTGAGAAGTG
This sequence comes from Brachymystax lenok tsinlingensis, assembly GCA_030435695.1. Taxonomy (NCBI): domain Eukaryota; kingdom Metazoa; phylum Chordata; class Actinopteri; order Salmoniformes; family Salmonidae; genus Brachymystax; species Brachymystax lenok. The sequence continues at coordinate 26,467,164 of CM059793.1, read as the reverse complement.
CGAGTTCCACCACTCCGCTATGTCCTTTCTAGGATACGGCATCGCTGAAGGGAATGTCCAGATGGATCCGGAAATGGTGAGAGAGGTGGTGGATTGGCCCCAACCCACGTCCAGGGTGCAGCTACAACGGTTTCTGGGGTTTGCTCATTTCTACCTCAGTTCCATTCGGGGCTACAGCACACTGGCGGCTTCCCTCTCTGCACTCACTTCTCCCAAGGTACCTTTCACATGGTCCCCAGCAGTGGACAGGGCTTTAGTGGATCCTCATCCATCCGGTCCCGACCGGTCAGTTTGTGGTTGAGGTTGACGCTTCCGATGTGGGAGTAGGGGCCATCCTTTCCCAGCGACCCATCCAGGACCAAAAGCTTCATCCCTTTGCCTTCATGTCCCATCGTCTCAACTGTGCTGAAAGGAACAATGACATTGGGAACTGGGAACTCCTGGCGGTTAAGATGGCTCTGGAGGAGCGGAGGCACTGGCTGGAAGGGACGGAACATCAATTTTTGGTGTGGACTGACCATTAGAACTCAGAACACCTCCACTGCCAAGCGCCTTAACTCAAGGCAAGCCCGTTGGGCCCTGTTACTCACCAGGTTAAATTTCACAATCTCCTACCGCCCAGGGTCCAAAAATGTGAAGCCGGACACACTTTCCCACCTGTACAGTTCTGCTGCCACCCCCTCTGAACCTGAGACCATCCTATCTGCCTCATGTCTGGCGGCTACGGTTGTCTGGGGTATTGAAGCTCTGGTCAGCAAGGCACAACGTTCCCAGCAGGACCCTGGGGGGTTGGGGGCCTGGCTAACCGGATGTTCATCCCTGATTCGGCCCGGCCTCAGGTCCTGGAATGGGCTCACTCCTCCAGGCTTAACTGTCACCCTGGTGCCCGTCGTACCCTGGCTTTCCTCCAACAACACTTATTGTGGCTCACCATGGCTCCTGATGTCTCTGCCTTCATGCATGGTGTGTGCTCAAAATAAGACTCCGTGGCAAGCCCCATCTCACCTCCTTCAACCACTCATGTTCCTCATCGCCCCTGGTCCCATATTTCCCTGGATTTTGTCACTGGGCTTCCCCACTCAGATGGCAACACCACCATTCTGACGGTGGTGGATAGGTTCTCCAAAGCTGCCCATTTAATACCTCTCCCCAAGTTACCGTCAGCCAAGGAGACTGTCCAGCTCATGGTGCAGCACGTCGTCCAAATCCATGGACTCTGGGTCGTCATTGTCTCTGATCGGGGTCCTCAGTTCTCGTCCCAATTCTGGAAGGCGTTCTGCACCCTTATCGGGTCATCGGCCAGCCTGTCCTCCGGGTTTCATCCCCAATCCAATGGCCAGTCGGAGCGAGCCAATCAAGACATGGAAACGACACTTCAGTGTCTCGTCTCCAGTAACCCCACCACCTGGAGCCAGCAACTGGTCTGGGTGGAGTATGCTAGGAACACTCTTCCCTGCTTAGCCACTGGACTCTCCCTCTTCAAGTGCTCTATGGGGTATCAGCCCCCACTCTTCCCGGAGCAAGAAGTAGAGGTCAACATACCCTCAGCCCAAATGTTCGTCCGCCGCTGTCGGGGTACCTGGAAAAGAGCTCGGTCGGCTCTGGTCAAGACCACCTCCAGGTACCGTCAACAAGCAGACCACCACCGTACTCCGGCTCCCCGCTATCGTCTCGGGCAGAGGGTATGGCTGTCTACACGGGACCTGCCTCTCCGGGTGGAATCCCGCAAACTTTACCTCCGTTTTATTGGTCCTTTCTCCATCTCTACAGTCCTTAGTCCCACTGCTGATCGCCTGCTGTTACCCCGTACCCTCCGTATACACCCTACTTTTCATGTGTCCAGGATTAAGCTTTTGTCTGACAGCCCTTTGTCTTCTGTTTCTAGGCCCATCCCTCCCCCCATGTCATCGATGGCCAGCCAGCGTACACTGTGACACGCCTCCTGAGAGTTTGACCACGGGGCAGGGGCTTCCAGTACCTGGTTGACTGGGAGGGTTATGGCCCGGAGGAGAGGTGCTGGGTTCCCGCTAAAGACATCCTGGATGCGGCCCTCATCGCCAACTTTCACCACCGGCACCCCGGTCAACCAGGTATGTGCCTAGGTAGGACGCCAGATGGCGCCCCTAGAGGGGGGGTACTGTCACGCCCTGATCTGTTTCAACTGTCTTTGTGATTACCTCCACCCACCTCCAGGTGTCACCCGTTTTCCCCATTATTCCCAGGATATTTATTCTTGTGTTCTCTGTCTGTTGCCAGTTCGTCTTTTCAAGTCAACCAGCGTGGTTTTCCGTGCTCCTGCTTTTTCCTAGTCTCTGTTTTTCTAGACCTCCTGGTTTTAACCTTTTGCTTGCCCTGACTCTGAGCCCGTCTGCCCTGACCTTGAGCCTGCCTGCCTCCCTGCACCGTTTGGAACTCTGACCTGGTTAATGAACTTTTGCCTGTCCTCGACCTGCTTCTTGCCTGCCCCTTGTTGTTTAATAAATATCAGAGACTCAAACCATCTGCCTCCTGTGTCTGTATCTGGGTCTCGCTCTGTGTCATTATAATATGTTTAATTTCTCAGGTAGCTCGGAAAATCCACCATGGATAGAATGCAAGAATTGACAAATATTTGCCATATTCTAATAATTCTCATGTACCATCACCACAGTCCGTGCCATGGGGAAACTTGCACTTCGGTAGATCTGAAATTCGTGAACGTCAGGACAATTCTTGTCCTGCACAAACATTATTTTGGAGTTGAACATTTTTATTTAGAAGCAATAGGCATATATAATTGCATGTGGAGTGGAGCTTTAAAGTTAGGCCTACATGATGGCATCACATGCACCGCATACCTTAAACATTATTCTGCTATCTTAATTTATTCGAAAAACACTGTTTCCATAATTTGTTGCAATAAAGAAAGTTTGAGAAAATAAATCCACCCCTGTTGAACAGATACTTGTAATAATCTTTAGAAAATGTTTCCTATAGCTGCCGTTTCCATTGCACATGTCCGCGACATTGCTTTTGTTGAATAAACCTGGGTCAATGGACCCTGCCTAATGTATTCAATTGAGCCCATTTCAGCCATTACTGGAGTGTGTTTGACAGGTCATTACAAATGTTTCCACAGTTGTTACATTAAAGGGAAAAAACTAAAGGGCACAAGCAAGAGTGGGAAAGAGTCGCCAGACTAGATTGAAAGCAATCAATCCAGCAAAATTTAAGTGGCTGAAAAAGAGATATCCTCAGGTGGGCGGGGCATGCGCAGTGCTAATTACATATAAGCCTACTTTGAAAAATATATATCTTATCAAACAAGTGTTTTGGGCCTTCTGATATTCAGTTCCATCTCCTGTGAGTTTCTCAGCAGTCTTAGTTGGGGATTAGTAAAGGCCCATATACAGAATCAACCCTGAGAACCAGCACTGGGACCAGAGATCTTAGTGTTGTGTGTGACCCAGGCCAGAAACCTCTGAGCCCAGTGGGGAGATGGTCTCTCTCTCTCTCTCTACTTTCTCACCCTCTCTGTCTCTCCCTCTCTACTTTCTCTCTTTCCCTTCCTCCCTCCCTCCATCTGTCCAAAGTTTTGCCTGTCCATCCGCCTCCCCAGTAGCAGAGCTCTCCGGCAGGACGTGACCTGCCCAGCTCCCACTCACTTCATAAATCACAGGCCGCGTCTCTACTGTGCAGTTGAAAAAAGAGGCCGCAGCGCTTCCTTTCTTTGCTGTACTCCAAGAGGCCGCTTCCTCCCACTGCGCTGGAGCCAAGATTTAAAACACATACTTGTGTGCAGCACATTTCATCACCTGCAGGCACAAAGTGACGTACAGTGCACAGAGGTGTCTGTCTCTATGGCAGTGTGGAGAGTGCGTTCTCCGGAGCACGTACTTACATGCTAAGAAATAGAAAACGCCTTTGATATTTACATACACTTCAATGCAAAATCACAATGGGCTAGTGTGTTCTGCTGTGCAGCTTGAAGAGAAACAACCAAGAGGAGATCACTTAAAACACTTTTAATGTATCAAGCTTGGTAGAGGGAGGTTGTACTCCCCCACAGCCTAGGAGCAGTTCACTCGCACTGTATGGAGCATGACTCTTTGAACTATTAATAAAAATCTACTCCAAAACAAACAAAAGACCCTAATACAAATCTTAAAACTACCAAGCACTTAAGCGGAGAACATTAATAAAGAACAATTGCCTAGCTTGAAGTGAAACCAACTAGGAAAAACTGAATTCCAAGAGAGCTCAAAATCAAGTCTTACTGTAATCCTTGATTTAAGTGGCAAAGGAAGCACTGAGTGGAAAAGGTCAAGAGTCAAAAGCATCCCTGGTGGTCTGAAATACTTACACAACTACACCAACACTTATTGCTTTCAGTTAATTAAAACATTGGCCGCTGTATCACTTCAAGAGCATTCCATGTCACTCCGATACCATAACCAGTTGGGCAAGGGAGCGGCTAAGTCTTTTTATTACCATGAGGCCTTCCTGAGGGATTACGGGCTAAAATAATACACTGTTTAAATAGAAAGACTCAAAACACCATCATTGTGTAGTAAAACCATGAAAAGTAATGCACCTAAGCTGAGATGTTTGGTGTTTGGAGGGTGTCTGAATGTAAACCCAATGTAAGTGCTATGATACACTGAATGGATTTCAAAACAGAATGGAAGTATTCTGAGCCACCCAAAGTGGTTCTTGAATCTGAATCATTGTGTTTTTAAGAGAGTGTTGTGAAAACACTTTTTGGTGTTTCAGTGCATGTAAAAGTAGCACAAATGTTTTGGCAGACTGTCTATCATATAAACATAACATACATTTTTATTGTTTATAAATATTGATAGAATTTTCAGTCAATATTTTAATTAACATTTTAAAGAAGACACTGGGAAAGTAATACTTTCTTACGGTAGACTTTGGCACTAGTTATAGGCTACAGTTGCCAGGCAACTTTGTGAGATTGTGTAAGTTGTATGTAAGTTATAGCAGAGGTGATTTGTATAAAGTGAGCCTTCATCACTGGTGTTCATGTGAGAAGGTGGATGTGATCCCAGGTCTCTTGCTTGTCGAAACACTGCCTTAGGGCGTCCGCATGCTTCCAAGCCGAAACAGTTCGGATATTTTGTAAAGTTTTTGTGCGTTTTGGACATCAGTGAGGTTTTTTTCAGCTGTTCGGGCACACAAATGTTTTTCTGGATGCAAGCTGAAGTTCGGAGCGGAAGTCTATGGCTCTTCGCCAGTGATTGGTCAACAGTTGGGATTATTCAATAAAGTCTTTATTGAGACAAGTCATTTTCATGCACATTTTTTTCATTGAAAAATACTGCACCATACACCTTAGTTAGATTTAAATTGCGCAACTAAGATCTCCTCTGCAAAAATGTCAAAATGAATGAGAGATTTATTGAGTTATCTTAGATTAATTCTAAGATTATTGCACTTTTTTTATTTTCAAGTCTTTTAAGGGAGTATGCAAGCACACTCGTTTGGTTCGCTTAGCCAACTTCAGCTAGCCACCAGCCGAATTGAAGCATTTAGTCCACCTTTAGTCCACTCAGCCAGTCTTCAGGAGTAAACTGTTGTGCTGAACAACCCTTGTTACACTGATCACATGGGGCCTGATTCAGACTTGACATAAGTAGACTTAACATGGACTAAAGAAAAAATGGACTACAGTCATAATTAGTCCACGTTAAATCTAATTATCTCAAGTCTGAATGTTTTTTTGCATAAAATTCTACCTTTATATTTTCATACCTTCATATCAGAAGACAAATGTTTAGTTTAAAGACAAAATGTGAACTTCAAACATGTGCTTTTGTACTGTTCAGAATTCTCCCAGTCTGAGGCATAGATGGCCGCCAAGCTTTGCGTTCTTAAGAAACTATGCAGTATTTAGTTTTTTTATGTATTATTACTTACATTGTTACCCCAGGAAATCTTACGTTTTATTAAATACAGCCGGGAGGAACTATTAGATATAAGAGCAACGTCAACTTACCAACATTACGACCAGGAATACGACTTTCCAGAAGCGGATCCTCTGTTTGGTTCACCACCAAGGACAACAGATCGGATCCCAGCAGGAGACCCAAAACAACAGTGCCGCAGACGGGGCGGACGGAGCGGTCTTCTGGTCAGGCTCCGTAGACGGGCACATCGTGCACCGCTCCCGAGTATACTACTCGCCAATGTCCAGTCTCTTGACAACAAGGTAGACGAAATCCGAGCAAAGGTTGCCTTCCAGAGAGACATCAGAGATTGTAACATTCTCTGTTTCACGGAAACATGGCTCACTCAGGATACATTATCAGAGTCGGTACAGCCACCTGGTTTCTTCACGCATCGCGCCGACAGAAACAAACATCTCTCTGGTATGAAGAAGGCCGGGGGTGTATGCCTTATGATTAATGAGACGTGGTGTGATCATTACAACATACAGGAACTCAAGTCCTTTTGTTTTTGTTCACCTGACCTAGAATTCCTTACAATCAAATGCAGACAGCATTATCTACCAAGAGAATTATCTTAGATTATAATCAGTCATGTATACCCTCCCCCCCTTCCCAAGCAGACACATCGACGGCCCTGAAAGAACTTCATTGGACTCTATGTAAACTGGAAACCACATATCCTGAGGCTGCATTTATTGTAGCTGGGGCTTTTAACAAGGCTAATCTGAAAACAAGGCTCCCTACATTTTATCAGCATATCGAATGCACGACCTGGGCTGGCAAAACTCTGGATCATTGTTACTCTAACTTCCGCGACGTATACAAAGCCCTTCCCCGCCCTCCTTTCGGAAAATCTGACCACGACTCCATTTTGTTACTCCCAGTCTATAGACAGAAACTAAAACAGGAAACACCTGTGCTCAGGTCTGTTCAACGCTGGTCTGACCACTCTGATTCCACGCTTCAAGATTGCTTTGATCACCAGGACTGGGATATGTTCCGCACAGCGTCGGACAATAACATTGATGAATACGCTGATTCAGTGAGCGAGTTTATTAGCAAGTGCATCGGTGATGTTGTACCCACAGCGACTATTAAAACCTTCCCCAACCAGAAATCATGGATTGATGGCAGCATTCGCGCAAAACTGAAAGCGCAAACCACTGCTTTTAATCAGGGAAAGGCGACCGGAAACATGACCGAATACAAACAGTGTAGATATTCCCTCCGCAAAACAATCAAACAAGCTAAGCGTTAGTATAGAGACAAAGTAGAGTCGCAATTCAACGGCTCAGACACGAGGAAGTATGTGGCAGGGTCTACAGTCAATCACGGACTACAAAAAGAAAACCAGCCACATCGCGGACCACGATGTCTTGCTCCCAGACAAACTAAACAACTTCTTTGCTCGCTTTGAGGACAATACAGTGCCACCAACACAGCCCGCTACCAAAACCTGCGGGCTCTCCTTCACCGCAGCCAACGTGAGTAAAACATTTAAACGTGTTAACCCTCGCAAGGCTGCCGGCCCCGACGGCATCCCTAGCCGCGTCCTCAGAGCATGCGCAGACCAGCTGGCTGGTGTGTTTACGGACATATTCAATCAATCCTTATCCCAGTCTGCTGTTCCCACATGCTTCAAGAGGGCCACCATTGTTCTTGTTCCCAAGAAACCTAAGGTAACTGAGCTAAACGACTCGTCATTCTAATGGAATGCAGAAAGAACAAAACCCTGTCCTCAAACATTTACATTGTGTATTTATTCTTCATAATCATCCTTCAATTTTGTATTTTTTTTTTTTTTTGGCCCGTAGCACTCACTTTCTGTCATAATGAAGTGCTTTAAAAGACTAGTCAAGGATCATATCACCTTCACTCTACCTGACACCCTAGACCCACTCCCATTTGTTTACCGCCTCAATAGGTCCACAGACGACACAATCGCAATCACACTGCACACTGCCCTAACCCATCTGGACAAGAGGAATACCTATGTAAGAATGCTGTTCATCGATTACAGCTCAGCATTTAACACCATAGTACCCTCCAAACTCGTCATTAAGCTCGAGACCCTGGGTCTTGACCCTGCCCTGTGCAACTGGGTACTGGACTTCCTGACGGGCCGCCCCCAGGTGGTGAGGGTAGGAAACAACATCTCCACCCCGCTGATCCTCAACACTGGGGCCCCACAAGGGTGCGTTCTCAGCCACTCCTGTACTCCCTGTTCACCTACGACTGCGTGGCAATGCACTTCTCCAACTCAATCATCAAGTTTGCAGACGACACTACAGTGGTAGGCTTGAGTACCAACACCGACGAAACGGCCTACAGGGAGGAGGTGAGGGCCCTCGGAGTGAGGTGTCAGGAAAATAACCTCACACTCAACGTCAACAAAACAAAGCAGATGATCGTGGACTTCAGGAAACAGCAGAGGGAGCAGCCCCCTATCCACATCGACGGGACAGTAGTGGAGAAGGTGGAAAGTTTAAAACTGAAATGGTCCACCCACACAGACAGCGTGGTGAAGAAGGCGCAACAGCACCTCTTCAACCTCAGGAGGCTGAAGAAATTTGACTTGTCACCAAAAACACTAACAAACCTTTACAGACGCACAATCGAGAGCATCCTGTCGGGCTGTATCACCGCCTGGTACGGCAACTACTCCGCCCACAACCGTAAGGCTCTCCAGAGGGTAGTGAGGTCTGCATAACGCATCACCGGGGGCAAACTACCTGCCCTCCAGGACACCTACACCACCCGATGTCACAGAAAGGCCAAAAAGATCATCAAGGACAACAACCACCCGAGCCACTGCCTGTTCACCCCGCTATCATCCAGAAGGCGAGGTCAGTACAAGTGCATCAAAGCTGGGACCGAGAGACTGAAAAACAGCTTCTATCTCAAGGGCATCAGACTTTTAAACAGCCATCACTAACATTGAGTGGCTGCTGCCAGCATACTGACTCAAATCTCTAGCCACTTTAATAATGAAAAACTGGATGTAATAAATATATCACTAGTCACTTTAAACAATGCCACTTTATATAATGTTTACATATCTACATTACTCATCTCATATGTATATACTGTACTCTATACCATCAAATCAAATCAAATCAAATCAAATTTTATTTGTCACATACACATGGTTAGCAGATGTTAATGCGAGTGTAGCGAAATGCTTGTGCTTCTAGTTCCGACCATGCAGTAGTATCTAACAAGTAATCTAACAAATTCACAACAACTACCTTATACACACAAGAGTAAAGGAATGAATACGAGTATGTACATATAAATATATGGATGAGCGATGGCTGACCGGCATAGGCAAGATGCAGTAGATGGTATGGAGTACAGTATATACACATATATATGAGATGAGTAATGTAGGATATGTAAACATTATATAAATGGCATTGTTTAAAGTGGCTAGTGATACATTATTTCATCCAATTCTAATTATTAAAGTGGCTAGAGATTTGGGTCGATGACCGAACGGCATAGGCAAGATACAGTAGATGGTTTAGAGTACAGTGTATACATTTGATATGAGTATGTCGGATACGTAAACATTATATACAAAATTGTTTAAAGTGGCTAGTGATACATTTGTTACATCCAATTCCTATGTATAAAGTGGCTAGAGATTTAAGTCAGTATGTTGGCAGCAGCCACTCAATGTTAGTGATGGCTGTTTAACAGTCTGATGGCCTTGAGGTAGAAGCTGTTTTTCAGTCTCTCGGTCCCAGCTTTGATGCACCTGTACTGACCTCGCCTTCTGGATGATAGCGGGGTGAACAGGCAGTGGCTCGGGTGGTTGTTGTCCTTGATGATCTTTGGCCTTTCTGTGACATCGGGTGGTGTAGGTGTCCTGGAGGGCAGGTAGTTTAACCCGGTGATGCGTTGTGCAGTCCTCACTACCCTCTGGAGAGCCTTACGGTTGTGGGCGGAGCAGTTGCCGTACCAGGCGGTGATACAGCCCGACAGGATGCTCTCGATTGTGCATCTGTAAAAGTTTGTGAGTGATTTTGGTGACAAGCCAAATTTCTTCAGCCTCCTGAGGTTGAAGAGGCGCTGTTGCGCCTTCTTTACCACGCTGTCTGTGTGGGTGGACCAATTCAGTTTGTCCGTGATGTGTACGCCGAGGAACTTAAAACTTTCCACCTTCTCCACTACTGTCCCCTCGATGTGGATAGGGGTGCTCCCTCTCCTGTTTCCTGAAGTCCACGATCATCTCCTTTGTTTTGTTGACATTGAGTGAGAGGTTATTTTCCTGACACCACACTCCGAGGGCCCTCACCTCCTCTCTGTAGGCCGTCTCGTCGTTGTTGGTAATCAAGCCTACCACTGTAGTGTCGTCAGCAAACTTGATGATTGAGTTGGATGCGTGCTTGGCCACGCAGTCATGGGTAAACAGGGAGTACAGGAGAGGGCTGAGAACGCACCCTTGTGGGGCCCCAGTGTTGAGGATCAGCGGGGTGGAGATGTTGTTTCCTACCCTCACCACCTGGGACCGGCCCGTCAGGAAGTCCAGGACCCAGTTGCACAGGGCTGGGTCGAGACCCAGGGTCTCGAGCTTAATGACGAGCTTGGAGGGAACTATGGTGTTAAATGCTGAGCTGTAGTCGATGAACAGCATTCTTACATAAGTATTCCTCTTGTCCAGATGGGTTAGGGCAGTATGCAGTGTGATTGCGATTGCGTCGTCTGTGGACCTATTGGGACGGTAAGCAAATTGGAGTGGGTCCAGGGTGTCTGGCAGGATGGAGGTGATATGATCCTTGACTAATCTCTCAAAGCACTTCATGATGACGGAAGTGAGTGCTACGGGCGATAGTCATTTAGCTCAGTCACCTTAGCTTTCTTGGGAACAGGAACAATGGTGGCCCTCTTGAAGCATGTGGGAACAGCAGACTGGGATAGGGACTGATTGAATATGTCCGTAAACACACCAGCCAGCTGGTCTGCGCATGCTCTGAGGACACGGCCAGGATGCCATCTGGGCGGCAGCCTTGCGAGGGTTAACACATTTAAATGTTTTTCTCACATTGGCTGCGGTGAAGGTGAGCCCGCAGGTTTTGGTAGCGGGCCGTGTCGGTGGCACTGTATTGTCCTCAAAGCGAGCAAAGAAGTTGTTTAGTTTGTCTGGGAGCAGGACGTCATGGTCCGCGACGGGCTGGTTTTCTTTTTGTAGTCCGTGATTGACTGTAGACCCTGCCACATTCCTCTTGTGTCTGAGCCATTGAATTGTGACTCTACTTTGTCTCTATATTGACGCTAGCTTGTTTGATTGCCTTGCGGAGGGAGTAGCTGCACTGTTTGTATTCAGTCATGTTTCCGGTAGCCTTTACCTGGTTAAAAGCAGTGGTTCGCTTTCAGTTTTGCGCGAATGCTGCCATCAATCCATGGTTTCTGGTTGGGGAAGGTTTTGATATTTGCTATGGGTACAACATCACCAATGCATTTGCTAATAAACTCGCTCACCGAATCAGCGTATACATCAATGTTGTTGTCAGATGCTATCCGAACATATCCCAGTCCACGTGCTCAAGCAATCTTGCAGCATGGAATCAGATTGGTCGGACCAGCGTTGAACAGACCTGAGAACGGGCGTTTCCTGTTTTAGTTTCTGTTTGTAGGCTGGGAGCAACAAAATGGAGTCATGGTCAGACTTGCCGAAAGGAGGGCGGAGAATAGCCTTGTATGCATCACGGAAGTTGGAATAACAGTGGTCCAGGATTTTACCAGCCCGGGTGGCACATTCGATATGCTGGTAAAATTTCGGGAGCCTTGTTCTTAAATTAGCCTTATTAAAATCCCCAGCCACAATAAATGCAGCCTCAGGATATGTGGTTTCCAGTTTACATAGAGTCCGATGAATTTCTTTCAGTGCCGTCGATGTGTCAGCTTGAGGGGGGATGTACACGGCTGTGATTATAATCGAGGAGAATTCTCTTGGTAGATAATGCGGTCTGCATTTGATTGTAAGGAATTCTATGTCAGGTGAACAAAAGGACTTGAGTTCCTGTATGTTGTTATGATCACACCACGTCTCGTTAATCATAAGACACACACCCCCACCCTTCTTCTTACCAGAGAGATGTTTGTTTCTGTCAGCGCGATGTGTGGAGAAACCAGGTGGCTGTACCGACTCTGATAACGTGTCCTGAGTGAGCCATGTTTCCGTGAAGCAAAGAACGTTGCAGTCTCGAATGTCTCTCTGAAAGGCAACCCTCGATCGGATTTCGTCTACTTTGTTGTCAAGAGACTGTACATTGGCGATTAAAATACTCGGGAGAGGTGCACGATGCGCCCGTCGACGTAGCTTGACCAAAAGACCGGCGCGTTTCCCTCTTCTCCGGCGCCGCCGTTGTTTTGAGTAGCCACGTGCTATCCAGTCTGTTGTTGTGTTTGGGTTAACGAAAGGAGAATCCTCTTTGGGAAAGTCGTATTCCTGGTCGTAATGTTGGTAAGTTGACGTTGCTCTTATATCCAATAGTTCCTCCCGGTTGTATGTAATAAAACTTAATATTTTCCGGGTAACAATGTAAGAAGTAATACATAAAAAAACAAAATACTGCATGGTTTCCTGAGAACGTGAAGCGAGGCTGCCATCTCTGTCGGCGCCGGAAGTAAACTATCCGGCGCCGACAGATAGTTTAAGATCCATCTACTGCATCTTGCCTATGCCGTTCGGCCATCGCTCATCCATATATTTTTATGTACATATTCTTATTCATTCCTTTACACGTGTGTGTATAAGATAGTTGTTGTGAAAATGTTAGATTAATTGTTAGATATTACTGCATGGTCGAAACTAGAAGCACAAGCATTTCGTATACACTCGCATTAACATCGGCTAACCATGTGTATGTGACAAATACATTTGATTTTATTTGATTTTATTTTTGGAGGGAGTGCATTCGTGCCATCTAGCTAACTTTATGGTCAAGTATAAAAACAGGCAAGTTTGCGAGCAACTCCCCTGTATTCAGGTTCTTCACAAACTGAGAGTACACCAAACGCTTAGATGAAACTCTCCAAAACAATCCATGAAATTATGTTATTATGTTATTGCATCCCACTTTTGACATTCATATTGTTATCTTGTTGTAATATTTGCATAGCTAATCAAGTATTAGCTTTTTGCGTATTGCTATTGATATGTTGAATAATAATTCATATTAGTATAATATTTGATAACCTTATTATGTATTCATGTACTATCATTATTACTTGTTATTATTTGCTATTTCTGTCTCCCTGCAGAAAAACATACATGTTACCCAAAGCCAATTAAGACCGGGATCAGACTACAGCCAACTGAACTGTCAACTGTCGATCATATCATCTAACTCAACTGTACTGTGGTTCAATTCATCTAAACATTTTCAGTCAGTTAAGAACAAATTCTTATTTACAATGATGGCCTACCGGGGAACAGTGGGTTAGCTGCCTTGTATAGGAATTAGCATAATGGATGACAGGTAGATCGCATTGAGCCCTGGGCTGAAGTGTTTTTTTTTTGTGCTACTTCTAACATTAGCAGTCATTGTCAATTTTTTCCATGAATGTGAAATATGCCACATTCTGATTTTGAAGGATATGATAAATACCTTGCAGATCTTTGAACTGTCTTTATCAATATACAATTTTTTAAGACCTTTTAATGTTTTGTCATGTGATAATTTGTTACTAAAAGATAAAGCATTTGAAGCTCCAATCATGTCTTGAAAATGTAATTTTGTACTCATTAATTACTATCCTGGACAAACATATTAATTTGTATTTTAACAAAAACAAATGTGTGTCTTTTGAGCATAATACTGTCCATTTGAACTTTTAGAATTAAGGAGGCGTTTATAAACACCATATAAGAGCAGGGAATATACAATAAGGGAAAGAGTCCCATTTACAGTATTTGAAAACTCCAGAAGAGATCTAATTCTGCACTACACAGAACTCGAAACAGCATAAGTGTGTACAACCTTTTCTGGGTTAGGGCTCCCAGTCTCTGGCAAGGTGTTGCACAACTTTTGATTATGTGGTGTTACAACACACCATGTCATGTTTCAGAGGACCTCAGGGTAAATGTTTAAGTACACCTTCAATCTGTCCCAATGCCTTCATAACCATGTGTTTTCAATAGTCCAGCAAAATTAAGGTTTTGTCACCTTTAAGGTGATGGCAGCTCAGTTGTCTCTAGTTTTAGTTTTACAAAGCACTTAATTTTTTGTGTACCAATGGTAACACTGACTAACTTAGGGAGCGGGACAGAGTCCAGCATGTCTGACTATGTGCCAGTCATGCAAACATAGTGTCTCACCATATGACTCCTACTGGCTGACTGAGCCTTCTCCTTCCTACAATAGCCTATCTGACATACTAGGAATCCAATATGGATTACATAGTTCAAGAATATTTATGCAATTATAGATGGTTCAAGAAAAGTGTTAAACATTTATTTAGGGGGGGGGGCACGATGTCCTAGTGCAGTATGTATCTTTCCATCTTAGCTGGGCTCTCTAGAGTGTAGATGAACTCTCACACAAAGACACTCAGGCTGCGTTTACACAGGCAGCCCAATTGTGATCTTTTGCCCAATATTTGGCAAAAGAGCTGATATAATTGGTCATTACACCCATTAGTGGAAAAAAATATCAGAACTGGGCTGCCTGTGTAATCGCAGCCTCAGACACTCACACAAGCCACATGAGCAGATTATAGTGAGTTCAGGGTCAGGGCTAGAGCAGACCCCCAGTGAGTGGGCTTGTGCGGCACACAGACACAGACGACCCTGAACATGGCCTTTTCTCTGTCAGACTGAAGTAGAGATGTCACAATCAACCCTGATCAATACAATAAGACTGTTAATTAAGTCATAATGCCCGAGAAGCCGGCGTTTTGAGGATATATTGGCACGGGTGTTGTTAGGCCTGAGACGAAGTTGAGTAATGATTTACATATTCAAATAATGATTTACATATTTTCGTACTGATTCATGATTTCGACTGATTCATGATTTCGACTGGCTGAGAAATGATGCCTGCCTGTCTGTCTCGTCCCGACTCCCGACACGTTCATTACTATGGGACAGATGGAGATCGAATTTGAATATTGAAACAATGTTGCAAATGTCGGAGAGACACAGCAAGGTTTATACAAATCTCTGCTGTTGAAAACTAAATGTTAGTCTAAAAGAAATGTGATAATGTTTAGATGCTTTATAGAGTGGAGATAAGTTGCCTGGCTGGGCTGATGAGACAGTGGATTGCGCAGTCAGATGGAAGAGAGTAAATAGGTATTTTAACGTCATAGATTTAGCCAGTGGTAACTTGTCGAAAAGACACCGGCTGGAATGCGCATTTAATCAATTAGCATTCAGTATAAATGGCTAACAACTACTGCTCTTCCTCTCCCACAGACTATCCACATGGACTCTTTGCCCATCCACAGGTCTCTACCCACTCAGACACAACCTACACTGCTGCTAAAATGATTATTGATTAGATTTATTACTCCATTACACTGCTGTCCATTGACTTAAAGAAACAAATAGATGGTTAAGAAGCTAAGATTTAAAGTTGGCTTTTTCTACAGAAACAGATTGTGCCTTTTTTTAAGCAGTAGGAAGCAGATTATTCAGTCAACCTTTTTATCTGTTATTGATTATGGTGATATTATTTATCAAAGTGCAGCTGCTACAACTCAAACCTTTGGATGCCATCTTACCTAGTGTCCTTTATTTTGTTACTGGCAACAGTTTTGATACTCATCGCTGTATCCTGTATCAAAAGGTTGGCTGCACTTTGCTAAAGACCCGTAGATCTCTACGTTACTCCCTTTTTGTTTACAAGCCCCTACTTCATAAACTTCCATCTTACGTATCTAATTTTGCTGTTGAAGTATAGAAACCTAAGTTTCCTAACCCGTTCACAGGGTTGGTTAACTCTTGAGGTTCCTAGGGTCTACACCGACCTAGGTAAATCTGCTTTTAGTTTTAATGCACCGTATTGCTGGAACATTTAAAATACATTCCCGTCCGGGCAATTAAGAATATTGATTGGGGATTTATTTGTGGACAAATGTAACTGTTTGTCTGGGTAATTTGTGGTGTTTTTTTTTGTGGTTACCATGACTGTGTTTTTTTTATGTCTGTGTGTATATATAATTGTTTTCTTTTTTTGTGTGTTTAATGTGTATTTTATATTGTATTATACAGGGTGCATTTGGAAAAGAGACTTAGGTCTTAATATGTCTTCTCTGTCAAAATAAAGGTTCAATAAATAAAATGATTGATTGACATTACCATTAGTATTTATCTAATATCCTGCTACTGGCCACTAGTACTATTATTTACATGTATATATTACCATACGTATTTATATATTCCTGCTACCAGTCACTTTGTGTTTACATGTACAGTCCCTTCAGAATGTATTCATACCCCTTGACTTATTTAACATGTTGTTGTGTTACAGCCAGATTTCAAAATAGATTAATGACACAGTAAAAACTCTTTTTTAGAAATTTTTGCAAATTTATTGATAATAAAATATTGAAATATCTCATTTACATGAGTATTCACACCTCTGAGTTAACACGTTAGAATCACCTTTGGCAGCGATTACAACCATGAGTCTTGTACAATATTTGTACATTATTATTTAAAAACTTATTTAAGTTCTGTCAAGTTGGTTGTTGATCATTGCTAGACAGCCATTTTCAAGTCTTTCCATACATTTTCAAACTGATTTAGGTAAAAACAGTAACTTGGCCACTCAGGTACATTCAATGTCGTATTGGTAAGCATCTTCAGTGTATATTTGGCCTTGTGTTTAGGTTATTGTCCTGCTGTAAGGTCAATTTGTCTCCCAGTGCCTGTTGGAAAGCAGACTGAACCAGGTTTTTTCTAGGATTTTGCTTGTGCTTAGCTCTATTCTGTTTATTTTTATCAACAACAAAAAAAACTCCCTAGTCCTTGCCCATGACAAGCATTCCCATAACATGATGCAGTCACCACCATGCTTGAAAATATGAACAGGGGTACTCAGGGATGTGTTATGTTGGATTTGCCAAAAACATAATGCTTTGTATTCAGGACATAAAGTTAATTTATTTGCTACATTGTTTGCAGTTTTAATTTAGTACCTTACTGCAAACAGGATGCATGATTTTGGAGAAAAAAAAATGTGTACAGGCTTACTTAGTTTCACTCTGTCATTTAAGTTAGTATTATGGAGTAACAACAATGTTGTTGATCAATCCTCAGCGTTCTCCTATCACTTGTTAAGCCAATTCTTACTCCTGAACTTATCTAGACTTGCCAGAACAAAGGGGTTGAATACAAACTGACTCAAGACATTTCAGCTTAAAATATTATATTAATTTCTAAGCATTTCTAAAAACATAATTCCACTTTTGACATCATGGGACATTGTGTGTAGGCCAGTGACACAACATCACAACTTAATCAATTTTAAATTCAGGCTGTAACACAACAAAATTTGGAAAATGTCAAGGGGTGTGAATACTGTCAAGGTGTGTGAATACTGAAGGCACTGTATATCCTACTTCTAGTCACTTTTTATGTATAACCCACCACAACCACTTCAGTACCCCTGCACATTGAAGAAGGTACTGGCACTTACTTCTATATACTTGCATTCTCGTGTCTCTAACTCACATTGTAGTTCTTGTGTGGTTTATATTTATATTTTTGATTCTATTTTCTTTAATTATCTATATTATTAGTATTATTATTATTATCATTGCATTGTTGAGAAAGAGCTCTCAAGGTAATAACTTCACTGTACTGTTTTACACCTGTTTTATCCTGTACACCACAGGAGGCTGCTGAGGGGAGGACAGTTCATAACAATGAACGGAATGGCATCAAACACTTGGAAACCATGTGTTTGATGTATTTGATACCATGCCAATTATCCCGTTCCAGTCATTACCACAAGCCTGTTCTCCATTATTAAGTTGCCACCAACCTCCTGTGCTGTGCAACTTTATTAAACTTTAAAAACCTCAAAATACTCCCCCTTTCAACCCGTATAACTGCTTGGGTTCAAGCCTGAACTCTCCATGCTACTCTGTACTGAGGATAACCAAAACCAAGGACAACATCAAAAACACACACAAAAAGCACTCCAGACTCTAACTAACCCCAATTCCTAGCTTCTCTGTTGGTTAGAGGGAGGGGGGGGTAAGATGCAGTACACAGTACATTAGCACCAATAGGGGCCTCAGTCCTCAGCCCTGGCTGGGAAACCTGTGAACTTTAGCACCGGCTGCACCTGCCGCTCTTCCACCCGGTCAGCAAGTGCTGTGCTAAGGAACCCTGTGATACGGCACTAATGTCAGCGCTGTCTTCCACGGCGACGGCAGAGTGGAGGGTAAATGTCAGGTAGCGAGACATTCTCTCTCCTCTGTTCAGCCCCTAGCGAGGCTCCAGCCAGCCCGTTTTCCCGGCTGTAACCAGATCATGTCACATCAACATTCACTGTGCTGCACACCAGATGAAGCCAAGGACCAACAGGATCTACAGAACACAATGCTATACAAGGTCAAGGTCAGCAATACAGATACAGTACCAGTCAAAAGTTTGGACACACCTACTCCTTCCTTCCTTTACTTTCACTATTTTCTACATTGTAGAATTATAGTTAAGACATCAAAACTATAAAAAACACAAATGTAATCAACCAAAAAAGTGTTCAACAAATCAAAATATGTTTTCTATTTGAGATTCTTCAAAGTAGCCACCCTTTGCCTTGATGACAGCTTTGAACACTCTTGGCATTCTCTCATCCAGCTTCATGAGGAATGCATTTCAATTAACAGGTGTGCCTTGTTAAAAGTTAATTTGTGGAATTTCTTTCCCTCTTAATGCGTTTGAGCCAATCAGTTGTGTTGTGACAAGGTAGGTATACAGAACATAGCCCTATTTGGTAAAAGACCAACTCCATATTATGACAAGAACAGCTCAAATAAACAAAGAGAAACGACAGTCCATCATTACTTTAAGACATAAAGCTCTGTCAATGCGGAAAACTGTAAGAACTTTGAAAGTTTCTTCAAGTGCCGTCGCAAAAACCATCAAGCGCTATGATGAAACTGGCTCTCATGAGGACCGCCACAGGAAAGGAAGACCCAGAGTTACCTCTACTGCAGAGGATAAGTTCATTAGAGTTACCAGCCTCAGAAATGGCAGCCCAAATAAATGCTTCACAGAGTTCAAGTAACAGACACATCTCAACATCAACTGTTTAGAGGAGAATGCGTGAATCAGGCCTTCATGGTTGAATTGCTGCAAAGAACCATTACTTAAAGGACACCAATAAGAAGAAGAGACTTGCTTGGTTCAATAATCACGAGCGATGGACATTAGACTGGTGGAAATCTGTCCTTTGGTCTGATGAGTCCAAATTTGCAATTTTTGGTTCCAACCGCCGTGCCTTTGTGAGACACTAGGTAGGTGAACGGATGATCTCCACATATGTGGTTCCCAACTTGAAGAATGGAGGAGGGGGTGTGATGGTGTGGGGGTGCTTTGCTGGTGACACTGTCAGTGATTTATTTAGAATTCAAGGCACACTTAACCAGCATGGCTACCACAGCATTGTGCAGCGATACGCCATCCCATCTGGTTTGTGCTTAGTGGGACTATCATTTGTTTTTCAACAGGACAATAACCCAACACACCTCCTGGCTGTGTAAAGGCTATTTGACCAAGAAGGAGAGTGATGGAGTGCTGCATCAGAGAACCTGGCCTCCACAATCACCCGACCTCAACCCAGTTGGGGTGGTTTGGGATGAGTTGGACCGCAGAGTGAAGGAAAAGCAGCCAACTGCCAAGTGCTAAGCATATGTGGGAACTCCTCAAGACTGTTGGAAAAGCGTTCCAGGTGAAACTGGTTGAGAGAATGCCAAGTGTGTTCAAAGCTGTCATCAAGTCAAAGGGTGGCTACTTTGAAGAATCTAACATATAAAATATATTTTGATTTGTTTAACACTTTTATGGTTACTACATGATTCCATATGTGTTATTTCATACTGTACGTAATATAATCCTCTCACTGCCAGCCAATGAAACTCAATGTCCTCTCATATCAGTTTTATTTGATCAAGCGTCTTGTCAGCCAGTGGTAATCAAACAAAGGAAAGCAGAGTTCTTGGACTGACAGACAGCCTGGTTTATTGTTTTATTTCAGTTCCATCTATACTGCATGGTCTCGTTCTCACACAGCCCAGTGATATTCAAAGTCCCTATGGGACAGCCCACAGTTAAAAACATATTGGATTCCATTTTCTGCCCATGTATAAAACACAGAGCAGAGCAATGGAAGCAGAGAGTGAATGAATCCACAGTTAACGAGAACAGATGAAAACACATTGGAAAAGGTGGTCAACTAAGTGCTTAATCTAATAATCAACATCGACTACAATTGGCCATTTGTGTGGCACAATGCAGACGCTCTTCGGTGCTGGGGACACTATTCACCCTTAATGACTCTGATATAAACAAAATTAGCCAGTCTTCTGAAAAATTTGCGTATGAGAAAAATGGAGGAAAAGAGAGAAAATAACTCCACACGCATAAATATGACCTAGAGGAAACAGCATGGTGCGGATGAATGACTTCGTATGCAGAGTGAAAAACATCAGAGTAGCATTGCTGCAATCCCCTTGAACAAAAGCCACTTTGTGTTCCTGCATGCTACAGGCATGCTGCATGCTACACACACACACACACACACACACACACACACACACACACACACACACTTCCTATCACACCACGCCTCCAAACCCCAGCTAGCAGGAGGACACACATCTGGAGTTGGGCTTTGGGCTTTGACGTTTAAGGGCGTATTTGTCTAAACACATGCATCCAGTATGTAGGCCTAGAGTTATTCGCAGACAGCCACTCTCGAGCTGGTAACAGACGAAAGGTCTGTCAGCTCTCAACTGCACCAGGCCGGAGAGAACACAATGTGGTTCCGAACAAAATAATTGTGTAAACCAACTAGTGATGCACCGATATTACATTTTTGGCCGATACCAATATCCAATATTTTCCTTGCCCCCCAAAAATGATACCAATAACTGATATTTAAACATTTTGCAGCCTTTTAAAATTAAATAGGGAGCTAGCGGGACGCTCCAGACACTACCCGGTGAAATGTAAGGCGCCAAATTCAAATCCAAAAGTTTAATTATTAAACATTCATCAATATACAAGTGTTGCATAGTCATCAAAAGCTCTGATTCTTGGCAATATCACAGCGTTGTCAGATTTCAAAAAGGCTTTACGGCGAAAGCACATTTGATTGTTTGAGGATAGCACCTTCAATATTTATGCATTAGCATAAATTCATATCCAGCGCGGGTCACACAAGACCCATATAAGAGCTAAAAAATATCACTTATGTTTCGAAGAACTTCTGCTGAGGGCTTCCCAAGTGTCTAACGAAGACATCCAATGGTTCTTTTGTTAGAAAAAGTCATTTATTATATCCATAAATCTGTTTGGTTGGCGCGTTATGTTCAGAAATTCCAACGTCGAGTCGCCCTATTGAACCGTGAAGAGAACGCATTCAAATATACCTATAAACTTTCTCCAAACAAATCAAACATCCTTTTTAATGTATCCTTAGGTATCCTTTTATGTATATTTACTGTAATATTTCAACCGGACGATAACGTGAACGATAGGAAAGGAAAATAAAGTGGGGCGCGCTCACAATCTCGCACCTGTGAAACGTTGTTGACAAATGTGGTCCTTTGACTATTTCCTCTTCCTATCTGTTCTGCTTAGTGCTAGAGCCTCCAAACACTGTATAAAGACTGTTAACATCTAGTGGAAGCCATAGGTACTGCAGTCTCAGTCCTAGATAACATAGAAATCAATAGGCAGCCTGGAGAAAAAGGTCATGTACAAAAACAACTGCAAATCCGGATGGATGTTCCTGGGGTTTTCGCCTGCTATATCAGTTCTGTTATACTCACATACATTATTTTAACACTTTTAGAAACCTCCGAGTGTTTCCTATCCAATAGTACTAATTATGTGCATATCTTATGTTCTGGGCCTGAGTGGCATGCATTTTACTTTGGGTACACCAGACTCTCCAAAACCGTCACCTCTGCTGCCGCTCCCTAAGAAGTTAAGCATTCTAGTGCAGTTAAATAGTTAGCACACACACACACATGAACGCAGCGGTCTAAGGCACTGCATCTCAGTGCAAGAGGCGTAACAACAGTCCCTGGTTCGAATCCAGGCTGTATCACATCCGGCCATGATTGTGAGTCCCATAGGGCGGCACACAATTGGCCCAGCGTCGTCCGGACCGTCATTGTAAATAAGAATTTGTTCTTAACTGACTTGCCTAGTTAAATAAAGGTTACACACACACACACACACACACACACACACACACTGACCAAAAAGTTATTTTGTTGGCATGTACGTATGTCCCCATTACCAGTAAAACATCATCAAAACCTATTTCTTTCACTAACTTGCTGTGCTATTTTGTTGTTCATTTGTTCAGTCGTTCAGTCGTTTCATTCTCAACCAGGGTTTCTATGGAACGCCGCTTGGGTCTTTGAGTGTCAAAAAAAATAACTATTTGATGTGTCAAATAAGCTTGTTGACCAATCAGGACCTGAATATGACTGCACGTCACATAATAATGTAACGCGTTCATAATTTTTTTACATAGTTATTACACATTGATTACACTATCACTTGTATTTCATGTCACAACGATTCATCGATACGTATGCTATGATGCTGGTAAAGTTGTCTCGCGCACCTACAGTGATGGTCATAAAAAAAAAGTTAGATAGCTGATGGATGCAAACAATGTTCTTTCCAAAAACATAGCAAAATGACATAATCTGTTTCAGTAGCTATAGTTAGCTAGCTAACTATATAGCTAGGTGTTGTCATCTAAAATAACCCTCATTTATAAGACAGTTCTTATTTGATGAAGCTAGCTGGCTGCTTATAATGTTAGCTTTGGGCAACAGGGTTAAGTAGCTGGCTAGCTATTTATTTCATGACCTGAAGTTCAATTTCAATAGGCTAACAACAAGTGGCAACCTTGCTAGAATTCCTAAATCATTGCTAAGAATAATGAAAATGACTGCAGTTTCTACTGGTCATCGTTTTCAGGCTGGTTGTATTGGTGCTAGCTAGGTACCAAGCTAAGCTAGCTACCCCAGAAGTTGCGGTCTAACAAATTGTGCTTTATTACCAATGCGGTATTGAAAACACATCGTTCGTGTCCAGGGTTTTCTTGTTTGCAGACTTTTTTTGTACAGCTTTGACAGTGCTACTGTATCTTTTTTGACATGCAAAGACCCAAACGGCGCTCCATAGTATGTATGTTGTGAAGCTAATAGCAGTGACGCTATTACTGTGTAACTCCGGTAAGGCAACATCTGAAAAATAACACACTTGGAGGTGTGTACCGGTGCTCGACCAGTCGGCGCAAGCCAACATCACCCACGACAGAGAACAGTTGATTGTCAAGGGCGATGAATTACATTATCTTGGCTTTAATGGATTTTGCCTTTGAGTTGTCTTGCTGAAATGTTCTTTAAAATGACTGCTCGATCCACACAGCAGACATTGTGTGGGCTAGGTTAGAAATGCTGTGTTGCACGTGTAGCGCAAAATTTTACATGCCGTCATTACGTCATGTACCTACGTTATAGCAGTAGTTTAGTTGGGTAGACAGACAGACAGAGCAGTTACATAACTGTAACAGCTAAAACCACCAGCCTGAGATTCCAGGGGCTTTCCTTAACCGGAGCATCAGTATTATTACCACACATAGATTGAGGGAAAAACTAAACAAAACAGCAAGATAAGCTATATATCACCTAGTGAAGAGGGTGGAATGTAAAAACAAGCATTTTAACAAGTTAGCACATGCCTGGCCAAGAAACAGTGCTAACTGCAGTACATGAGAAAAACTCCTGACTGGAGAGATGGGAGATGCCACACAGCAGAGGAGATATGATGCCATGTATCGTGATGCGGAACAGACCATTCTAACTCATGTATGCACAATAATTCACGTTTGTGCAGTCAATGTTACAATTATATCCAAAGGACCCAGGCAAGTATAACAAAAACCCTCCAAAAACATTGTTTAGCAACAAGAGGCAGCCTTGAGTAAATTAGTGTAACTAATGTGGCCTAATAAAACATGAATGACAATCAGAGGTGTTTACATGAACGCTGTGGGCTAGCGCCTGTCATGTTTATCAGAAGACCAGAGAGAGGTGGAC
Source organism: Brachymystax lenok tsinlingensis (assembly GCA_030435695.1). Taxonomy (NCBI): domain Eukaryota; kingdom Metazoa; phylum Chordata; class Actinopteri; order Salmoniformes; family Salmonidae; genus Brachymystax; species Brachymystax lenok. The sequence goes on along the minus strand of CM059793.1, from coordinate 26,442,901 downwards.
CCTAAAATACACTCAAGTGCAAACAAGCCTGGCTTGGCTGGTCATGTCTCCGTAATTGATGCACTAATGGGAGGGATAGAGGGGTTGGGGATGGTTGGGGAGAGAGTAACGGAGGCTGGGACTTCAAAGGCCTGTTGGACACTTATCAACAAACGTGCTCTCATCAGACACAAGAGGACGGGCAGATGAAAGGAAGACTAATGCACCTTCGCTCCCACAGCTACACTCTACAATGCTCTTTCAGCGCTGGGCCTGGGGATGGGAGCCAGATAACGACATGAAATAGGGAAACAGGCCAGACAGTGTGGGGGGTTCGGTAGGACATCCGAACAGATACCCAGTAAACAACTCTATCTTGGAATGGGAGAGAGATGGCCACACATGGCATGAACAGTGTCCATCTCCATGATGTCACTTACAAATAGGCTGTTTTCCAACTATTTACCTGTAGTGACACCAGGGGTGACCTTCGGATACTTTGTGGGAATATGGAAAACGTAACAGGAAAAAGAGAGACTAACCCCTTATATTAACCCTTACCCCCTCTTTAACCCTAAACTACAGCCTTAAAATGACAATAAGGAACACTAAATTAGTGTTTAGATGGCTGGATGAATGAGGATAGTGAGGTCCCCTAGGTGACGTGGCCTCTCCCTCGCCTCCTAACAGGCTGAGATAGAGCTGCTGTTGTTGCAGCTCCAGAGATGGTCTATATTTAACTGACACAGTAACGGCCCGCCGTCCGTCCTTCCGTCTGCTGACGAAACTGGAGTGCAGCTGTGCTGAACCTCCTCAGCCCCCCGACCTTACTACAGTAATGCAGCCAGGGGTGAGGACAGGGCTGAGGACAGGACTGAGGACAGGGGTGAGGACAGGGGTGAGAGTGTATGGCTATGGCACATAAATACACCCCGGATATAAACATATATCAAATAACATAACATCCTCCAAGAATGAAGAGCATTTCCACCTCCAACAAGATCAGCCTGAAATGATATTGAAACAAAGTGCAGCACTTTCTAACTCCTCTTTAAGGAGTCAGCATGCTTCAGTTCAGCTGGCAGCTACCCGAAGTTGGCTTGGCGAACCGAACGAGTGTGCTTGCATGCTCCCTTAAAAGACCTTTGCATTAAAAATTAGAAAAAAATGACAATAGTACTGATTGTCCATTTTGAGATGCCGTAGTCAGTATACACTTCCTCAAAATAATCTGAATTAATCTAAGAGAACTCAAGAAATCTTTAATAAATGTTTACGTTTTTGCTAAGGAGATCTTAGTCCCGCAATTTTGGTGCATTATTTCTCAATAAAAAAATGTACATGAAAACGAGTCGTCTCTCGTTGAATGACAACAAAGACTTTACTGACGAATCACTACTGTGGACCAATAACCCACGAAGGGGCGTAAACTTCAGCTACCGATTTCGGCTTGCCTCAAGAAAAAATGTGTGTGCCGAAGACACCTACAGAGTTCTCTGAAAAGGAACAACTCAGCGCATTGAAGATCACATATTTCACCCTTGGCCACCCTGGTGCTAGCAAAGCTCCAACTGGTTATAGGCCTGTTGGTCTGTTGGAGTAGCCCAGTGGGGCATCTGGCCAAGAGGCAGTGGGCCTGCCAGGACCAGGAGAGACAGACAGGCCTAGACTGAGGGGCAGCAGCAGACCACAGGAGCCCCAGACACCTGAGCATATTAGCCAGGGTCCTGACAACTGCTCGGGATTACACTCAAACAGACCGGGGGACAGAGGAAAAGGAAGCACTCTCCTTCTCCTCCCAGATGGTGTCAAGATCATCCTTCGAACACCAACAATCACCAACAGAGCACACATGAATTACAATACTAAGATAGACAGAAGCTAGATTTGGTTTGATTTGAAGCTACAACCTAGAGGACTCTGGAGGCTAGCTATCTATAAACGTTGAGTGAGCCAACTCTCTATGTCAACAAGGCATTCTGTTCTCTCTTCACATTGAAGACTGAAAAAGCTCAGTAAAGGGTTAAAGGGGAAGTGTGGCTGTCAGAGGCATTTCAATTAGCTGAGTAACTCCATATGATTTCCTACGTAATTTTATGACACCGTTTCATCTCCTCAGTGTGTACAAGCTAGCATAAGAACGTTGGTGCTGCTGTCACGTTGCAGCCTGTTCACACACACACAAACACACACTCCTTCATGTGGCTTTTCTTTAGCTCTAAGAAGTGACAGAGCAAGTTGTTATTTCAAAGAAGTTCCTTCCCACTTCATTCTGAAAGAGATAAGTCATAAAAGTAAGTACATTTGTTCTATCAATATTTTTTTTTTTCTTTTTCAATTTTGATTTTACCTTTATTTAACTAGGAAAGTCAGTTAAGAACAAATTCTTATTTACAATGACGGCCTACTGTCATTGAGGAGCATCATGAAGAGCCTTAAAATCGTATTTCCATTGCCCCACACTCCGTTTACTGTTCCTTTACCATATTGCTTCATGATATGAACTCCAATGATGGCATTGACCAGTGATTTCTGTTACCCTTTCTTATCACACACCCATCTGTAAAGAGTAACAAAAACCCTAGCTAAAATAATAAGCAAAATTTAAAAGACATTAGAAAGGATAGACAGTGATCAACAATGTTCTGGAACTGAGACATCATTGGGGTCTCATCCTTCGTCTACCTACCAGCTGATATCTCCTCACTACCCAAAGGGACTGGGTCAGGGCCCAGATGCATGTAGCTCCACTGGGCATCTCAGGATGGACCAGTTCCACATCCACACACTGTCCCCTCAGTGCGTCTGTCATAAGCTTCTGCCTTCACATTTATGCAATGTGAGGGGCCTCACACATGAACAGAAAAGATACACATAAACAAACACACACCATAAAGGGAGCAGGGGAAGACGCCAGCAGAGAGGCGTATCTGATCCTGTTGCCCCTGAAACTAGCTATTCAACCATGGCAGAAAAATATTATTTCTCTGCGGTATGTCAAATACAGTGCCTTGCAAAAGTATTTCTACACATTTTATTGTGTTACAAAGTGGGATAAAATGTATTTAATTGTCATTTTTTTTCAACAATCTACGCAATGTCAAAGTGGAAGAAACATTCTTTTACATTTTTTTTGAAATTAAATAACAAAATTATAGTCGTTGCATAAGTATTCAGCTCCCTGAGTCAATACATGTTAGAAACAACTTGGGCATTGATTAGAGCTGTGAGTTGTCTTGGGTAAGTCTCTAAGAGCTTTGCACACCTGGATTGCGAAATTCTTTACGTTATTATTTTAAAGATTCTTCAAACTCTGTCAAGATGTTGGGGATCATGGCTAGACAGCAATTTTCTAATCTTGCCATAGATTTTCAAGCAAATTTAAGTCAAAACTGTAACAAAACTGCCACTCAGGAACATTCAATGTCTTTTTGGTAAGCAACTCCTCGTCACGACTTCCGCCGAAGTCGGTTCCTCTCCCTGTTCGGGCGTCATTCGGCGGTCGACGTCACCGCTCTACTAGCCATCGCCGATCCACTTTTCATTTTCCATTTGTTTTGTTGTGTTTTCACACACACCTGGTTTTAATTTGACTCATTATTGTTGGGTATTTAACCCTCTGTTTCCCCCATGTCTGTGTGGGGAATTGTTTGCTTTATGTCGGTTACGCCGGGTTGTATGTTTCCACCCGTGCCTTTTGTATAGCCGTTTTTGTGCGGTTTATTGTACTGTTTGCTGCCTTGCTTGTTTTGGGCATTTGTTTTATGAACGTGGATGCGTTTCAGTATTTGCCTAGTAAAGTGCTTAGTCCACTCATCTCTGCTCTCCTGTGCCTGACTTCCTCACACTAGCTACACCCAAAGCGTGACACTCCTGTGTAGATTTGGCCTTGTGTTGTTGGTTAATGTCCTTCTGCAAGGTGAATTCCTCTCCCAATCTCTGGTGTTAAGCAGACTGAAGCATGTTTTCCTCTAGGATTTTGTCTTGGCATCCCATTTATTTTTATCCTGAAAAACTCCACAGTATATTTGCTGATGTCAAGCATACCCATACCAGGATGCAGCCACCAGCATGCTTGAAAATAAGGAGGCAGGTACTCAGTGATGTGTTGTGTTGGATTTGCCCCAAACAGTCCGGGGCCCGCAACGAGGGTCCCCAGTCCGGGGCCCGCAACGACGGTCCCCAGTCCGGGGCCCGTAACGAGGGAGCCAGAGGTGGTGCGGGGTCTACGTCCGCACCAGAGCCGCCATCAGCGGATAGATGCCCACCCAGACCCTCCCCAATAGGGTCAGGTTTTTGCGGCCGGAGTCCGCACCTTTGGGGGGGGGGTACTGTCACGCCCTGACCTGTAGAAGCCTGTTTATGTCTCTTTTTGGTTTGGTCAGGGTGTGATTTGGGGTGGGCATTCTATGTTCTAGTTTTTGTATTTCTTTGTTGTTGGCCGGGTAGGGCTCACAATCAGGGACAACTGTCCATCGTTGTCTCTGATTGGGAGCCATACTTTAGTAGCCCTTTTTTCTTCCTTTCCTTGTGGGAAGTTGACTCTGTTGATGTGTATGTGCTGTTGGTGCGGCATCTTATGATCTTTGTTTGTTGTTTTGTTTTGAGTGAGTTAACTAATAAACAAATAAACATGTTTAACTCAACCCGGCACGCTGCGCCTTGGTCCGTCACTGAAGATCGTTACAATAATTAACTTGACCATGATTAAAGAGATATTCAATGTTTGATTTGTTATTGTTACCCATCTACCAATCACTGCCATTCTTTATGAAGGTTTCAAAAATCGTCCTGGTCTTTGAAGATAAATCTGTGCTTAAAATTCAATTCTTGACTGAGGGACCTTACAGATGTTGTATGTATGAGCGACAGAGGAAGGGTTTGTCATTCAAAAATCATGTCAAACCCTACTATTTTACACAGAGTGAGTTCATGTAACTTATTATGTGATTTGGTAAGCAAACTTTACTCCTGAACTAATTTAGGCTTGCCTAAACAAAGGGGCTGAATACTTATGCAACGACTATATTCCCCCCTAAAAATAATATTTCACTTTGACATTACATAGTATTTTGTGTAGATTGTTGACCAAAAATCAATATGAATCCCACTTTGTAACACAAAATGTGAAGAAATCCAAGGGGTCTGAATACCATTGCAAGGCACCCTCAATTCTGCAGTAGAGATTTGTCGGCATGAGATATAATTTTTCTGTGGAATTAACTTGGGCTTTGAGAGTTTACTTGCGGGCATGACGCATTATCTCCATGGCAATGCCAAGCCTGCCCAGCAGTGAGTAGTGGCCGCAGTGGGCAGAGAGCTCAGGCAGGCAATCCCAGCAGCGTGGAGAGGAACAGAGCAGGGTGGCATGGCACTGCTACTCCTTTCACCTCCGTGTGGAGCAGCTAGCGAGTAGCAGTGCTAACAGGCGGAGACGAGATAGGCCTCATCCTTCCTGCCATTACAATGGGATTGAGCGGAATCTACCACGGAGCGGAGGCCCCACGGCGCTGAGAGAGGAAGTTATAGTATTCACACAGATTTATGAATGAGTGTTGAGAGCGCCGGATGAGTCACAGCTGCCGCGCAGAGCGGCCAGAAGGCAGCCCATCAGCACAGGCACTGAGTGGCTTGCACACAGTGTGTGTATGTGTGTGTGTGTGTCCGGAGTGGCAGCATAAGCTACACTGTCCAGCCTTTTAATGTCTTTAGAAGGGCATTGAGGACAGTATTTTGATAAAAAGTATTCACATTTTACAAATAAACAAAACATTTAAAATGACTATTTGAAAGACATTACTGTTCAAAATGCTTTGTAGTAAACTTGTTGTTGACAGAAGCATGGCAGGCAAGTAAGTGGCTTGCCATACAAAGCATTCCAAACTAGTAGGGACTTCACGATTGTCCCAATACTTTGGTGCTGATACAATATGTATTGTGATTCTCACCATTCTATATCTATTGCGATTCGATACTGTCATTTTATTTGCGGTTCATTGGTCCAAACAGTATGTCTGCTGCAGAGGGACAAGAGAGAGCCATGAGAAAACAAGTTTTGATCAGTCATGGAAATAAAAGTGCTGAAAATAAATTGTCTCCCTATTTAAAAAGGAGATGAAGAACAATCTATGAAGGAAGAATACTGGAGTTTTGGTGCAGGTACAGCCAACTAGCGCAAACATAATATTGCGATCATGTCAAAACAATACAATACATCATCAAAAATAATAACCTGATATGTTACTATATAGATTTTTTCCCTCATCACTACAAACAGTGAATGCAGTGAAACAGTATATAATATGTATAAAATTGCTTTTGGTGAGAACTAAAAACATACTAAACAGTGAGGGAAAAAAATTCCTGTCCAACCAATCACACTCGCCACTCAACCTCTATGGCTAGCAAAAGTCCAAAGGAAACCTAGAAAACCAATTGAGAAGAAAAACTATCTGTAACCAAATAGATTTTTCCCTTGCTTTCCGAGGGCTCAGGTTTTCTGGGGCCGACTGAAGAGCGACTCTGTAACAGCTAAACATATTAAGATCTCCTGCTCACATTTATCAAGAATGACATTTATGAATGTGACCTAGATGAGAGAAAATGTGGCAGAGGCCAGAAGAGGGGTGAGGGGAGAGAGAGAGGGAAGAGCTGCATGGAATGTACACACACACACAGAGCCACTCTTGGGCAACAAAACGTTGTACGTGTGCCTGCACACGTCTTAAGCATTAATAAGAACTCTATAACATATTTGTGATCATACAGATACAAGTTGTAGTGTCTCACTGTCGTCAAGTTGACAGTGTTGATTTTATTGTCTACAGGGGGCAGTAGTGAGGGGAGAGAGGAGAGCCTCTGTCCACTGATAAAGCAGCTCTCTATGCTACCATATAACCACATTTACAGCCTGTTGTCAGTTTGCTTGCCCCTGACCACTCTTAAAAAGACAGTCTGAGAAAACAAATAGAGGGAGGGGCTTGTCTTCCTTCTCTATGTATTTATTTTCATTGGCACCATGGAGTAGCAACAGGAATCAATAGTGCTCAGTCCTCTGGGGAAATAATAAAGACAAGGGCGCAGCGGCAGACACAGCAGTAGTAGACCCAGGGTTAACTGAACAGGAGGACTGTGTCTCACGTGTTGATTAATACCCCCCTTCTCGTACCTTTCGGGGCTAGATTCCATATGGGGAACCTCTCCTGTAATGCTTTGTTGTACTGCTCGCAGATAAACTGGTGGGTAGGGCCTTGCAGCACAACACAAACATGGCGGTTAGGCTAGCTAGCTAATGTGTGTAGTGCAGACCCAGTTTCCCATGGCGTTTCCCTCTTTCACTGTCGTGACCAATTGAGAATGCTGCAGGGCTGAGGGCAGTGGAGAAGAAAATGATGGATTTGATTATGCCGTCTTTACTGTGGGGAGGAGGGAGTAGAGAGAGAGGGAGTGCTCACTGTGTGAGGTTGAACAACAGAGTGGCATGGCTCTGTCTTCACTGTGGCACACTGCCTAAGCAGAGCCAGGCAGGCCTGGCACAGGGAGATGGATCCAGGCAGTGAGTCACCAGCAGCAATACCGTACCCCCCAGGAAAGCACAGGCCTCTCGGAGGCCAGGGCAGGCCAGGCTGCTGGAACTGGAGCCCTTCCTGCTTTCTGTCCCTCACCACGGCCCTTTGATAAGCCTCAGAGAAGCCATTAAAAATTGAAAAGCCTTCCCTGCATGTAGAGGCAAAGGTCTGGGATTACGTTGGTTAAACAAAAACAAGACAACCGATTGCATAACATAGTCCACCTAACGCTGTGCGCGAGCGTGCACGCACGCACACACACAAACACATTCCCAGCGCCTGTCTCTGCCACCCCCATCATCATCCGTACTTACATTCAGTGATCTCTTGGTTTTTTCACAAACATTCTTTCTCCACCATATCACATGGCCTCTGTACATACAGGCTGTTCTGTGTGTTTCCCCTCTTTATCCTCTCAGTGCTGCCTTTTAACTTACCCAGCAGGAATACCTACCTTATATACTCACTTAAAGAAACAGTCACAAGCCCCTTTCCCAATTCCTATCCAGTACACACTCTAGGTCTGCTGTAGAGGTAGGTTAAATGTATCAGATCCCACAAACTAAACATTTAATTTAAAATCCTTAACCACAATGACACCCACAGTCTGTCCTCTGTACCATAGGCCTAGTTCAGGTCAGAGGACACAGAGCAGTGATATCAAGTGCGTCTCTGGCATCCAGGGAGTAAACAGATTAAGTCTCTCAGAGCAGGAGAGAGCAGAGAGCAACGGTGCCAACTGCCAAGGCTCCTAATGATGTTCCTCTGCTGGCCGGCTGGGTTCTGGAAGGGTTCAGGGCTGGGACATGCTGTGATCAGCCCTATGTGACCAGTCACTCCCAGTGTTGGGGCTAACCTGTTACAAAAGTGACACGTAATGTAATCGGACGATTTTTATGGGTAACTAGTCATTTATTGCATTACTTTTGAAAACTGGGTAATATATTTATCGTTACTTTGTTAAGTAACGCGTGTTAGTTTCAGAATCATATCTCTACCGTGTGCGTGTTTCCGATCTCGACTTGTTTCCTCATTTAGTTCCCAAGCGAGTCGAGAAAGCGTGTTTGGAGAAATGTCATGACAGCTGCTGTCCATAAAAATGTATAGAGGGCGCACCTCTGATCTTTGACATTGATCACTTCTTTGATAGCAAAGCCCACATAGAGGGTGTTCCCGTCTAGTGGCAAGTATGCCATCTATACATCTTTATGGGTCCGTGTGGTTCCCATCTGGTTTGCGCTTAGCGGGACTATCATTTGTTTTTCAACAGGACAATGACCCAAAACACACCTCCAGTCTGTGTGAGGGCTATTTGATCAAAAAGGAGAGTGATGGAGTGCTGCATCAGATGACCTTGTCCTCCACAATCACCCAACCTCAACCCAATTGAGATGGTTTGGGATGAGTTGGACCGCAGTGCGAAGGAAAAGCAGACAACAAATACTCAGCATATGTTGGAACTCCTTCAAGCTTGTTGGAAAAGCATTCCTCATGAAGCTGGTTGAGAGAATGCCATGTGCAAAACTGTCATCAAGGCAAAGGGTGGATACTTTGAAGAATCTAAAATATAATATATTTTGATTCGTTTAACACTTTTTTGAATGCTGTGTTTTTGAATACTAGTGGTCAAACCTGAGTTAGTAAGTAGCCTATCGTTGATAGAGTGTGCGCGGCTCGCCTCACTCCCTCAGACAGTCAAAAAGGTGAGGTTTTGAGATTTATTTCATGAAAGTAATGCAAAGTAATATAACAAGTAATATAAGGTATTCCTTTCCATGCAAAGTGATATTGTAAAGTAACGCATTACTTTGGTTAAATGTGTAATATATACATTTTTCAACACTAGTCACTAGGAGAGGCAGGTAGCCTGGATGTAGGAGCGTTGGGCCAGTAACCGAAAGGTTTCTGGATCGAATCCCCGAGCTGACAAGGTAAAAATATTTTGTTCTGCCCCTGAGCAAGGCAGTTAACCAACTGCTCCCCGGGCACCGCTGACATGGATGGTGATTAAGGCAGCCCCCCACACTTCTCTGATTCAGAGATGCGAAATACATTTCAGTTGAATGCATTCAGTTGTACAATTGACTAGGTATTTCCCCTTCCAACCTTGACCTTAACACTGACACAACACTAGTTGAATTAATACCACAATTACTCCTACAGACCCACCCTCATATCAACTCACACAAAGACCCTTTATTAACAAAAGGCAAGTGCCAAAAAGCTGACACCGTTTTTATTTTACTACTATGTAGACTGAGGAAAACACACAACCAGTCTTGCAAGGTGCTGACTAACGGGACATAGTAGAAACGTGTAGGCACACATGCAGAGATGATTTATCACAATTCCCAAACCAGCTGCCTTGGACAGTTGACACATTTGGAGCAAAGTAAAAGATACAAACCAACAGGGTGTTATCAGGTGTTATATGTCAAGGGCCATATGTAAGAAACCAGACACCAGAGTTTCATTGAAGCTGAGCATATTGTAAGTAAATATTCAAACACGTTCAAGGGAAAAGTTAGCTATGTGAGGTCAGACGAGGATGAGTGTCTGTTACTCTGTTAAGGAGTATTTATACCCTATAGAGATGGAAGTATCGGGGCGTAGCGCAGTGTTGCAATGTCGTTTTTCGTCACAAAAGGGGTGGCTACTTGTAGTACATGCAAACATTCTATGTACTCCTGTGTGCCATTAAATTTGGAACGCACCGTATAATTCTTTGCACAGCCGTGGAGGCAGTTGTTGTGTAGGCAATGAAGCTGTATTTTACCACCAACTCGCTTGGTTCCTTGAGCTGATCTATATAGGCTATGCATCAAAATATACTAAAATTGATAACCAAATATAATGTCAGTGACTGTTCAAACAATAAACCAAAAAAACATTTTAGCCTCATTATAATCCCCCCAAAAGGTATTTTGTTTAGAAGTGATAAGCTATTCTAGGCTATTTTGAAACTGTAAAATTGGCTGCCATTAGATTTTTTTCTCTGTGACCAGTCACTCCAACCTTGACCCTAACACTGGCACAACAACACTAGTTGAGTTAATACCACAGTTACACCTAAAGACCCACCCTCATATCAACTCACACAAAGACCCTTTATTAACCTTCTCATCAAACGAGGAAAGGCAAGTGCCTAGTTTACTACTACGTAGACTGAGGAAAACACACAACCAGTCTTGCAAGGTGCAGACTAACGGGCATAGTAGAAACGTGTACACACAGATGATTTATCACAAATCACAAACCAGCTGCCTTGGACAGTTGACACATTTTGGTGTTATAACCTGGGTAGTTTGAGTCCTGAATGCTGATTGGCTGACAGCCTTGGATTATGAGACTGTATACCACGGGTATGACAAAACATGTATTTTTACTGCTCTAATTACGTTGGAAACCAGTTTATAATAGCAATATTGTCAATATACCACAGCTAAGGGCTGTGTCCAGGCACTCCGCATTGAGTCATGCATATGAACAGTCCTTAGCCGTGGTATATTGGCCATATACCACACCTCCTCGGGGCATTATTGCTTAATTATATGTAAGTCTTGGGCAGTGTGGTTAAGAAACCAGACAACAGAGTTTCATTGGAGCTGAGCAATTTTTAAGTAATTATCCAAACACAAATATGTTAGATATGTGAGGTCAGACGAGGAGTGTCTGTTACTGTTACTCAGTAGTTTTCTCCAGAGCTGTGTGGTGTGACCTGCCCTTATAGAACAAGGCTGGTTGGGACTAGGGCTGTGGCGGTCACGAAATTTCATCAGCCGGTGATTGTCAAGCAAATAACTGTCGGTCTCACGGTAATTGACAGTTAATTAACATAAACACATTTAGCATCTCCTGGCTTCCACTGATGCAGACCTTTGGAACATTTACATTTTAAAAAGTATAATAAATCCATGTACACCTTCACAATAAATCCACTATTTATTTTATACAGGTCTAAAGAAGCATGATATGAAGAAAATATATTATATTTCAGAAGAAAAGAATAGCATACTCTGGAGTTGTCCTTATGTTAGGTCCTGATGTGGCTATGGCTGTGGGCTACACTAGTTTATTTAGCAGACAAGATGTTCTTATAATTCCGTGGCATTATTTTATTTTATAGTATGAAGAATACAATATGTTTTGATTGTTAATACATTGTAAGGCTGCATGATGAGACTCTAATGATTATTTGAAAGAAGTTGCTTGAAAGGTATGAGCTCTGCTTTGTTTTTTTGTGCAGGCTGTATAGTCTCTCATTTACAATTTGACAAGCACTTGATAATGCCTCGAATTTCACGGCGGCATCCCCTTTGTGGCCGTAATGCACCATAAAGAAATCCATGCCTTTTGCGGGCCATAGTGCTGTGTTGTGCCCTTCTCCCTGAGAGCTGCGCAACCTGAAGCGCCTCTCACTCACATGGCTCTCCGTCACGTGATTGGTGCTTTCTCACAGGCTACAAGTGAAGACAGACACATCGGGGACGGAACTGCGCGCAACCTTATCCAATTCCGAGGTGCGTATTGAAGATATTGGAAGAACTGTCCACATTTACTTTTTGTCAGCCAACAAGATAAGTAGGCCCATCGAACAGCAAAAGTACTAGCCTATGTCAATGTACTATCCCCCATAGTACAAAAGTCAACCTATTTTATCCGGTGTGAGAAATAAATATTCCAAACATAGTCTGGGACAGTTGTGGGGTGCAATACATCCAAAATGTATACAACCACTGGCATAAAAAAAATATGTTTTACACAGTGTGGCTGACACAACAGATCAGAACGATTAGCTTAAAATGTTGATAAACTATTAGGCTATTTCTTCACATTATAAGCGCAGCAATCCGCACATGGCAGTAGGCTATACTGCCCTACCAAGCAAAAAGGCAGTAACTGCTCATAGCGTCGAACTGAGAAAAATTGCTTTTATTTACCTTGGTTTCACAGTAACTTTATGCAGTTAGTGCTAACATGACTACCATTTTCTCCAAAACACAATAGAGGCAGGCTACTTGTCCACGTGATTAAGCATGTATTTAATGTAGCAAAAATGACATTAACAAATTTTTCGACCAAATGAGCAGTTACTGTCTTTTTGCTTGTTAGGGCAGTATAACCGTGAATGTCCCATGAGTGGGACAACACCAATATCAAAAGTGAACGCAAATGCGATTACGCATGTAATGCTTTTATTATAAAGGTGCATTTTTATGGTGAAAATTATCTTCCTCAAACTTGGAACTCATGCACTGCTTATGTATGCCAGTTAGGCATACTAAATAATATATGTGTGAAATTTGTTATGATTTTGAATGGACCATTCTCATGCACCTCATAGAAAATGCACTTATATTGCAAATGAAGGATGTTTTTTTTTTTTGATAGGCTACTAATGACCATCAGCAGCATCAGCGTTTGGAGAAGCCTAACTACTGTGATTAAACGGTCACGTAGAATTTGATTGCCTCCATGACTCGTGACTGCCGGTGTGGCGATAATGCGGTCACCGCAACAGCTCTGGTTGGGACAGCCTGCCAGCCTGTATGCTGCCTATCAACCAGCCTCTCTCTCTCTCCCGTTGGCTGGCTTTGCTCCCTTCTCCTCTGGGGGAGGAAGCCATGCCTGTCTGGAACAGAGCGACCTGAGAGGCCCATTTGAAGCAGGCCAGAGAGCAGTCACAAGACCCCAAAACACACACCGACAACACGCAATGTCACAGTGCCATGGCCAGCCAAACCACTCAACTGCACTGCATGGCGGCTGGGGTGTGTAAACAGTCAAGAGATATCTCACAGTCAAAGCTGTTAACAGCCTCTGATAAGGCTGGCGGAAGAGAGAAGGGAAATTACTGGTAAAACTATCAAGAAGGGCAATAAAAGAAGACGTCCGGACCAAACTTGATGAAGGGAAGGAGGGAAGGAGGGAAAGGGGGGAACATTGGAGGAGGAGGAAGCTGGGCTGTGTTATGCCTCCTCCGGGGTGTTAGTGAGAGCCTGCCATTGTGCTTGTGCACTTGACATTTCTGTGACATTTTTCCCTCAACCCCCTCCTCATATAAGCCCCCCCGTTAGCGCCTCGCCACACACTGCAGCCTGCTACTAAAGAGAACTCAGTAATCTCCACGGCCCGGCTCTGCCTTTCCTCGAGACAAAGAGACAAATACCAGCCAGGTAACCCTATCCTATCCTACCCACGCCCAGCCATAGAGCCAGGAATTAACCTGTCAAGTGTTGCTATTTTCATGCGCATCTCTGAGGCTATCTGTTCATTTTTATCTAACATTATGCAGGTTGGTGTTGTTTAAATCTGTACACAGTGTGTATATACAAGCAGGCAAGGCAAGTATAGAGTAAAGGCCTGTTTGACCTGACAAACAATAGTGCTCCAAAAAACATCCGCCGGAGGCTAAACTAGTCTTACTAGCAAAAAGCATCTCCTAGTCACGTACTGTAATTAAAGAGAGGCATTCAGAGTAGAGGACTGGTCTGGATTGACTAGGAAACCACTGCACTACATGCCCTTGAAGAAACATCTGTACTGGAGAAAAACAAGGCAATTATGCAGAGGGGTGGAGAAAAGTGGAGTATCTGCCCTTCAGTGAGAGCTAGAGAAAGTCTCATCTCTGCTAGACTCAGAGCCTTGACCATTGTATGGGTGAGACTTGAGCCTACAAATCTAGCAGTACTACCACTAAACCACAATCACACACCCTCTAAATGAGCCATTCTATTGTGATATCACAACGCATTCTATCTCTGATAGCCTTTATCTTCAGAGTTGAGACCTCACCGCTCAGAGGATTTATCCTGCTTTAAGGTGGGAGAGCGGATCTGTGGGAGCAAATAAAAAATGCCCTTGTCTACTTTCTGTAACAAATCTTATGAAAAACAAAGATGTTGGCCCCTAACATTGGTTCCAACCAACATCAGATAAAGCACAAGCAAATCTTTGTACATCAGGGAAGTTCATTCCACATAGCCCACCTGGCAAAAACTGGTTGCATCAACTTTGTTTCCATGTTACTTCAACCAAAAATTAAATCTGATGACGCTGAATCAACGTGTAATACTGACTGGATTTGCAAAAAGTAATCAACGTAAGGGAATTTTGTATTTTCTGTTGACATCTCTAGCAAATGTAAATCAAAGCTAGATGTTGAAATGATGTCTGTACCCAGTGGAAGGTCACTTAAGTACAGTTGAAGTCAGAAGTTTACATACACTGTCACGGTGTGCGCTACTGGGGTGAAATCAGGTGCAGGAGAGCGGAAGGTGTCGTAAAGGCGCACACTTTAATGGCACAACAAACAAAAGAAAGAACGCAAACACGCGTCAATATTCTAAGGCCACTAAATATAAGTGTCTAGCGCTACGACATAAACACAGTCCAACAAAAGCAGAAATACAAAATACGGGTTAACAAACGTTACCCGGAGAAATGAGCCTGTACTACACACACATGCAACAATGATCAATTCCACACAATGACATGACATAATCACCGGAAATAAATACATGCCGCAATCACTGGAATACAAACCAGGTGCGAGGTGAACAAGACAAAAGCAAAGGAAACAAAATTATAACTGAGCGGCGATGGCTAGAAAGCCGGTGACGTCGACCGCCGAACGCCGCCCGAACAAGGAGAGGAGGTGACTTCGGTGGAAGTCGTGACATACACCTTAGCCAAATACATTTAAACTCAGTTTTTCACAATTCCTGACATTTAATCCTAGTAAAAACACCCTGTCTTAGGTCAGTTAGGATCACCACTTCATTTTAAGAATGTGAAATGTCAGAATAATAGTAGAGAGAATGATTTATTTCAGCGTTTACTTCTTTCATCACATTCCCAGTGGGTCAGAAGTTTACATACACTCAATTAGTACTTGGTAGCATTGTCTTTTAATTGTTTAACTTGGGTCAAACGATTCGGGTAGCCTTCCACAAGCTTCCCACAATAAGTTGGGTGAATTTTGGCCCATTCCTCCTTACAGAGCTGGTGTAACTGTGTCAGGTTTGTAGGCTTCCTTGCTCGCACACGCTTTTTCAGTTCTGCCCATAATGTTTCTATGGGATTGAGGTCAGGTCTTTGTGATGGCCACTCCAATACCTTGACTTTGTTGTCCTTAAGCCATTTTGCCACAACTTTGGAAGTATGCTTGGGGTCATTGTCCATTTGGAAGACCCATTTGCAACCAAGATTTAACTTCCTGACTGATGTCTTGAGACGTTGCTTCAATATATACACATAATTTTCCTTCCTCATGATGCCATCTATTTTGTGAAGTGCACCAGTCCCTCCTGCAGCAAAGCACCCCCACAATGAATTATAAGACACAGTGAATTACAAGTGAAATAATCTGTCTGTAAACAATTGTTGGAAAAATTACTTGTGTCATGCACAAAGTAGATGTCCTAACCGACTTGCCAAAACTATAGTTTGTTAACAAGAAATTTGTGGAGTGGTTGAAAAACAAATTTAAATGACTCCAACCTAAGTGTATGTAAACTTCCGACATCAACTGTATGTCCATCACGGCCAGTCCAGACTGTCTATACTGCAACATACAGTTAGCTACACCAGAGGCCCTACAAATACCTTCAACATCCTGATTAATTTAATTCTGCATCCAAAGAACAATAATCACAACAATAAAGACAATTCTATGTTTATAGAAACATAAATGGTCACTAAGGAAGTCGCTAGAGGTTGATTTCCTCTATTTGTTTTCTGGGTTTGAAGGGAAGGGAGATGTTTAGAACTACCAGTTATCCATGGGAGCTGTAGACAGGTCTTCAAAAGGCCAGGGCTGGGAGGACATTTTCCCACCATTATTCCATGTAGATGAGTGGACAGGGGAGCAGACAGGCAGAAACTGTCCACACAGAGAGACACTCTAAACAGGCTTTAAACAGGCGCCGTCTCACTCAAGCTCTCACTAATAGTCTAGACAAAACAAATAAATACTTTATGGTGGGAGTCTGGTTGGTCAATGTTGTCACCCTCTCACCCACACATCAACAACAACACCCACTATGCCTAAGGAATACAACAAAACTACTTTTTCCACTATGCCTTGCCCTTAAAGATGGAATCCGCATTAGGGGAAACAGCACCACTGTTCGCGCAGTGTCTTTGTTATTGTTTTTGTTTTGTTGATGAAAACAAAGAAGAGGAGCATTGCAGTGCATATTTTGCTGTCCTATCGTGTGTGCAATGATGACCGAGGGGGGGGAAAACTGTGTTTGTTGTTTGCAGAAACATCTTTCTTGTTGCAATATCCCAAACAGGCGTGTCAGTTTCACCAACTAAAGTCCAGTCCAGCTGTTAAAGTCTTACAACCAGACATTCATTTTATTTATTTCCTTAATTCAAATGTTATTTTTGTGAGTAATAGACAGATATACAACTTAATAATATAACTATAAAGAGGCTACCTGAAATGTATCCTTAATTTTTCATAGCCTTTAAATACTTGTGCTGTAGTGTGGTGTGTCATAACGTAGTCATCACATCAGATAAGATACAGTAAATATTGACCTGATATGGTCCAGACAGGAAGAGAAGTAAAACCTCAGCGGAGCATGTAATTAATACCAAGAGCTGTATAATGTGCCCATCCTTAGTTCTGTCAGCAAATAGGTTGATCTAAAGAAAAGGCCTCCATAATAAATAGAGAGGAAAGGTTTTTACTGGACAGGGGACACTCCTTCTCCCTGCTGAATATGAAGGGAAAACACTGCATAGATTCATGGGATTTGTTCACTGGGGAAGAAATGCACAATTTGAGAATGTTTGCGAAACTGGAACACACATACCTATATCAGAGACCTATGCAAAAGGCTTGCATCACAAGGGGGATAGACAAACACTGCCAAATGCCCCAGTTATTTGGGAAATAATCTACCTTAAAACCTTAAAAAAACCAACATACAAATCTCCTTTCTGCAAGCGTAAACAAAGATCGTAAAAAAAAAATAGCTAGCAATAAACAGGAGCTCTGTGGACAGGCTGTCCTCTGTGCTGATGTGACTGGGTCTCTGCTGCCCACACTGTAAAGAGAAAAGCTCAGAGCTCCTTACCTTTCTGGCAGTGGTTGGATGTCCAGCAGCGAGAGTTAAAGTTGCCATTAAAGCTGGTCTTGATGCACTGAGCGTTGTCCTCCGTGATGCCTGGACACACATCACCACACTCCTTGGATTGCTTGTTCCCCGCGATGAAGTTGTTGAACTCTGCGTCCATGATGAGAGACCAGTCCACAGAGTCCAGGTAGCAGAGCTCCGGGTTCTTCTCGATCCGGATGGCCCCTCGCGTGATGTTCCTCAGGTTGTACAGGCCGATGTCCTTCAGACTGGTCATCTCAAAGATAACCAGGGCGTAGTTGTAGAAGAGGTTGCGTCCGTGAATGACGTTGAGGTTGGGGAAGAGCGTGCTGAGGCTGTCAAGGCCGGAGACGCGGAACAGGAGCAGGTAGTCGGTGATGACGGTCAGCTTGGGGAAGCTGAGGGAGCGGAAGAGCTCCTGGTTGAGGTTGTTGGTCTTGTCTCCGATGAGGAGGATCTGCAGGAAGCCCTCCACCACCGTGCAGTTCTCCAGACGCTTGAACTCACTGATGTCATTACGTATGTCAATACTTGGACCACAGACTGGAGGAGAGAGAAAGGGAAAGAAAAATCACACATTACATAATTATTACACATCTTAGTTTATCATTTTAAAACACAGTATTTTGTTTCCTTTATTCAATGTACCTAAATAAAATGTACCTTTTAATTTGATTTTAGAATTTATTCATCAATTTGTCTGCATACCTATTCATTGTGTTAATCTGTTTACCATGTCTATGATGTAAATCCAATTTCAAGTATTTTCAGGTAGTGACCTGGCTTAAAGGTTCACTGTCAGCCAGTCCCAGACATACTGTAAGATGACAGCACCAAAATAACAAGCACAGCAGCCATTAATAGGACGTAATCTAATCTTCTTGAGATCATCTCTGAAAATATCTGGACTTGATAGTGCTTAAAACAGGATGTATTGTGTTATGTTGTTCTCTTCATGTACAAAAGTTTATTTTTGCTTTTGTTTTATGGTTATAACTATTAATTTTACTGTGACAAAAGAGGGAGACAAACAGACAGGGTCATCTGAGGTGAGTGTGCTCTTCATTCTGAGCAGGCGTAGGAAGTTCTCTCTCTCATTGACAAGGCTCTATATTTTAAGATTTTCTTGACATATATTTTTGTAAGATCTGGGATCCTAGGTTCCTCTCCTTTACCGGGATAACACAGAAAGCAACACACAAAACCAAGTTGACTATCTCGCTCATACACACACACTCATACACACAGACACCTTGATCTATTATTCATTAATGACAATCATCTCTGCTTTTAATTGTGTCTGTAAATTACTCCAAGTGGGAATGGATACAAGCATACCTAATGGGATATCACCACTGAAAGACTGCTATGATAACAAACCATATAAAACCCAGTCCCTGTTTATCTAAGTGTTTCATGGAGGACACTAAATGTACTGTCAGAATGTAAACAAAACTATATGTCCCACATCTACCTGTATTGGCTGTCGCCTGGCCCCTGTCTCCCTATAAACCCAAGCTAATCCTTTCACTGTAACACTTGGAGCAAACCATCTCCTCTGGGTCTATTGATACGTGCAGTATGTAATGACGTAATAATGATTTCTTCTAACAGTCCATTCACACCAGGGAAGCAGAGCTACATTGTAGCCATGACATACCATGGAATGTGTTAAGATTCTCAGGACTGTAGTACAAAGGCAAAACAAAACAAGCAGTATTAACATATGCCCTTTCACAGTAGGAGGGAGACCTGCTACACTCAATACCAATTCCCTGTCCAAGGCAGGTATTGGTCAAGGCAGGTATTGGTCAAGGCAGGTATTGGTCAAGGCAGTACTGTTTGACATAAAAATAAAACATGAAATAAAAGGAAAACCCAACAGATCTACAAGAGGTTTGAAATTCTACTTGGAAGGAGAAGTAATCAGTAGAAGAAATGTCTTGACATATGAGCTCCTTTGGCTAAACCTGTAATGTTCTTACAGAGGCTTAGGACACCCTCTCAATGAGTGTCAGCGTCACAGGGCCTGTGCAGTGACAAATAGTCCTGCTTTAAACAGCCCAACCCTGATCCATGTCAACACACCATTTAATTGACGCTATGTTTTCTGCTCATTTCCACAAAGTTGAACAATGAGCTAAACTGTATCTAGCCTCACAATAACGACCATAACAAAAGCTTCCCAGTTGTATCATGTTGATCTACTGCTACTTAGATTTGAATTTTATTGAAATTGAATGGAAGCCAAAAGATGTAATCTATACTTTCATATGAATGACATCCATAGAACACATACTGCACCATAGGCCAAACATTTACTCTCAAATTATTTCTAGCAGTAGGCTAGCCTAAAAGAGATTCAACTTCAGTAAGGACAAAATATCCTGCTTGAAGTTCCTTTTTCAATCTATCCTGCCAAGAATTGTGAGCACATTGCTTATCAAGATGAATGGACTTTATTTTCTCCTGTCAGTGTGGTACTTTTTTCAAATTTAGAACTGAAATGATTACTCCCGTTGAAAATAGTATTTGCTTTCTCCTATCGACACTAAAGCTCTGGGGATCCACTTGTGAGCCATCAAGCTGCATGTCCTCTTTGTTTCATTGAGAACTTCCCTGCTCCTCGACCAGCCAGAGAGAGGGGAGGAGGGGTGGAGCAACTCAAACACAAAGACTAATTTGTTTGTTAAGTAAAGAGAAACTCTTGGCCTCACTTCCTGTTGGGAGGCATTAATAGAATCAGGGGGAGTCTGGTGGGGAAGAGACAGGAGCAGGGGCAGTGGTGGATATTGTGGCAACGGAGGAGATAGGGTTTCTGCCAGGCAAGACTATCTGAGGCCTTGCTATTGGTGTAAAAACCGTCGGCGATAAAAGGAGAAGGTGAATTAAATTAGAAGTATTTTGGAACGCTATTGTGACAATTACATCTGCATTGCTTGCTCTTTGAGGTATTAGGCTCAGTTTCTGTATAAGCACTTTGTGAAAACTGCTGATGTAAAAAGGGCTTTATAAATACATTTGATTGATTGACAAAATACCACACTAGCAGAATGTCTAATAGTACTAGTAAACCTGTGACACTCCTCCACCTGAACATGTCGCGACATCTCTGTTCTCAAACCAACATAGCACCACATCCTCTTCTCCCACATAATGCCAACAAAGGGGGAGAGAGAGAGCAAGAGAAAAAGACTCCTACCTCCCTCCTTTCTCACCCACTTGTTATAGTCATTAACCGTGTTAAGCACCAGGAATTCCAATAATGTTCTTGGAAAAGGCTTGAGTAGATCTGCCTCAAAGGTAAGCCATCAGGGATCTGTGCATCCTGCTAAGCCTGATCCATATGTTGTGATGGGCTATCACTTAATAAGCAATAAAGGTGAATTAAGGTGCATTACACTGATAGAAAATACAGTCAAAAGGGATGTCTAAAACAATCTTCATATTTGTCCAAATTCATTTGAACAGAGAGTATGGGGGAAATTTAAAAAAAATGCCAACCATGACAGGAGTAATTTCCTATTGCTGTGTAACAGCTGTGTCTGGCCACTGTCCTCACAGTGGGATAAGCACACATAGAATAAAGTGCTTCTTCCTGTCCCTTTGCGCTGTTCACACTGCTGAGTAAACACACATATCTCCAGCGTGTAATGGAATCCAGCGGCTCATGATTATGATTGATAACCTTCACACAATGACTAACTTGTCATTTTTGCAGATACATTTTTCCCTGTGAAAGAGTGAAATCAAGACATTGCGCAGCATATTTCTATCCTCAAACAAAGTAAAAACCCAAGGGTAGTAAACCACTTGACTATCACAATATATCAGCCGCAATCTTTTAACAGATAAAAGAATGCACATTCTGCGTTAACTGAACTATCACGGTTAAGCTGCGTCCCATAACAGGAGAGGAAGTCAGTCCCAACTCAAGATCAGTATCTGTTTATCAGAGGTTACTGAAACCATTTAAAAGTCCAGTATGAGACCATTTTCAGAATGGGATTAATTGTATATTTTCCCGCTGTAAACTCCAGCAAGGTTGTTATGAGGAGGAAGTATTTTTTTGGCTATGAAATGTAATGTGATGGGGAAAAAAACACCGGGCTGGACCATGTTCAATTTACTCACCCACAAGTTCCCGTCCATCAGAACACATTATGCTATCCTGTACACTTTTCAGTTCTAGTCTATTTTTCACATAGTTTGTTTTTCTCAGATGCAGACAAATGTGAGAGCCTGATGGGCAGTTGCAAATGCAGTGGACCAGGTCCCTCCATCCCTCCGAGTTTAATGTAAGATGGCAGCGCTGAGGAGGGCACGCGTTTTGCTGGTTCCTGCTCAACCTTGGTTTGTTTTTTTATACTCTGCTGTTTATTCTATTCTGAGCCATGTACTTTATGTTCGTATTCTTATCTTTTCTTATTTCTTATTGATGTTGCATTGCCGAGTAAGGATTTAATTGGACGGTGTATACCAGGTGTATCCTGTACATACGACTAATAAAACTTGAAACTTGTCCCTCACACCTGACACCTCAACTTGACTTAATCCCCCACATGCTGGAAGTCATCTGACCAGTGGTCTGGTGGGCCACTTCCCCTGCATGGTCCTCAATTCAAAAGCACAGGTTCAGATATCAGACCCAGACTAGTAACACAACACTGTCTCCCCCTTACACACACTCCAAACACTCTCCTCGGCCTGACTGCAGCATGCAGAGAAGGGGTAAACACACACATACCTGCCGTCTTTTAAATATAGTTTATAGTCACATTTAATGGGTTTGCACAATCAGGTCACATTCCAATACCACTTAAGTTTAGCAGTTGAGCTATTGAGGCTGAAACATTACCTCCCCAGCCATTTGAAATGACATCCACAGTATGTTGCAGCTTATTTATATGGTTCGTCCATATCAAGTGTTACAAATCAAAGCAGTGCACATTACCAAAGAGAGGACGTTCCCCCAGAACAATCATAAAAATGATGAAAGTCACTGTTTCAATATGGATCTGGCCACAGTCTCTTGATCTGTAGCCTGTCACTGTGCAATCTATTAGAAGAGATAACATTTGCAATCATACTGCAAATTGTACAATACTCCATGGGCTATTAAACCCGTGGGCCACAGTACATGATAATGTATGCGTCTGGCCAGAGATTGCATATGAACAAATACTCTGACAGCCCACTTTAAATAAGTGTTTAATTAAGCATTGTAAACCTCAGCTGGCGGCCTGGAGAGGCCGTAGGACAGGATTCGACTGCACTCTCACAAACTAGCACAGTGACACACTTTCCCATCCTTGCCTGCACAGTCCCTGTCAGACTGCCTGTCACGCTGTGTGGACTGCAGTGAGAGAGCAGAGCCGAGCACAAGGCACACACACACACACACACACACACACACAGGCATGTACACTGCGCTGACTCCCTAAGCTGGGGGTGAGACACGATATGCCGGCATCACTGCCCCCATCACTACCAGGGTTGAGGGATGGGCAGAGGCACAGTGGGAAATACCGAGCACTTCAAGTCACGAGACAGAGTGGGAGTCTTATAGGAATGTGCATCTCTCCTTTCATGAAAGATTTGATACGCATCTAGATACATGGGCTCTGATACGATACAGGGACAATACGTTTTAGTCTGAAACGATTCAGTGTGCGATTCGGTTTGATTAGGGGAACGAATTGATGTGATTCGGTTCAATTCGATACAATTCGATGGACACAATTTTTTTTAAAGAACACATTACTTTCCATTTTCAATTAATATCTGCTGCTGATGGGAGCTCAGGACTTGGGCCTCTGAGCTGGATCGTTCTGAGATTACTTCTCTAAGCTGTGTGTGTGTGTGTGTGTGTGTGTGTGTGTGTGTGTGTGTGTGTGTGTGTGTGTGTGTGTGTGTGTGTGTGTGTGTGTGTGTGTGTGTGTGTGTGTGTATGTCAATGTCAATGGTGTGTGCACCTGAGCTGAGCCATAGGTCAGACTGAGCATCTACCACCCCACTATCAGATACCACCCCACTTTCATCTGAAATCACCTTCACACAATGACTAACTTGTCATTTTTGCAGATACATTTTTCTTTGAGATAGTACTATGTCAACATTTACAATTACACCGTACCCAAACCGGTCGCGCGCGTGCACCATCTTGCGCAAATTGATTTTGTCCCCTTACATCAAACGCGATCATGACACGCAGGTTGAAATATCAAAACAAACTCTGAACCAATTATATTATTTTGGGGACAGGTCGAAAAGCATTAAACATTTATGGCAATTTAGCTAGCTAGCTTGCAGTTGCTAGCAAACTTGTCCTATGTAGATAGCTTGCTGTTGATAGCAAATTTGTCCTGGGATATAAAAGTTGAGTTGTTATTTTAGGTCCTCTACTCTGACAATTAATCCACAGATAAAAGGGTAAACCAAATCTTTTCTAGTCATCTCTCCTCCTTCCAGGCCTTTTCTTCTTTGGACTTTATATGGCGATTGGCATCTAACTTTCATAGTAACCACGATTACCGACCAAACCCAGTTCATCTTTCAATCACCCACATGGGAATAACCAATGAGGAGATGGCACGTGGGTATCTGCATCTATAAACCAATGAGGAGATGGGAGAGGCAGGACTTGCACCTCGTTCAGCTTCACAAATAGAACTGACTTCTATTTTAGCGCTTGGCAACTCAGACGCTCATTGGCGCGCACAAGCAGTGTGGGTGCAAAATTGAATAACATGTATGTTTAAATTTATTTAGCAACGCCAGTGGTGTGGTCAGCATGTTCGAATTTAGTAGGACAGGACTATCGCGTGTGGTATATATTGTTTTTGGGGGAGGAGATTTATTCATTCAAAAAACTTACCACATTTCAGGTAACTTACCACATTTCAACACATTTTAGCATGGTGCAGAGAGAAAAATTGCTGTTTTATAACGCAATTCTACACATTTTGGGCTCAAGAGTGGCGCAGCGGTCTAAGGCACCGCATCTCAGTGCTAAAGACGTCATTACAGACTCTGGTTTGATTCCAGGCTGGAATCGAACCAGGCTGTGTCACATTCCAGGCTGTCTCCCAATCACAAGCCGTGATTGGGAGTCCCATATGGCAGCGCACAAATTCATATTTACAATGATGGCCTACCCCAGCCAAACCCTAACCCAGATGACGCTGGGTCAATTGTGCGCTGCCTTATGGGACATAGTGAAGACATCAAAACAATGAAATAACACATATGTAATCATGTAACGACCAAAAAAGTGTTAAACAATTAAAAAGTATTTTATATTTGAGATTCTTCAAAGTAGCCACCCTTTGCCTTGATGACAGCTTTCCACACTCTTGGCATTCTCTCAACCAGCTTCATGAGGTAGTCACCTGGAACAAAAAAAATATTTTTGATACTGTCGCAAAGCTAACTAAAAAGCAGCATTCCCCAAGAGAGGATGGCTTTCACTTTAGCAGTGATACATTCATGAACTTCTTTGAGGAAAAGATCATGATCATTAGAAAGCAAATTACGGACTCCTCTTTAACTGTGCGTATTCCTCCAAAGCTCAGTTGTCCTGAGTCTGCACAACTCTGCCAGGACCTAGGATCAAGGGAGACACTCAAGTTTTATAGACCATTATCTCTTGACACATTGATGAAAATAATCATGGCCTCTAAACCTTCAAGCTGCATACTGGACCCTATTCCAACTAAACTCCTGAAAGAGCTACTTCCTGTGCTTGGCCCTCCTATGTTGAACATAATAAACGTCTCTCTATCAACCGGATGTGTACCAAACTCACTAAAAGTGGCAGTAATAAAGCCTCTCTTGAAAAAGCCAAACCTTGACCCAGAAAATATAAAAAAACTATCAGCCTATATCGAATCTTCCATTCCTCTCAAAAATTTTAGAAAAAGCTGTTGCGCAGCAACTCACTGCCTTCCTGAAGACAAACAATGTATACGAAACGCTTCAGTCTGGTTTTAGACCCCATCATAGCACTGACACTGCACCTGTGAAGGTGGTAAATGACCTTTTAATGGCGTCAGACCGAGGCTCTGCAACTGTCCTCGTGCTCCTAGACCTTAGTGCTGCTTTTGATACCATCGATCACCACATTCTTTTGGAGAGATTGGAAACCCAAATTGGTCTACATGGACAAGTTCTGGCCTGGTTTAGATCTTATCTGTCGAAAAGATATCAGTTTGACTCTGTGGATGTTTGGTCCTCTGACAAATCAACTGTAAACTTCGGTGTTCCTCAAGGCTCTGTTTTGGACCACTATTGTTTTCACTATATATTTTACCACTTGGTGATGTCATTCGGAAACATAATGTTAACTTTCACTGCTATGCGGATGACACACAGCTGTACATTTCGATGAAACATGGTGAAGCCCCAAAATTGCCCTCCCTGGAAGCCTGTGTTTCAGACATAAGGAAGTGGATGGCGGAAAATGTTCTACTTTTAAACTCTGACAAAACAGAGATGCTAGTTCTAGGTCCCAAGAAACAAAGAGATCTTCTGTTGAATCTGACAATTAATCTTGATGGTTGTACAGTCGTCTCAAATAAAACTGTGAAGGACCTCAAGCATTACTCTGGACCCTGATCTCTCTTTTGACGAACATATCAAGACTGTTTCAAGGACAGCTTTTTTCCATCTACGTAACATTGTAAAAATCAGAAACTTTCTGTCCAAAAATGATGCAGAAAAGTTAATCCATGCGTTTGTAACTTCTAGGTTAGACTACTGCAATACTTTACTTTCCGGCTACCCGGATAAAGCACTAAATAAACTTCAGTTAGTGCTAAACACGGCTGCTAGAATCTTGACTAGAACCCCAAAATTTTATCATATTACTCCAGTACTAGCCTCTCTACACTGGCTTCCTGTTAAGGCAAGGGCTGATTTCAAGGTTTTACTGCTAACCTCAAATCAAATCAAATCAAATGTTATTTGTCACATATACATGGTTAGCAGATGTTAATGCGAGTGTAGCGAAATGCTTGTGCTTCTAGTTCCGACCATGCAGTAGTATCTAACAAGTAAAGTAGTATCTAACAAGTAACCTACAAAGCATTACATGGGCTTGCTCCTTCCTATCTTTCCGATTTGGTCCTGCCGTACATACCTACATGTACGCTACGGTCACAAGACGCAGGCCTCCTTACTGTCCCTAGAATTTCTAAGCAAACAGCTGGAGGCAGGGCTTTTTCCTATAGAGCTCCATTTTTATGGAATAGTCTGCCTATCCATGTGAGAGACGCAGACTCGGTCTCAACCTTTAAGTCTTTATTGAAGACTAATCTCTTCAGTAGGTCCTATGATTGAGTGTAGTCTGGCCCAGGAGTGTGAAGGTGAACGGAAAGGCACTGGAGCAACGAACCACCCTTGCTGTCTTTGCCTGGCCGGTTCCCCTCCACTGGGATTCTCTGCCTCTAACCCTATTACAGGGGCTGAGTCACTGGCTTACTGGTGCCGTGGCGGAGATCTTGTGGGCTATACTCGGCCTTGTCTCAGGATGGTAAGTTGGTGGTTGAAGATATCCCTCTAGTGGTGTGGGGGCTGTGCTTCGGCAGAGTGGGTGGGGTTATATCCTGCCTGTTTGGCCCTGTCCGGGGGTATCGTCGGACGGGGCCACAGTGTCTCCCGACCCCTCCTGTCTCAGCCCCCAGTATTTATGCTGCAGTAGTTTATGTGTCGGGGGGCTAGGGTCCGTCTGTTATATCTGGAGTAGTGTCCTATGTGAATTTAAGTATGCTCTCTCTAATTATCTCTCTCTTTCTTTTTTTCTCTCTCTCTCTCTCTCTCTCAGAGGACCTGAGCATTAGGACCATTCCTCAAGGCCTACCTGGCCTGATGACTCCTTGATGTCCCGAGTCCACCTGGCCGTGCTGCTTCTCCAGTTTTAACTGTTCTGCCTGTTTTATTAACATTTTAAAATCTTGTCCATGTTCTGTTATAATCTGAACCCGGCACAGCCAGAAGAGGACTGGCCACCCCTCACAGCCTGGTTCCTCTCTAGGTTTCTTCCTAGGTTTTGGCCTTTCTAGTGAGTTTTTCCTAGCCGCCGTGCTTTTACACCTGCATTGCTTGCTGTTTGGGGTTTTAGGCTGGGTTTCTGTACAGCACTCTGTGACATCAGCTGATGTAAGAAGGGCTTTATAAATACATTTGATTTGATTTGATGAATGCATTTCAATGCATTTCAATTAACAGGTGTGCACTGTTAAAAGTGGACTTTCTTTCCTTCCTAATGCATTTGAGCCAATCAGTTGTGTTGTGACAAGGTAGGGGTGGTATACAGAAGGTAGCACTATCTGGTAAAATACCAAGTCCATATTATGGCAAGAACACCTCAAATAAGCAAAGTGAAACAACAGTCCATCATTACTTTAAGACATGAAGGTCAAGCCGGAAAATTTTAAGAACTTTTAAAGTTTCTTCAAGTGCAGTCGCAAAAACCATTAAGCGTATTGATGAAACTGCTGCTCATGAGGACAGCCATAGGAAAGAAAGAACCAGAGTTACCTCTGCTCCCGAGGATAAGTTCATTAGATTTAAAAGCCCAGGCTGTGTAAGGGCTATTTGACCAAGAAGGAGAGTGATGGTGTGCTGCATCAGATGACCGGGCCTCCACAATCACCCGTCCTCAACCCAATTGAGATGGTTTGGGATGAGTTGGACCGCAGAGTGAAGGAAAAGCAGCCAACAAGTGCTCAGCATATGTGGGAACTGTCACGACTTCAGCCGAAGTCGGTCCCTCTCCTTGTTCGGGCGGGTTTCGGCGGTCGACGTCACCGGCCTTCTAGCCATCGCCGATCCATTTTTCATGTTCCATTTGTTTTGTCTTTGTTTTACACACCTGGTTTCAATTCCCAAATTACATGTTCATTATTTAACCCTCTGTTTTCCCCATGTTTTTTGTGCGCCCCGAAAACCGCCCAAACAAGGAGAGGGACCGACTTCGACTGAAGTTGTGACAGTAACTCCTTCAAGCCTATTGGAAAAGCATTCCAGTTGAAGCTGGTTGAGAGAATGTCAAGCGTGTGCAAAGCTGTCATCAAAGCAAAGGGTGGCTACTTGAAGAATCTACAATATAAATATATTTTGATTTGTTTAACACTTTTTTGGTTACTACATGATTCCATATGTGTTATTTCATAGTTTTGATGTCTTCACTATTATTCTATAATGTAGAAAATAGTAAAAATAAAGAAAAACCCTTGAATGAGTAGGTGTATCCAAACTTTTGACTGGCACTGTATATCAAATTACTCTTGAACGTTGTAATAGTAGAACGCACAAGGTGACATTTTTAAATTGGGTAGTGCATCATCAGAATTCCTCTTGTCATGTCAGTCATTGTATACCTTAGAGAGCTATTTATAACTAGTCAGAAATGTCTAGATCAACTAGCTCATGTCAACTAACATTTTTTAGCTAGTCATTTTAGCCAGTAGATTTTGTAGTAATGTTCGAGTTACTCAAATATCACATGAATACACATTTGAAATGGAAAAATATAGTAGAATTTCAATTATTATTTTTTTTAAACCTGCAATATTTCTCTGTATCCCATGACAAAATGTATATAACTGCAGGAAATAAGCTTTAAACCTGCAACATATTCTTTCCGCTAAAACAAGAGGTGAACAATTTATGTCAAGAACAGTGCTTGTGCCCATATGGCACGAGCTCACGCAGCGTGGAGTGGGATGTTCCCCAATGCTGGAAGGGGGGCCTGAGTGAAAAAGTTTGGAACCCCATGGCTACTGAACTGAAGGAGAGGACAGTCACAATTCAGTCACAAAATTGTTTTATTTTCGGAATAATAATTAAAAAAACATTAGTAAACCGGCGATTCGTAACGTTTGAATCGGTTTTCTTTCAGATGCATGCTTATTTTGGATCAGTTTGGGCTCCCGCAGACCGATGCACTGGCATCTTAACTTCTTAGGGAGCGGCTGCATAGGTGACGGTTTTGGAGAGTCTGGCGTGCCCAAAGTAAAATGCCTGCCACTCAGGCCCCGAAAATAATTTGTACTATTGGATAGGAAACACTCTGAAGTTTCTAAGAGTGTTAAAATAATGTATGTGAGTATAACAGAACTGATATAGCAGGCGAAAACCCGAGGAAAATCCATCCAGATTTGCAGTTTTTTTTTGTAAATGACCATCTTCTCCATTGTGCCTATTCATTTTTATTTTACCTAGGACTGAGACTGCAGTACCTATGGCTTCCACTAGATGTCAGCAGTCTCTATACAAAGACTGGGAATTCTAGGAGTAAGCAAAACAGATAGGAAGTAGAAGTTGTCAGGGGACCACTTTTGTAAACAAGATTTGACGCGCGCGAGATTGTGAACGCGCACCACTTTATTTTTCTTTCCTGTCGTTCACGTTATTGTCCGGTTGAAATATTACAGCAAATATACACAAAAGGATACCTAAGGATACATAAAAAATTATGTTTGATTTGTTTGTAGAAAGTGTATAGGTATAATTTGAACGTGTTCTCTTCACGGTTCAATGGGCGACTCAACGGTGGATTTTGTGATCATAACTCGCCAACCAAACGGAGATTTATGGATATAATAAATGACTTTTTTTCAAAACAAAAGAACCATTGGATGTCTTTCGTTGGACACTTGGGAAGCCCTCAGCAGAAGTTCTTCGAAAGGTAAGGGATTTTATATTAGCGATTTTATGCGTTTTATGAGACCCGGATTTATGCTAATGCATAAAATATGAGAAGGGCTATCCTCAAACAATCAAATGTTGTGCTTTTGCCGTAAAGCCTTTTTGAAATCTGAAAACGCTGTGATATTGCCAAGAATCAGAGCTTTTGATGACTATGCAACACTTGTATATTGATGAATGTTTAATAATTCAACTTTTGGATTTTGAATTTGGCGCCTCACATTTCACCGGGTAGTGCCCCACTGCTCCCTAAGTAGTTAAACATTTGAACCGGGGACTGATGCGTATTGGTTAATCGAGAGGATGCATTCATGTCTGAGTCACTAGCCCAAGCCCCAGTCACGAGGACCACTGCATCACAGTCCTCTGTACCACTCAGCCAAAGGTAGAGAGGGAGCTTGGATGTCAAGTGCAGAGGAACATCTAACCCCCATTCTGTGTAACCTTGGTGACAGCTAATGCCATTCTGCTTTCCAGGAGGAATGGGTCCTGTCGTAACTACGCAATAGCTATGCCAGTGCGTCTGTGTTAAACAAGAGCCAGCAGTCACAGGACATGAACAAACAGTGGAAGCTGAGTCTAACAATCCACACACACAGTGACATCTGTCTTCATTCAAGGCCCTCCAGGTGAGGATAGCATCATTACTCTAAATTGTGATTTTAGCCTTGAATCCCACACTTCACTTAAACCATTACTTGAGCTCCAACAAGGAGGTAGCTGAGTAAAATGATGAGTCATGCTAGCCAAAAGGAGTACCTCAAATAGTGTGTTAGAGTGTGGCTGGGGCTGGGGTTCGATAGGAGCATCTGTCTGCTGCCAGGCCAGGCTGTCCAGAGACCGCCCATGTGAACAGCAAAGACCAATAAAACAGTTCACAAACTCTCCACTCTTTCAATCAACAAAACCATGTCTGTTTCCCTAGTGGGAGTATTTTTGCACATTCTATTTCCAAACACCAACTTTCTCCTCTCGCTCACCCTCTCTCTCTCCCTCTCTCTCTCTCCCTCTCTCTCAATGTATCATTGAGCCTTGTTTGCTGTATACTTGGATGCAATGGCATGGAAAGTTTACTGTGGTGAGAGTTAAAAGCAAGCTTAATTACATTTTATTAGCGTGGACAGATTATTAAAACGCATAGGGTAGAAAGTATACAAGACCTGATGGAGCATGGCCATTAATTTGCTACGGCCAGAATAATTGAATATTCTATGTATAAAATATAGCCCTTGATTCAATTTTGCTGATTTTTTTTAAACCTTTGGGCAATGGGCAATATCATATTCTGTACCCTGTATATTGTAAAAACAGATTTTCCGGCATCAACACTAATTTAGGGTAAAAAAAAAAACTTTTACCATGGTTTGGTGCTCTAAGTGAAATGGTAAATATGCACTTATTTACCGTTATCTTGGCTGTATTGGTCTGATACCTTAAAGTTCTGAACTTGTCTCCAGTCCTCCTACACATGATGGTGAGCTATATGTTGAGACACTCCACCCATGGCTTGAGGGACTGAGGGCCAATGGAATCCCAAAGTTCAAGAGTAAAATATTTTCATGCCCCTACAGAGGCGGTGGGACTCTGCCATGCTCAGCAGGGTGCTGAGAAATGCCCCACTCTGTGATTCACAGTGGCGAGGACACTGACCTGACCACACTGGTTAATAGCTCTCAATTGTTTGAGTCCTCCTCCTTTTTTAATGCTAATTGAGGTCGTTCCCTGTCTCCTTTCCATGTCAAAATCATCTCCAATATCCCACATCCCCTTCCTTTCCTCGTAGTACAAAACACAGCCGTTCTCATCAATTACATCCACAGGGCTACACTAGCTTGTAACTATACAAAATAAACCAGACATCACATAGATAAACAATCACCCCTCCTAAAGAAGCCAAGTGCTAGTTTCATTTTTGATAGATACCCATACCCACTTATAATGTAAATGCAACCACCAAAGTACTATAGATATAGGCCTCTATCAAAAATAAACAACTGACAACGCTATTGTAATCTACTGGGAAGACAAAATGTTCCCAAACTGGAGATTTAAACAATGATGGAGAATCTTCCTCCTGGTTCATCGACCCCACCACTCACCACCGTACAGAACTAGTTCCCGGCTGCGCCTCACAAAAGTACAGTATGAAATGCACCAATTAAGACTTGAATTTTGATAACAACGTGCACATAGGCTCTAGTTGTTTTAACGGAATAGCCTGAAATTGTTTTTTTTTCCAACTCAGATTTACTCAAGAGGCATACAACACAGCATAAGTATAGGCTATAGGCCTAGTGTTTTTAGTTTTTATATATACACTGAACAAAAATATAAACGCAACATATAGTGTTGGTGCCATGTTTCATGAGCGGAAATAAAAGATCCCAGAAATGGTGTGCACAAATTTGTTTACATCCCTGTTGGTGGACCTTTTTCCTTTGCCAAGATAATCCATCCACCAGACAGGTGTGGCATATCAAGAAACTGAATAAACAGCATGATCATTACACAGGTGCACCTTGTGCTGGGGACAATAAAAGGCCACTCTAAAATGTGCAGTTTTGTCACACAACACAATGCCACAGATGTCTCAAGTTTTGAGCGAAACTGCAATTGGCATGCTGACTGCAGGAATGTCCACCAGAGCTGCTGCCAGATAATTGCATGTTCATTTCTCTACCATAAGCCCCCTCAATGTCGTTTTAGAGAATTTGGCAGTACATCCAACCGGCCTCACAACCGCAGACCATGTGTATGGTATTGTGTGGGCGAGCGGTTTGCTGATGTCAACATTGTGAACAGTGCCCCATGGTGGCTGTGGGATTATGGTATGGGCAGGCATAAACTACGGAAAACAAACACTTTTTTTTTTAAATTATGGCAATTTGAATGCACCAAAATACAGTGACAAGATCCTGAGGCCAATTGTCATGCTATTCATCCACCGCCATGACCTCATGTTTGAGCATGATAATGCACGGCCCCATGTCACAAAGATCTGCACACAATTCCTGGAAGCTGAAAATGTCCCAGTTCTTCCATGGACTGCATACTCACCAGACATGTCACCCATTGAGCATGTTTGGGATGCTCTGGATCAATGTGTACGACAGCGTGTTCCAGTTTCCTCCCATATCCAGCAATTGAAGAGGAGTGGGACAACATTCTACAGGCCACAATCAACAGCCTGATCAACTCTATACAAAGGAGATGTGTTGCGCTGCATGAGGCAAATGGTGGTCACACCAGATACTGACTGGTTTTCTGTACCACGCCCCTACCTTTTTTTTAAGGTATCTGTGACCACCAGATGCATATTTGTATTTCCAGTCATGTGAAATCTATAGATTTAGGACTAATGAATTCTTTTCACTTGACTGATTTCCTTATATGAACTGTAACTAAGTAAAATCTTTGAAATTGTTGCATGTTGCGTTTATATTTTTGTTCAGTATATTTCTTATGTATTAATTCGGGTTCACAGTGGGGACCGAACTGACTCCCCGTGTTCGGTACGAATACGTGAACGTTTACACCAGTAATCGATTTTGTAGGAGACATGATTCCGTCACTGTTGGGTCACTTTGCTCCACCACATGGTGTTTAGCTTTAGAGATTCCATTAAGTTGCTTAACAGCAGTCAAACTCAAACATGATCAAAGTGAGTTGTTACAGTAGCCTAAATATTATTAATGGTCACAAACTGGGCATATACTCTATTCAGAGGGGACACCGTCTTCAGAAATGCATTGAGCCTCATTAAACATTTCCCATTCCGATAATACATGACTGGATTAAACATTTGTTCTATTTTCTATTTAGTTAGACACCTCCACCTGTCTTTACTGGTGTAAACGAATGAGACAAGAAAATTGGATACAGCGCAAACCTTGCAAAGCTTCCTCTGAAGCCTTATTACATTTGACCCCTTTATTCACTCTCCAAAAACACCTGCCCCTTCTTGAAGGCTGGCTGGAAACTATGGCTCCAAATAATGATGTCAGAAGCTATAGCAAAGCCCAGTTGTCTTCTCCACTAACTAATAAGCCATTGCCTTTTCATAGCCTTCTCAAAACATGATGAAGCACACTATTAACATAAATCAGCACAATTAGAAGATGCTATGACAGGTTGCAGGAACCAGGTGCCCAGGTTCCCTGAGCTGTTGAGGGTAACCACTAAGGCAAGCAATAGTTCATGGCTGGCAGGTAGCCTAGCGGTTAAGAGCGTTGGGCCAGTAACCGAAAGGTTGCTGGTTTGAATCCATGAGACAACTAGGTGAACAATCTGTCAATGTGCCCTTGCGCAAGGAACTTAACCCTAATTGCTCCTGTAAGTCAACTCTGGATAAGAGTGTCTGCTAAATGACTAAAATGTAAAATAATTGCAAGACAGACGAGGTACAGGAAATGTAAAAAAAAGAACGCTAATCTGACAACAGCAACAGTCCTCAAAACACTGAGCGATGCACTGTTTTATGCTAGAGAAAATAATCCACATCTTTACAAGCTGCTCAGTCCTTCAAAGTAATTTTCATGCACTTGTGTGAACTATGTATAAATTCTTTAAAGAAATTTGTTGAGAACTGTTTATTTCCTTGACATAGAACATGCATGTGCATAAGACTGGAGGCATTGTCAATAGAAATAGGACTGAGTAGCAGCTCAGTTGTAAATGTAATTTCCCAGAGAAGGTCTTCTGAATTTCATGTGTATTCCACCACTTCCTTGCCTACGCATGGCATATAAACAATAATTTTAAATACTTGGGTATCCAATGTTTCTGAACAGGCCTACTGAACCACTTTTGAGAGGTTGCATACACTGCAAAAAATATATATATAGTTGTTTCAACTAATTATTATTAAGTAACTGGTTCCACAGCCTGTTTTAGTTTACTCAACTTTTCGGTCAAAATGTTACCTGAACTTAAAAAACTGTGTTGGCCCAAACTTAGCACCAACTTGAGAAAACTTTGGCAAAAATTCAGTCAACTTAAAATTACGTGTTTGCTGAACTTGTCTCATATGTTCATTCAACTAGAAAAATATTATTTGGGCATTTTCACACAAAAACATCTGTGTAGTAACACACACACACAGTGCTTATGACATACAATCTTTTCAACTTACATATTTGACACACATGATTACATTGTGCATGTTCATCTATTCAGTAATTATTATTCAACATGTCCTCACCTGCAATTTGAACTCACTACCTTTTGGTTCACAGCATTCCGATCTTTCTTCTACACCACCATGTCTGTGTCAATTAGCAGTTCATCTGACTATTCTCTCATAATTGTTTACCTTTATTTAACTAGGCAAGTCAGTTAAGAACAAATTCTCATTTTCAATGACGGCCTAGGAACAGTGGGTTAACTGCCTGTTCAGGGGCAGAACAAAAGATTTGTACCTTGTCAGCTCGGGGAATTGAACTTGCAACCTTTCGGTTACTAGTCCAAAGGCTACCCTGCCACCCCATTAATTTGATTGACTTATTTATGAAATTTTGTTTTTTTTCTGTATAGTTGTCTAATGTTGGTGGGGAATATTACTTTGTTTTAATGTTACTCTTTAATAATACTCTTACTTGAGTGTACTTTTAACAGAGCTGAGATTTACTTTGAAGTGCAAAGTATAGCAATACAGATAAAATCAGTCATTGACACAGACATGGTGGCGTAGCAGGAAGATTGGTGTGTCGTGAACCAAGAGATTATGAGTTAAAATCCCAGGTGAGGAGATGTTGAATGATAATTATTGTATAAATGAACATGCACAATGTCATCATGTATGTCAAAGTGTGTCAAATATGTATGTTGAAAACATTGTATGCCAATGTGTGTCTGTAACTAGTTCCACAGCATTTTTTTGTGAAGATGCCCAAATAATAATTTCTAGTTGAGTAAACATATGAGACAAGTTGAGCAAACACATAACTTTAAATCGACAACATTTTCTCAAGTTGGAGCTAAATTTGGGCCAACAAAAAATGTTACATTCTGGTAAGACCGATCGAAAAGTTGAGTAAACTAAAAAAACAACTGTGGAACCAGTTATTCAAAAGGGGTTATTCAAATGGTTATTCTATTGGGTCAGACAAATAACCCTTTTTGGTTCTTTTTTTCTAAGACTGTACCTTTATTTGAATGCATTGAAGTGGATAGAGACACACTATTCCATTGTATAGGCTATTGTAAACTGGTGAAATACTAGGCTTATTTCATTTAACACAGTCCTCCAGGATGTGACATCAAGTCCTACCTGCATTTTTTGTCTCTAAAATAAAAGTTCAAAGTCTAAGATAAGCCAATAGGACAGTATTTTACCTATACTATGCGCGTGCATGTGCATACACATAATGACATTGGTGAGACTCGGAAACCGCGCGCTACCACCACCGCTACGAATGCAAAATGGCCACATGGTCGAAGTAGTAGGCTAACCTTCATCCATGGATTCATCCTCGTTCGTTTGCGGGAAAGCATCATTATAAAGGCTCAAATATTTACAGGTGTAGGCCTAATTCACTGCTAAAATATATGAGCCTTTAAGATTGAAACCAAATCAAAAACATATAGACTGATATGTTTGTGGGCTACTGTGGAAAAATTCAAACAATCCCAAAGCTTAATGTGATATATGTTTACATTATGCAATGTGACCATGTTTTCAGCTATTTCCATAGCCATGACAAGCTAGATACGGAATTATTTAAAAAATCATCAATTTGCTTTTGCTATTCAGCCTACTCCAAAATTAATTAATCTCTGAACTGACGTGAGCCTGGCGATGAAGCATACAATAACATGTAGCCTAGCATGTAGGCCTATGTATCTCTTTACAGTCATGTAGCCCATCTGATGTGGACCAAAACAACATACTGATACTGTAGTCAGACCAACAATACAGCTGTAACTAAATAATAATAACATAAAATAGCTACAATGTTAATCTATTGGCGGCAAGACATTGTTGCATTGTAACGGCTCGCATGAATGAGGATAAACCCGAAGAAACCTGACAAGGTATACCGTATTATTTAGAGTAGGACATCACAATGGCACTTACTTTCTCCATTTGCGGTCCATAGGCAGATAGTGGAGACAGATAGCATCAGACCCCAAAACAAGGTCAAATTATTCCTCTCTGTCCCAGATCTCATTCCTGATCAATTAATTATGCACCTCTCTAAAAAGCAAATAACTTAATTCCAAAATAGTGGAAAAGGGAGATGATGGAACCGAGTTCACAAAAAGTAAAAAAGAAAAAAAGACATGTGGTCCAGCAAATAGGCTACACTGTTTGACAGGTCGATACAAATTCGTGTTCAGAGTATAGCCTACTATTTTTCCAAGTTGTATGTTTTGGTGGAATTATATATAGCCTAGGCCTATATATTTAAAAAAAAATGATAACATGAAATAAATTAAAACGATTCGTTATTCTTGCCAACGACACAATGATTTAAGGATTGCTGGCAAGACATTCGTGCCACTGATTTCACTCGACAGATGATGGTAATCCGCATCCTCAGTCTCCATTTCTTGAAACCCCAGTAATTGTGCGCAAGAGTTTTTATTTCTCGCAATCGAACAACGTTCACTTGTAGTAGACCAAAGGGAATTCCAATCTTCTATCATTCATTTCCGTCTGAGTGATGAGAATTAGAAGGAGAATCTACGGCCAGTTCCACGGGGTGGTGGCTGAGATGGGAAATGAATGAGAACGTAACTCCGTTCAATGAGCCTTTCCAACAGGGTGCAATCCAAAATATCCTCCACAACAGAAATTGTTTCACCAATCTCACCCCCCCTTTTCTCCCGCCCCCCTGCACTGTCTGTTTTCGCCGTTAACGTAGTCAATCGTCTCCTTTGCGGCTGAAAAAAAAGACTTATGCCACGCAACAGTAGACTATCAAGTTTAAGAGCTTCGGTTGGTGTGTAGTATGGTATACTTGCACCAAACGTCAAGCGTCCGTTATGTCCTGTGAGCCATTTATGGGTGATGTGTATTTTCTTGTTTTCCCGTACAGCTCCAGTAAGCAACAATCCTATCACTTGCCCTCGTTGTCGGTCTCCAGTCCGTAGAATCACTGCTGTAAACAAGAGTAAGCTCCGCTCACACAGAAACACATAGCACTAAGCATACGGCAAGCAACGAAGAAAAGCTGAAATGGAGCAAGCAGCCAATGACATGGATAACTAATGTTAAGGTAATTTTAAATGTAATTTAGCCTATTAAAAAATACGTTAACAAAAGGTTATAAGTCGTTTGTAAACGGTTAATTAAAGCTCCCGTTGTATAAGCTACATTTGTAAATCTGTAATAAACATTTGTGAGATTGTTATTTCTGAGTTTGCCAAATTATGTGTTTATATATGACCAGGCTACACTGTTATTCATTATTAGGCTACTTTTATTATGGCCCGTGCAGTCATGGGGAAGCACCATAACAAACACATAGTTTCAACCAATGTGTTATAACTGTTTATTACATTTACATTACATTTATAATATCTTAACTAATAATTAAGAGTTTATAATTACATACAGCTAAACCCTTTATAACTGTTATACCATGTAGTTTACGGTGTTGCCTTAAATTATAAGCGATTTGGTCTGATTGATGGTCATTAGGTTATAACGTTCCAAATTCGTCTATAGGGGAATAAAAGCTAAGTAAATATACATTATTCTGCCTATAGGCTATATCTACTTTCCATATATTATTTTGTATAGTAGCCTAATAAGTGCGATATCAGGAAGAAGAGCTAATTTATTTGTTATTCACTGGGAGTAGTGAATTATATAACAGTTGCCTAAACATTGTTTTAATTTTTTTTTTTAACTTTAGAATCCAGCTCCCTCTGAATTCAAAATAGGTAGCCTAAGTCCTGTGTCCGGGATAAACATTTAGCAAGCAAAGATTTACAATCACAGTAGGCTACAACATGCAAAACAATTTGTTATATTAGATTATTGGTAGGCCTATAAATGTACACAGAACATATAAATAGCCTATCCTATGCTAGTCTATTTTCCGCAGTGTCTGTTTGATTCCTTCGGGATATGTTGGTTGTACATAGATGTAAATGTCCGTTTATATAGCCTACCTTTATGTTTGGAATTAAATGTATATGATTATTGATTATAGTCTTATAATAGACTTCCGTATGTGTTGAATAGCCTATATTGACCATTTTCAAATAGATAATCTTACCCAGTTCCACATTTTTGATGTGCACGTACAGTACTTTGCCTGACACGCGATAGCCCAAAGCGAGTAGTAAAATCCGCCATGGAGTTTCATTCAAATGCAAGGATTGGACTCAATATTAGCGTTCATTCATCTGTGCTCTGTCTCTAGCTTGTTTTGTATAGATAGCGCGCAATGGGCAGGGCTCAAATAATCAATGTTAATTCTGCAAAAGTAACATTATAATTTGAATGGGATACAATTAATAAAACAGGTCACAAATTCTTATTTTTAATTTGTGGTGTTAGTTTATAGATACGTCATGACATACTTGTTTAAAAAGGCACTTGCACATCTGAGCTATCTTTGTTGCAGGTGCATGTTTTTGTTTCACAAAGTTTCACTTGTTTGCATTTGTTTCATAACGTATTTTTTTTGCAGCATATTTTGTTACTTACAAAATATTAGTAAATATTTTTTATAGCATATTTGTTCAGCCATAATAAATAAATAATGTGGAGAATCAGGGCCGGACTACCAACCTCCAGGTTGTTGAAAAAATGTGCCGTTTTATTATGTTATTCTAAACATTTTGCCATGATGCTGAGAGAGAATGTTGCAGTTTTATAGCTAATTCCCTGCAATTCATTACATTTTGCTATCATATGCTATCTGGGTGGTGCCCAACCTCCAACAATGTATTGATATGTAATCAATCAGTTGTGCTACTCATTTATTTTTATGAAGGCATTCTCATTAGAATGTGTGTCTGTCAGAATACATTTGAACAGACAGCATGTATATAATGTTTATAAATTCATATTTCATAAACAATTACTGAATTACACCTAAGCAGTATATACAGTGACCATCAGTGCCCTCTCAAAAATCGTTGGTGCATGATGCCACTGCTTAGGTATAATTCAGTAATTGTTTATGAAATATGAATTTAAAAAATGGTATAAACATAAAATACATACTGTCTGTTCAAATGTATTCTGACAGACATATATATATTTAAAGATGCCTCTAAACCCAAGGCAAAAGAATAACACAGCGAATGAGACACAGAATGAAAGCCATTTTACTGGCCCTCTTGTTCCATTATTATACCACCACCACTGATGTTACTATCAACTACTGCTCCTATAAACATTTGCAAACCATTCTTTTCAATATTGTTTTGCCATATGTCTAGATTACTTCAATGCCGTGCAATCAAGGAGTAATATCCATGCACAATTTTTATAACTGGCGCCCTCTGTTGCTACAAAGATAGTATTGATGCATCACTGAGGACAATGCACCTTCAAGCTGGGGTATTTGAAACTGTGTTGGGTATATGACTGTGTTGCTCTGTCAAAGCTTTTTCAGAGTCTGTTCTGTCTGAAACCCTGTTGTATTGCAAGTATTATTGCAAGCCAATAGACCAAATGGTCAATCAGTCATAAATCTAGGCTACTCTCGCTCTGTTCTTTTGAGCCTAACTAGAACCTGTGAAAAGGTGCATAGAAGCTTTGTAGTGTGGCCCAACCACTTTGATTTTGAGGATTTTGAGGCTGCAATAATCCTCACAAATAGGTAGAAGTAGTTTTTAAAGGAAAATATTCCAAGGTCATATTAGTTAAATAAGGTAAAACACAGTAGTTCTGGTTGTAATGACTGCCAACATAAATACTTTATTTTATGTTGGCAACTTGTTTGCGTGTCAGCAGAACCATTGTATCAGAAAATAAAACTGTATCAAAGAGATAAAGCCTTTCACTGATAAATGTTACAAAAAACAAGCAGTCTGGCCACCCAGACCGCAGAGATGATGAGTCATCCCTGCATAATTATCCCCGGTCTCCAGTGATTGACCTGCCTGTCCACTTGCATTTGTTAAATCCTTGTAAACAGTTTCTCATAAAGAGTGGCGGCATGGCCTACCTACAGTGACCACCACTTGTTTGATTTCCTTCTGCCCCAGCACTCAAGTGGAAATAAGTGTTTACCACCAGCGGGTCACACATGGTAATGAGTGGCTGTTTGTTCTTCACAGCACTCACGCAGGAGAAAAATAATTTTAGGAAGTTATGATTGGGAGAGAAAAAAATTACAGTTCTGAAATCATAATCCTCAAAAAAATCTGAAGCATGTTAATGGATAATTGTCACTGAATCCATACTTGCCAACAGTAACTTAAACACTATGCCTAACTACATTGTGTACCTTTAGTATTCTGAGTGCATATTTAAAGTAAATTAGGGCCGATTTGATTTAAGCACTTCTCAGTAGTTGATATTCAGACCCGTATGCAGCAGTGGTGGTCGGTGACGTTTAAGATGGGGAGGACGATTATTTTGTTGTTGCGCCTTCTTCACCACGCTGTCTGTGTGGGTGGTCCAATTCAGTTTGTCCTTGATGTGTACGCCGAGGAACTTAAAACTTTCCACCTTCTCCAAATTCAATACCATTTTGCACACTCTTGCCTGCATCTATCTGATCTCGAGTGTAGTCATTAGTCCAACAGTTGCAAAAAAGAGTTTCTATTGGACAAATTCAGTTATGTTTATCCCCATTTTGTTCCGTTTGCTTACGTTTAAGAAACGTTTTCCAACAGAATTGGCAGAATGAATACACCCCTGATCACACGCAAACACAGTTCACTTTCATAGCAGCCTCATACAAACAGTATGATCATTTTGCTGGTTGTATAATTCCTTCTCGCATCTACGCACTCTCCTCCTCTCACCTTTTCCCTTTGCTGTGCACAACACATCAGCTGTCTGTGACTAGGCGAAAAAATCTTTCGAAGCCAAACCTTAATATCATAACCACTAACCGCTACACGCAGCCTATATAGTTCTCACCATATTAGCTAACGTCATAGTCAACATAGTTACTAGAACAAACACGTTAGTAAACCCGCTACAATCACGGATCAGTGTCAGCAAGCAGTTTAGCAGTTACACCGGTGGGCCCCGGTGGCAATACATTTATAAAACCAAAAGCTTACCTTGACTTGGAAGAGTTCCACTGTTGGATAGCCATTGCCAGATAACTAACACATTTTGTTTTTTTGTGTAAGTCCCCTTTAATTGTCCACGTGGCAATTCAATCTAGCAAGTGAGGAATGTGCAGTCTAATGTTCGGGTCTAGCCATGGTTCTGTATTGCTGCTGCTCTTTTCATGGCAAAATGTGCAAGTAACAAATACTAGATGCAAATGATATACAGTGCATTTGGAAAGTATTCAGACCCCTTTACTTTCTCCACATTTTGTTACGTTACAGCCTTATTCTAAATTATATTATATTAAATATTTTTTTCCTCACCAATCTACACACAATACCCCATAATGACAAAGCGAAAAACAGGTTGAACATTTTCTATGGCAATTTTTTTTGTTTTTAAACAGAAATACCTTATTTACATAAGTAAGACCCTTTGCTACGAAATTGAGCTCAGGTGCATCCTGTTTCCATTGATCATCCTTAAGATGTTTCTACAACTTGATTGGAGTCCACCTGTGGTAAATTAAATTGATTGGACATTATCTTGAAAGGCACACACCTGTCTATATAAGGTCCCACAGTTGACAGTGCATGTCAGACCAAAAACCAAGCCATAGGGTCGAAGGAATTGTCTGCAGAGCTCCGAGACAGGATTGTGTTGAGGCACAGATCTGTGTTCTGCAGCATTGAAGTTCCCCAACAACATAGTGGCCTCCAGTTTGGAACCACCAAGACTCTTCCTAGAACCGGCCCGCCCGGCCAAACTGAGTAATTGTGGGAGAAGGGCCTTGGTCAGGGAGGTGACCAACAAGCACTCCACCATTCAGGCCTTTATGGTAGAATGGCAAGCCACTCCTTAGTAAAAGGCACATGGCAGCCTGCTTGGAGTTTGCCAAAAGGCACCTAAAAGACTCTCAGACCATGAGAAACTAGATTCTCTGGTATGATGAAACCAAGATTGAACTTTTTGGCCTGAATGCCAAGTGTCACGTCTGGAGGAAACCTGACACCATCCCTACGTTGAAGCATGGTGGTGGCATCATCATGCTGTGGGGATGTTTTTCAGCGGCAGGGACTGGGAGACTAGTCAGGATTGAGGGAAAGATGAAGAGAGCACAGAGAGATCCTTGATGAAAACCTGCTCCAGAGCGCTCAGGACCTCAGATTGGGGTAAAGGTTCACCTTCCAAAAGGACAACGACCCTAAGCACACAGCCTAGACAACATAGCAGTGGCTTTGGGACAAGTCTCTGAATGTCCTTGAGTGGCCCAGCCAGAGCCCGGACTTGAACCCGATTGAACATATCTGTAGAGACCTGAAAATAGCTGTGCAGCGACGCTCCCCGTCCAACGTGACAGACCTTAAGAGGATCTGCAGAGAAGAATGGGAGAATTTCCCGAAATACAGGTGTGCCAAACTTGTATCGTCATACCCAAGAAGACTTGAGGCTGTAATCGCTGCCAAAGGTGCTTCAACAAAGTACTAAGTAAAGGGTCTGAAATATTATGTAAAATTATTTTAAAATAAATTTGCTAAAAAATAAAAAATAAAATGTGTCATTATGGGGTATTGTGTGTAGATTTAATCCATTTTAGAATAAGGCTGTAACGCAACAAAATGTGGATAAAGTCAAGGGAAATTAATACTTTCCGAATGCACTGTAGTTACTGATGATATCCTTCTGCCAGGTAAGCCTACTTTGCAGTTAACATTTAATTGAGAAGGTTTTGGGGAAAGTATTTTTGTGAAACCACAAGATGGTTATCACATCAAAATCTATCACATCAACGTTATCACATCACGTGATAAACAAATGCACGGCACCACACAGACAGACAGGGGTAATATTGTTGGAAATTAATTGGTAGATATTTTGTTAGGTTTGGCTTTTTAAGCCAATAGTGACTAACCAGGGGTGGGATAATGTTGCATTGTTTAGTTCACAGGAGGTTGGTGGGACCTTCATTTGGGAGGACGGTCTCATGGTAATGCCTGGAGTGGAATAATTGGAATGGTATTAAATACACCAAACACATGGTTTCCATGTGTTTGATGCCATTCCATTTGCTCCACTCCAGCCATTATTATGAGCCATCCTCCACTCAGCAGCCTCCACTGGATTCGAAAGTAACTGAGAGCTTGCAGTGTCTGATACTTGTGAGATTTGTTCATGACAGTTTGCGGTGGTGAAAATTGCATGTACTTTCAGAATTGTTTGGCGAGCTAGTCATAGGTGGGTAGCAAGCTACTGGTAGCTCACAATCAACCTCTTGGAGACCCCTGCTGTGATGTGATCATGTGAACTGCTGATTATATTGTAAATG
Source organism: Brachymystax lenok tsinlingensis (assembly GCA_030435695.1). Lineage (NCBI taxonomy): Eukaryota > Metazoa > Chordata > Actinopteri > Salmoniformes > Salmonidae > Brachymystax > Brachymystax lenok. Next base: position 26,398,009 of record CM059793.1, on the reverse strand, counting down.
TTTCACAGTTAGCATATTTTATTTTACTGATGTTCTAAAAAAATCTAAAAAGTTGATGAAGCTCTCTGTCTCTCTCTGTCTCTCCCAATGTGACAACTTTTTCCTCTTCTAGGAAATTTATTTGGTATCAGCGTTGCTGGCTTAATTAAAAACTGTTAATATGATGGATTTTGGATGTCCTTGGTATTATTTATTTGTTCAGGGCCTATACATGAGGCAAACTTTACCATATTATCCTGGAGCTTACTTTGCGTGAATGATATCTCTCAACTTTAAACAATGTGAAATTCATATACAAAATCATTTGAAATAGCGAACATAACGTGATGACATTTGTTTACGTCATCTTTGTAGCTCCCTGATGAAACAGTAACATCTATTACAATACAAAAAAAATAAGGAAAGAATGTAGTTTAATGTGAGCGGCTCAGCGATGTTAGGATTTTGAGTCATGTAGTGTTGACTAGATTCCACAATGTGTGCATCCGTATGCACACTGAAATCTACATCCACAGTGACATATACAGTGGCTTGCGAAAGTATTCACCCCCTTGGCATTTTTCCTATTTTGTTGCCTTACAACCTGGAATTAAAATAGATTTTTGGAGGGTTTGTATCATTTGATTTACACAATATTTTTTATTGTGAAACAAACAAGAAATAAGACAAAAAAACTGAACCTGAGCGTGCATAACTATTCACCCCCCCAAAGTTAATACTTTGTAGAGCCACCTTTTGCAGCAATTGCAGCCGCAAGTCTCTTGGGGTGTCTCTATAAGCTTGGCACATATAGCCATCAGGATTTTTGCCCATTCTTCAAGGCAAAACTGCTCCAACTCCTTCAAGTTGGATGGGTTCCGCTGGTGTACAGAAATCTTTAAGTCATACCACAGATTCTCAATTGGATTGAGGTCTGGGCTTTGACTAGGCCATTCCAAGACATTTAAATGTTTCCCCTTAAACCACTCGAGTGTTTCTTTAGCAGTATGCTTAGTGTCATTGTCCTGCTGGAAGGTGAACCTCTGTCCCAGTCTCAGATCTCTGGAAGACTGAAACATTAGCACCTGTATTTAGCGCCATCCATCATTCCTTCAATTCGGACCAGTTTCCCAGTCCCTGCCGATGAAAAACATCCCCACAGCATGATGCTGCCACCACCATGTTTCACTGGGAAAGTTTTCCATGATGGCCAAAAAGCTCAATTTTAGTCTCATTTGACCAGAGTACCTTCTCCCATATGTTTGGGGAGTCGCCCACATGCCTTTTGGCGAACACCAAACGTGTTTGCTTATTTTTTTCTTCAAGCAATGGCTTGTTTTTGGCTACTCTTCAGTAAAGCCCAGCTCTGTGGAGTGTACGGCTTAAAGTGGTCCTATGGACAGATACTCCAATCTCCGCTGTGGAGCTTTGCAGCTCCTTCAGGGGTCTCTTTGTTGCCTCTCTGATTAATGCCCTCCTTGCCTGTTCCGTGAGTTTTGGTGGGCGGCCCTCTCTTGGCAGGTTTGTTGTGGTGCCATATTCTTTACATTTTTTAATAATGGATTTAATGGTGCTCTGTGGGATGTTCAAAGTTTCTGATATTTTTTTATAACCCAACCCTGATCTGTACTTCTCCACAACTTTGTCCTTGACCTGTTTGGAGAGCTCCTTGGCCTTCATGGTGTCGCTTGCTTGGTGGTGCACCTTGCTTAGTGGTGTTGCAGACTCTCATGTGGCAGATCATGTGACACTGAGATTGCACACAGGTGGACTTTATTTAACTTATTATGTGACTTCTGAAGTTAATTGTTGGCACCAGATCTTATTTAGGGGCTTCATAGCAAAGGGGGTGAATACATATGCATGCACCACTTTTCTGTTTTTTTTTGTTTTTGAAACAAGTTATTGTTTTCATTTTTCATTTCACTTCACCAATTTGGACTATTTTGTGTATGCACATTACATGAAATCCAAATAAAAATCTATTTAAATGACAGGTTGTAATGCAACAAAATATGAAAAACGCCAAGGGGATGAATACTTTTGCAAGGCGTTGTAGCATTGCCCACCGGGTTAAATGGCTTGAAAAGAGTGTGTCCCAGATTTATACTTGTTGACCTGTCCCTCCCTAATTAGGGTCATAGGAGTAACACTGATTAAGGATCAGTACCCAGGCCTATTCTCGTTTGGACAAAAGTCCGTCCTCTCTCCTCTGTCCTCTCTCCTCCGTGACTCAGAAACGATAAGTGGTCAATTGGTCGAGGAGTGTGTCAATTTGTTAGTAGGCAAACAGAAGACGGTCCTCCCCTCCTCGATAGCCTCCTTTTAGTGGTGAAGCACAAGTGTAGCCTACCTCAAAATAGTTTTGATATTTTACACACCCCCTTCAAATCAGATGTTGTATTTTTGGAGTAGAAAATGCATGCACACATGAAAAAACTATATGGGACTTATCCTTTTATCTACAATATAAATTGTTTTTCACAACTAACTTATTCGTTTTTATCACTTAAAACATTTATTTTGGGATCGACCCCTGTAAACGTAATTGGCTTGATGAAACAGAAGTGGAAGAGATTCTCATTTCATACAAGCGCATTTTCTTCCATGTTCTCTCTCCTCGCTCCTCGCTGCCTCTCATCGATTACCGTTGACCTTTTTCAAAAGGAGGCGAGAGAGGACGGAGGAGAGAGAACACACGAGTTGAGCAAATCTAATTGAGAAAAGACCCCTGCCCTGTCACATGATGAAAGTTGCATAACGTTTTGTTAAGTTCAGATACAAATATATGTAGAACAAACATGCCTATTTGGCATGTAGAATAAAGAATCACGTCGGCTCTATTCATATATTTTCTGAATGCAACTTTCTAAAACGTTTTCTTAATGAACATGGTCCTGATACAGATCTGATAGCGCTCTACAAATGCAGAAATAGAGTTTTACATTGCAGGACCACAATCAGTATGATAACGATCTGGGCCCGGTTTCCTGATAGCAATGGAACTTAAACTTATAAGTATTTTACAATATATCGTTCCTATAGTGATATATAACAGCCAAATAACGTATATGTGTTTCCCAAAACACCATGTAGGGAGAACTTTCACTCATGCGTCATTGCAGCATGTGTTGATAGGCCTACTGATAGGCCTACTGATAGAATCTCTGATCTCAGACCTGCTTTCTCCATTCAAATCTTACCTTAACATCAGAGTTATTCCACATACTGGTGATGGAGCAGCTCCTAGAGCGATATTATCACCTATATGGCTACAAATATTGCAGCTTTTCTAGCCTACCCAATAATAATGTGCACATGTTACACATTATGGAATATATTGAGGGAAAAAAAAAGACGTATAGTAAAATACACTCAGTGGTGCTACTGAGATTGTATGCTAGCTCGGTAGCTAGCTCAAGTACCTCGTCTGTTCTCCTTTTTGTTTTGTAAAAAAAAATGGCATGTTCCTGTAGTGGAGTTATATTGTCAGGTTGTGCGCTACTGGGGAAGAAGTCAGGTGCAGGAGAGAGGAGAGTATTGTACAGGCGCACACTTTAATGGCAGAAGCAAACAACAGAATGAACGCAACTGCGTCTAACACACCTCCAGCCCAAAAAATTCCACACAATGACATGATGGGGAACAGAGGAATAAATACATGCAGTGTGATTTGGGAATGTAAACCAGGTGTGCAGGGAACAAGACAAAACAAATAGAACAATGAACAAATGGAGCGGCGATGGCTAGAAAGCCGGTGACGTCAACCGCCGAATGCCTCCCGAACAAGGAGAGGAGCCGACTTTGTGACAGTACCCCGGAAGTTGTGACAGTACCCCCTTGACGTGCGGCTCCAGTGGCGCGCCGACACGACCTCGGAGAGCGACCGGAGGGCGAGGCGCAGGGCGATCCGGCCGGAAACGGTGGAACTCCCGCAGCAGTTCAGGGTCCAACACATCCGCCACCGAAACCCAGCACCTCTCCTCCGGACCGTACCCCTCCCACTCCACGAGGTACTGAAGGCCCCCCGCCCAATGCCTCAAATCTAGGATGGAACGAACGGAGTACGCCGGGACCCCATTGATGTCCAGAGGGGGCGGAGGAACCTCCCACACCTCAGATTCCTGGAGCGGACCAACCACCACCGGCCTGAGGAGAGACACATGGAACGAGGGGTTAATACGGTAATCGTGGGGAAGCTGTAACCTGTAACACACCTCGTTCACTCTCCTCAGGACTTTGAATGGACCCACAAACCGTGGACCCAGCTTCCGGCAGGGCAGGCGGAGGGGCAGGTTTCGGGTCGAGAGCCAGACCCGGTGACGGTCCGCGCTGGTTTTCTGGCACAGCGCGGCCTGCTGGAGGTGAACATGGGCGGCCTCCCATGTCTCCTCCGCTCGCCTGAACCAGTCGTCCACCGCAGGAGTCTCGGTCTTACTCTGATGCCACGGCGCCAGGACCGGCTGGTAACCCAATACGCACTGAAAGGAGGAGAGGTTAGTGGAGGAGTGGCGGAGCGAGTTCTGCACCATCTCGGCCCAGGGTACGAACGCCGCCCACTCCCCCGGCCAGTCCTGGCAATAAGACCGCAGAAACCTGCCCACATCCTGGTTCACTCTCTCCACCTGCCTGTTACTCTCGGGGTGAAAACCTGAGGTGAGGCTGATCGAGACCCCCAGCCGATCCATGAATGCCCTCCAGACTCTCAAAGTGAACTGGGGACCCTGATCAGACACTATATCCTCAGGCACCCCGTAGTGCCGGAAGACGTGTGTAAACAAGGTCTCTGCAGTCTGTAGGGCCGTAGGGAGACCGGGTAGAGGGAGGAGACGACAGGACTTGGAGAAACGATCCACAACGACCAGGATCGTGGTGTTCGGTCAGAAATTCCACCGACAGGTGTGACCAAGGTCGTTGTGGAACGGGTAAGGGATGTAGCTTACCTAACATAGCCCACCTTGCCTGACGAGGATTCAGTCTCTTCGCTGCCCGGATGTACTCCAGTTTGCGGTGGTCAGTCCAGATGAGGAAAGGGTGTTTAGCCCCCTCAAGCCAATGTCTCCACGCCTTCAGAGCCTTAACCACAGCCAACAACTCCCGGTCTCCCACATCGTAGTTCCGCTCCGTCGAGCTGACCTTCGAGAAGAAAGCACAGGGGCGGAGCTTCGGTGACGTACCCGAATGCTGAGAGAGCACAGCTCCTATCCCAGCCTCGGACGCGTCCACCTCCACTATGAACGCCAAAGAGGGATCCGGATGGGCCAGCACAGGAGCCGAGGTAAACAGAGCTCTTAGGTGCCCAAAAGCCCTGTCCACCTCAACCGACCACTGCAGACGTACCGAACCCCCCTTCAGCAGTGAGGTAATGGGAGCAGCCACCTGGCCAAAACCCCGGATAAATCTCCGGTAGTAATTGGCAAACCCTAAAAATCACTGCACCTCCTTTACCGTGGTGGGAGTCGGCCAATTACGCACAGCTGAAATGCGGTCACTCTCCATCTCCACCCCTGATGTGGAAATGCGATACCCTAGGAAAGAGACCTGCTGCTCAAAGAACAAGCATTTCTCAGCCTTGACGTACAGGTCATGCTCCAACAGTCATCCAAGTACGTTGCGCACCAAGGACACATGCTCTGTGCGTGTAGCGGAGTATATCAGAATGTCATCGATATACACCACTATACCCTGCCCGTGCAGGTTCCTGAAAATATCTTCTACAAAGGATTGGAAGACTGATGGAGGATTCATCAACCCGTACGGCATGACGAGGTACTCATAGAGGTGGTACTAAACGCTGTCTTCCACTCGTCTCCCTCCCGGATAAGCACCAGGTTGTACACGCTCCTGAGATCCAGTTTAGTGAAGAAGCGCGCCCCGTGCATGGACTCAATTGCCGTGGCGATGAGAGGTAGCGGGTAACTGTACCTCACAGTGATTTTATTGAGACCTCGATAGTCAATGCACGGGCGCAGACCTCCCTCCTTCTTCTTCACAAAAAAGAAACTCGAGGAGGCGGGTGAAGTGGAGTGCCGATTGTACCCCTGGCGCAGGGATTCAGAGACATATGTCTCCATAGCCGCCGTCTCCGCTTGCGACAGGGGATACACGTGACTCCTGGGAAGTGCAGCATCTACCCGGAGATTTATCGCTTCTTACAGAAGGCAAGAGCCAAATCGGCATATTCTGGGGGGATGCGCACGGTGGAGACCTGGTCTGGACTTTCCACCGTGGTAGCACCAACGGAAACCCCTACACACCTCCCCGAGCACTCTCGCGACCACCCCTTAAGTGCCCTCTGTTACAAGGAATGGTGGGGTCATGACGAGCTAACCAGGGAAGGCCTAGTACCACGGAAAACGCAGGAGAGTCAATGAGAAAGAGCCTGATTCTCTCCTCGTGAACCCCCTGTGTCACCAGGGCCAGGGAGATGGTGGCTTCCCTGATTAGCCTGGACCCTAATGGTCGACTATCCAGAGCGTGTACCGGGAAAGGTCTAACCACAGAAATAATGGGGATCCCCAATCTAAGTGCGAACGCTCTGTCGATAAAATTCCCAGCCGCGCCTGAATCGACGAGCGCCTTATGCTGGGAATGCAGGGAAAACTCAGGAAAACAAACAGGTACAAACAGGTGAACAACAGAGGACTCTGGATAAGAGTGGTGCAGACCTGGGGTGACGCCAGAGTGCCCTGCCTGTTGCCTCGACTCTCAGAGGAACCAACCCGGCACCGACCGGCAGTGTGCCCTCTGCGGCCACAGATGGTGCACATGAAAGCCCCTCCTCCAGCCTCCCTAAGCGCAGCCCCTCCCAGCTCCATGGGCATCGGAGCGGGGGTTCTGGAAGATGGAACCGACAGAGCCCTCTCTGGACGTCCGCAGGTGACCAGCAGGTTATCCAACCGGATGGACAGATCCACCAGTTGGTCAAAAGTGATGGTGGCATCCCTGCAGGCCAACTCCCATCGAACGTCCTCGCGCAGGCTGCATCGGTAGTGGTCGATAAGGGCCCTGTTGTTCCATCCTGCTCCGGCGGCCAAGGTCCGGAATTCCAGGGCGAACTCCTGGGCATTCCTCGTCCCCTGCCTCAAGTGGAAGAGCCATTCCCCCGCCGCTCTACCCTCGGGCGGATGGTCGAGCGGCGGGTGAACTCCTCGAAGTGGTCCAACGCCGCGTCTCCTTCCCCCCACACGGTGTTTGCCCACTCCAGAGTTCTCCCCGAGAGGCATGAGACGAGGATGGACACCCTCTCCCTTCCCGAGGGAGCTGGGTGAACGGTGGCCAGGTATAGGTCCAGCTGTAATAGGAACCCCTGGCACCATGCTGCCACCCATCATACTCCTTGGGAAGGGAGAGACGCATCCCACTGGGACTGGATCCAGGAGGGACGGGTAGAGGTAACTCCGGTTGCGCTGGTCGAGGCACTGGAGAGACTTCCTGTCTCTCCCAGCGGTCCATGGTCTGGACAACGCGATCCATCATGGCACCGAGTTGTTGAAGCATTGCTGAGTCTTCTCGGACGCGCTCCTCGACCCCTCGGACTGGAGTACCTGCTCCTGCTGACTCCATGGTAGGTGTGGAATTCTGTCAGGTTGTGCGCTACTGGGGTAGAAATCAGGTGCAGGAGAGTGAAGACAGTACACCCCCCCCCCCCCTCTAGGGGCGCCACCAAGCGTCCCAACTGGGCCAGCCTGAAGGGCCGGCTGAGGCGTGAAAGCCTGGCTATCCCGCTGAGGCGTGGGAGCTTGGCGAGCCGGCTTAGGTGTGGGAGCCCGATTAACTGGCTGAGGCATGATGTGGGATAGGCACCTGATGAGCCGGCTGAGGCGTAGGAGCCCGACGAGCCGGCTGAGGCATGACATGGAAAGGGAGCCTGCCGACCCAAACGGGGCAAGGAAACCTCTCAAGCCAGCTAAGGTGTGAAAACCTGTAGAGCCAGCTGAGGCAACCCCGGTTCCATCGGCGGTGGCACCCGGACCCGATGTCACCAACAAAACAAAAAACAAAAACCTCCCTGATGCTTCGTATGGTGGTGTCAGCATTCTGTAAGGATCGACGCTGGTAGACGAGAAGCAAGTACAGGGAGTGAACATTTAATTAACAACGGACATGGAACAGGACAGGACAGCGTCTGGACATGAAAACAGGTGAGTCCAGAGAGCGCTGATGCGTGTAATGATGGTGCCAGGTGTGCATAATGAAGGGCAGCCTGGTGAGGGAGAGCGGGAGCATGCGTGACAGTTTATCTCAATACAATACTTAATGTGGTGGCGGGGCAGCCAGCGGAAAATACAGAGCGTAGGGGCTGGTAATGTTCTCTAGTTGCGCCATTATTGGCTCAGTGTGCTGTCACTTATGGGGACACTACGTCACTGCAAAATCTAAATTCAATCCCTTTGGGTGCTGCCATAGACTTAAATTAGAAGTGCCCATCCAAGAAGGCTCAAGGTCATTGGTCACAGATCAAATGACGTCAAATCACGTTATATCTACCGTAGCTTTGATTGGACTGATCATTTCAACATCATACTTTCAAAATCTTAGCTATCAAACTAGACAAGCAGTCATCACCATGCATCAAGTCGACAATCTACTGGCAATCCTTTTCAATTCTTGTCATATGAAGATAAATTATGGATAAAATGTATCCGTGCTCATTGGCCATTGGACATAAACATTACACAACAAGTTGAAAATGGCAAATTCAACAATGAGTGCAAAGGCGTCATTGCAGCCACGGGTTCAATCCCAGGCTGTGTCACAGCTAGCTGTGACCGGGAGAACCATGAGGCGGTGCACTATTGGCCCAGCATCGTCCGGGTTAGGGGAGGGCTTGGCCGGCCGGGATGTCCTTGTCTCATCATGCTCTAGCAACTCCTTGTGGCGGGCCGGGTGCCTGCAAGCTAACTTCGGTCATCAGTTTGACAGTGTGTCAAGAAGCAGTTTGGCTGTCGACCTTTGCCGAGTCCGTAGGGGAGTTGCAGCGATGAGACAAGATCATACAGTGCCTTGCAAAGGTATTCATCCCCCTTGACGTTTTTCCTATATTGTTGCATTACAATCTGTAATTGAAATAGATTTTTATTTGGATTTCATGTAATGGACATACACAAAATAGTCAAAATTGGTGAAGTGAAAAATAAAAAAAATTACTTGTTTCAAAATAAAAAAAAATAAAACAAACGGAAAAGTGGTGCGTGCATATGTATTCACCCCCTTTGCTATGAAGCCCCTAAATAATTTAAATGTCTTGGAATGGCCTAGTCAAAGCCCAGACCTCAATCCAATTGAGAATCTGTGGTATGACTTAAAGATTTCTGTACACAAGCGGAACCCATCCAACTTGAAGGAGCTGGAGAAGTTTTGCCTTGAGGAATGGGCAAAAATCCCAGTGGCTAGATGTGCCAAGCTTACAGAGACATACCCCAAGAAACTTGCAGCTGTAATTGCTGCAAAAGGTGGCTCTACAAAGTATTAACTTTGGTGGGGTGAATAGTTATGCACACTCAAGTCTTCAGTTTTTTTTGTCTTATTTCTTGTTTGTTTCACACTAAAAAATATTTAGCATCTTCAAAGTGGTAGGCATGTTGTGTAAATCAAATGATACAAACCCCCCAAATATACATTTTAAGTCCAGGTTGTAAGGCAACAAAATAGGAAAAATGCCAATGGGGTAAATACTTTCGCAAGCCACTGTAACTACCAACTGGATAATATCATGAAAAAAGGGGTAACACCATGGGCCAGAAAAGTTTGAATACGTTGGCCATGCTGTCAATCCAGCATGACTTCTGCCGCGTTCAAAACAACTGGAGACTCGGAACTGGGAAATGTCAGACTTCAGCAAGTTCACGACAAATGGGAACTTGGATAAAACTAGCTCGGAAAATATGGAAAATTATTTTGAAAGGTCATCCAACACGGAATTCCAAGTCGGGATTTCAGGCCTCTTTCTAGAGCCCACAAGAAGGACTGCCGCGCCACCTTCCTGTTCAAGTGAGCACAGCACAACAAGGTGAGTCCAAAAATCTTTGTATGCCGCTGCATAAATGATGTAATATGCAAGGGAGATATGTATACTGTAGCCAGAAAAGTAATACTAAGTGTATGGTGTATAGTAAGCTGTTAGTAGCCCATGTACCTCACCCTAATAATTTGGTCCCTTTCCTCACTCATAACTTAGCCTACTGTTCTGACTTGATGGTGCACATGTAGCCTATAGCCTGTTTAAGAGAAATGTAAAATATTGTAAGAGCTTTCATTATCTGCTTATATGCCCCCTTTATTTATCCTACGGTTCTGACTTGGTGTACAGGGAGAATACTGTAAGAACGGCCCATGTTCTGAGTTATGTTGCTATACATAAAAAAAATGCTGAACAAATAGTTATATTGACTACATCGGTTATATTGACTACGTCCGCTCATAAATGTCTTAATCGAAATTACGGATTGCCTCTTATCCGCTTGTCGTTCCCTTATCCCATAGTTTGTACATCTCAATTGTCAGTAGAAGCCACATTGTTTAAGCAAGTCAGCCATATCAGCTATGTTTTTAAAAAAGGCAGTAAATGAGGCTGAATGAACTGTTTTGCTGCCAGACAAAGCTTCGCTGATAGCTAGGTGTAGCGGTGGTAAGGATTGGCTCCATAGTGCTGAATAGAAAGCTTTGCTGTTGGGACAGATTTATGTAGGCCCTAACAGTTTGTGGGCACCGTTTTTAACGTTATTGTGCAATGAATGTATTGTACAGTGTTGTGTTGTGTCGTGGCTTTGCTGGCATGCATAATATATATATTTATGTTTGCCCCACCAATATTTACATGCTTAAATCGCCACTGGATACATACTGTAGCTACATCATATATGCGCTACACATTACTGTTTGGGAGGTGCAAATGTGAAACATGGACTTAAAACCTTGAACAATGTTCTGTCATACTGAACGCAGCCCAGGCAAATGCAATCGAGCAAAGCACTATGGCACTGATCAACCAATTTTTGGGTATATTATTAGGATCACCATTAGCTGTTGCAAAAGCAGCAGCTACTCTTCCTCGAAACATTAAATATGACATAATACAGAGCATTAATAGACAAGAACAGCTTAATGATAGAACTACATACATTTTAAAATGGCACACAAAGCCTATATATCAATACATACACACAATATCTAGGTCAAATAGGGGATAGGCATTGTGCCGTGAAGTGTTGCTTTATCTGGGTTTTTTTTAACCAGGTTTGCTGTTCATTTGAGCAATATGAGATGGAAGGGAGTTCGATCAATTATGGCTCTATATATACAGTAATACTGCACGCTTTCTTGAATTTCTTCTTGATTTGGGGACTGTGAAAAGACCCCCTGGTGGCATGTCTGGTGGGGTAAGTGTGTGTGTCAGAGCTGTGTGTAAATTGACTATGCAAACAATTTGGAATTGGGATATGCTTAACACCCCAGCCGTCCTACAATCTAAGTTAGATGCCTTCAATCTCACACAAATTATCAAGAAACCTACCAGGTACAACCACAAATCCGTAAACATGGGCACCCTCATAGATATCATCCTGACCAACTTGCCCTCTAAATACACCTCTGCTGTTTTCAACCAGGATCTCAGCGATCAATGCCTTATTGCCTGTGTCCGTTATGGGTCCGCGGTCAAACGACCACCCCTCATCACTGTCAAACGCTCCCTAAAACACTTCTGCGAGCAGGCCATTCTAATCGACCTGGCCCGGGTATCCTGGAAGGATATTGACCTCATCCCGTCAGTAGAGGATGCCTGGTTGTTCTTTAAAAGTGCTTTCCTCACTATCTTAAATAAGCATGCCCCATTCAAAAAAAAAATTGAACTAAGAACAGATATAGCCCTTGCTTCACTCCAGACTTGACTGCCCTTGACCAGCACAAAAACATCCTGTGGCGTACTGCACTAGCATCGAATAGTCCCCGCGATATGCAACTTTTCAGGGAAGTCAGGAACCAATATACACAGTCAGTTAGTAAAGCAAAGGCTAGCTTTTTCAAACAGAAATTCGCATCCTGCAGCACTAATTCCAAAAAGTTTTGGGACACTGTAAAATCCATGGAGAATAAGAGCACCTCCTCCCAGCTGCCCACAGGCTTGGAAACACTGTCACCACCGATAAATCCACGATAATCGAGAATTTCAATAAGCATTTCCCTACGACTGGCCATGCTTTCCACCTGGCTACCCCAACCCCGGCCAACAGCTCTGCACCCCCCGCAGCAACTGGCCCAAGCCCCCCCACCCACCCAGACTCAACAGCCTTTGTTTCTCTAATGACTGCCTCGCCTGGTTCACTAACTACTTCTCAGATAGAGTTCAGTGTGTCAAATCGGAGGGCCTGTTGTCCGGACCTCTGGCAGTCTCTATTGGAGTGCCACAGGGTTCAATTCTCGGGCCGACTCTTTTCTCTGTATATATCAATGATGTCGCTCTTGATTCTTTGATCCATCTCTATGCAGACGACACCATTCTGTATACATCTGGCAATTCTTTGGATACCGTGTTAACCAACCTCCAAACAAGCTTCAATGCCATACACTCCTTCCGTGGCCTCAAACTACTCTTAAATGCATGCTCTTCAACCGATCGCTGCCCGCACCTGCCAGCCCGACTAGCATCACTACTCTGGACGGTTCTGACTTAGAATATGTGGACAACTATAAATACCTAGGTGTCTGGCTAGACTGTAAACTCTCCTTCCAGACTCATATTAAGCAACTCCAATCCAAAATTAAATCTATAATCGGCTTCTATTTTGCAACAAAGCATCCTTCACTCATGCTGCCAAACATACCCTCATAAAACTGACTATCCTACCGATCCTTGACTTCGGCGATGTCATTTACAAATAGCCTCAAACACAGAAAATTGGATGCAGTCTATTACAGTGCCATCCGTTTTGTCACCAAAGCCCATATACTACCCACTACTGCGATCTATATGGTCCTCGCTACATATTCGTCGCCAAACCCACTGGCTCCAGGTCATCTATAAGTCTTTGCTAGATAAAGCTTCGCCTTATCTCAGCTCACTGGTCACCATAGCAACACCCACCCGAGCATGCGTTCTAGCAGGTATATTTCACTGGTCATCCCCAAAGCCAACACCTCCTTTGGCTGCCTTTCCTTCCAGATCTCTGCTGCCAATGACTGGAACGAATTGCAAAAATCACTGAAGTTGGAGACTTATATCTCCCTCTCTAACTTTAAGCATCAGCTGTCAGAGCAGCTCACCGATCGCTGTAGCTGTACACAGCCCATCTGTAAATAGCCCATCCAACCAACTACCTACCTCATCCCATATTTGTTTTTGTTGCACACCAGTATTTCTACTTGCACATCCTCATCTGCACATCTATCTATCCCTCCAGTGTTAATTGCTAAATTGTAATTACTTCCCCACTATGGCCTATTTATTGCCTTACCTCCTTACTTCATTTGCACACACTGTATACAGATTTTTCTGTTGTGTTATTGACTGTATGTTTGTTTACCCATGTGTAACTCTGTGATGTTGTTTTTGTCGCACTGCTTTGCTTTATCTTGGCCAGGTCGCAGTTGTAAATGAGAACTTGTTCTCAACTGGCCTACCTGGTTAAATAAAGGTGAAATAAATTAAATTAAATAAAAAGAAGTAATGCATTAATTGTATGTAACCAATGGTGTGCTATATACACCCCCTCATTTTAATATAGGAGGAAGAAATACTGAAATAGAGTACCAGTCAAAAGTTTGGACACACATACTCATTCAAGGGTTTTTCTTTATTTTTCCTATTTTTTACATTGTAGTATAATTCATCAAAACTATGAAATAACACATATGGAATCATATAGTAACCAAAAAAGTGTTAAACAAATCAAAATATATTTTAGATTTTAGATTCTTCAAAGTAGCCACATTTTATATTGATGACAGCTTTGCGCACTCTTGCCATTCTCTCAACCAGTTTCAAATGGAATGCTTTTCCAATAGTCTTGAAGGAGTTCCCACATATGCTGAGCACATGTTGGCAGCTTTTCCTTCACTCTGCGGTCCAACTCATACCAAACCATCTCAATGGTGTTGGATGCAGCACTCCAACACTCTCCTTCTTGGTCAAATAGTCCTTACACAGCCTGTAGGTGTGTTGGGTCATTGTCCTGTTGAAAAACAAATGATAGTCCCACTAAGCGCAAAACAGATGAGATGGCGTATCGCTGCAGAATGCTGTGGTAGCCATTCTGGTTAAGTGTGCCTTGAATTCTAAATAAATCACAGACAGTGTCACAGGCAAAACACCCTCACACCATCACAACTGCTTCACAGTGGGAACTACACATGCAGAGGTCATCCGTTCACCAACTTTGCGTCTCACAAAGACGATGACAGATTTCCACTGGTCTAATGTCCATTGCTCGTGTTTCTTGGCCCAAGCAAGTCTCTTCTTATTATTTGTGTCCTTTAGTAGTGGATTCTTTGCAGCAGTTCGATCATGAAGACCTGATTCACACAGTCTCCTCTGAACAGTTGATGTTGAGATGTGTCTGTGAAGCATTTATTTATTACTCTAATGAATTTATCCTCTGCAGCAGAGGTAACTCTGGGTCTTCCTTTCCTGTGGTGGTCCTCATGAGTGCCAGTTTCATCACTACACTTGAAGAAACATTCAACGTTCTTGAAATTTTATGGATTGACTGACCTTCATGTCTTAAAATAATGATGAACTGTCATTTCTCTTTGCTTATTTGAGCTATTCTTACCATAATATGGCATTTTACTAAATATGTAGATCTTCTGTATACCACCCCTACCTTGTCACAACACAACTGATTGGCTCAAACGCATTAAGGAAAGAAATTCCACAAATGAACTTTTAACAAGCCACACCAGGTGCATTCCAGGTGACTACCTCATGAAGCTGGTTGAGAGAATGCCAAGAGTGTGCAAAGCAGTCATCAAGGCAAAGGGTGGCTACTTTGAAGAATCTCAAATCTAAAATATATTTTGATTTGTTTCACACTTTTTTGGTTACTACATGATTCCATATGTGTTATTTCATAGTTTGTATGTCTTCACTGATATTCTACAATGTAGAAAATATAAAAAATACAGAAAAACCCTTGAATGAGTAGTTGTGTCCAAACCTTTTACTGGTACTGTAAATAGAGGAAGAAATAATATAAATGAATAAAATGAAAGAAAACTTGATTCATTATTTATCTAATTATTTGTGCGTTATTTATTTATTTATTTATGTGTCCATTTATTTATTCATTTATTTTTAACTACGGCAGGTTTGGTCCAGCATACCCTTAAGATGCTTTTGGGAGACCAGGCCTTGATAATTTGCCCAACCCATCTGCAAAGTCGACAGATTGGAAGGCAGGCATTGGTGGATTGCTGTCTACTGAAGTGCCTCTAAAAAACAAGTTTTTAATGTATGTTTCCTCTGTCACCAAAAGGTGGTAGTGTTGCATAACTTTTGTCGTCCAGTTGACAGTTTTCAAAATGGAATCCAACCAGACATTCCAAACACAAAACACAGGTTAAAGAGAGTAATGTGAGCCCATAATGTGACATGTTAGCATGACAAATGGCTAGAATGTTCAGTAGCTGATATATGATACATTTTTTATCCTCTTAAGAGATCGCTGACAGTTGAACAAGTTACACAGTTGTAATCCAAGCGTATTGAGAAAGTTCAGAGTTCAAATCAAATCGTATTTGTCACATGCGCCGAATACAACAGGAGCCATGACCAGCCTTTCACAAAGCACTCCATGGCTACCCACATGAGTGCTATGGGGTGGTAATCATTTAGGAAGGTTACCTTCACTTTCTTGGGCACAGGGACTATGGTGGTCTGTTTGAAACATATAGGGATTACAGACTCAGTCAGGGAGAGGTTGAAAATGTCAGTGAAGACACT
The DNA here is from genome assembly GCA_030435695.1 of Brachymystax lenok tsinlingensis. Taxonomy (NCBI): domain Eukaryota; kingdom Metazoa; phylum Chordata; class Actinopteri; order Salmoniformes; family Salmonidae; genus Brachymystax; species Brachymystax lenok. Next base: position 26,382,090 of record CM059793.1, on the reverse strand, counting down.
TGCCAGTTGGTATGCGCATGCTTTATGTACACGTCCTTGTAATCCGTCTGACCCTGCTGCTTTGTGAATGTTGACCTGTTTAAAGGTCTTGTTAACATCGGCTACAGAGAGTGTGATCCCACAGTGGTCCGGAACAGCTGGTGCTCTCATGCATGCTTGAGTGTTGCTTGCCTCGAAGAATGCATAAAAGACATTTAGCATGTCTGGTAGGCTCGCGTCACTGGGCAGCTCGCGGCTGAGTGTCCCTTTGTAGTCCGTAATTATTTTCAATCCCTGACACATCCGACAGGCGTCAGAGCCGGTGTAGTAGGATTTAACCTTAGTCCTGTATTGATGCTTTGCCTGTTTGATGGTTCATCTGAGGGCATAGCAAGATTTCTTATAAGCGTCTAGATTAGTGTCCCGCTCCTTGAAAGCAGCAGCTCTAGCCTTTAGTTCAGTTCGGATGTTGCCTGTAATCCATGGCTTCTGGTTGGGAATCATACGTACGGTCACTGTGGGGACGACGTCGTTGATGCACTTATTGATGAATCCGGTGACTAAGGTTGTATACTCCTCAATGCCATTGGATGAATCCCGGAACATATTCCAGTCTGTGCTAGCAAAACAATCCTGTAGCATCTGAGTCGTCTGACCCCTTCCATATTGCGTGAGTCACTGGTACTTCCTGCGTTGGTTTTTGTTTGTAAGTAGGAATCAGGAGGGTAGAATTATGATCAGATTTGCCAAATAGAGGGTGAGGGTGAGCTTTGTACACGTCTCTGTGTGTGAAGTAAAGGTGGTCTAGTTTTTCTTCCTCTGGTTGCACATGACAAGCTGGTAGAATTGAGGTAAAAACAGATTTAAGTTTGCCTGCATTAAAGTCACGGCCACTAGGAGCGCTGCTTCTGGATGAGCATTTTCTTGTTTGTTTATGGCCTACAAATAATGTAGATGATAACTATCTTGGTAGATAGTGTGGTCTACAGCTTATCATGCGGTATTCTACCTCAGGCGAGCAAAACCTTGAGACTTCTTTAATATTAGAAATCGCACACGAGCAGTTATTGACAAATAGGCACACAAACCCCTGCCCTTTGTCTTACCAGACGTAGCTGCTCTGTCCTGCCGATGCATGGAGAAGCCAGCCAGCTCTATATTATCCGTGTCGTCGTTCAGCCACGTCTCTGTGAAATATAAGATATTACAGTTTTTAATGTCCCGTTGGTAGGATATTCTTAATCGTAGATCGTCCAGTTTGTTTTCCAATGATTGCACGTTGGCCAATAATACAGAGGGTAGTGGTAGTTTACCTACTCGTTGGCAAATTCTTACGCTGATGATGGGGATTTGGGCCTTGTCGGCGGTCCTCATGCAAGCCAGTTTCATCATAGCGCTTGATGGTTTTTGCGACTGCACTTGAAAAAAAAATTAAAAGTCGTTTCTCTTTGCTTATTTGAGCTGTTTTTGCCATAATATGGACTTGGTCTTTTACCGAACAGGGCTATCTTCTGTATACCACCCCTACCTTTTCACAACACAACTGATTGGCTCAAACGCACTAAGGAAAGAAATTCCACAAATTTTAACAAGGCACAACTGTTAATTGAAATGCATTTCAGGTGACTACCTCATGAAGCTGTTGAGAGAATGCCAAGACTGTGCTAAGCTGTCATCAAGGCAAAGGGTGTCTACTTTGAAGAAATTCAGAAATAAAATATATTTTGATTTGTTTAACACTTTTTTGGTTACTACATAATTCCATATGTGTTATTTCATAGTTTTGGTGTCTTCACTATTATTCTACAATGTAGAAAATAGTCAAAATAAAGAAAAACCCTTGAATGAGTAGGTGTGTCTAAACGTTTGACTAGTACTGTAGGTTGCAATGTGTATTTTTTACTGGCTTGGCTTCCTCAGTGATTTTACCCACACACCGCTACTGCAATCAGGTAAGTTTAAGTGCTGCCAGTCATGTTTCAGTTTGGAGATGGCACACGCTATCACTAGGTTGGACGCACAACAATTCATGGTGTGTTATTTACCTATTCCCAAACCGAGATATCTAGGAGCCAGGAGAGGATGAGTTCACACTAGCTGTACTTTATTTTACAGGAGGGGACTAACCTAATGGATCTTTAGACATAGACCCACACTTTTAGATGACACTACATTTTAAATAATGCTAGCCAGCTTGTCCTCTTCAAAAATTTTGAGGTAACACTTTCAGATAAAATTTAACCATGTTACACACAGTATACTGTAAATTTGGACTCCAAAATGTTAACAATGTAAGGAGGTTTTCTCAATGAACATGTACATATTACCTCAACTACCTCGACTAACCTGTTCCCCCCGCACATTGACTCGATACCGGTACCCCCTGTATACAGCCTCGTTATTGTTGTTTTATTGTGTTTTTTTATTTTTTACTTTATTTTATTTAGCAAAGATTTTCTTACAACTCTTATTTTCTGAACTCTGCATTTTTGGTTAAGGGCTTGTAATTAAGCATTCCACGGTAAGGTCTACTGTTGAATTCGGCGCATGTGACAAATAACATTTGATTTGATTTACAGTAAATGCTTAATGGAAAATTCAGGACAACATCAAAGTTACCCCATTCAACCCACAGTGGTATTGTATTCAACCCACTAGGCACACACTGGTTAAAACAACATTGTTTCTAAGTCATTTCAATGAAATTACGTTGAACCACTGTGGAATAGATGTTGAAATGGCTTCTTTGCCTATTGGGAAGTCTCAATTCCAGGAAACTGTCCATTGTATGTCTCCTACTCCTCTCCAGTGTGCAGGAAATACCTGTTGATGCACCAGAAACAAAGGGATCGGCTCTATGAGGAGGAGGCTCCTGGGGCTGGCGCCCAGAGATGGAACATATTGCTGAACATACAGCTCAACCGCAACACAAACAGAGGCCATCTCTAGGTCTGAATCAGGGCGTACCAAGGCAAACGTTGTGTGTTAATGTTAGACAGACAGACATCACTGTAAACATAACATGGTCTCTTGTAAGACAAGAAAGCACACCTTGAAAGCATTCCACTTCTGAATAGATTTATGTTTGATTATATGATGTTATGATTTTATAGCTTTTTTATTTCCATGTTAGTTTCATTCATTTTCAGTGTGAAGTATCTTTGTAAAGTGGGGTTGTCTTTGTAGGCTCAAGTGAGAAGCAATGTCCAACAACATTGAAGAAGGAGAAGCGAAACAATAAAATGTGAGAAATAAATCAGACTTTTGCCTGGACATACAATGTGTTTTAGTGTCAACCTCAAGTGACTTTTGGGGTCCATCACAACAAATGTAGCAATCACTGGATCTTGTAATTAAGACAATTTATAAGATGCAGGAGGGAATGAAGCCTATGTATACATGGGTTAGGGAATCAATATGTAATCAAATATTTTACATCTGATTTGGCCTACTTTTCTGAGGAATGTGTATTCATGACTGTACTATCTGCCTCTTGCCTAACACTTCCTTCAAGCAGTCCCCTGACTTTAGGTTTGCTGATGGGTTGGCTGCCACCAGTGATGCAGCATCTTGTGATCGCCACAGGAGTAAGAGTGAAGCCACAGGCAGACAAGGCTGAGTGCTAATTCCAAACGGGCTGGGACATTAGATTAAACCTGAGCACAGATGGAACATGGTCCCCAGAAGACTTCAGGTCATGGGTTTGATACAGCATGTTATTTGTAGAAGGACATATGAGGTAATTTGTGTCATTTGTGATTTTGAGCAACTGTAAAGTGTTGACTAAGGCTAGAATAATGGATTTTCAAAACTAAGTTTATAATTTTGTGACCTGAATTGCAGATAATACATCAGTTTTATATTCTGCTTAATAAATGTATAACATCATCACTGGGGTTATATGGGTTTATGTTTATGTGTTTACTGCTTTGTACTCATTCAGTCCTACCATCTCATGACTGTAATTGGATGTTAAAAGTAAGTGGCTTTGCAGGGCAACCTTAAAGGCCCAGTGTAGTCAAAACGTGGTTTTCCTGTGTTTTATACATACACTATAAGGCCAAAAGTATGTGTACACCTGCTCGTCAAACATCTAATTCCAAAATCATCTGCATTAATATAGAGTTGGTCCCCCCTTTGCAGCTATAACATCCTCCACTCTTCTGGGAACGCTTTCTACTAGATGTTGAAACATTGCTGTGGGTTCTTGCTTCCATTCAGCCATAAGAGCATTAGTGAGGTCGGGCACTAATGTTGAGCGATTAGGCCTGGCTCGCAGTCAGTGTTCCAATTCATCCCAAAGGTGTTCAATGGGGTTGAGGTCAGGGCTCTGTGCAGGCCAGTCAAGTTTTTCCACACTGACCATTCACAATATGTATGGACCTCGCTTTCTGCAGGGGGGCATTTCTATGCTGAAAAAGGAAAGGGACTTCTCCAAACCGTTGCCACAAAGTTGGAAGCACAGAATTGTCTAGAATGTCATTGTATGCTGTAGCATTAAGATTTCCCTTCACTGGAACTAAGGGGCCTAGCCCGATCCATGAAAAACAGCCCCAGACCATTATTCCTCCTCCACCAAAGTTTACAGTTGGCACTATGCATTCGGTCAGGTAGCGTGCTCTTGGCATCCGCCAAATCCAGATTCGTCAGTCGGACTGTCAGAAGGTGAAGCGTGATTCATCACTCCAGAGAACGCTTTTCCACTGCTCCAGAGTCCAATGGTGGCGAGCTCTACACCACGCCAGCTGACGCTTAGCATTGCACATGGTGATCTTAGGCTTGTGTGCGGCTGCTCGGACATGGAAACCTATTTCATGAAGCTCCCAACGAACAGTTCTTCTGATGATGTTGCTTCCAGAGGCAGTTTGGAACTCGTTAGTGAGTGTTACAACCAAGGACAGATGATTTTTACGCGCTATGCACCATTTCGCAGCTGAACCGTTGTTGCTCCTAGACATTTCCACTTCACAAGAACAGCCCTTACAGTTGACCGGGGCAGCTCCTGCAGGGCAGAAATTTGATAAACTGACTTGTTGGAAAGGTGGCATTCTACGACGGTGCCAAGTTGAAAGTCACTGAGCTCTTCAGGACGGACCATTCTACTGCCAATGTTTGTCTCTAGAGATTGCATGGCTGTGTTCTAGATTTTATACACCTGTCAGCAACGGGTGTGGCTGAAATAGCCGAATCCACTAATTTGGGGTGTCCACACCCTATGAGGTTGGAATAACCCTGTGAAATTGGGAAAATTATGATAATACCCTTTTAGTGTACGAGCTGTTTGAAAAGACCACCTGAAACTTCAGCCTGTTTTGGTGGGATAGAGTTTTGGCCTGCCTGGTGGAACCAGGTAAATTAGTTAATAGACCAATAAGAAAAAGAGTTCTGCCAACCTCTCAGCAGCTAGTTTTCGGTTTTCCCTTCCCCACTCAACCCCTCCTAGACAATCCTAGCAAAACTATTGCTTGAATAATTGCTCTTTGCTAAGAAGCTATTTCTGTTTATTTCTGACCATTTTAATTGAAAACAATCACAGTAAGGTACTTAATTGTTACCCAGAAATGATTTCATATTGAGCTAAAACCTTCTGCATGGATCGTTAATACCAGTGGCGGTCAGTGCCATTTATGATGAGGGAGGACATTTTTTTTTAATGAGCATGGCCTTATTTCTATTACAGCATGTTGGAAGACTGTCATTCACATTCCATTCACCCAGTTCAATGTAACATCGATAGGTTTAGGCTACTACATGATACTCAGGTTTTGTTTTCCCTATACCCATCATGAGGTTGCTACAACCTAGCCTGTGAATGAAAGTTTACAACTTAGGTGCACACAGGCCGAGAGAAAAATTTGAGATGTCAGTGACACATGGACAGACGATGACACATATCTAGGGTGTATTCATTAGTCTAACAGTTGCAAACAAGGGTTTCTATTGGACAAATTTAGGTATTTTTATCCGGGATTGATTTGCTAACGTTTTAAGAAACGTTTTTTTAACAGAATCAGTGGAGTGAATACACCCCTGATCATGCATAAACACAGTTCACTTTCATAGCAGACATGTTGTATTCATTTTAGCCTCTATGCACTCTCCTCCTCTCACCTTTTCCCTTCATTTGTGGACTTCAATGAACAAAACATCAGCTGTATGTGACCAGGCAAAAAAAAACGTTCCAAGCCAAACCATGTTATAACCGCTACACACGCCTACATTGTTGTCCCCATATTAGCTAAAGTAACATCTTAGTCAACATAGCTAATAGAACTAATGTGTTAGTAAACCCACTACAATCATGCAGTAACGTTAGTGTATAGTCAGTAAGCAGTTACATCGACAGGCCACAGTGGCAATACATTTATAAAACCAAAAGCTTACCTTGACTTGGAAGAGTTCCAGTGTTGTGTTGGATAGTCATAGCCAGCTAGCTAACATAGCATCCCTCTGTTGAGCCGGGTGTTTGAGTAACTAAACTAGCCAGCTGCATTTGCTAGCTAAGTAAGTGAAATTAAGAAATGAATTTGTTGAAAACTTTCAACTATTGTTTTCTCATGTTATGCACTGCAGTGCTAGCTAGCTCTAGCTTTCAGTACTAGATTCATTCTCTGATCCTTTGATTGGGTGGACAACATGTCAGTTCATGCTGCAAGAGCTCTGAGAGGTTGGAGGACGTCCTCCGGAATTGTCATTATTACTGTGTAAGTCTATGGAAGGTGGTAAGAACCAAGAGCATCCTAGGTTTTGTATAGAAGTCAATGTACGAAGAGGAGGACGGAGGTTAGATGTCGTCCGGCTACACCATAGTATGACTGCACGAAGACCTAGGCCTACTTGGATTTCTAGGACTCCTAACTTGGAAATAGAACCAAACTTCAGTGATACCAAAAAGGTCAACACAGGTTATCTCGTCATCATTCAGTGAGTATTCTTATCCACTTCATACAATGATATATGAATAAGCCTACAGTCGAATGATTCACAGATCATTTTTTTAAAGATATCTTATTGGTACACTTTACACTGAGACACCTATAGCCGTCATTGAAAATAAGAATTTGTTCTTAACTGACTTAACAAGTTAAATAAAGGTAAAATCAAAAAAAATTAAAAAGGGCTCATCACAGCTCCTCCAAGAACTCTCAGAATAATGTAAAAACGTACATGCATGCATTTGCCACTATACTATATTTTTTGTAAAACACCTCTAGTGGTGCTGTCTGTTGGTTACTACCACCATGCAGAGGTGGAGGAGGAGAGACTGATCGCCTCACTGAGGTCCAGCTGGAAAACCTAGTGACCAAGGAGGATCTGGTGAATGTGACAGGGAAAAACTGTCCCAGTGGGACCTACACTTTTTGACACCCAGAGGGAGAGATTGACAAGACTGAACTAGAAACAGGCCAGGACATTCGACTGAAAACCAAATGCAATGGTCAAATCAAATCAAATTGTATTTGTCACACGCGCGCCGAATACAACATGTGTAGACCTTTCAGTGAAATGCTGACTTACAAGCCCTTAACAAACAATGCAGTTAAGAAAAAGTGTTAGATAAAACATTTAAAATAAAAGCAACAAATAATTAAACAGCAGCAGTAAAATAACAAGCGAGGCTATATACAGGGGGTAGCTCTGTGCCGGTACCCCCTGTATATAGCCTTGCTTGTTATTTGTGCGGGGGCACCGGTTAGTCGAGGTAATTTAAGTAATATGTACATGTAGGTAGAGTTAAAGTGACTGTTAAAGTGATGCATAGATAATAAACAGAGAGTAGCAGCAGCGTAAAAGAGTGGTCTGAGTAGCCATTTGATTAGTCTTATGGCTTGGGGGGTAGAAGCTGTTAAGAAGCGCTCCGGCACCGCTTGCCGTGCAGTGGCAGAGAGAACAGTCTATGACTAGGGTGGCTGGAGTCTTTGACAAGTTTTAGGGTCTTCCTCTGACACCGCCTGGTATAGAGGTCCTGGATGACAGAAAGCTTGGCCCCAGGGATGTACTGGGCCCTACGCATTACCCTCTGTAGTGCCTTGCGGTCGGAGGCCAAGCAGTTGCCATACCAGGCAGTGATGCAACCAGTCAGGATGCTCTTGATGGTGCAACTGTAGAACCTTTTGAGGATCTGAGGACCCATTCCAAATATTTTCAGTCTCCTGAGGGGAATAGGCTTTGTTGAGGATCAGAGTGGCAGATGTGTTGTTACCTACCCTTACCACCTGGGGGCGGCCCGTCAGGAAGTCCAGGATCCAGTTGCAGAGGGAGGTGTTTAGTCCCAGGGTCCTTAGCTTAGTGATGAGCTTTGGTGGCCCATTGATTTGTAAGTTCAATGTTCCTTTGAAAAAAAGAGAACTCAGATTTTAACTTTAAAATGTATGCCAAACAAAAACCAATGATTGCAAAGTTAAACAAACCAAATATGCACATGACTTATTTTAACAATTTCCATGCAGATGCAAAGGTTGGTAACAAAATGACAGTTGAAAAATAAACATACATTGCTTACCTAAATGATTCCCTTGCACAGAAAACTTATATAAACACATTTGCAAAGTTTCGTAACAAAATGACAGTTTGTGCTGTTTGGGCCTTCATTCTGTTACTTTGCATCTGCACTGTTCTTCAAGTAAATGTGTTTGTAAAATTTTCTGTGCAAGATGTCCTTGTGCATAGAGTTGGTTTGTTTAACTTTGCAATCATTGGTTTTTGTTTAGCATACATTTCGAAGTGAATAATCTGAGTCTCAGCATCACTCTGTCACTGTAGAATTTTCCAGCTCTTAGTAGTAACAGCATTGTGTACTTAGTTGTCATCTGCCCTTTCAGTTTCCTTGGCCAAAGTCGATGGAAGCACATAGATTTTTTTGCAGGCGACGAAAAGGCAGGAGCATCGTGGACCGACAAAACAATGGCCCACAAATCAGACGTCAGCAACGAAGTTGGAGGGCCAGGGCGTGGGAGCAGATGAGGAGGAATGGGTAAGAGGAGCAGAAGCACAATTGATTTGCTTTCCACACATATTTAGTCCTTGTTTACTGTAATCACATAGGGAATCATTTAGGTACTCAATGTGCGTTTATTTTTCAACTTGTTATCTTTGGGAAAACATGTCAAATTTTATCTACAGCACAAATATGATCTACAGCAGGTATGGGCAACTGGCGGCCCATGGGCCCCTGGATGAAATTAGTTTTTTCATTTTACTGTTGCGAGTTAGAATAGTAGAATGCACAAGGTGCAATTTCAAAATGTGGTTGTACAACAGCAGTTTTTCTCTTATGTCAGTCACTGATAGTCAGTTAATTTGTCCATGTCAGCTAACATTTTTCCGATTGTAAGTTAGTTTAGAGGCCAGTTATCTAAACTTGTTATCATGGTCGAATTACTGGCCGGGGGGGTCACCCATAGATTTTTTTGTCAGTCTCACTCAGATATCATGATAAAAACTACAAACATTTCTCTCCACCCTATGGCAAAATGTGTAGAAATGCAGGAAATTTGCTGTAAAACAGACCATTTTCCTCTATGTCTCGTGGCAAAATTAGCAGAATTGCATGAAATGAGTTATAAAATTGCTAAATCTTCTCTCTGCCCCATGGCAAAATGTGTAGAATTACACTACCGGTCAAAAGTTTGCAGGAACCTTTTCTTTATTTTTACTATTTTCTACATTGTAGAATAATAGTGAAGACATCAAAGCCACTTTAAACGATGCCATTTATATAATGTTTACATATCCTCTCATATGTACATACTGTACTCTATACCATCTACTGCATCTTGCCTATGCCGGTCAGCCATCGCTCATCCATATATTTATATGTACATACTCCGTATTCATTCCTTTACACTTGTGTGTAAGGTAGTTGTTGTGAAATTGTTAAATTACTTGTTAGATACTACTGCATGGTCGGAACTAGAAGCCGCTACACTCGCATTAACATCTGCTAACCATGTGTATGTGACAAATAAAATTTGATTTGATTTCAATGCTTGGCCCCTATCACACCTATTTGACTGCCATTTCTATTTTAGGATGATTGGGGAGATTATTGGAATTGCACAGCCTCCAACGTTGCTTGTGCAGCATATGCACACAGAAGAGGAAGAGAGGCATTTCATTTTTAATGTTGTTTTTTATTCTGCATGTAATATAGACTCTACAAGACGTTGACAAATCTTGGTATTGCAGGGTACCTTTGATATAGGGGTGTAAAGCCTCTCTTTGGTAATCATCATACATGCTTTACCCCTCTTCTAATCGCTCTATTGAAAATGCATCAGTCTGTAGAAGGGTACAAATGTACAAGGCTAACCTTGTAATAACTTTGTAATAAAACTAATGGCAATTTATTTGATGGTGTTGTTCTAATGATGTGTCATCCAAAATGTAAACCATCACTTGGGTAAGAGTTATCATGCAAGGATGGAGTTATAGCTTTGACTAGTAAACGTTGCCTGCTAAATCAGAATATCTGCATGTGCTAATGTATGAAGTAGCCACTTAGATCTAGGCTACAGTAGAATAAGTCAACTATTGTAGGTGATTTGAAATCATGCGTCCTCCAAAATAGATCAAAAACTTGCTTGGATTACCAACATGAATTATTAGCTACATTACTTGTGTATAATGTATCACTATTTTTCGGAGCCCTTTACTAACATATTGTATGAAATAATACACTTAGATACAATAATGTTAATATTTATTGGTGAATATTCATCCCACTCCCCCGACACAATAGCCCTCTCAATCTAGTCCTTTTACCAATCTAACTTCAATCAATTTGTTAAATTTATTAAAAACAAATTTTAAAAATGACTACTGTAAGTTGCTCTGGATAAGTGTCTGCTAAATGACTAAAATGTAAAGAAAAAGAAAAATGGCAATGCTTTGACACATAATACATCTTTTTACAAATACATACAGTTAGACATTTTATTGCTATAGTTTTGTGTTTTTTGATAGTCGTTTAACAAAATAATTGTAGTTGTCAACCTGAGAAAGCACTTTCTTTGGATGTGACTGTCAGTGTAAACAATATTTTCTCAAACAGCAAATGGTGGAATGTTACTTGTTTAAATAAAATAGATTAGAATTTCTCCTCTTTTTGAATTACAAGTGACAAAAACATTGAAATATACATTTATTTTAGGATTATATTGCATGTTGATTGTATGAAACCTGTTTTCAGATCTTATTGGAATGAAACCAAGGATCTTTTCATTACTTGAATTCTGTTGCAAAACATTTGATCTGTTTCAAAACGAAAACCATTGCTGTTTCTATTGGACAAATTCAGGTAGGTCCCTCCCCGTTTGATTACGTTTGCTTCCATTTGCTTCTTAGAGTAATCAGTAAACGGTTTCCGTTGCAAAATCCGACTAATTAATACACCCCAAGAATCAAGTCAAATACAGGGTGTGTTCAAAATCACGGCACCATGGTCCATCTGGTTCTCATCTTATCAGCTCAGTTCAGCTGCTCTCGCCTTGACTCATTTTTAAACCACTCCAAAACAGTCTGCTTGTTTTCCTTCACCCATTTAATGTTGGCCTCAGTTCTCTCAGTCGCTTGCTCTTGGGCCCTGATTGCCAAACGCAGTTCTTCTACATCATGGTCGGTCAGGAACTGCCACAGCTGCACAACAACAATCAGGGGAAAGTTTGAATTACGGCGGAAACCAGTAATTACTCAAAACTCAACTCCCACCAGCTGAACCTAGGCTCTCATCCCCAGACATTAAAAATCAATCACTGCATTCATGGCGGAGGACAGGTTTGTGACTCAGATAGCATTGTGGGCCTTGCCTGTTACCAATAGGGAGACACTCACCTCTTCAAGCTCAAAGTCAGTGGAAAATCTCTGCGTCACTCCATCAATCAGGTTGCCAAGTGACATGATCCCTTCTCCGTACCTGAGGAGGAGAGCAAAGGGGAAGGCAAGCAGTTTGATAGAAGCCAATTTAGATGACTGCCTGGCAACTCAGTGGCCTTGTGGTTAGTGTCCACCCTGAGATTGGAAGGTTGAGTTCAATCCCTGCCAGAGTCATACCAAAGACTGTCAAAATGGGACCTGATGCGTCTCTGCTTGGCACTCAGCGATAGACTAGCGTCCTGTCCAGGGGGTGTACATCAAGCTGCCTCACGCTACATAAACAGGAAATAGGCTCCTGCCCTATGCTCATAGGCAGGCTACTTACTTACTGGCAACTCCAAACAAATAAATTATAAATTAGAGGTGATTTCCTCTGATTGGCCAAGGAGATCTTTGTACCTGACTTGTTTGACCAGTCTACACCTTCCTTTTTTGTATATTGCTTGAGGTTTATTTAGGTGATTTTTACACTTTGAGACACCATACAAAATAAGTGCTAATAAGTCATGGGTCCATTATTTCAGTTGGAATGGAACTTGGTCCTCCGACTTGTTTGTCTTAACATTAGGCCTTGCTATACACAGTACTTAACGACAGAAAAAAAACATACTCCAAGCTGATGTAGTTCCAGTTTGCGCGTACAAAATTCCAGGCTAGTGCTTGCCCTGCCACATTTCTGGCTATGTAGCTGATGGTAGAAACGGCATCCATTTTTCTTATCTTGTCAGGGTTCAAAGTGTACTCAAGGTATCTGCAAGATGAGAAGGAAATGCCAGATAAATGGTCTTTGCACAGCAACTAAAGTTTATATCCCGAAAAGAGTGGTTCAGACAGAAATCAATCTAACCTGTTCAAGAGCCAGATCTTCCTGGTGCATGAGAGGGCATATCTTAGTTTGTCTTTCTCTGTGGCTGTGGTGGCATTCTCAAACTTGCCCCAAGCAAATTCCCATTCCTTCTCTCCCCCAGCAGCTATAGCTTGGCAGTAGATTGTGGCCTTCAGGTTAGGGTGTATACTGTGGCAGTGAGGACAATCAAAGAGAGAAACAGAATCTGTTCATTACAGGTAAAAGGATCAATACGCTCAATATATCCAAAATTGCATATAACATTTTGGTATTAGGTTATTGAATTAATGTCATGCATATTTCAGGTTATGTGTTATGTTTTATGAATGATATGACGTGATAAGTACAGCAAGGACTAACATGCATCTGGCTGTTTTGGCTTGATGAAACCTAATTCCATACCGATTGCTGGTTTTGTTTGTCATCCAGTTGTCAAAGAGCATTTTTGCCATTTCTTGGCACTCTGGAATGTCATTGCTGCATGCGACTGAAATGGCATTAATCTGGTTGTACCTGGAAATGAATAATGGCATGTTAATAACATGCTTAAAGAGAGGATGGGTTCAGAGGGTTGCAATATCCAAGGGAAATATGTTTCTCACTGTGCAGAATGCTTCTCTGGGACCGTAGAAAACATGGTGAAATTTTCAAAATGTTGATAAAGGCCACCAACTTGTTTTCTTAAGTATGCCTGGAAATAGCATAGGAAAAATGACTGTATTGCACTCACATTTGTCATTAACATTTGTAGGAATACAGTTTGCTATGATAAAAGAGCACTTTAATGTATAGTTTCTTTATTTGATGACTGACCTGCATTGGCCCATAGACCTCGGAGCGATCAAACATGAGAATGAAATAGTCCAGGTTTCTCAGTGCTGATTCCCATGGTATGTACTCTGTGTCATTCCAGAGGTACTTGGTAGTTCTCAAAGCCAGTGTCACATTGATATGTTTGGCCCTTGATAAACAAATACAATACATAATATAAGACGACCTTAGCCGTCCAAAGAGGATATTAATAACACCAAGAAATGTTGATTTCCGTAAGGTCTCAAGCCATGAAAATGCAATCATTGTGATGTGTAAAACATGTTTATCAGAGTATACATTTTGAAGGAATGAGATTACCTTGCCAAGTTGAATGCATCATCAATAAGCTGTCCCCGGTTGATGATTGGAATTTCCTGAGAATAAATCAAATGAATTCTAATTATTAAAGTCCTCCTCCAGTCTCTTTTTCACCTCATTTAACACCTGATTTACTTAACAAAAGGCACATCTCAATAGGTGGTCCAGGTACGACATATCAAAAGAGGGGCCTTTCCATTTTCCCCCCTCTAGTGCTCCTCTATTGTTCCCGTAAGGAAGGGGGAGGCCGATGACGTCACATCAGACCATCATGTCCTACTCCTTGAAGTTTACAGTTGTGTTTAAAAAAACATTTTTTTTATTCAAAACATACACAAAAAAATGTGTGTACTGTATATTACTGTATTTATACTTGTTATATTGTTTTTCAACCGGAAAAGTTCAAAGCTGGAGAGCGTCTTTAAAGCAAACTGCACAAGTGAGCTAGCATATTGTCTTATTTGACTTATTAAGGGTCATGCTCCATAGTCTGTGATCTGTGGTGAGGGGTTCGAATTATCTGATGCATGCCAGGTGTCTAGCATTCTTCAATGTACTCACCACTGTCCCTCTACCCAAGCAAACAGAGGTAAATGACTATCGCCATGTAGCACTCACTTCTGTCTTCATGAAGTGCTTTGAGAGGCTGGTCAGGGACCACATCAGCTCGACCTTACCTGACACCCTAGACCCATAACACTTTGCATACTGCCTCAACTGATCCAGGGATGACGCAATCGCCATTGCTCTGCACACTGCCCTATACCACCTGGACAAGAGGAATACCTATGTGAGAATGCTGTTCATCGACTACAGGCGCTGGGTATGAACACCTCCTTCTGCAACTGAATTCTGGACTTCCTGACAGGACGCCCCCAGGTGTTGAGGGTAGGCAACAACACCTCCGCCACGCTGACTCTTAACACAAGGGTCAGCCTTCTCCTGTACTCCCTGTACACCCATGAATTGCGTGGCCGCGCATGACTCCAACACCATCATTAAGTTTGCCGATGACACAACAGTGGTGGGCCTGATCACCGGCGGTGACGAGACAGCCTACAGGGAGGAGGTTCGAGCCCTGTCAAAGTGATGCCAGGAAAACAGACTCTCCCTCAACATCAGCAAAACGAAGGAGACATTGACGGGATTGCAGTGGAGAGGGTCAAAAGCTTCAATTTCCTTGGTGTGCTCATCACAGAGGACCTGACATGGTCCAACACCGAGGTGAAAAAGTCGCAACAGCGCCTCTTCAACCTCAGGTGACTGAAGAAATTCAGCATGGGCTCTCAGATCCTCAATAAGTTCTACAGCTGCACCATCAAGAGCATCTTGACCGACTGCATCACCGCCTGGTATGGCAACTGCACAGCCCTCAACCACAAGGCTCTACATAGGGTGGTGCGGACGGGCCATAAATCACGGGCCATAAATCACTGGGGGCAAGCTCCCTGTCCTCTAGGACATCTACACCAGGTTGTGTTGGAGGATCGCCCGGAACAATAAACAGGGGGTCCCAGGGGCAGTCCTCCCCCATTTTGTTGTTGTTGACATTTTAAAACGCATTTCCTGCAATTCTATTCTAGGTGTATTTTGAAAATAATATAAGTGGAAGGCCCTCCAACCGAAATTACAGATTTCTTTCATGAAAACGTCCAGCATTTCAACACATTTTGCCTTGGGGCAGATAGAACAATCTGCAGTTTTATAATGCTACTCTACACATTTTGTCATGAGGCTGAGATAAAATGTTGCAGTTTTAAAGCCATGGGGTTAAGTAATTGTCCAGTGAAAACTCAAAACAATGCTTGCTATTTCCTCATAAAGAATGATGTCACCGTCCTGAGGAGGATGAGCTGGCTAATCAGTAGCCTACTTGCATTAATATCTTTTATGACTGGTATTTCCCGCACCATTCTGTTGTTGGGGTACGCCCACACCATTTCAACACAGAAAAGCAGCTTTTTAACATACTTAATAACGATTTCTTGGAAGGAAAACAATTTCACTCATATTGTAATTAATTATAGGTCATATTTCCTAGAAATCTGGAAACACTGGGCAGCTACTCTACACATTTTGCCATTGATAATGACGCATTCAAATGCTACAACAAATATTTTTGTAAATATTTTTTTATAAATTATTGGGGGATCGATCTGTTCTGAATATTGGGGGACATTTCCCCAAATGTCCCCCCCAAATGTTCCCCAATTTCGCCTATGAAATACAGTCATACTTGACATAGCACAATCATTATCTATACTGTATATACTATTGTGTACACAGGGCCGGCTCTAGCCTTTTGGGGGCCCTAAGCAAGATTTGGTTGCTCTCCCACCAACTAATTTCCTGCCCTTCAACTTATTTTGCCATGGGGTGGAGAGACATTTTTTTCAGTTTTAAAGCTAATTTCCTGCAATTTTACAAATTTTGCCATGGGGTGGTGAGAAAATGTTCAAATTTTATAAAAATTATCATGCAATTCTAATAATTTTGCCATGGGGTGGAGAAACATATATTTTTCTGCTTTGAAGCAGGTTTCCTGCAATTCTACACATTTTGCCATGATTATGCCATGTTAATGATATCTGAGTGAGAGTGACAATGGAGGCCCCCTGGAGGTCAGGGCCCCTAGACACGTGCCCTGCGTGACCGGTCAATATTCGGCCATGATTACTTCAAGTTCAGATAGCTGGCTAGACTAATTTACCAATTAAAAAATTGTTAGTCGACACGGCTAATTCAGTGACTGTCAGCGACTGACATAGCAAGAGAAAAATGGTTTACTTGCACCTTGAATATTCTACTATTCAACAGTGAATTGAGATTTTTGAGGGAGCTAGCACACAAGGCATTTTCCTGCACTTTTTAAACCTGCTGTAAACTGTTAACATGACAAGTACATTTGTCCAGCACATTCTCCCAAAATATTTCTTACCATAACAAAACATTACCTAGTCTTCTTAGAATATGCTACATTGTTTATTTTGGATCAGCAGGCTGCTTTGATGAAGACTTACATGAATATTCATTTCCAGCTGAGAGAGCAGTCTATCCCAATTCACTGGATCATAGTTGACTCTGAAATATCCCATACAGTTTATGTTGGCAAGCACCCACTTGCCATCTTCAGACAGGAACTCTGGCATCAGCACTGTTTAGCAAATTCAGAACATGAGAGTTACATTTTGCCTCAATTAGGTTTTTATTGACAGAACTAATGACTAGCACCATTTAATTAGTTGGGTTTGCCATCATACATTATATTTGCCATGTTCAGTCTATCTATAATGGAGAATTACTGTACATAATATAGCTCATCAGATCATCTCTCTCAATTAGCCTGGGGACGAGGTTACTCATAAAGTGATACTAAGACAAATATTAACAATTGTACATAGTATATTCAATTAAATACTCATTACCTTGATCTTTTTTATCCAGTGTAGCTATTTTTATGGGTTCACCTTTCTTCATCACTCTGATTGGAACATGCCATTCAAAACTAAGGAAAGACAAAAAGTTCATAAAAAATATATTGGCATAATATTATGACCTACAGCTATGTTCACATATGCTAATAAAATGCTTCATTGTTGGCCTAATTCATTACAATGTAATCCAATTAAAACTGGAATAATATACTATAGTAACACTTAATTTGAAATGATAACAGTGTCATAATATTGTCATAACATGTCATAACTGAATGTCAAGGCAGTGCCATTTTGCATGTATTGGAAATGGTTATGACAGATGTTACAACTAACAATTTTAGCAACAATTTTTAGGTGAGTAAGCAACATAAGCTGTTATGTCAACATATGTCATCACTGTTTCTGATGTATGAAAAATTACATCTTATGACATGTTATTGATAATAGTGTGATGCTGTCATGGCTTATAGTTCAATTAAAGTGTTAGTCTAAAACTGTTGAGTGGAAATGTCTGTCAGATTGCTAAAACAACAATCCATTGCTTAGAGAACCAGAGGTGGAGTAGCCTGGGTTTGAACTCCCCACCTGCTGTGGTGGACAGACCAAGCACAGGATTTCACAAAATCAGCCATATGGGCATCTAATTATACATGGAGGGAACAATCAGTGGTTCAGGAAACCTGTTATATTTGTTTTCTCTCTCTGTGGTGTTTCTTGACATTGTGCAGGACTTACTCGTAGTCAGATGTTTGATTTAGGAGGAAATGTTCTTGAGAAACTGCCCCATTGGTGGTGTTGATGGTGATGACTGGGTAACCCATTTGCTTTGTCCAAGTGTCCATGACTTCAGCAACTTTAATGTGGCTGCTGTCCTCGTCCACCGCCTAGAACATTTTTGTCATTAGCATTTTATACAATGTATTCATGCCCCTAAAGCATTCTATAAATTGTACATGCTTGAAAGAACATAATTACATATACTAGTTTTGTGTTGATGTGCCTAGTACTTTCAGCTTTTACCTCTTGTAAATATTCCCACAAGTCCTTGTGTACAGTGTTACTGTACTGGAAAACCTGGAGATATTTCTGAAACATTTTGAAACAATAGTATTTACACACACTTACACAAAAAGTTCCCATTGGCTTTGATACATCCATGTGGAAAATTGCAAATATACAACATAGATGTTCCACACACTGACAATAAGCCATCCTACACATTAATGGACAAAGCCATTTTTGTACGTACTCTCAGACCATTCAGAAAGACCCTCTCATCCAGATAATCTGCCAGCATTCTCAGCACAGCTGCCCCCTGAAGTGTGAAGATATGTTAATATTCATAAATTACATCAACTCATTCTGTCACTATATAGAACATTCCTGTACAATGTTAAATGTTTTTATATCATCTCTCTTCCCCCATGGGGCTCTGTGACAACCAGACCTTGCTGTAGGTGATGGAATCGAAAAGCTGAGTGATGTCACTAGAAGTTTGAACATCATCCTCTTTAGAGCTTAGGGGATGGGATGAGGCCAATGAATCCACTTGAAACACAGTCTGGATGTCATTTAGAACAATCAGATCTTTCTGGAAAAACAAAACAATCAGAGACCAAATGAAAATAAGCCTCTTAGAAGTGTTATGACAATTTGCGATCTGATGCAACAGATGCAAAAAAAATACAGTTATTAATACGTTTTTAGGGACATACTATATTCCATGTTGGCTCAATATGATCCACTCCCATATAGGATATATACGTTGCAAATCCCTCATTCAGCCACAGGTCATTCCACCATTTCATTGTCACCAGGTTTCCAAACCACTGAAAACAACAGATTTAGGTGGTGTTTCAGTGAATGCCACAACAATGCAAGATCATGTTTTTAATTAATTGTAGTTAAATTTACATTAATACATACACTACCGGTCAAAGGTTTTAGAACACCTACTCATTCAAGGGTTTTTCTTCATTTTAACTATTTTCTACATTTTAGAATAATAGTGAAGACATCAAAACTATGGAATCATGTAGTATTTTAGATTTGACATTCTTCAAAGAAGCCACGCTTTGCCTTGACGACAGCTTTGCACAAGCTTGGCATTCTCTCAACCAGCTTTACCTGGAATGCTTTTCCAACAGTCTTGAAGGAGTTCCCACATTTGCTGAGCTTTTCCTTCACTCTGCGGTCCGACTCATCCCAAACCATCTCAATTTGGTTGAGGTCGGGGGATTGTGGCCAGGTCATCTGATCATGCTTCTACACCTGCATTGCTTGCTGTTTGTGGTTTTAGTCTGGGTTTCTGTATAGCACTTTGTGACATCGGCTGATGTAAAAAGGGCTTTATAAATACATTTGCTTGATTGATTGATGCAGCACTCCATCACTCTTTTTCTTGGTAAAATAGCCCTTACACAGCCTGGAGGTGTGTTGGGTCATTGTCCTGTTGAAAAACAAATGATAGTCCCACTAAGCCCAAACCAGATGGGTTGGTGTGTCGCTGCAGAATGCTGTGGTAGCCATGCTGGTTAAGTATGCCTTGAATTCTACATAAATCACAGACAGCATCACCAGCAAGCACCCCCACACCATAACACCTCCTCCTCCATGCTTTACGATGGGAAATATAAATGCAGAGATCACATCTTGGTTCAAAAATGTGGACTCCAGACCAAAGGACACATTTCCACCGGTCTAATGTCCGTTGCTCGTGTTTCTTGGCCCAAGCAAGTCTCTTATTCTTATTGGTGTCCTTTAGAAGTGGTTTCTTTGCAGCAATTCGACCATGAAGGCCTGACTCACACAGTCTCCCCTGAACAGTTGATGTTGAGATGTGTCTGTTACTTGAACTAATGAACTAATCCTTTGCAGCAGAGGTAACTCTGGGTCTTCCATTACTGTGGCGGTCCTCATGAGAGCTAGTTTCATCATAGCAGTTGATGGTTTTTGCGACTGCACTTGAAGACATTTTCCGTATTGACTGACCTTCGTCTTAAAGTAATGATGGACTGTCGTTTCTCTTTGCTTATTTGAGCTGTTCTTGACATAATATGGACTTGGTCTTTTACCAAATAGGGCTATCTTCCGTACACCCCCCCACCTTGTCACAACCCAACTGATTGCCCCAAACGCATGAAGAAGGAAAGAAATTCCACAAATTAACTTTTAAGAAGGCACACCTGTTAATTGAAATGCATTCCAGATGATTACCTCATGAAGCTGGTTAAGAGAATGCCAAAAGTGTGCAAAGCTGTCATCAAGGCAAAGGGTGGCTACTTTGAAGAATCTCAAATATAAAATATATTTTGATTTGTTTAACCCTTTTTTGGTTACTACATGATTTCATAGTTATTATTATACAATGTAGAAAATAGTAAAAATAAAGAAAAACCCTTGAATGAGTAGGTGTTCTAAAACTTTTGACCGGTAGTGTAAATTACATTTTGAAATAGTCATTTTGAGTTTTCGTACCTGATGGGCAAGCTCATGTGCAATAACTGTGGCAATCCACTCTTTGTTTGATGTGGAGGACACCCCTTCCTCATATAGCAGAGCTGTCTCACGATATGTTACCAAGCCCCAATTCTCCATGGCACCTGCGCTGAAGTCTGGTAGAGCAATTTGATCTAAAGTAGATATAAAATAGGCAGCGTTGGTACCCTATCGTCATACTTGAGTAAAAGTTAAGATAACATAATAGAACATGACTCAAGTAAAAGTTGAAAGTCACCCAGTAAGATTCTACTTGATTAAAAGTCTAAAAGTATTTGATTTTAAATATACTTAAATATCAAAAGTAAATGTAATTTAAAAAAATATACTTAAGCATCAAAAGTAAAAAAGTTAGAAATTCCTTATATTAAACAAATCAGACAGCACCATTTGATTTTTTGTATTTATTTACAGATAGACAGGGGCACATTCCAACACTCAGATATAATTTACAAACAAAGCATGTGTGCTATGAGTCCGCCAAATCAGAGGCAATAGGGTTGACCAGGGACGTTCTCTTGATAAGTGAGTGAATTGGACAATTTTCCTGGCCGGCTAAGCATTCAAAATGTATAAGCAGTACTTTAAAGTATTTTTACTTAAGTACTTCACACCACTGATAGGTTATTTTAATTAAATTTCACAACATTATTATTTTTTTATTTATTTACCTATATTTAACTAGGCAAGTCAGTTAAAAGAGGTACAATGATTAGATTGATTTTATGACAATTCATCTTTGTTGAACACTTGCAATGTTATGATTAACCCATGCTTATTTTACATTGTTATGATGCAATCATGCCCATACATACCTAGTTTGCTCAAAGGATAATTCATTTTGAATACTCCAGGACTCTCATAGAACGCCAGTATACTTCCAGTGATACTTGCAGCATACTTTGCCTGTCCAGCTTTTATGGCCTCCGGTCGAGCATATGTCTTTAACAAACCGAACAGAAAATAAAAAGATGAGTTTTAGTATCATATCAATATTATTTGGTGAGTAAAAACATCTCTACCATGAAAATCAGCAGTGTAGTCTAAACTGAATACATTTAAATAGTATAGCGGTTTGGCTGGAATCTAGAGAGAATTTGTAATATACAACAGTATTAACTTTCTTTGATATTGCTATTGAAATACAAACCTTTTCATATGGTCCTTGTTATACCTTTGCAACAAAATACAAGTAATTTTGTTGATATAATGCACTACTACAGTTATGATTCAACAACTATAGCTACATACCTTAATGTCAACTCTTTCATGTGTAGATCCTATGAAATCGAAATCAGACACTGTGAATGCTAAGAGGTAAGTTGACATTTTCTTAGTCGTTTGAAAGCGAGTGACTTCCCAGGTCTCTCCATCGATATCCTTAAGGGTTGTATCTAAAAGGAATAAAAAATACTCACTGATTACTTGAAGACTTTCACACAATAGTATCTACAGTAAATATTCAATATAAGCAAAAAAAACAGGCACAGTATATGCATGCATTAGCCTCAATCTGTGAATTCTTGTTTACAAAAAGTAATGCATATAAAATTATGAATTTAATGAGAGGCATAAAAGTATGTCTACATTTTTTTATATACAGTTTTGCATATTGTTTTCCTGACAGAACAAGTTTCAAAAGTATTGGGAAAGTGAATGTTTTGTTCTTGTTTTGGCTCTGTACTCCAACACTTGATACAATGATACAATGACGGAGATTAAAGTGCAGTCTGTTAATTTGAGAGCATTTTCATCCATATCGGGTGAACCGTTTAGAAATTACATCACTTTTTGTACATAGTCTTCCCATTTTAGGGGACCAAAAGTATAGGGACAAATTCACTTGTGTATTAAAGCAGTCAAAAGTTCAGTATTTAGTCCTACATTCATAGCACGCAATGACTACATCAAGCTTGAGACTCTACAAATGTGTTGGATGCATTTGCTGTTTGTTTTGGTTGTTTTAGATTACTTTGTGCCCAATAGAAATGAATGGTAAATAATGTATTGTGTCATTTAGGAGTTTCATTTACATTTTGGAGTGTCATTTACATTTTTATTGTAAATAAGAATAGAATATATTTCTAAACACTTCTACATTAACGTGGATGCTGCCTGAATGAATCGTGAATAATGATGAGTGAGAATGATGAGTAAGAAAGATGCACAAATATCATACCCCAAGACATGATAACCTCTAGCATTTTTTGGGGGCGGAGGGGTATGATATTGCGTCTGTAACTTTCTCACTCATCATTATTGATGATTCATTCAGGATTATCCGTAATAAAGGTAGCATCCACATTAATGTAAAAGTGTTTAGAAAGATATTCTATTCTTATTTACAATAAAAGTGACTCCAAAATGACACAATACATTATTTACCAGTAATTGCGTGCTATGAAAATGGGACCAAATACTTAACTTTTTACTACTTTCATACACATAAGTGAATTCGTCCCAATACTTTTGGTCCCCTAAAATGGGGGAACTATGTACAAAAAGTGATGTAATTTCAGAAAATACCCTCAAATGAAAGCTGACAATCTGCACTTTAACCTCATAGTCATTGTATCATTACAGAGCCAAAACAACAACAAAATTGTCACTGTCCCAATACTTCTGGAGCTCACTGTACCTGCAGGAATCCTACAGGAATTGTTCTACAGAAAAGTGGCCCCGAAAATCCTATGGGATATCCTGCAGGACTTCCTATTCCTGCAGGATATATACTGTATTATGCAGGATTTCCCATGCAAGATTCCTGTACCTTTTTGTAAGGGCACATATGAATGTAAGGCGCCTTTTAGAAGGTGGCTTAACATTCCCTAGTATGACAATAGTATGAAATGTGCTTCTCACCTATGACTTTCCCATTTGCTAGTGCTGTCGTGCCAGGCCTATGGATGAGAGAGACTCTAAATGTAGCTTTCATGGCTGGCTCATCGAAACAAGGAAATACTTTCCTGGCGTCGGTTGGTTGCATTTGGCTAGTAGCGATGAATCTGTGTGGAAAATATTTGTTGAAAAATAGTATAAATATTACAACTGGAATTGAATAACAGTGAATCAACAGCAATAAAATACATAAAATAGTTACTTGTTAGTTCATTTTGATTTAATTAGCTTCTTTCAGTATTTCAAATTATCCAAGCTTCCAATGTCTATGCAGCTACAGTATGAACTGCGATGGACATTTATTGCAATACAGGACTGTAATTGTAAAGCCACTGAGGAAGTAACAATTTGTCTCAAATGACAGCCCTAATCTATTCAAGGAATGAGAAGCAAAGCTGTTGCTGAAGTGAACAGAGGAAAAATGTGCAACATTCTCCCAGGGGGTCTTTTTACAATAAACACTTTTAAGTTGAACATATAAATATGAGCCAGGACTGAACAACTGCTGGGTGATTTGATATGACAAGAAATAAAGAAATATAGTCCCATTTGTAGGGACATGTTGTATACATCTGTACACATGTCCGCTGAAGAAGCCACTTTGGGGTCTTTTCTTTTTTTAAATTGGAATTCCATCTGTAAGCAAACCCTGTTTTTTTATGGAAAGAGTGCAATAGAATACAAACCATGAGGAACTTTGTATTCGATCTCTGTTCAAGCACAGTGGTCTGTAAATTAGCAGGTCACTGATTTATAGCATGGAAACATATCACATATTAATATGCGTCAAGGTGTAATGACAAGGTGGTTTCAGGTTGCTTTCTGGCTGCTTAGTACTGGCCACTACTAATTCATTTCAAGGAAGCACTGCATATTAAGGAGTAAGCTACTGCCTGACCTAACCTGTGAGGACTCATGAAACAGAGTAATTACCTTTCCTGCCAGACTCCTAAATGTAACCATATAACAGCCTTTAACAAGAGGTCTGACCTAATGACACAGTAGGTAGAGTAATGTGTCTGCTTTGTAATTGCAAGGTCTCTGGTTCAAGCCCTGCTCTGGCTGTCCCCCTCAATTACTACATTGGTGGCAGATGGGCAAATTATCCCATAGTATGTCGTTGGATGTGTCTCCATTTTAGTTAAGGTATACAGCGTTGTGCCTCATGATGATACAGGGGAAGTATGTATCCTCCTTGTCAAGAGGTCTAAACTTTTTAAAGGTTCAGAAGTGTGCTTACCTTATTATCAAAAGGTCACTACACCACTATCACCTGTAAATTGGCAATGCAATCATGCCTTTATCAGACAGAGAAAGCTCTATCCAACCGGAGCACTGTTTAGGGTGGTGGTTTGTGATCAATCTAGTTATGTAATGCAATTGATGATGCAAACATATATCAGACTTGTACAAGTCTTACCTTTCATCAAGCTCGACGATGATCGTTTCATTCCCAAACCACCTGTAAATGGGTTTTCATACAAGTCAAATCTAATTTCCATCTCACAGCATTCCTTTCATATAAGTTTGACAACAAATCTTTGATATTTTTAGTTTCTCAGCAGTTATCAAAGAAACCCTTACCTTTCAGTGTCATCCTTTGTGCTTGGCCCTTTTTTGTATGAACTCATATAAAAACCAGCCAGATCATCAAGGAGCTCCCCCTCAAATGCAGTAAAGAGACTGTAGTTCCCATCTTCAACTAAAACACTGTCTAGTCTAATCTCTAAGAAGTTGCTTTCATTACTATACAGTATGGTGTTATCAACTTTGATGATCTTTCCCTTGTCAAGATCTGTCACCTTTACAGCAGTCACATTCTGTTCTTTACTGTGAAGGACGATAGTTTTGGTGTTCTCCACACATCTAAAATACACAGTGGAGTTTCCAGTGAAGACGAGAGATTGATTGGTAGTGTTGTTCATCACGATGTAGAGGTGAGGCTGTAGTACGATGTCATAGCTCTCTGGAATCAGGTTTCCAGGGAGTCTCATGTTGGGTGGTGGTCCAGTTGGATACGGAGTAGTGGAATTAGATGTTGGTGGTGCTGTAGGTTGTGTCTTGATTCTTTCGTTCTCATACACAATAATCATTGTAATTATTCCACCAATAGATGAGACAGTCAACACCACTATGGCTATGGCCAGAAACTTTGAGATATACACCCCTGTGGCCATGTCCAGTCCTTTTGGAAGAGCCTCACACCTCCCGTTGTGTTGGTAAAGCTTGGAACTCGGAACTGAACTTGAAGTTGAACTGAGCTGCCTTTAATTGGCTCTATGTCTCTATCCGACCTCCCATAAACATGCAGCCTGCTATGGGGATTAGCTAACCAGTTATTGCTCATAGATTTAGCATGAACTTGCCTTTGCAAGCAAAGAGTAATACTGAAAGAGGTCGATATTCATTCAAATGAAATCAGTCAGAGTGTTCTCTCACACATCTGGCATTGGTTATCCTCTCATACCATCAACCCTGGGTTAGGTGAACCTCAAACGGAAATGCTTTGAAACCCAAACATCACACGCCTCTCAATAAGTGTAGAGCACAAAAAGTGATACATACTTTATATTGCGTGATCTCCTCTCAAAAGAAAAAATGTCCTTTAAGAGCAAGAGAAAAAGCATGTTGGCCCTCTGGTGTCTATGTTGATCCTCGCAGTTCTAAGTAATGATAGAACCAGCTGTGTGGGACAGCAGCAGGCACTGCAGCCCTCTGAGTCCTCAAGAGTTCTTTACCCGTTTCCAAAACAACCTCGGAGTGCACTGACAGGTCTGTGTCCCACCAGCACTGGATTATTATGCATTCAGGGAAAATTAGGAGCATGTGTTTGTGTGAGGAGGGTGTGTTCTAGGAGAGGGGATTTTAGGACATAATTATTTGGAATGCCCCCCTTCACCACACATTCTTTACCTCAAAAAGAAAAATAATGAAAATGGAAGTAAAGGAACATTCTAGGATATTGGATCTGTGATATTCCCCCCAACACCCACTAACATAAATAGAGCAGCAAAAACTTTACATGGGTCCTTTAATGGATCCGTTGTATTCTAAAATCACAGCAAATGAGTTTTATATCAACAAAAACAATGACAAAATAGGAAATGTCAGCATACAACTCAATGATTTGTTGGAATGTCATTATCTAATACCCTCCATAAATAGGCCGAACTACATTGCTGGTTACAAACTAATTAATAAGAGCGCAGATTATGTTTTACCAGTGCAGTTGCAAATTACACCTTTTGAGAGAAATCTTCATGGTCAAACAAAAACATTAAGGATAAGGACCTCATGGTTAAGCGAGGCACTGCAGCATCACTAATTCTATTCTTGAAGTAATACATATGCGTTTGTTTACCCTACAAACAGGTTACCCCCCAAAAATACCAAGTAAACCTGTTATTTCACAACAAAGGCAATTTTCCATTGAGTGGAATAAGTTGAAATTCTGAACATTCAATGTATATTTGTTACAATTATTTTAACAGAGAACTGAACTTTTAGCCTTTAGAACTGAACTTCAATTTCAGACACAAGGAATCAATGCAAATGTTTATCGTGGAAGATCTAAAGGCTCATTATATTCCTTCATTCAAGAACAGCATATAAAATCAGTATATACAGTATGTGTATTGTTTTTAGTTGTCAATGGTGTGAGAGAAATATTGGACCAATTAAACATTATGATTGATTCAGCTTCTTCAGTAAACTAAGAAATAAGTTAAGAAAAACATTAAAAAATGTCTGATGGATGGTAAAATAAAAAAAATCAAATACACAATCCTTTTGTGCAATGGAATGGTGAGGGAATAAGCTGAAACGTTCCAGCCACCATTGGAATGGACCCTGATTAGCCTACGCTAACTACGCTGCATTCCTGATAAGCTGTACTGAATTCCAACAGCTTATGATTCCATCTTGTAATAGCATTTTATTTACCAAAGCCAACTGTCCAGGTGTTGGAGACAATAACAGGACTGCTGGAGGATAGACGACAGCTCTCTGTAACTCTGCTCTCTCCAACCAGGAAGCAGTCGCTCATTGTTAAGGGCCTGTAGCCTGGGGGTCCCCTCTCTTAGAACCTGGTACAGACAGGGCCATCTGCTCTGTATCCTAAGCCTGGTTCGACGGTCTAAAGTAATGCCACGGACAATCTTTTTGGCCCTTAGCTCCCGTAATGCTGGCAGATTAAGACTGGAGAAGACCAGACCACGACTAGGCGATACATCCAGGAACTCTAAAGACATGGACTCCAGCATGTAAGATATGCCAAGGTTTCGGAGTGGCACCAGGATATGCAATGTCAAGGACTTAAGGTTATGCAGTGACTTGGTCAGGGTCTGCAAAGTGCTTGGGCTTACCCCTTTGAAGACCCAAAAGTACTTGAGTTCAAGGACACGGAGGTGCTGGAAATGAGTAAGGAGTGACACTGATGTCTCAGACCAGTCAAAGTGCAGGCGCATCTTGGTGATCCGAGGGCAGCTGTGGGAAAGTTTTCCCAGTAGCACCTGAAAGTTAGTGACCTGGTCCATCTTGATCTTGGTAATGCTGTCATGGTGGGAATTGGAACCAACCCGCAGGTCCAGTGGCTCCAGTAGTGTGAATGTCCAGTTCAGGTCCAGTTGGCTGAGATCCCTGCAGTGGACATTTTCCAGGAGGTCAGAGAGAAGCTCCCCCCATTTGTTGCACTGGTCCCCCAGGTCAAAGCTGGCTTTTAGGGTGAGCAGGCTTGCCCCACGGGATATAAGGTGGTGGGTGTAGTGGTGAACCCATGCTTTCCAACGCTCAAACTCTCTGTTGGACACCAGCAGTCCTTCCTGTCCAAGGTGGATCACCCCACGGCGAGAAAAGTCTGCCACTCTCCAAAGCTTCCCTGATCGCACAAGGCAACTCCAACTGGAGCATACAAGCGCAGAATTGCACTTGTCGACCTCAGGAAGGAAGGAAAGCACATGGAGCTGGCATTCCACCGGCAGAAGATTGAAAGGAAATAAGTCATCCCCTGCTTTTGCCATTCTTCTTCTACTGACAGGGACGAGAAGCTTCTTCCTTGGGGACATGGTGTTCATTGGTGGAGGACAAAATCCCCACCAGGATAAGTCTGATTTAATTATGCCATATAAATTCTGGTCCAGTTCTTCCCAAGTCTGAGAAAGAGAATCAAGTGTTTGTCAGTAATCATCTAACGTTATAGTATACTACAGAAATTATAATCTTAACCAAACAATTTAACCAATGTATACATGTCTGGTTACTGGTGCCATAGGTTATATTATGTTAATTGCATAACACGCCTATTCCACAGAATATGTAACGATACAGGGTGTTTGCTAAATATTAGCTAGCTAGCTAGCTAACCCGTATCAAGAGAGCTTGTAGACAGACAGACAAAAGACACCAACATCGTAAATGTTGAGCTTGTCATCGATGTGGCAACGAAAGAATGGAACAAATATGTTTCGTTTTTCAATCTGCTGTAAATCTAAAGTGAAATACCAACTGGTATGTTGTGCTAGCTAGCGTTATAGTTGGCTATATATTTCACGTACCTTGTGATGATTGTATTCAACACAAATAAGAGAAGTAGCTATTTGCTAGCAACCTTGGTCGTTTTTTCTTGTAGATAATTATGTTTAATTACATAGGTTACCGAGAACAAATGTCTATAAGACCAATTTACGTAAAGAAAGTATTGGTTAGCCAGCTAGCTTATAAGGTTAACAGTTGAGTTGTTGATGATGATGATGATGATGATGATAATAATAATAATGTCGTCATCAAATCGCGCGTCAAGGTTGTTAAATGTTCATGGGTTTCAAGTTTGAGTAAGCAGTGCGCAGGCTAATGTTATTTACATTTATAAGGCATTTATAAAGCACCATGGACCGTGATGTTTTTTTCTACAACAATCAAGTTAGCTAATACAACAGTTATTCAACTACATACACTCCTGGGTTTATCTAACAAACTGCTGTAAAATCAAACAATGTATATGTGTATATGTCCAGAAAAGACTCCCCCCCATCTTCGCCTGGCCGCCATCTTCAATTTTAAATGTTTGTTTTCTCTGACGTTTAAACTAATGGTATTTCTATTTGTTCAGATCTTAGAGTGCAGGATGAATCACGTAATAGTACAAACGGTTGAATAACAAAGTGAGTATTTAAGACAGTTTGTCTCATCAGCGACACTTTTTTACGGATATTTCATGGACTTTTTTTGGGTGGAACAATGTTAGCTTACGAACGTTAGCTAGCAATTTTTGTGATGTTTCGCTTTAGCATTCGCTTATTATTTAGCTAGCTAAGTGAGAAGCACACACTTTCAAACGCAGAGCAAGTAACGTTAGTACTAATGGCATGTAGTCCTAACTGCTGGCTATTTAATTGGATGTGAAGCCTCAGCTAGGTAACCAGAAAACGCATAGCCTCTGCATCAGACCTCATGAGTCATGGGGTGTTGGCATGCTAGCCTGACGTTAGTTACCAATTTATAATCTTTCAGGCATTGGTTTAATTGATTATTGTGCCACATTACACTGGCTAGCACGACCCTATTTCTGCAGGTACATCGCTTGTGTTGCCTTTCGAGAAAGACTAAATTAATAACCACGATGCAATGCTATGGAAACTCAAAGTTGACAAGCAACCACAAGGTGGCATCCTTTGATAATCCATGAATTAGCTAGCTACAATCCATTCAGGATCTCTGTTAGTTTTGTGGCGCCCCACTTTCTGCTTAATTTATTTGCTTACAGTTTCTCCTTCAGGGTGTGCCTACAAGTTGATTGTCTACAAGTCTTTACTCTCAAACCTGTTTGTTTCCTTGTTTAGGTCCAGAATGCATAATGCTAAATTCTTGTCTATATCAACAGAAGATTAAACCACGCTAGCCTCCCCTCATCCTCACTCTGCAGATCTTCAAGCACAGATTTGAGTATATGCGCCTGACTCTGGCATAATGAAGTAGATGGGGGAATCCAAGAACATGGTGTTGAATGGCAGGCGGCATGGCAGCAGATTCTCCAGTGATCTATCCATAACCTCAGCCAGGTCGCTGCGACAGAGCAAGGGCTCCTTTAGAAGCAGGAGATGTAGTCGACGTAAGTGCTTTCCTCTGGCAATGCTCACCACACAATTACAGAACCATAAATGACCCCTTTCAGCTTCATAAATAAATGACACTGCAGTTTTTCATGATTTTTAAACGTTTTAATTGTTAATGTTTTTTGTCTCACACCCCATCATCTATCTATCTCTCTCCCCCTTCAGGTGTCAGCAGTTCTGCCCTAGAGGCAGAGAGACGTCATACCCCATCGTCTGGTATGACTGCAAAGGAGCTTTGTGAGAATGATGACTTGACTACAAGCCTTATTCTGGACCCCTACCTCGGCTTCCAGACCCATAAGATGAATAGGAGGTTTGTCTCTTTCTGGCTCACAATTGTACACATTTGTCATATAATGGTTTGTGCATAAGTCAGCAGCCAAAGTTACGAAATTGACTGTCTATGGTGTGCTTTTAGATTTCGACCCGTCAAGGACCGACATAGACATTTGAAGGAGGTGCTAGAGTGCTTTAAAAAACATGACAATCTTGAGAAGGCCTTCCATGCCTTGACTGCAGGGGACTGGTCAAGACACCACTTTCCGCACAAGACGAAGGCACAGGGCAAACTCTTCAAAGAGCATGTAAGTTATCTAGAAATATCCATTGTTGAGCAAAAAGCATTAAAAAAAAATGTTAACACTATTCTTTTGTGTTTTGGCAGGTTTTTGTTTACCTACGAATGTTTGCAACTAACAGTGGGTTTGAAATACTTCCTTGCAATCGTTATTCCTCTGAGCAGAATGGAGCCAAAATTGTAGCAACAAAAGAGTGGTAAGTATCCAAATTTAAATTGTAGTAGTCTGAATTTAGTTATAACAAAATGTTGCATTAAGTATATTGTCATTTTTACAAACTCAAATATTCCTTATTCACATTATCCTAAGGAAAACCAATGATAAGATAGAATACCTGGTGGGCTGCATCGCTGAGCTATCGCAGAATGAGGAAAGTGTGTTACTGCGACATGGAGAAAATGACTTCAGTGTGATGTACTCCACCCGCAAGAACTGTGCTCAACTGTGGCTGGGACCTGCAGCCTTCATCAACCATGGTATGCATACCCATGAACTTGACACCAACTGTATCTGCCTCGTTCAACACACTTATACTATAATTAAAATACATGTATTAGAAGACTAAACAAATGTTTTCTTGTTTTTCAGATTGCAGGCCAAATTGCAAGGTAAGTAATAACTATGCCTGCAAATCAAAGGTATTGTGGAAAATGAAGTGAATTGTGGAAATAAATAACACATTTTTCTGTATATGTTGTTACAGTTTGTTTCCACTGGGCGAGATACAGCTTGTGTCAAGGTTCTTGGGGATATTGAACCCGGGGAAGAGATCTCCTGTTATTATGGAGATGGTTTCTTTGGGGAAAATAATGAACTATGTGAATGTTACACCTGTGAAAGGTATCATTAATTTCTTGCTTAAATATCAAACTTGTAGTTACTTTATATGTAGAATAATGAGTCATACATTGACTAGGATTTTGAGATTTCACATCATTATAATTTCTACTTCCTTCAGACGAGGTGCTGGTGCTTTCAAATCGAAGACTGGACAACCTACACCCACTCCGATTATCAACAGCATGTATGGCCTGAGAGAGACAGACAAACGTCTCAATCGGCTGAAGAAACTAGAAGACAGCAAATGCTCTGGCAGTCAATTGGAAGGCTCTAATATGGATCCAGACTCTCAGGAAAATCATGACACACATCCATGTAAGTGCACCTTTGAGGTTGAGCAGGGATTGACATTAATGGTTGCCCTATTTCCTAGACTAGGCCAAATGAATTGAGCAGTCACACAAGTTGAGCCTGCTCTGTGGTTGCCCCATTGAGCAACAACCAAAATGCAAAGAATTCCAGTAGCCTGAAACGTATCTTCTTGGTTCCTCCCCATTGTTTAAGTGAAAGACAGACAATTTAGGCATTGATGGCACCTGGGTAAGTTGTGCTTGCACTGAAGTTGCCCCAGGAAATTTTTCTGGGGCAACCAACATACGAAGAATTTGATTAGTGATTTTTCTGGTTCCTCCCCCGTGTGTAGGAGAAAGGCATGCTATATATGGCATTTCTGCATGTAAAAAGCTAGATTACATTTTTGCGATCAAGTTTTTGTCACGTGCATGAGTACTGCCTGTCTTACTTAGTCTTTCCCAACATTGAATTCAAGTATGACAAAAAAAATAGAAATAAGAAGAACCTGAGAAAGTAAGTAAGCTATATACAGTGTTAGTTCCAGGATCAGGTTATTTACAATGTGTAGGGATACTGTGGTAGGGTTAGATATGTATAGGGGTAAGGTGACTAGGCATCAGGATATATGATAAACAGAGTAGCAGCATATACTGTATGATGATTGTATTTGAGTGTGTGTGTGAGCAAATTAAGTGTGTTGGTGTGTCAGTGTGAGTGTGCATAGAGTCATTGCAAAAATAAAATAGAAGGGTCAATGCAGATCTTCTGGCAACTAAAAAATACTCCTGAGCTACTATTGGTCAATTGTAACACTTACGTGACATGCTGTACTTGTATTAAGAACTTTAACATTTTATCATACATACTAATATTATAATACACTGTAATTTTACAATGATTGTATGTAGGTTGTCCTGTTTCTCAAACTTTTGAATGACTGTTCTGACGTTATTTCTTCTTTTCTGTTCACATCTTAGCAGTAGGGAGGACAGCCCGCTCTAGTGTGACAAGGCTCAGTGACGCACAAGCCTTAAGCAGGCAAACTCTGTCCAAAATGCCTATCCCTACCTCATCGTTCAATCAAAGACACTCAAAGAACTCCAACGTGCCAAAGAGGCTACAATCAAAGTCCATAAAGCCTTTGCTCAAGTTAGGAAGAAGGTGTCAGGTAACTGCCCACAAGTGCCCCATTGAGGTGGAAGCTATGGGTTTGTGCCTTAAGGACCCCACAGAATTTGTCAGTAACAGGGTCTCAGAAAAGAGAGAGATGGATAAGCAAGGGCCCGTGCAAGTGGTGGGAACAAGGGGTGGTCTTGAGCACTATACTGCGAAGGAAAACCATCAGAAATCAGTGAAAGATGTTAGTAGGTGCCCTGATGGTTTAGCTTGCACTCACAGAACTCGCAGTTCAACCAGAGCATCAGTTGGCACACAGGAGTCTGACAACATTAAACTTGAACCAAACTTGCCACCCATCCACTGCGGTGTGGTTAGTAAGACCAAGCCTACGGACCTTGGAGATTGTGTCACAGACAGTCACTGGATGAACAGCTCAAGCCTGGATATCAACTGTCCAAAGACGGAGAACTGTCCCAGACATAAGCAAATTATAAAGCAGGAAGAGCACTCTTTCCGACCAGCATCCCTTCTCAAGGAGGAGGTTCCAGGCCTGCACCATACAGCCTGTACCACAGACATAGCTGATGGCAGGAAAGAGCTGCAAGGCCTGCCTGGTGGTCGTGAGCCCTACACAAGAGACAAGCTTCTCCACCTTGGCAAGGGGAAGAAGAAACAAAAGATTACGCGCTATGATTCGCAGCTGATCCTAGCCAACAACAACTCAGGCGTCCCCAAGTTGACCCTGCGGAGACGAAGGGACAGCAGCAGCAGCAGTAGGATTGAGCCTAGTGAGGCTGACCCTGTCAAGTCCTCCAGCTCCACAAAGACCAGCATGAAATTTGGTAAGGACCATCACCATGCAAAGACCAAGAGGAGCTCTTATGCAGCCAGACTGAGTAATGGGACTTTCAGTCCTGTGGACCACATCCGTTCCTCCGAACATGGCCTCAGTCCTGTGGACCACATCCGCTCCTCCAAACATGGCCTCAGTCCTGTTGACCACATCCGCTCCTCCAAACATGGCCTCAGTCCTATGGACCACATCCGCTCCTCCAAACATGGCCTCATTCCTGTGGACCACATCCGCTCCTCCAAACATGGCCTCAGTCCTGTGGACCACATCCGCTCCTCCAAACATGGCCTCAGTCCTGTGGACCACATCCGCTCCTCCAAACATGGCCTCAGTCCTGTGGACCACATCCGCTCCTCCAAACATGGCCTCATTCCTGTGGACCACATCCGCTCCTCCAAACATGGCCTCAGTCCTGTGGACCACATCCGCTCCTCCAAACATGGCCTCAGTCCTGTGGACCACATCCGCTCCTCCAAACATGGCCTCAGTCCTGTGGACCACATCTGTTCCTCCAAACATGGCCTCAGTCCTGTGGACCACACCTGCTCCTCCAAAATGCAGATTCAGCTGCAACGTGAGCAGGACAGCAGGAGGCTCAGCCAGTATCACAATGGTACTGGGCACTTCACGGGTATAGTAGAGAGGGAAGCAGGGGAGGTCTTTGGGCCGACTGTAGCAACATTTGGGATGCATGATGACACAGAGGAAGACTCGTCCTCCTCTGAAGAAGAGGATGAAGACGACGTCTCTGACTCTGACCATGAAGAGTTTGACGATTTCATTCCACTTCCACCAACAAAACGCCTCCGACTCATTGTCGGTAAAGACTCTATAGATATTGATATTGCATCAAGGAGACGTGAAAATCAGTCACGCACAGTCAATGCATGAGCTTTATTGACTAGTTGATTTAAGTCAACAAAACAAAAAAATCCCATGCTGTTGTAAAATGTTAACTATTTTTGTACATGATGGAACTTGATTCGTTATTCATATTGTAGAATGTGTATATTTTACATAGCATACAATGTGTAGGCCTTTATTTTTATATCTTCAGCTTTATTTTGTACAATTGTTAATTATATTTAAAGCCTTTTCTTGTTTGTTGGGTAAACATGCTACATTTTGCTTCACTGACATTTACAAGAATGGGACCTTTTGGGAACACACTTGATGTGCTTTTGTCAGCATGGCAGTGTATACATGCATATAAATAATGTGTTTTATATATTGCTTTGACAGTTTTAAAGGAACATAATTGTTTCTTGCTGGAAGTCTGTGAAAATGTGTTTGACTTCCAGTGATTCCTGGGAGCTGGTCTGTGACATTTTTGCCCCATTTTTAATCATTCATTCATTAATCAAAGTGTCTTGGTGATTATATATTATGTTAACTTTTCAGTTTGTGAAGAGATAGATTTTTGTTTTATTCTATTAATTTCACTAAGTCACTCAATTCTCAAACTGTATCACTTCTCAGTCTCCGTTTAACAATCACAAATTCATTACGACTTACTTGGTATGGCAATGGTAGTGTAGATATTCAAACACTTTGAAAATCAGATTATTTTTCTTAATTTGCTATTTTGTTCACCATTTGTTCATCTGAGTGACTTTCTGTCTGCTGTGCGTGAATGATGTGCATGTCTCAACTTTTTTAATTGCTCTATCATTTTTTTATACTAGGTTGATTTTAAAGTTGGTTGTACAACTTTGGTGGACCTGTCACTGTATGCAGTCATACGTAGGGTACTGTCTGTAGTCTTGATAAAGTATGTGGACACCTGCTCGTCGAACATCTCATTCCGAAATCATGGGCATTAATATGGAGTTGGTCCCTCCTTTGCTGCTATAACAGCCTTCACTCTTCTGGGAAGGCTTTCCACTAGATGTTGGAACATTACTGCGGGGACTTTCTTTCGGCGTTCCAATTCATCCCAAAGGTGTTCGAAGGGGTTGAGGTCAGGGCTCTGTGCAGGCCAGTAAAGATCTTACACACCGATCTTGACAAACCATTTCTGTATGGATCTTGCTTTGTGCATGGGAGCATTGTCATGTTGAAAAAGGAAAGGGCCTTACCCAAACTGTTGCCACAAAGATGGAAGCACAGAATCGTCAAGAATGTCATTGTATGCTATAGCATTAAGATTTCCCTTGGAACTGGAACTAAGGGGCCTAGCCCGGACCATGGAAAAACAGCCCCAGACCATTATTCCTCCTCCACCAAACTTTACAGTTGGCATTATGCATTCGGGCAGGTAGCGTTCTCCTGGCATCGACCAAACCCAGGTTTGTCCGTTGGACTGCCAGTTGGTGAAGCGTGATTCATCACTCCAGAGAACACGTTTCCACTGCTCCAGAGTCCAATGGCGGCAAGCTTTACACCACTCCAAACTACGCTTGGCGTTGCACCTGGTGATCTTAGGCATGTGTGCGGCTGCTCGGCAATGGAAACCCATTTCACGATGCTCTTGACAAACCGTTATTGTGCTTCCATTTCTTCCAGAGGCAGTTTAGAACTCGGTAGTCAGTTTTGAAACCGAGGAGATACTATTTTTATGCGCTTCAGCACTCAGCGGTCCCATTCTGTGAGCTTATATGGCCTATCACTTCGCAATTGTTGCTCCTAGACATTTTCACTTCACAATAACAGCACTTACAGTTGCCCGGGGAAGCTCTAGCAGGCCAGAAATTTGATTAAATTGCTTATTGGAAAGGTGGCATCCTATGACGGTGCCATGTTGAAAGTCACTGAGCTCTTCAGTACGGGCCATTCTACTGTCAATGTTTGTCTATGGAGATTGCATGGCAGTGTGCTCGATTTTATTCACCTGTCAGCAACGGGTGTGGCTGAAATAGCCGAATCCACTATTTTTAAGTGGTGTCCACATACTTTCGGCCATATAGTGTACCTTTTTGAGTTGCTTGTATAATGTTGAGAATTACAGTTGAACTTCATATACATGGCTGTGCATTCTATAACTTAATGTGTGTAATGCTTAACATTCATCTCCATGTTTTATTGTTTTTCTACCTCAGAAAAAAAACTGTACTAAACTTGTCCTTATTTCTGGTGAATGTAGTTTATATAAAATGCGAATCACAAAAGCTTGTTTTTATTTTACAGTTTGAGTACTCAAATTAAAGTTTTTTTCCAAGTGTTTTGTCTTCATGGCCTGCTGTGCTTACTACTTCCCAACAATGCAGAGTTAAAGCTGCAATATGTGCTCTATTTCTATGCTTCCCGTTCTTAAGTTTAGTTTTTGCCTCTTACTTTCATTTTCGTACACCAGCGTCAAACATTTTTGGTTATTGAAAATATATTTCACAGTGTTTTAGATGGTACAATGATTCTCTACGCTATACACTATACTTGCTTGTTTTGTCACAACTTAAATTAGGAGAAGAACTATTAGAATTTTTGCAACCAGACAATGGCGGAGTGATTTCTGCATAATATATTTCACAGTGGTTTAGATGGTACAATTTTCCATTCATAATTGCTGCCCCCATATAGGTTTCCATCCAAACGTTTTATGCAGATTAATGACTAGCTGAGCTGACTAAACTCCACGGTGAAGGAAGTTTCTGATCAACTCCACCAATGGAGTATAGCAGAGACCAGGCTTTGTGGAATTCAGGTCTGACCACATCGATTCGCCCAAGGTCAATACGCTAACCTTGTACCTATGTTTGTCCATTGGTGAAATCCACACTTTTTCAATAAATGTTAATCAAATACAATCACAGATTGCTCATTGCAGTTGTTCTAAGATGGCAACTCAGTGCAAATGCACATATGCCAATTGAATCTCAACAAGGAAACGGTCGGTGGTTGGATTTGATTACGTTAATTAAAAAAGCATGGATTTCAGCAAACAAAAGCACACAACTACAGAGGACAAACCGGTACAAGGTTAGTGGTTCATAATACATATTTTTTAAGTATTGATCTTGAGCTAATCGATGTAGTCTGAGCTGAATTCCACAAAGCCTGGTCTGCGCCACTCCATTGGTGGAATTTATCAGGAACTTAATTTAACTTAATTAATGACCTGATGCATAAAAAAAGTCACAACAGTCCTTATGGAAACAAGGTGGGATATTTTGGGTCGGTTAAATAGATATGACAATTGCGGTGGAAATGCTTTTATGCACAAGTATTGTTAGAAAACCATCATGTCACAGTAAACTTGGGAGTTACATGGTGTTTTAGCCTACTACCACCATGACATGGAAAAGCATGCAGAGTTTGAGAGTTAACATAATTTATTGTGGTTAAGCGCACGGTGATGAGCTTCATGAAAATTTACCAAAGATATCGAGGGTGGGCTATCATTTGAATGATGTTGGTGACATGATGATCGGTGCCTGGCTGCCAATATATATATTTTTAATTTAAGGATCATCATATAACCTGTACCCTATCCACTTAATCAGCTAACTTGTCTATAGGCCTAGAACATGTTCCAAAACCAGATTGGGCAAGTAAACTGCTATTAGTCGCAACAGTTTTTGTGACAAAATCAACCGTAGAACTGAAAATTCAATGGAAGCACATTCAACTTAAGTTTTTTTATTCGGAACATTGATTCTTCGGTACTTTTGTATACTTTTTATGCAGTAGTTCTGAAAGTAGCGCTCACGAGCCAAAAGCGCTCGTTGAAAATTGGGTACTATGTCACGTACAGATATGTGCACCACGTAATTACTACCTTTCTTTGCATCGCTGTGGGTGCATAATGTGTTTTTCTCTAGCTCTCACTCAGATGGCGAGGGCCTGAAGCTCATTGGTTGAACTCGAATTGCTAGGGGGCTGGTCAGGGATTTTATGGATAATTGAGGTGAAACAGTACTTCTGCTCATAGATTATGCATGTATAAACTACACATTGACACACCCAGCCCAAAGTGGGAGGTTAAAAACATTTTTGGATTCGCAAAAATTCCAGAGCACTACATCATCAGTAACCATATATACATCCACAGATTTTATGCAAGTAAAGTCATACCATATACAAATAATTCACGACAGATGTGAAGGAAAAAGGACGTTTCGGTAAAATGATATGAATGCCGACAGATAATTTGTTCGTTGGACATGGAGGAATCTTTTTGTCTGTAAAATGTATTATGCGAGAAATGACGGTGGAAACGCATTTATATGCAAATATTGATATAATAACCATGGTATCAAATGTAAACTTGGAGTCACGCAATGATATGGTGTGTGGTCCAACCACTACAACTTGGGTAAACCATGCAGTTAATTAGGCTACAGATTAAATACATTGATGAACTTCACAGGGTGGTGAAAGTGCACAGTTACAGTTGAAGTCAGAAGTTTACATACACCTTAGCCAAATACATTTAAACTCCGTTTTTCACAATTCCTGACATTTAATCCTAGTAAAAATTCCTTGTTTTAGGTCAGTTAGGATCACCACTTTATTTTAATAATGTGAAATGTCAGAATAATAGTAAAAATAATTATTTATTTCAGCTTTTATTTCTTTCATCACATTCCCAGCGGGTCAGAAGTTTACATACACTCAATTAGTACTTGGTAGCATTGCCTTTAAATTGTTTAACTTGGGTCAAACGTTTCGGGTAGCCTTCCACAAGCTTCCCACAGTAAGTTGGGTGAATTGTGGCCCATTCCTCCTCACAGAGCTGGTGTAACGAAGTCAGGTTTGTAGGCATCCTTGCTCGCACACGCTTTTTCAGTTCTGCCCACAAATGTTCTATGG
Source organism: Brachymystax lenok tsinlingensis (assembly GCA_030435695.1). NCBI lineage: Eukaryota > Metazoa > Chordata > Actinopteri > Salmoniformes > Salmonidae > Brachymystax > Brachymystax lenok. The sequence continues at coordinate 26,341,885 of CM059793.1, read as the reverse complement.
GATTGAGGTCAGGGCTTTGTGATGGCCACTCCAATACCTTGACTTTGTTGTCCGTATTTTAGAATATTCACATGAAACATGTTGCCAATTGGATGGACACCTAGTTTATGGCTGCCCCTGCATTCTTTGAAAACTGTATGAGGTGTCTTGAAATAATATGTAGCCTTTTTAGTGAGACATTAAACAAATTTCCATCCAATCATTTAAAGAGGATGAATGACCTGACTCATAAAAAAGTCACAACAGGCCTTATGGAAACAGCAAATTTGTCTGTAAATTTGCCCAACGTCGACAAAATAAAATATGCTAGACAATGTTTCTCAGGGAAATAAATTATGTGAAAATTTAGGTGGAAACACTTTTATTTGCAAATATTGATAGAAAAACCATAATGTCGCAGTAAACGCAATGATGTTGTAGCCTACTACGAAATGGAAAAGCATGCAGAGATCATAGGCATGTGTAATAAATTATGATGATTTCAATTATTTTAAAACTTCATAACTTATAGTGGTTAAGTGCACAGTGATGAGTTTCATGCAAATTTCCAATACATATTGAGGGTAGGCGAACATTTGAATGATGCTGGTGACATGATGATCGGTGCTTGGCTGCCAATTATAAAAATAAATCAATGCAACAGTAAACCTTTCGTCCCCCACAAATGATGCAGCGTCCCCCTTGGGCCAATCAGTGTAATTTTGTAAATGCCGGATCTCTTTGGCAAGACGCATCATTCACCCAAGTTTTGTCAAAATCGGGCAAGTGCTGTTTGAGATATTGAGTGTGACGAACACACTAACGGACGAAAACAGATCCATAGTCCCCTCCCCGACTTCATTGTGGGGGACAATTGTCTTGATTTTATCCATATCTCGTCAAATAGGCAAGGCTTAACCTACCCTGTCCACTTTATCAGCATTGCACTATGTCATCACACACAGCATTTTATCTGCTAAAAAGTAAGTTTGATGGAAATACCACTCTGGTGGGAAATGTATCGTATTTTTTTCTATTAACATTTTTCAATATTCGCATCAAAATCTGTCGCCAATTGGATGGAATACTAGCTACCGATACTTGAGAGTCTACTTGGGTACACAGACTTCACCTCAGCAGCTCAGCTTTTCCCATATTAATTGCCCTTTTGTGCACACAAACATTGCATAGTCAAAACATTTGTAGGAAATGCAAAGTATTTATTTGTGAAACAACTACAAGAAGGCCTTTGCCAAGCATGGGAAATGGTGCTGGGCTGTCTGTTTTGCTCCTAAAAAGGACGTGCCTGTGCCAACCAATGAGGTAAGAGAATGGGTGTGGTAGCGTGACGTATAGATGCAAACTCTACGTGCAATCCGTGCAACCCCTGTCCATTTCAGCCTATTGACTGGCGTAACCAGCAGTGTTTCTTCAGTCGATCCACTCCTTGGCACTAAACAGTCTTGTCTTCTCTGCTGTTTGAATAAACCGCATATTTTCTAGATTTATTAAAGACACATTGCTTGAAATCAAATCTGAGTATTGTTTTTCGAAGCAAGCCTGATTCTACATTTCCTTTTATTTAATTAATTCAAACTGTAGGCTATTTTGTATTAATATTAAGACAACATGAAGACGAAATTCATCAACGGGGTGTCATCCTCCCCTTCTATGTCGTTGGGTTTGTTGATCACTGAAAACGCACTTGTGGTCCAGCCAGATACTGAAGATGAATGCAAGGACATCATCCGTCCGGATGAGCCCGACATGGACACGAAGCGCAAGGCATATTTATGGTGCAAAGAATTTCTCCACGGTGCGTGGAAAACGGTGACAGAAGAGGACTTTCAAATCAGCTTAATAAGGTAAATATAATCTTTGACCACATTAACCATTACTTATCAATATTTATTTTTCATATATTACACAGAGAAACAGTTATTTGCTGCGTTTGCAAATGCATAGCATAGATTTTTCTCTCCCTAGACATGATGGTATGGAAGACCAAACCTGCCATAATTATAAATAAATAAATCAATGCTCAAAAAAATAGATAAATAAATGAATAAATAAATCCACATGAATAAATGAGCAAGGAAATACATAAATACTGACCTACATATCAGTATGTATTCAAGTATTTATTGATCTATTATATAATTATTCACACTTCATTTTATTAATTTATATATTTATTAATGAATTTATTTTGGTATTTCTCCCTCCAGGGGTGTCAATCAAACGTCTGAGGGTAGTATCTAACAAACCATTGGTTGATCAATTTCATTGTGTGTTGCGAAATGTAAACAAACTACACACATTTGAGAGATTTACAACCGGTAGATAACTACAGTAGCCCACTTCTTCTGACAAGTAGGATGGCTGCAATCAGGCAAGCAGTAGCCAGAGACTTGGCAGTGCTGGCTAACGCTGCTGAAAACAACACCTCTCAAGATTACCTGCTTTCCCGTGTGGAGGTGTAACGGAGGTTAGCTCTTGTGAACTCCTTACAGTTCTCAGGCATTAGCTTTGCCCACGACTGCCTCATGTGAACTACAATCCGGACACTGTGTTTTAACATTTAAAAACATTGATAATCATCGCTTGCTATATGGCTTTGGAAACATATGGCCCTTATCTTTCATCAGCGAGAAATAAAATACACTTACTGTAGCAGTTTTGCACAGATCCATACAGCTATGGGTGCCTCCATCTGAGGAAACTACACTTCCCGAGTTACACTTACACGCAGGTGTTTGGAGAATGCTAGATAACTAATAATCACAGGTGGTAACCTCTTGTCTTCCATCTGTTTTCAGTAAACAAGCGCTGTAACATGGAGCTATAGCCATGTGGGAACACTAACCCTAGGTGCGTCAATTTAACCTTTTGTGTTTAAAAAAATATTTATTGGTGAAATGAAAGATAAGGTCCTTATTCTTCCAAACCCGTACCGCAAGCGATACATGTTTATGTTCATTGTCAAGCTGGCAGTCACGTGTGTTGGCGAGGTATAGGACCCTCGTTCAAGCCCAGTTAGTGGCAAGTTCAAGGAGGCAGCGCTATATGCTAAGCTAGCACACTGACCCTGGTAATAGAGGCATGCATCGAACACTTGGGTCAGCTAGCTGTTTACATTGGGGACAGAGGTGGACCAGTTAGTTCTTTGGAGGAAGTTGCCCGAAGACTTCACCAGAGTTCAGGTGATAACAGAGAGTCCTGGTGCAACACGCCATATACAATCGCCCTCTGGGCCACCATAATCACACCGTTTTTCAACTGGTCGTTCAGGACAGTACCGTTTCTGTTTATTAAATGTTGAACACTGTTATGTTGTACTGAACGCACCCCAGGCAAATGCAATCGAGCAACGCACCGTGACATTGATTAACCAATGGTTTGCTAGATTCATACATTTGCTTGACGCCCCTCATCATCATATTGGAGAAAGAAATACATAAATAAATAAATGAAAATATAATCTAAATTAATAAAATGAATGAATGAGTGTGACTCATTATTTAAATAATTATTTATCTATATGTGTGCATTCATTCATCCATTTATTTATCTACTTATGTGTGCATTTATTTTATAATTATGGAATGTTTGGTCATCCATATGATTGGGTCCAGTGGTATGATAGGGTTAAAATAAACATAGGTTTATCACAGTATCATATTCTAAGTAATGTAATTTCAATATGGGATTGTATTATGGGTTTTTGTGTGCAGTCAAAATTCTGTTATTCCTATTTTATAACATATTGTACAACAGCTGTTGAAACTAACACCGTTAAAGAGTGAGAAAAAAATGACCAGTGTTATTTCCTGATAGTTGCTGGCGGGAGGTTCGGCTTTCCATGGTGACATAACCATGTGGCAAATTGGTTAATAGACCAATAACAAAGAGAGTTCCAAACCTCTCTGCAAATAACAGCTAATTTTCAGTTTTTCCCTCCCCACTCAGACCCCTCCCAGACAGTCCTAGCAGAAATCTTGCTTGAAAATCAGTTTTTGCTAAAACGCTATTTTTGCCAATTTGAATGGAAATCTATTGCAGTATGGTACTTAATTGTTACCCAGAAATGATTTGATATAGATCTAAAAACATCTGTATTTGGCCTTTAAAGCGTCACTTATTATTTATGGACTTTCTATCCTAGAACAAAAATGTTATTTAGCCCACCACATTCATTGACCTGGGGGAATGTGACGTTTCTATGAGCTTCATTCGTTTTTTTGTAATGTTGTGACAGGGGTGGCCTCAGCAACAAGCTCTTCCTCTGCGCCCTGCCCGACACCCAAACCAGTGTAGTTGATGAACCCCGTAACGTCCTCCTGCGCCTGTATGGAGCTATTCTACAGGTGTGTATGACATCTATAAACAGACAATGAAATGTTGAGTGAGTAGGTCACATCTTACCTAACACATGTTTTTATCACACAATGTCCAGTGTATAAAACATACATTTAATGTATTGTTTGTTTAAATTTCATTGACTAAGCTGGTGATCATTATCATGTCTCAATGAAATGCACCCATATACAGTGGAATCTGAAATTATTGATACCCTTTATAAAATTGAAGACCACCCTTTATGAAGATTTTATACAGTCAATCTTTATTAAGGGTGTCAATCATTTCGGACCACACTGTATGTGTTGTGTGTCCTTTGAATTTTCTCTTCAGTTTAACTGAAAAATCCCATCAATGTTCTGTAGGCTAAATACGTAGCCTACCGAAAGGCCCAATCTTGGACTCTTGAAAAGTTCAATTTGAATTAACCAGATTTTCTGATCATATTTTAGAATAGAATAGAATGTGATAATATAAAAGTTTAGGAAAAGACATAGCCTACATGTATTCCCTGATAGGTTCTAAGAAAGCTGAGCAGGGTCTAGGCTTTGCTGCTGGAATTTGGGGTTTGACAGAAGGGGAAGGAGATATCTTCTTCCTCAAACATCTTCTTGTTGAATTGCCCTCTCGGCCAAATACCCACATGATGGGTGGCTCAAGTCGTGTGTACATGTGTGTTGGTGTGTGTGTACGCTTGCTTGTGTGTGTGCGTGTGTTTGTGTGTGCGTGTGTGTGTTTCTGCTGTTGTGGTGTGATGTACCCCCATGGCTGTACATGCATATGTTCTTTGCCGTAGGCCTTCCAAAAGGAGCGTGCCTTGAGCACACTTGTTTCCAGGTGATTCCACCATACCATACACGGTAGAGTATGAGATCCCTGAAGTCTCAGTATTGTCCACAACAAAGTTCATCCACATTGTTATGGAAGGCAGCTTGTGAATTGATGCACTTGTGAAGATATGGAGGGTGGGTGGATGTGTGTTGACCTTTCCTATCCTTTTCTTTTCATATTGGAAAAAGGTTGTCAAATGACATAGTGATACAAAAAAAGACAAATGGGAAAACTCCCATTGCAAATCAATAAATAAATTGGAGCTCACCTGACAGCAATTCAAATGTGAGGTGTTGCGCTGTAATGATAACAACTAGTAGTAACAAAACAAAATGTCGTAATCTAGTTTAGTTTTTGCGTCATGAGCTACTGCCAAATGACACGGGGATATCATTGCTGATGACGTGTCATTAGGTCCACATGACATTGCTCATAGATCACATGATGGGAGGCTAGTTAGGACAACCCCAAGATAACCTCCTGGCTAAAATCAGATGACTAGAGAATCCAGGTCAAGAGTCAGTCAAGCTGACATTCTCCTGTAGTGGGAATGACAAAAGCAACAACTCTGATCTAAACCATTTTAGCGTAAAACTATTGAAGTAACACTATAGAATAGAAAATACAATGAGACATGACACATTTCTAATAAGAAGTCATACACCATTTGGAACCTGAGGACAAAGACCCATGAATTAAACATGTACAATTAGCCAGGAGATGTAAAGCAACAAAGATTATTGTAAGAATCGAATAGAATTGAATATTAATATCTATTTATTATGGTCTCATGCAGTTTAGGAGATTCTTTCTGATTGATAATGGCAGTGGTTACCTTTTATTGCCAATGTTCTCAGTGTAATATTAGCACACCTGTTGCTAGAGCAACACTATGTTCTTCACCAAGGTAACGTGCCCATTTTTATAGAAAATTACGCAATAAATTTGCCTCATAAATGTTTCGACCATGTCTACAGAGGAATTATAAATGTCTTATCAAATACCTAATGTGATTAATAACTCCAAAATTCATGAGTAACTGGGTTTCCAAAGAGGAGAAAATATTTAAAGTGCTAGTTTATAGATAGGGCAACCATGCCAATATCTGCCTTTTATGCCAAAGCATACCGTCAGTGATCTTAATGGTGTTGAAGCCAAACCTTAACCTTCATGCCACCTGCCTTGACCAGGAGATAACAGATCCCTTTCAGAGAGCTTGTCTATCTGTTTCTACGACTTTAATATCTCAACAAGTTGGTCGTTAAAAGGCACTGAGCGCTTTCCTATTGCCTTTTTGGCCGTTGGACTTAGGGACTATACTGTACTCTGTTATTGTCTCTTTGTGAGGATGCTGTAGCATGATGAGTCTTTTGAAAATGTACATGTACTCATGGTTAGTTTCTTGCTTTTTCTTTCATTGATAGATGTCCTGTAATAAGGGGGAGCCCAGACAGTCAAACAAAGAAAATCTCTTTCAAGTAAGTAACTAATGGCAAAGGTGATCTACCCATACTATTGGTTAGATTTGCCATCTGATTGTGAAAATCACCACAACAATGTTTCATTGTTCTGGCCTGGAGACTGTGTTTTTGTATTTATTTTCTGGAGTCTGTGATCAAATAAGTCTGAATAGTTTATCAATGAAGATTTTAGTAATTGTCAATGGACGTAGTGATAACTTTGAAAAATGTCAATCCCAGACCATTCTCCAAACTGGATGGTATAAAATGGTGTTAAGAAATAGCCATGTTGAGTCACCACTTTGAATTGAGGTCACCTGTGTTAGTCAGTTGATGATAGCAAGATACAACAAGGGTATCTTTTGCATGAGATTCACATAGATTTATCCTATTAGAGGCTAATGCTACCTTGGCCCGCCAGTCTGTCCACTCATAGACCTCACTGCTCCTTAACTGTGTGCATGTTTGTAGCTGTTCTCTCATTACAGTATGATTTAGGTTCACATGGACAACAATATTGCCCGTACGGTTTTTAAATACTGTTTAAGGGCAACGTGGCATACTTTAATATAGACTCTCACTTTCACATGATGACTAATTACTGTAATGTCATTATAACTGTAGCTTCAAGTGGAAAATCTCTGCACCTGTTGTGCCATGGTCATGTGACCGTAGCCCTGGCACAAAGGGGGTAGAGGGATGGCAAGTGGTACCCATCGGATGGTACTGTGGCACTGAACTTAATGTTAATACATTGCATAGAGGTGCCTATTGTTAACGTCAGTTCAGCTCACTGTGATTTATTTAGCAATATTTGTGTAATAAACATCCATGTTTTTAAATGAACTTTTAAACTAATATTGAAACTATTTATGTTTCATTTATTACAGAAGGTGAGACTTTTTTAAACTAAAGAGTTTCATTATTCACACATTTGAATGGGCAGTTCCTACGGTGTTGGCGTATTGATTAACCTTATTCTCAGTCATTGGAGGTACTCATTACCCATGAGTACTACTGATTGAGTTCCTTATTGCTATCTGTTTTGTTATCCGCATGCACAAACAGCAGGCAGGGACGTACTTAGTGATATGAAGGCCCCAGGCAGAGGCCTGTGCACACGCACACTTTCCTTCAATTCGTAAGTGGCTGAAACTACTGTATCTCCCCAGAGAAAGCATTCAAGCGAGCGAAACAGCGCCCCTCTGTGTTACTATATGTAACCCATGTATTTGATGCTGTCCAGACAAAAAGAGTATGACATGTCTCGAGTGGAGCATGGGGGGGCCTCAAGCGGATAAATTGTGAAAATATATATATTATTAGTATAATTTTGTTCAATTATGCCCAGCTCACGAGGCCCCTTGATGAAGTTGGCCTCTTCTGCCTGATGGTAAATCTGCCACTGACAGCAGGATTTGATAATTCAGGTCAGAGCTACATTTATTGACAGGGAAGTAATTTTCCAAAGACAATATTTCAGACCGGTCTGCACTAGATACGGTGGACATTTTTACCATTTACCAAGTCTATGGCCATTGAAATGCATTGGGATTTATGCAAATGTGGTTGCAGTGTGAAAGTTTAAGTAGAATCAACATGTTTTTTTCAAGCACACAGACCAATGGACGTTTTAAAGTTGTTTTGGTGTTTGTAGCTTTTACGGTTTTGGCGCAAGAGGTTCCAGCGAAATGATTATTATTTATTATAAGTATGAACAGTTTCTAAAGTTGTGCTTTACTTTCAGCAGGCACACCTAATTAGGAAATGTGGACCACAGTAGTGTTTTTGAGGAATTGTGATTTAGCAGTCAGAATAGTAGTGTTCACACCTGGACAGGCCACAGTGGACCTCAGTATCCTGATGAAAGGGACATCACATTGTATCACTTTCTGTTCTACAGATTAGTTGTATTCATGTATTTAAATTAACAAATTATACTGTATATTGAGTTGCAACAGAGGAAATGGTAGCCATTAAAAAAAGCACTTTTTCTTTTTTTCAATAATGAGAAAGTTTGGATGAATGGAATGCTGAACAGTTGCACGACAAAGTGGTCATCAACAGACCAGGATGTGGATGATAGATAGCATTGTTGATTATTAACCTGAAAAGTAGGCTACTTAGCCAATTTGATTTGAAAAGCCTTGCTCAACAACCTGTTGTGATAGAAATAGGTCGTAAAATAAATGTTGTTGGACTGCTGACCCACTTTTAAAGTGATTTCATGGACATGGAAATGCATTGTACATGTAGACCTACAGTTGAAGTCAGAAGTTTACATACACCTCAGCCAAATACATTTAAACTCAGTTTTTCACAATTCCTGGCATTTAATCCTTGTAACAATTCTCTGTCTTAGGTCAGTTAGGATCACCACTTTATTTTAAGAATATCAAATGTCAGAATAATAGTAGCGAGAATGATTTATTTCAGCTTTTATTTCTTTCATCACATTCCCAGTGGGTCAGAAGTTTACATACACTCAATTAGTATTTGGTAGCATTTCCTTTACATTGTTTAACTTTGGTCAAATGTTTTGGGTAGCCTTCCACAAGCTTCCTACAATAAGTTGGGTGAATTGTGGCCCATTCCTCCTGACAGAGCTGGTGTAACTGAATCAGGTTTGTAGGCATCCTTGCTCGCACACGCTTTTTCAGTTCTGCCCACAAATCTTCTATAGGATTGAGGTCAGGGCTTTGTGATGGCCACTCCAATACCTTGACTTTGTTGTCCTTAAGCCATTTTGCCACAACTTTGGAAGTATGCTTGGGATCATTGTCCATTTGGAAGACCCATTTGCGACCAAGATTTAACTTCCTGACTGATGTCTTTAGATGTTGCTTTAATATATCCACATAATTTTCCTCCCTCATGATGCCATCTATTTTGTGAAGTGCACCAGTCCCTCCTGCAACAAAGCACCCTCACAACATGATGCTGCCACCCCCATGCTTCACGGTTGGGATGGTGTTCTTCGGCTTGCAAGCCTCCCCCTTTTTCTTCCAAACATAATGATGGTCATTATGGCCAAACAGTTCTATTTTTGTGTCATCAGACCAGAGGACATTTCTCCAAAAAGTACGATCTTTGTCCCTACGTGCAGTTGCAAACCGTAGTCTGGCTTTTTTATGGCGGTTTTGGAGCAGTGGCTTCTTCCTTGCTGAGCAGCCTTTCAGGTTATGTCGATATAGGACTCGTTTTTACTGTGGATATAGATACTTTTGTACCTGTTTTCTTCCAGCATCTTCACAAGTTCCTTTTCTGTTGTTCTTGGATTGATTTGCACTTTTCGCACCAAACTATGTTAATCTCTAGGAGACAGAACGCATCTCCTTCCTGAGCGGTATGATGGCTGTGTGGTCCCATGGTGTTTATACTTGCATACTATAGTTTGCACAGATGAACGTGGTACCTTCAGGTGTTTGGAAATTGCTCCCAATGATGAACCAGACTTGTAGAGGTCTTGGCTGATTTCTTTTGATTTTCCCATGATGTCAAGCAAAGAGGCACTGAGTTTGAAGGTAGGCCTTGAAATACATCCACAGGTACACATCCAATTGACTCAAATGATGTCAATTAACCTATCAGAAGCTTCTAAAGCCATGACATCATTTTCTGGAATTTTCCAAGCTGTTTAAAGGCACAGTCAACTTAGTGTATGTAAACTTCTGACCCACTGGAATTCTGATACAGTGAATTATAAGTGAAACAATCTGTCTGTAAACAATTATTCGAAAAATTATTTTTGTCATGCAAAAAGTAGATGTCCTAACCGACTTGCCAAAACTATAGTTTGTTAACAAGAAATTTGTGAAGTGGTTTAAAAACGAGTTTCAATGACTCCAACCTAAGTGTATGTAAACTTCCGACTTCAACTGTGCATACAAGCTGCAAGGCCACAATGTGTGTCAGGATGATTATGATAACAGGTTGAGCAGATTTCAATTTGGCCTCCATCAGTACCACAGAGATATGTTGCGTAATATCATCAGAGCAGAACCCATATGTAAATGTGTCGAATATGAATACTTGCAGAGTTTTAAATTGACTTAGTTGTTTTTAATAGGTCTGCCACACTAAGGATCATTATGGCTTCATATGTACAAATTGTCTATGGTTGACGGGTCTCACCCGTTTTATGGCATGACATCCACACAGTGGATAGACCTAAAGATGATATCTCTCTTTTGAATTGTGGGAAAGCCATCAAAGATGAGTACTGTAGAAGTTCCCCGTGTTGTCAGTGATTATTTACTTATAGTGTTGGGGAGTAACGGATTACATGTAAGGGATTACAAAAACGGTAACTGTAATCCGTTACATTACCAGCAAAAATATTTAATCAGATTACAGATACTTTTGAAAAACTAGATGATTACCTCGGATTACTTTTAAATTCAGAAAGGATGTTTGCGGGAAAAAATCATTGACACTTCTCTGTTTTCTCAATGACATTGAAATCAGCATTGAAAAAAGGCGCAAATTTAAGTTTGTTCCACCTGAGAAAGTCTGACCACAAGTCAGAGACCACTATGATGACACACCAAATGTGTTTGATGGATTGCGGGAAATTAGCAGGAATAGGCTTTTGTAGGCTACAGTCCAAGCTGTGTCTTCCAATGGTGTGACTGCTGTCACCATCCAAATATTATCCAATTTGAATAAACGCTTAGAGATAAGGATGACAGTAGTGATGTAGTCTACATAACGCATTGATGTGAATCCCACTGCTGCTCTCTCATGTAGCTATTTACGCCTTACGGATTGTGGATGTTGTGGATGGCTGTTCACAAATGTGTATTTGAACCCAATAATGGATGAATTCAAGAAGTTTAAGCTGCCTATCAATCATTGTTTTTGAAACCAGTGAACAGCCAATGAAAAATGCGCTCTTGCAACAGCTGCATAGTGCAGATCCAAGCCTATGGAATAAAAGTGCGGCTTTTATTGCTCAATCTAATTAATGTTGATTAAAAAAAAAAATCCATAGGCCTAATGGACACATGCTCAAACTCGCACACTTTTGATAGAATTAAAGGGGCAATCTGTAGTTGCTACATCCATTTTTGGATTTCTAAATTATATATATAGCCATTGATTCTTGAAGAATATAACTTATAAATGCCTCATGAGCTTAGTTCAACTGTCACACTTCATGAGAACCCAAAATATAAGCTTGTTTTACTCCAATGTTTGTAAACATTGTAAACGTAAACAAACACTGTATAGCCTCAACATGGTTAAAACAATAATGTTGATATCATGGATGGTCAGTCCTTGCATCCATAGCTCTGTCTATTAATCTGAGAGTGGTTACATTTCTCCATGCCCATCCCTCAGCTTTTTACTAAAACATAGGCGGGGTGACCATTTTGTAATTGTTTCTTTTTCATCTGTGGATTTGCCCTTTATTTAACAGCTGCATATTATCAAGATATCAAAGTGTCACCAACAAAAAGGTAAACAATAGGCCTATGGCAAATGCAGCATATGGCATTCGTTTTTCCACATGTAAATAGCACTTTTCAGTAGTGCTCAAAGCATGCCATTCCATGAGTGCAACATTTATTTTTCAACTCGAATCAATGAGCCCAATCAGTCCTCCATGACAATAAAATTATAATCAACAGAGTAGGGCTGGCTAATAAGTCCTTAGTTTTGGGGTTATGCTCAGGTAAAACAATTTGGCTAATCTATACTTCCATATTTCCAAGTCCTGTTCTTGAAGATCAAGGGGTATAACATTTATTGGAATGACTGGAATTCTGATAGACTTTGGTTGTTAATGTAAAGATATAATTTAATAATATTATTATATGTAGTAGGAAATCGATGGGTTAGAAGAAGCCTTCATAACCAACCCATAAAGTAAAGGCCAGCTATGTAAACTTTAACATTGATTTATCCTGCAATAAAAGTAACTGAATGTAATCAGATTACATTACTGAGTTTGGGTAACACAAAAGTTACGTTAGTGATTACAATTTTGGACAGGTAACTAGTAACTGTAACAGATTACATTTAGAAAGTAACCTACCCAACCCTGTTTACTAATAATGTTTTCCCTGTGTCTATAGTCATATGAGGTCAGTCCAAAGAGCATTCAACACGCCATTAGCAAAGCACTACTATAGTTTGTTTTCCTCCTATTTGGCTTCCGATAGAAAGAGCTGAGTCACTTTGAAGTGCACACTTAGCAAATTTCTTGCCCAATAGTCAGAGTCCACAGACCACTGCCAGCTCATAGCCGTTACAGTCGATAAGGGCACATGTTCATAGCCGCGAGAAGTAGGGGTGCTGATAAATCAAAATCCCCCTAAAATATATTTAAAGAAAAAAAAAATATATATATATATATATATATATATAAAATAAACTTTTTCCCACCAAATTAGTGCACTAGGCCTTTATTACTCCTGTATGAGCAGAGAAAAATACCCGTTGACAGCACCTCCACCCCAAAACATTTTCCTGCGGTCATGCACCTGTTGGCTACACCGTATTTGGATTGTACTCAAGGCTATATGGGCTACGATTAGGGTTACTACTGTATAGTACTGTACATAAAGTGTAACAATGGCAATTCTTTTTTTATGTACTTAGCTACATTAATATACAATAATGGGAACCCTTTATTTTTAAGTATCAACATATATTTATCTATAAGTTAACATACTTTTCTAATAAATTGTGTCAGACTGTTTAGGCCTATCTTTTGAATTCTAGCTATTTTAGAGCTCTGGGCTCAGATAATTGCTCCTGCCACCATTTTACTCCACAGTTGAAAAGCCCTGGTGTCTTCTTCGGTTAAGCAGCCTCAATTACTGATTGCTGCTGTTGGCAGGCTCTGCCTCTCTCAGTACAATTGGTCCCTTGTTTTATTATTCTCCTCATGTGGAACACAACTCACTTCTTCCCTCTCTGGTCCAAATCTGCTTTTAAACTTACCACCATGATGTATGAAATACCTGCCAATTCACTGACAGAGTTGTGAATGTAATTTGTTTGAGGTAGCCATTTTACAGTTCCCATGACTCAAATATCTGTGTATAATTGATTTATGAATTGTGAATGCTAGATCCCTGGAAAAATGATCCTATCTCTTCCAGACAGCCTAAGCTTGTTTCATGTTATGTAAGGTCATGTGCCTCATCATCAGCTTCCTCTGTCTAAGCTGTTCTCATTTAATCCTATAGAATTGAATGAGTTTCTGTCCTACTAACCCCCACTTGATGAAAAATCACAGCTAACAATGGACCACAGGTTGGCTGCAGTCATTTTTAGCTGATCCTATTAATTGTCTTCTCTTCCGGTTACCATGAAAACATCAACCAATGACTAAGTCATTTTCCATCATAATTTCTAAGGTTGGTTGTGCAAGGCAACAGTGACCAACAATCATGAATTTTAATAGGAGAAGTAAACAACTTTCTGTTCTATGCGTCTGCAGGGTGCTGAGGCCATGGTGCTGGAGAGTGTGATGTTTGCCATTCTGGCAGAGCGGGAGCTTGGGCCCAAACTCTATGGCATCTTCCCCCAGGGCAGACTGGAGCAGTTTGTCCCTGTAAGTGACTCTGTGGGGTGATAATCATTGATAGAGAAAACAAATATTCACGACTGTGTGCCCGTGTGTGAGTGCGTGCCTGAGTACATGTATGTGTGTACAGGTGTACTATCTTAATTTGATCACTCTGTTGTCACAGAAAATGTTCCTGCGCCGCAGTAAGTGCAAACTTGTAGTGTATTCAAGGTTTAAAAAAGCTTCTAAAGTTTGTAATTTCCACTTTAAATGTCAAACTTGATTTCCCCTAACAAAAAAAATATAAACCTCTACAAAAACATCCATTAATTATAATCCATAGAGTGTATTGATTATACTTTATTTTTATACAAGAGTTATTATCCACAATTCCTGTAGGATTATTTTCCTACTGTGAGAAACTGTTCAAATTAAGATAAGAAATCTGTAGGGTCTGTTCAATGATGTGTGTTTAATTTACAGTATGTACAAAGGGAATACATTTACATTTGACATTTTAGTAATTTAGCAGACACTCTTATCCAGAGCAATTTACAGGAGCAATTAGTGTTAAGGGCCTTGCTCAAGGGCACATTGACATATTTTTCACTTAGCCGGATTTGAACCAGCGACCTTTCAGTGACTGGACCAACGCTCTTAACTGCTAGGCTACTTGCCACCCTAACCATACTAAATCTCTTCCCTTTTTAAAGTGGCAAAAAATAGCTTGAAGTGAATAGTAAGTTGAATCCATGCCCACATTGCCCAGGCATTGACCTAACGAGAGTTCAACCCACACCTTAGGCTAGACAGTTTAATCAATTTAAATAGGTACAGACCATGAGTATAGTCATGTTCTTTCTGAATCACCAGTTTTGCTTGTATGATGTACAGTACTCATTACAAGGTTTTTCTTTATTTTACATTGTAGAATAATAGTGAATACATCAAAATTATGAAATAACGCATATGGAATCATATAGTAACCAAAAAAGTGTTCCAGGTGATTACCTCATGAAGCTGGTTGACAGAATGATATCTTCACTATTTATTCCTTATTTTAGCAGGTAAGTTGACTGAGAACACATTCTCATTTACAGCAACAACCTGGGGGAATAATTACAGGAGAAAAAATTAGCCAATTGTAAACTGGGGATGATTAGATGACCATATGAGGGCCAGATTGGGAATTTAGCTAGGACACCAGGGTTAACACCCCTACTCTTACAATAAGTGCCATGGGATCTTTAGTGACCACTGAGATTCAAGACACCCGTTTAACATCCCATCTGAAAGACAGCACCCTATGTAGGGCAATGTCCCCAATCACTGCCTTGGGGCATTGGGATATTTTCTTTAGACCAGAGGAAAGGGTGCCTCCTACTGGCCCTCCAACACCACTTCCAGCAGCATCTGGTCTCCCATCCAGGGACCAACCCTGCTTAGCTTCAGAAACAAGCCAGCAGTGGTATGCTGCTGGCAATGTAGAAAATAATAAAGCATAAAGAAAAACTCCTTGAATGAGTAGGTGTATCCAAACTTTTGACTGGTACTGTATATCTTAAAACATTTTTGAGAACAGCAGTAAAGATGTTTTAGTTATCCACTTAAAGTCCTCAGAGACCAAGAAACCACAGAGGTCAAGCAAATGGAATTTAAGCAGCTTCTGCTGTGATAAGAACTTAAACTGCCAGTGTGGACAGTGGCCAGAGTGGAGGGAAGAAGGCAATGGAGCTGGTTATACCCTCCATTCTTTTTGACAACCCTGTCAGCAGTTGATAATGTTGTCTCTGTTTATTGTTGCTTAAAAAGTTGTCAGCTTGATGGGATTTAAGACAAGCTGTATTCAGCTAAGACCTGACTTCCTTGATCTCTTTGTGTTAATAGAGTCGCAAATTGGACACAGATGAGCTGAGCATGCCAAGCATATCTGCTGAAATAGCTGAGAAGATGGCCAAGTTCCATGGTATGAGGATGCCTTTCAACAAGGAGCCCAAATGGCTGTTTGGAACTATCGACAAGTGAGTTGGTCTCTTATAATGCAATTTCCAATAGAAACTGTAAACCCTCTTTGCCTAACCTGACCTCACTGAAAGCTCCAAACAAACATTAGCTATCACACATATCTCCTCTTACAAAATGGTTGCTAGTTTGCTTTTGTTGGTCAATCCTCAAGTCACCTGGTTTGAGAATAACAGAAAGCCAAAGTTTCTCTATGTTTCCCGAAGTATTTGTAGAATAGAACAACACGCCAATAACAGTGTTGGTGAATGTTCTTTGCCTTCCTTTTGATTATGTGTTTTATGAATGGCCAAGGTGTACAGTAAATTGACTTACAGTATTTGCTTACAGTTAAAACAGGGCATATACATTGTTAAAAGGATTATCTTATCAGAGTGAAATATTGACTTGTTGACCTGCTTCGTGGTCTAAGGACAGTTTCAAGGTAATCACAGAGAAAAAGTTGCTTGTCATCACAAATAATGTGTCATTTGTACGAGTATAGACAAGAAGTGCATTATCATCATCGCTGTGATAAAATAGTGATATCTCTCTTATCTTTAAACTCTACAACCTATTGTATCCCATACGCACCCTGACTGTCCTGATGTTTCCCCTATCAACAGGTACCTGAACCAGGTGATGAGACTAACCTTCACCAGGGAGTCCCACATTCGCAAGTTTGCCCGTCTGAGGAGCTGTAATCTGCCCCAGGAGATGGAGAGTCTCAAGTAAGGCCACCCTGGTTCCTGAATCATGTACATAACACCTTTTAGACTAAGCACACAGGAACAGACAAGATTATATGTATATGCAGTAATTCAGTTATGTAATAGTCATATGGTGTTTTCCAATAAATGAGTGTGGAATCCAGTCAACAACAATAAGCCAATAATTCCATACAAAGACTCTGTTGTCTGAGTGGTTGAAATATGTGCTGGAATTTGGCATTCTGTTTTTTGGGGGGTAAACAGTGAATTAGTGGACATATACAGTGCATTTGGAAAGTATTCAGACCCCTTGACTTTTTCCACATTTTGTTACGTTACAGCGTTATTCTCAAATGCATTACATCATTTCTTCCCCTCATAAATCTACACAAAATACCCCACAATGACGAAGCGAAAACAGGTTTTTAGAAATGTTAGCAAATGTATTAAAAATATGAAAAACAGAAATATCTTATTTACATAAGTATTCAGACCCTTTGCAATGAGAGTCAAAATTGAGCTCAGGTGCATCTTGTTTCCATTGATCATCCTTGAAATGTTTCTCCAATTTCATTGGAGTCCACCTGTGGTAAATTAAATTGATTGGACATGATTTGGAAAGGCACACACCTGTCTATATAAGGTCCCACAGTTGACAGTGCATGCCAGAGCAAAAATCCAAGCCATGAGGTCAAAGGAATTGTCCGTAGAGCTCAGAGACAGGATTGTGTCAAGGCACAGATCTGGGGAAGGGTACCAAAAATGTTATGCAGCATTGAAGGTCCCCATCATTATTAAATGGAAGAAGTTTGGAACCACCAAGACTCTTCCTAGAGCTGGCCGCCCGGCCAAACTGACCAATTGGGGGAGAGGGGCCGTGGACAGAGTTCCTCTGTGGAGATGGGAGAACCTTCCAGAAGGACAACCATCTCTGCAGCACTCCACCAATCAGGCCTTTATGGTAGAGTGGCCAGACGGAAGCCACTCCTCAGTAAAAGGTACACGACAGCCCATTTGGAGTTTGCCAAAAGGCACCTAAAGGACTCTCAGATAATGAGAAACAAGATTCTCTGGACTGACCAAGATTGAACTATTTTGCCTGAATGCCAAGGGTCACGTCTGGAGGAAACCTGGCACCATCCCTATGTTGAAGCATGGTGTTGCCAGCATCATGCTGTGGGGATGTTTTTCAGCGGCAGGAACTGGGAGACTAGTTAGGATCTAGGGAAAGATGAATGGAGCAAAGTACAGAGAGATCCTTGATAAAAACCTGCTCCAGAGTGCTCAGGACCTCAGACTGGGGCGAACAGGACAACGACCCTAAGCACACAGCCAAGACAACGCTGGAGTGGCTTCGGGACAAGTCTCTGAATGTCCTTGAGTGGCCCAGCCAGAGCTCGGATATGAACCCAATCTCTGAAGAGACCTGAAAATAGCTATGCAGAAACGCTTCCCATCCAACCTGATAGAGCTTGAGAGGATCTGCAGAGAGGAATGGGAGAAACTCCCCAAATACAGGTGTGCCAAGCTTGTAGTGTCACACCCAAGAAGACTCAAGGCTGTAATTGCTGCCAAAGGTACTTCAACAAAGTACTGAGTAAAGGGTCTGAATTGTTATGTAAATTTAATGTCTAAAAAACAGTTATCTCTTTGTCATTATGGGGTATTGTGTGTAAATTGATGAGGGGAAAAAAACTATTTAATTCATTTTAGAATTAGGGTGTAACGTGCAAAATGTGGGAAAAGTCAAGGGGTCTGAATACTTAGCGAATGCATTCTAACTCCTGCTTATTACCTGCTGAAATATGGCTTGTTTTTCTTTGTAGATCTTTGCTGGACTCCACTCACTCCCCTGTTGTTTTCTGCCACAATGACTGTCAAGAGGGTAAGGGTCTTAGGCATAGTATTGCTTTGTGTAAAGCTAGTGAAGATAGTATTTTAAATACAAGGTATTGTACTGTGTGCATGTGTGTGGTGTAATAATTATTCTGTCATCCTTTAGGAAATGTCCTGCTCCTCAGTGGTCGTGAGGGCTCTGACGGACAGAAGCTCATGCTGATTGACTTTGAATACAGCAGTTATAACTACAGGTCTGTTCATGCTCAGGCCCTAGTGTATACTGTAATCATCCCCTTTATTACTGTAATCAACCCCTTTACTTCCGAGTCAAAGACAAAACATGTATACTGAATGTACAAAATCTACATTGTTTCTTGGGTTTCTGAAAGCTAAGGCACATTCCTCCGAAAATGAATTAGATCCAGCAGTAAACATTGGCCACACTGTACTTTCTGGGAGGGATGTGCCTGTCCAAAGTGACACTGTCTCTGCAGAATGTAAATCTGCTGTAACACAGAGAGAGATGGAAGGAATTTACCCAGGTAGTTTGTATTTATCATGTTTTTTACAACATTTAAGACAAGAACGTGGCCGCATATATTTGTGATCCAAAACATCTGGGTTTCTGAGTCTTATTTCATCATGTAAACAAGCCAGCCAGACCGACCAAACAATCCATCCAGTCTCTTACTGTAGTTTTTCCTGTACCACTTAGTATTGAGTATTTTTTTGCAGTGTGGAATTCATGAGTGCCCCATTTCTCTGAAAGGACCTTCACTGTTATTGGCCTTGGCTCACAGCTAAGTTAGTACCGTCAAAACAGCCCACCCCCGCAGTCCTGACCCTCAGGCTCTCTCATGGTCATTGTACGTCACCACACGTGCTCCTCATTCTCAAGCCGGATCAGGTTTCACTGGGATCTCCTGTGTCCTCCCCAAAGCTTTGATTGTTTGGGGTTCTAGGGTAAAACATAGGGCATGTTTAGGAAGCTGAGTGTTCATAATAAAAAATTATTAAGTCTAATGGACATCTGTACACAATGACAACAGTCCAAGGAGGCCCATATTAGACTCACATTTTGTTTGTTTTCCCACTGTTTTTCTTCCAAGTCGGTTTCGTTGGCAGCTAATGTGGCTCGCTTGAAAGGGCTTGAACTGTACAGGTTTTCAGCACTGACCCACATTGCCACAGCCACGGGCAGAGAAAGGTTGGAATGGAGTTTAGCCTCCAAGTTGTTCCTTTTGTCTGGTTTCCACAGCAACTGTGATTCCCTTCACAAAGAGCTACCTATTTTCACTCCCTTTGTGAGAATGTCTCTTCCTTTGCTATGGGAACATTGTACTGTAGGTCTAGTTTTCATTTGGGCAAGCAAGAAAAGAGCCCAAGGAATCAGAATCCTGAATCCATGTGGCAATACAATGTCAGTCAAATCAAATCTTATTTGTCACAGGGGCTGAATACAACAAGTGTAGACCATACAATGAAATGCTTACTTTACAAGCCCTTCCCAAAAATGCAGAAGAAGAAAAAAAACACAAGAGAAACAAAACATAAGAATGAAGCTACAGTGCTTTCGGAAAGTATTCAGAACCCTTGACTTTTTCCACATTTTGTTAGCCTACAGCCTTATTCTAAAAGTTATTAAATTGTTTTTTTCCCTCGTCAATCTGTGTTGCTATCATGTTGTTGTCATATTGTGTTGCTACCCTGCTGTGTTTTCATGTTTTGCTGCTTAGGTCAAATCAAGGTCAAATTTTATTTGTCACATACACATGGTTAGCAGAAATGCTTGTGCATCTAGTTCCGACAGTGCAGTAATATCTAACAAGTATTCTAACAAATTCACAACAACTACCTTATACACAGAAGTGTAAAGGGATGGAATAAGAGTATGTACATATAAATATATGGATGAGCGATGGCCGTGCGGCATAGGCAAGATGCAAGATGGTATGAAATACTGTATATACATATGAGATGAGTAATGTAGGATATGTAAACATGATTAAAGTGGCATTATTTAAAGTGACTAGCGATACCTTTATTTAAATCCATTTATTAAATTGGCCAGTGATTTGGGTCTGTATGTTTGCAGCAGCCTCTCTATGTTAGTAATGGCTGTTTAACAGTCTGATGGCCTTGAGATAGAAGCTGTTTTTTTAAACCTGTACTGACCTCGCCTTCTGGATGATAGCGGGGTGAGCAGGCAGTGGCTCGGGTGGTTGTTGTCCTTGATGATCTTTTTGGCCTTCCTGTGACATCAGGTGCTGTAGGTGTCCTGGAAGGTAGGTAGTTTGCCCCCAGTGATGCGTTGTGCAGACCGCACTACCCTCTGGAGAGCCTTGCGGTTGAGGGTGGTTCAGTTGCCGTACCAGGCGGTGATACAATCTGACAGGATGCTTTCGATTGTGCATCTGTAAGAGTTTGTGAGGGTTTTAGGTGACAAGCCAAATTTCTTCAGCCTCCTGAGGTTGAAGAGGCGCTGTTGCGCCTTCTTCACCACGCTGTCTGTGTGGGTGGACCATTTCAGTTTGTCCGTGATGTGTACGCTGAGGAACTTAAAACTTTCCACCTTCTCCACTACTGTCCTGTCGATGTGGATAGGGTGGTGCTCCCTCTGCTGTTTCCTGAAGTCCATGATCATCTCTTTTGTTTTGTTGACGTTGAGTGAGAGGTTCTTTTCCTGACACCCTACTCTGAGTGTCCTCACCTCCTCCCTGTAGGCTGTCTCGTCATTGTTGGTAATCAAGCCCACTACTGTTGTGTCGTCTGCAAACTTGATGATTGAGTTGGAGGCGTGCATGGCCACGTAGTCATGGGTGAACAGGGAGTACAGGAAGGGGCTAAGAATGCACCCTTGTGGGGCCCCAGTGTTGAGGATCAGCGAAGTGAAGACGTTGTTTCCTCCCTTCACCACCTGGGGGCGGCCCGTCAGAAAGTCCAGGACCCAATTGCACAGGGCGGGGTTGAGACCTAGGGCCTTAAGCTTAATGATGAGCTTGGAGGGTATGGTGTTAAATGCTGAGCTGTAGTCAATGAACAGCATTCTTACATAGGCATTCCTCTTGTCCAGATGGGATAGGGCAGTGTGCAGTGTGATGGCGATTGCATTGTCTGTGGACCTGTTGGGGCGGTATGCAAGTTGAAGTGGGTCTAGGGTGGCAGGTAAGGTGGAGGTGATAAGATCCTTGACTAGTCTCTGAAAGCACTTCATGATGACAGAAGTTAGTGCTACTGGGCGGTAGTCATTTAGTTCAGTTATCTTTGCCTTTTTGGGTACAGGAACAATGGTGGCCATCTTGAAGCAAGTGGGGACAGCAGACTGGGATAGGGAGCGATTGAATATGTCCGTAAACACACCAGCCAGCTGGTCTGCGCATGCTCTGAGGATGCGGCTAGAGATGCTGTCTGGGCCACGAGCCTTGTGAGGGTTAACTTGTTTAAATGTCGTACTCACGTCGGCCACAGAGAAGGAGAGGGGGGGCCCACAGTCCTTGGTAGCGGGTCGCGTCGGTGGCACTGTATTATCCTCAAAGTGGGCAAAGAAGGTGTTTAGCTTGTCTGGAAGCAAGACGTCAGTGTCCGTGACAAGGCTGGTTTTCTTTTTGTAGTCCGTAATTGACTGTAGACCCTGCCACCTACGTCTCGTGTCTGGGTCGTTGAATTGCGACTCCATTTTGTCCCTATACCGACATTTCGCTTGTTTGAATGCCTTGCGGAGGGAATAACTACACTGTTTATATTCGGCCATATTCCTTGACCTCTTTCCATGGTTGAATGCGGTGGTTCGCGCTTTAAGTTTTGCCAGAATGCCGCCGTCAATCCACGGTTTCTGGTTGGGGTACGTTTTAATAGTCACAGTGGGTACAGCATCTCCAATGCACTTCCTAATAAACTCACTCACCGAGTCAGCGTATAAATCTATGTTTTTGTCTGAGGCTTCCCGGGTACATTTTCCAGTTCACGTGATCACAACAATCTTGAAGCGTGGATTTTCTGCCTATAGGACTGTACGAGCAATATGGAGTTGTGGTTGGATTTGCAAAAGGGAGGGTGGGGGAGGGCCTTGTATGCATCACGGAAGTTAGAGTAGCAGTGGTCCAGTCAATGTGCTGGTAGAATTTATGTAGCCTTGTTCTCAAATGATCTTTGTTAAAATCCCCAGCTACAATAAATGCAGCCTCAGGATATATGATTTCCAGTTTACATAGAGTCCAGTGAAGTTCTTTCAGGGCCGTCGAGGTATCTGCTTGGGGGGGATATACACGGCTGTGACTATAATCGAAGAGAATTCTCTTGGGAGATAATGCGGTTGGCATTTGATTGTAAGGAATTCTAGGTCAGGACTTGAGTTCCTGTATGTTGTTATTATTATTACACCATGAGTCGTTAATCATGAGGCATACACCCCCCCCGCCCTTCTTCTTACCAGAGAGATGTTTGTTTCTGTCGGTGCGTCGCTTGAAGAAACCCGGTGGCTGTACCGTAAAACAGAGAATGTTACAATCTCTGATGTCTCTCTGGAAGGCAACTTGTGCCCTAATTTCGTCCACCTTGTTGTCTAGAGGCAGGACATTGGCGACTAATATGCTCGGAAGCGGTGGGTGGTGTGCTCGCCTTCTAAGTCTGACCAGGAGGCCACTCCGTCTGCCTCTCTTGCGGCGACGACGTTGTTTTGGGTCGGCCTCTGGGATTAAATCCAATGTCCTGGGTGGAGGTCCGAACAAAGGATCAGTTTCGAGAAAGTCATATTCCTGGTCGTAATGTTGGTAAGTTGACGTCGCTCTTATATCCAATAGTTCTTCCCGGCTGTATGTAATAACACTTAGGATTTTCTGGGGTAACAATGTAAGAAATAATACATTAAAAAAACAAGAGGAGGCCTTTTGCCTTTTGGTAGGTCGTCATTGTAGATAAGAATTTGTTCTTAGCTGACTTGCCTAGTTAAATAAAGGTTCAATTAAAATAATATTAATACAAAACTCGTTTTTAGAAGTTTTAGAAAATGTATATAAATAAAAAAAACTGATGTATCACATTTACATAAGTATTCAGACCTTTTACTCAGTACTTTGTTGAAGCACCTTCGGCAGCAATTACAGCCTCAAGTCTTCTTTGGTATGACACTACAAGCTTGGCACACCTGTATTAGGAGAGTTTCTCCCATTCATTTCTGCAGATCCTCTCAAGCTCAGGTTGGATGGGGAGCGTCACTGCATAGCTATTTTCAGGTCTCTCCAGAGATGTTAGATCGAGTTCAAGTCCGGGCTCTGGCTGGGCCACTCAAGGACATTCAAAGACTTGTCCCGAAGCCACTCCTGCGTTGTCTTGTCTGTTTGCTTAGGGTCGTTGTCCTGTTGGAAGGTGAACCTTCACCTCAGTCTGAAGTCCTGAGTGCTCTGGAGCAGTTTTTCATCAAGGATCTCTCTCTACTTTGCTCCGTTCATCTTTGCTTCGATCCTGACTAGATGTCCAGTCCCTGCCGCTGAAAAACATCCCACAGCATGATGCTGCCAACACCATGCTTCACCGTAGGGATGGTGCAAGTTTTCCTCCAGATGTCATCCTTGGCATTCAGGCCAAATAGTTCAATCTTGGTTTTATCAGACAAGAGAATCTTGTTTCTCATGGTCTGAGAGTTTTTAGGCAAACTCCAAGCAGGCTGTCACGTGACTTTTACTTTTACACGTGGCTTCCGTCTGGCCACTCTACCATAAAGGTCTAATTGTTGAAGTGCTGCAGAGATGGTTGTCCTTCTTCCATCTCCACAGAGGCACTCTGTCAGAGTGACCATCGGAATCTGTGACCAAGGCCCTTCTCCCACGATTGCTCAGTTTGGCTGGGTCGGCCAGCTCTAGGAAAAGACTTGGTGTTTACAAACTCCATTTAAGAATGATGGAGGCCACTGTGTTCTTGGGGACCTTCAATGCTGCAGAAATGTTTTGGTACTCTTCCCCAGATCTCTTCCTTGACACAATCCTGTCTCAGAGCTCTACAGACAGTTCCTTCAACCTCATGGCTTGGTTTTTTTTCTGACATGCACTGTCAACTGTGGGACCTTATATAGACAGACAGGTGTGTGCCTTTCCAAATCATATCCAATCAATTGAATTTACCACAGGTGGACTCCAAGTTGTAGAAACATCTTAAGGATGATCAATGGAAACTGAACTCAATTTCATGTCTCATAGCAAAGGGTCTGAATACTTATGTTTTATTTATTTATCCGTTATTTTACCAGGTAAGTTGACTGAGAACACATTCTCATTTACAGCAATGACCTGGGGAATAGTTACAGGGGAGAGAAGGGGGATGAATGAGCCAATTGTAAGCTGGGGATGATTAGATGACCATGATGGTATGAAGGACAGCTTGGGAATTTAGCCAGGACACCGGGGTTAACACCCCTACTCTTACGATAAGTGCCATGGGATCTTTAATGACCTCAGAGAGTCAGGACACCCATTTAACGTCCCATCTGAAAGACTGCACCCTACACAGGGCAATGTCCCCAATCACTGCCCTGGGGCGTTGGGATATTTTTTTTAGACCTGAGGAAAGAGTGCCTCTTACTGGCCCTCCAACACCACTTCCAGCAGCATCTGGTCTCCCATCCAGGGACTGACCAGGACCAACTCTGCTTAGCTTCAGAAGCAAGCCAGCAGTGGGATGCAGGGTGGTATGCTGCTAGTAAATAAGTAAATAAGGTATTTCTGTTTTTCGTTTTTAACAAATGTGCAAACATTTTCTAAACCAGTTTTTGCTTTGTCATTATGGGGTATTGTGTGTAGATTGAGGAAATTGTTTTATTTAATTGATTTTAGAATAAGGCTGTAACGTTACAAAATGTGGAAAAAGTCAATGGGTCTGAATACTTTCCGAAGGCACTGTATGTACAGGGAGTACCAGTGATGTACTAATCTGTCAGGGCCTGAATAATACAGGGGCTGACGCCCTGGGGCCCAATACCAATATAATTTTTTTTACTGCAACCTCCAACCACAGGAACCCACAATCAATGAATGTAGATAGCCTACCTCCGCTATACTACTCATCAGATGGTGGAGTAGAGGAGGTAGGGGGCCCACGTGGGTAACTGGGGGGCCCTGCCTTGTTTGGGTAACTGATTAATAAAAAACCAAAGCCCCGGGGCCTATGATTTGTTAATCCAACCCTGTGGGCTTTCCGCACCAGCCTTTGTAGTGAAAATAAGCATATAAAATATCTGGTGTTACAGACGGACTGCTGACGTGGCCAATGTGATATCATTGTTAATGTTATTTTTTTTCTCTCCATATTTTGTGCTTTCAGGGGTTTCGACATAGGAAACCACTTCTGTGAATGGATGTACGACTACACAAATGACAAGTTCCCATTTTTCCATGTCAACTCAAATAATTATCCCACAAAAGCCCAACAGGTGAGTAAGGATGACAAAATGAAGGCTTTTTGTCCTCTGAATCTGAATGTGTTTTTTTTGGCAAAAGCCATCTAATAACCTTGTGATGTTTCTCTTTTCAGCTGCATTTCATTGGAAGCTACCTGTCAGAGACTGACCAGGGATTTCAGAATCTGAGCACTGAAGATCAGATGAAACTCAAAGAGGAGCTGTTTGTGGAAGTCAACAGGTGAGGGCCCCAAGTTTAAGTGGCCAATGCATTCCTCTTGAATGTGGGGCGCTGTGAAATTACTCATGTGTCTCTGACACACCAGAGTATTTACACCTCATGAGTCATTATTTAAAAAAAATATATATATATTTTAGCGGATGCTCTTATCCAGAGTGTCTTACTGTAGCGAGTGCATTACATTTTTTGTACTGGTCCCACATGGGAATCAAATCCACAACCCTGGCATTGCAAGCACTATGCTCTACCAACTGAACCACACAGGACATATGAGGACAAGTTGACGTAGTGTTTTTTATTTTATTAATTTTTTTTACAAATCTGAGGATACCTGTGGTTTAGTATTTATAATGGCCTCCTGTTGAGAGAGCAGCAGTAAATCATAACAATAATGAACCTCTAAGACTGGGCCTCTTGGTTATTGTAAAATGCTCCCTGGGAAATAAAACCCTGGAATCAGTCCAGTAGTGATGAAATAGCATATTTCCATGTGGCCGTTGCTGTGGACCAAAGGTTTGCTCAGTTCACCCAGCTGTATGTTTAATGGACCATACTGTCAATGTGCTTGTCCACGGATTTATTGAACATTTGCCTGTTGGTAATTACACAGGTTTGCTCTGGCTTCGCACTTCTTCTGGGGTCTGTGGTCGATGATCCAGGCGAGAATCTCCACCATTGAGTTTGGGTACATGGTAAGTGTCCATTATCTGGTTTTCATGCTTTTGTTTTAAGCATTTGTATTTGTGATATAAACAAAACAGCCGTTCTCCCTCAAACAAAATATAAATAAATTAGAATTGTCCCACAGGGTACAGACGTTAGATCAATGTTTAGTTTTGATTTACATTTGGTTGAGTTGTCAACTAACGTGAATTCAAGGTTTACCTTGACTTTAGTCAACAAAAAAGGTCACAATGTCATTGGATTTAGTTAAAAAGTTGGGTGAAAGAAAGACTGAGTTCCCTTACATTGATGGCTTTTTTTTTCAAATCCAATCAGTTTTCCACGTTGATTCAACATTATCACATTGAATTTTTTTGTTGACATGACGTGGGAAACAACATCGATTCAACCAGTTTTCCCCAGTGGTGTATGTTATATTCAGATGTAGGATCTTAATTTGATCACTCTTTTGTTGCTGAGAATTTCCCAGCACAGCAGGAAATGCAAATGTGTTGTGTATTTGAGGTTTAAAAGGAATGTCAGACTTGATTTGTCCTAATGATAAATGTATCAACCCCTACAAAAAAAATCCAATAATTATAATCTACATAATAATTTCCTGTTGCTCCAGAATTATTTTCCTTCTGTAGCAAACTGTCTCAAATTAAGATCCCACATCTGATAGACAGGAAATTTAGATGAGCTTCATGATTTACATACATTCACTGAAAACCTGCACTAACACACGGTTATATTAACAGTATTGCACTTTTCATATATCCTACTATTGTCCAGCTAATAGCCTAACCACCGATCGTGCCACAATTATGGACTAAACGTTCTTATCCTGTTGCTGCAGGCTTATTTTGCTATGACAATACTGGTCAAATTAAGATTCTCAGGCCAGTGTGTTCCTTGCCATGTTTGGTCTCACAGACTACTCTGAAACTATACACAAGTATTTTCCATGGTCAGGGCAACCTGATAACTGAGAACCACTGGGAATGTGTGATTATCGCTGTTATATTTCCTTTCAATGCTGAAATATATACAGTATATATACCTTTTCTTTCTCTTTATCTATTGTCTGAAATCCATTCTGTTCAAATGTTCCAATATTTTTATTTCCTCTGTCTGTCCACAGGAGTATGCCATGGCCAGGTTTGATGCATACTTTGAGCAGAAGCGGAGCCTGGGTGTCTAAGTGAGGGACCACATATAGTAACAAGGAGGTGGAAGATAAATTGATTAACAGCGCTTTAACTGAAATGAATGCAGTAGGACCATGCTTAATGGAGACACCCTGCTTTGGGAATGAAATGCTCACTACAGTTGTTATCGCATGGACCAAAGTGAAACCATTAATATCTGGTTTGGTGTTGAATTATGCCCCATGCATTGCTGCTTAGTGTTTACACAATATTAAGCTCCTAATATTACGCACGCTCACGGGGCCAAGATGGTTCTTGTCTTTTCTTCAACAAAATATCAGAAAGATTAAGACGAGATAAAAATCTTCATTCTGAAAGGAGGTCTGAGTTACATCTCTGGGAAGTCTATAACTGTTTGGAAATGTACTGGGATAGTGGAAAAGAAAGGAAGTCTCAATGACCCTTGCTAATTGAAAAGCAAGTAATCTGTGACCCAACCGTGATAAGTTAAATGGCCATGTTGACTCAGTGTCTCAACTTCAATTGATTATGTTTGGTTCTTTGCATCCATGCTCAGTTTTCCTCCATTCTTTATCAACTGAAATTCGTCTAAAATTACTTGTGTATATGGAAATATCTAGAACCGCCAATGAGATGGGAGAATCTCTGGCCAACAGCATTTCTTTCCACCTGCAGTACTGTGAATATAATGTGCAAAATGTGACCTGATACACAGTAGTAATGGTAACCTCACAACTCTACTCTGTACTTGCTCTTACTTTACACAGTGCCCAGAAATGATTTCAGCTCTGAATATGTCATTGAACCAGTAATGATATTTAAACAGATATATTCATAATGAACACATTGGATAATACATTGGTAAGGAAATAGCAAGCAGCAAAGCTATTAGCTTTAACTTAAACAGACAAACAAAATATATGCTTACTGTGTTATTCAGCTGGGTTAAGCAGTTGTAGAGAAAGTTGTGAGAAGAACTGTTAGCAAGGTGTTACAGAAATCCTCATGTAGAGGTTTTGAATGTTTATAATGATATCTTTAGAATATGTTTGGGGACTGGAAATATTTACTTGACTTTCTTCCAATTCATAACCGAACTGTGATAATTATTGATGTTTTATATATGAATTTGTATTCTGTATTTCATCATTTTATTTGTTTTATGTAAAAGTGTTTATTTAATCTTGTTACAATGTTATTGAGACAATTATGAGCCTCCACTTTGAAATCGTTACGTACAATGTCAGTGGCACTTTTTTTTTGTTCACCAGAAACTTCTTCCCAATGCTTTGACGCAATTAGCCTAGGGACGAGGTTAGTGGCGCTTTCCTGACCCAGTTTATTTTTTAAGATAAACTTTTTCTATTTTTTTCCTCAAATCAAATAAGTATTTTTCATAATAAGAAAGTTGTCTCTTTCCTTTGAAACATGTCTCACTCATGTTTTCTCCACACCTACAGTATTGTGTGGTCAACTATATTCCATTCTCATGTATATGTGTATATATTTGTATATACCTTACACCTCTTTTTAGTGCTATATTATTAGTTTGAGACAAAATAAGAATTGATCCAGCTGTTTTCAAATGTAATTGACAGTGTCGCATTCAAATTTCTGAGTACATCCTTGGTGTATTTCATGTCTTGCCATCCAATACAGTGATCAAATAAAATGTACATGTAATTGATTATCAAACATGGTAAGAAGGAGCTCCTCTACATTACACTGAATATTGTTGATAATGTATATTGTATACTTATGGATAGTTGAATTGAGTGTCCAATTTGTCTATGCTGTGAAAGGATCCCAACTACTCTATTTTGTGCAAACATTTAGCCTTGCTTAGCTATACAGCTATGCAAATACTCTAAAAGAAGAAAAGATGTACTGTATAAAATATTAAGGGTAAAGTGCTTTGTAAATATACCACCATGGGAAGTACATACATTTACTGTACCTTCTACTGCATTGTATAAATACTACAACAAAGAGAAAATGTGTATTCTTGCATACATATTTTCACTGAAAATATTTTACAACATATTATTGAAAACATGAAGCAGTAAATTATTTCAGTGCACACACCTGATTCGAGAAAGAATATTAGTCTGTGTGACTGTCACATTTGCAGTTTCACACAGGAAAATCAAATTTTCAAGCAGTTTTCACATGTTGAGCTTAAATTTCACATTTGAAACCATATTTTCACATGTATTACTTTGAGTTCACCTGTTAACACCAACTATTCACATGTGAGGATAATAACATGTTTTCACCTAACATGTGAATTGCAGTTTCACGTGAAAATGTATTTTTTTACATGTGGAATTGCAAGTTTACGTGCAAATCAACCACATGAAAATCTAATTTGCAGATTCATATGCAAGAAAATGTAATATGTGAAAATCTCACTTTCACATGTGAAATTGCATATTCACATTTGGAGTTAAAATATGTTATTCTCCTCACATGTGAAAAGATGGTGTTAACATGTCGCAGTAGCAATTTTCCACCGGTGGAAGTTTCCACTGGTGGAATTCAATCAGGGTGACCACATCTAAAAAGCCCAAATGCGTGACAAGGGAACGACTTTGAGAGTGGTATGGTCATTGGTGCCAGGCGCGCCGGTTCCAGTCTCTCAGAAACGGACGTCCTCCTGGGCTTTTCATGCACGACAGTGTCTAGGGTTTACTAATGGCACTTATGGCACTTTTCCCATGGCACTTATTATAAAAGTAGGGGTGTTAACCCTGGTGTCCTGGCTAAATTCCCTATCTGGCCCTCATTCCATCACGGCCAACTAATCATCCCCAGCTTCCAATTGGCTCATTCATCCCCCTTCCTCTCCCCTGTAACTATTCCCC
The DNA here is from genome assembly GCA_030435695.1 of Brachymystax lenok tsinlingensis. Lineage (NCBI taxonomy): Eukaryota > Metazoa > Chordata > Actinopteri > Salmoniformes > Salmonidae > Brachymystax > Brachymystax lenok. Next base: position 26,310,857 of record CM059793.1, on the reverse strand, counting down.
AGGTCATTGCTGTAAATGAGAATGTGTTCTCAGTCAACTTACTTGGTAAAATAAGTGTTAAATATATATATATTTTTTTATTGGTGTGAAAAGCAAAAAACATCCAGTCAGCGGCAATCCTGTGGGTGAAAACAGCTTGTTGAGGAGAGAGGTCAAAGGAAAATGCCAAGAATGGTGCAAGCTAACGGGCAGGCCACAAACGGGAAAATAACGGTGCAGTACAACAGTGGTGTGTAGAACGGCATCTCGGAACACAACTTGTCGGTCCTTTTCACGGATGGGCTATTGCAGCAGACGACCACACCAGGTTCCACTCCTATCAGCTAAAAACAAGAAGAAGTGACTCCAGTGGGCACTCAATCACCAACACTGGGCAATTGAGGAGTGGAAAAACATCGCCTGATCCGACAAATCCCGGTTCCTGTTACGTCATGCTGATGGGATATTATCTATGCATTGTCACTTTACCTCTACCTACATCTACAAATGACCTCAACTAACATGTACCCACGCACATCGACTCGGTACCGGTACCCCCTGTATATAGCCTCGTTATTATTGTCATTGTGTTACATTTTTGTTTTGTTTTTTTACTTTAGTTTATTTAGTAAATACTTTCTTAAAACTGCATTGCTGGTTAATGGCTTGTAAGTAAGCATTTCACGGTAAGGTCTACACTTGTTGTATTTGGCGCATGTAACAAATAACATTTGATTTGAGTCAGGATTTGGCATAAGCAGCATGAGTCCATGGTCCCATCCTGCCTGTTGTCAACGGTACAGGCTGGTGGCGGTGGTGTAATGGTGTGGGGAATGTTTTCCTGAAACACGTTAGGTCCCTTGAGCAATGTTTCCATGCCCCGAAGAAATCAGGCTGTTCTGAAGGCAAAGGGGGGTCTGACCAGGTACAAGATGAGTGTACCTAATAAACTGAATGTAGTTCTGCTGTATGAAGGTCACTGTCTGTTAAAGGGGCAATCCTTAGTTGCTACATCTATTTTTTGACTTATAAATAATGATATGTACCCATTGATTCTTGAAGAATATAAATGCCTTATGAGCTTAGTTCAACTGTTGTGCCCCATCAGAACCCAACATATAAGATTGTTTTACTCCAATGTTTGCAAACAAAGTAAATGTAAACAAACACTGTATAGCCTAAAAACATTGTTAAAACTATCATTTTGATAGCATGGATGGACAGTCCTTGCATCCATAGCATAGTCTATGGATTTGAGAGTGTTTGCATTTCTCCAGCCCCATCCCTCAGCTTTTTACCAAAACTGTGGTGGGGAGTACACTTTGTTAATGTTTCAATGAAGGATTGCCGCTTTAAACACCTTTATTAGAGTAATTATTACAGTTGAAGTCGGAAGTTTACATACATCTTAGCCAAATACATTTAAACTCAGTTTTTCACAATTCCTGACATTTAATCTTAGTAAAGATTCCCTGTCTTAGGTCAGTTAGGATCACCACTTTATTTTAAGAATGTGAAATGTCTGAATAATAGTAGAGAGAATGATTTATTTCAGCTTTTATTTGTGGGTCAGAAGTGTACATACACTCAATTAGTATTTGGTAGCATTGCCTTGAAATTGTTTAACTTGGGTCAAACGTTTTGGGTAGCCTTCCACAAGCTTCCCACAATACGTTGGGTGAATTTTGGCCCATTCCTCCTGACAGAGCTGGTGTAACTGAGTCAGGTTTGTAGGCATCCTTGCTCGCACACACTTTTTTTAGTTCTGCCCACAACTTTTCTATAGGATTGAGGTCAGGGCTTTGTGATGGCCACTCCAATACCTTGACTTTGTTGTCCTTAAGCCATTTTGCCACAACTTTGGAAGTATGCTTGGGGTCATTGTCCATTTGGAAGACCCATTTGCGACCAAGATTTAACTTCCTGACTGATGTCTTGAGATGTTGCTTCAATATATCCACATAATTTTCTTTCCTCATGATGCCATCTATTTTGTGAAGTGCACCAGGCCCTCCTGCAGTAAAGCACCTCCACAACATGATGCTGCCACCCCCGTGCTTCACGGTTGGGATGGTGTTTTTCGGCTTGCAAGCCTCCCCATTTTTCCTCCAAACATAACGATGGTCATTATGGCCAAACAGTTCTATTTTTGTTTCATCAGACCAGAGGACATTTCTCCAAAAAGTACAATCTTTGTCCCCATGTGCAGTTGAAAACCGTAGTATGGCTTTTTTATGGCAGTTTTGTAGTAGTGGCTTCTTCCTTGTTGAGCGGACTTTCAGGTTATGTCGATATAGGACTCATTTACTGTGGATATAGATACTTTTGTACCTGTTTCCTCCAGCATCTTCACAAGGTCCTTTTCTGTTGTTCTTGGATTGATTTGCACTTTTCGCACCAAAGTACGTTCATCTCTAGGAGACAGAACCCGTCTCCTTCCTGAGCGGTATGACGGCTGCGTGGTCCCATGGTGTTTATACTTGCGTACTATAGTTTGTACAGATGAACATGGTACCTTCAGGCATTTGGAAATGACTCCCAAGGGTGAACCAGACTTGTGGAGGTCTGCAATTTTTCTCTGAGGTCTTGGCTGATTTCTTTAGATTTTTCCATGATGTCAGGCAAAGAGGCGCTGAGTTTGAAGGTCTTCTTTGAAATGCATCCACAGCTACACCTCCAATTGACTCAAATTATGTCAATTAGCCTATCAGAAGTTTCTAAAGCCATGACATCATTTTCTGGAATTTTCCAGGCTGTTTAAAGCACAGTCAACATAGTGTATGTAAACTTCTGACCCACTGGAATTGTGATACAGTGAGTTATAAGGGAAAAAATCTGTCTGTAAACATTGTTGGAAATATTACTTGTGTCATGCACAAAGTAGATGTCCTAACCGACTTGCCAAAACTATAGTTTGTTAACAAGAAATTTGTGGAGTGGTTGAAAAACAAGTTTTAATGACTCCAACCTAAGTGTATGTAAACTTCCGACTTCAACTGTATATGGTGCAATCCTCTAGTGAGGGAGTTACTTTCATGCCATTCATTAATATCAAGCAAAACTTCTGAATTCAATAAAAAAAAAAGTATTATTATTGCAAACAAAAATAATGATATTGAAAGCAATAAATAAACCCAACAGTATTGATAGCAAAACAAAATATTGCAAGGAAATCATTTTGAAATGCGAGAACAAATTAATTGTAAACGGATGCAAAAAAATGTAAATGTTTTTTTTTATGATAACATAATTAAATAATCTCCCCTCACCCTTAAAAAAATATAAAGCACATTAAAATATATTAACTGTGACATTGTACACAGCTAACATGAGATATATTGTAGTTCCTATCAAAAATGTTTACATGTGTTTTGTGTGTATCTAGCACTACTCCGCAAGGCAATTGAATACAAACAGTGTAGCTATTCCCTCCGCAAGGCAATCAAACAAGCTAAGCGTCAATATAGAGACAAAGTAGAGTCACAATTCAACGGCTCAGACACGAGAGGAATGTGGCAGGGTCTACAGTCAATCACGGATTACAAAAAGAAAACAAGCCCCGTCGCGGACCACGATGTCCTGCTCCCAGACAAACTAAACTTCTTTGCTCGCTTTGAGGACAATACAGTGCCACCAACACGGCCCGCTACCAAAACCTGCAGGTTCTCCTTCACCGCAGCCAACGTGAGTAAAACATTTAAATGTGTTAACCCTCGCAAGGCTGCTGGCCCAGATGGCATCCCTGGCCGTGTCCTCAGAGCATGCGCAGACCAGCTGGCTGGTGTGTTTACGGACATATTCAATCAGTCCCTATCCCAGTCTGCTGTTCCCACATGCTTCAAGAGGGCCACCATTGTTCCTGTTCCCAAGAAAGCTAAGATAACTGAGCTCAATGACTATCGCCCCGTAGCACTCACTTCCGTCATCATGAAGTGCTTTGAGAGACTAGTCAAGGATCATATCACCTCCATACTGCCAGACACCCTGGACCCACTCCAATTTGCTTACCGTCCCAATAGGTCCATAGACGACACAATTGCAATCACACTGCATACTGCCCTAACCCATCTGGACAAGAGGAATACCTATGTGGTAGGCTTGATTACCAACAACGACGAGACGGCCTACAGGGAGGAGGTGAGGGCCCTCGGAGTGTGGTGTCAGGAAAACAAAGGAGATGATCGTGGACTTCAGGAAACAGGAGAGGGAGCACCCCCCTATCCACATCGATGGGACAGTAGTGGAGAAGGTGGAAAGTTTGAAGTTCCTCGGCGTACACATCACGGACAAACTGAAATGGTCCACCCACACAGACAGCGTGGTGAAGAAGCCGCAACAGCTCCTCTTCAACCTCAGGAGGCTGAAGAAATTTGGCTTGTCACCAGAATCACTCACAAACTTCTACAGCACAATCGAGAGCATACTGTCGGGCTGTATCACCGCCTGGTACGGCAACTGCTCCGCCCACAACCGTAAGGCTCTCCAGAGGGTAGTGAGGACTGCACAACGCATCCCCGGGGGTAAACTACCTGCCCTTCAGGACACCTACACCACCCGATGTCACAGGAAGGCCAAAAAGATCATCAAGGACAACAACCACCTGAGCCACTGCCTGTTCACCCCGCTATCATCCAGAAGGCGAGGTCAGTACAGGTGTATCAAAGCTGGGACCGAGAGACTGAAAAACAGCTTCTACCTCAAGGCCGTCAGACTGTTAAACAGCCATCACTAACATTGAGTGGCTGCTGCCAACATACTGACTTAACTCTCTAGCCACTTTAAATAATATGAATTGGATGTAACAAATGTATCACTTGCCACTTTAAACAATTTTGTATATAATGTTTACATATCCGACATTACTCATATCAAATGTATACACTGTACTCTAAACCATCTACTGAATCTTGCCTATGCTCTTCGGCCATCGACTCAAATCTCTAGCCACTTTAATAATTATAATTGGATTAAATAAATGTATCACTAGCCACTTTAAATGATGCCATTTATATAATGTTTACATATCCTACATTACTCATCTCATATGTATATACTGTACTTCATACCATCTACTGCGTCTTGCCTACGCCGGTCAGCCATCGCTCATCCATATATTTATATGTACATACTCATATCATATTCCTTTACTCTTGTGTGTATAAGGTAGTTGTTGTGAATTTGTTAATTACTTGTTAGATACTACTGCATGGTCGGAACTAGAAGCACAAGCATTTCGCTACACTCGCATTAACATCTGCTAACCATGTGTATGTGACAAATACAATTTGATTTGATTTGAACATGATGTATGTAAATAAGCAGACAAAGTGCTGCATCAATGATGTGTATAAAATATTAGAGGTTAATTGGATGACTGGATAGGATGACTCAGAATGAGATAACAGACTTGGCATCATCCACATGCTGTCATTCCTCTAAACTTTGCCTTCCTTTTTACAAAGCAGTTGTACCTTCACTTCCAATAACACATATTTTATCTTGTTGCTTTCATCAGTTTATGGCATATGCCACATTGTGATTATGTAACTACAATGTTTTTTTGTGGTGATGTCACCATCTCCTCTCCCTTTCTCTGGCTCCTTTGCACATTGATCTCTGAGGTGGCAAATTGGGTTAAAAGTATTATATTCTCCAGGACACAAAGGTCTCACTGTTCTCATGAGAGTGATAAAGACCTTGATCTACAGTCAATCAGTTCAAACACTACAAAGGAAACAGATCTCACAGAGCTGCCAGAATGTTGGTGGGACAAAGGCTCTAATCTATACCTGAGGCCAGATTTAACAAACGTTTGCATCAGGTGGCCCCGGGTATTTTAAAAGACAACGCCTGCCGGTTGACCTCTGCCAACATGTTAGCACAGAGCACTGACCACTCCCAGGTAGACACCATCTGATCTGGCCTTGTCTTTTCTTGTTGACCCCATCATGGTGTGTGCAGGGATGAGCACAGACAATCACATTACTCAGCTAAAGGCATGTTTGTGTTATTATTTAAATTGGTGTAGTTTCACGACAGACACAGGGTCTCAAGAAACAAAGAAAGGCAGAGCCTACTGTAAGTGTAAACAGATGAGGATGAATACTCATGCCTTTGGGATATGAATACAATTATATCTATGAATACATTCTTACTTTAATATATACTTTATCAAATTTATCTGAGCATGTTGCCAATGCGTTTCATTATGGTAGATCTGATGCTCTTCAAATTCCTTTTTTACTGGAAGTTCTTCTATAAACAGCAAGCAGGCTGTCTGATGTGCTGTGCAGATGCTGTGCAGGTGCTATCACTGTCTCTGTGTTTGTGCTTTTATTTGCAGATTGGGAACAGGTGGAGCTGATTGGGTCGTTAAGGTGACAAGTTGCACCTGGGTTTGGGATCAACTACAAGCACCATTTTGTTTTGTCATCTGGTTGATTATGTTTTTGATTAGGTGCACCCTTCAACACTGACACACATGTTACCTTCATCCATGCATCTCCATTACATGCCTACCTTCACACTTCACAGGTGTGTTTTCCTTTGTAGTTCTGTATTTTGTTAGTTATTTAAATATTTCTGTTACTCCTTAACTGCCAATGTGTGGACTACCATCTAAGAGCCAGGTTGTGACAAATGGGTCTCGTCTGGGTTCTTGCCTAGTCTATTTTGACGTTATCACTAGTATATATGGTAATTGGTGACTCTTTGGTAGGTCTTATGGTTTGCTTAGTTCTGGTATTGTCCCAGAAGCCTGTGTGGCTATTTGTCCATTTTGTATGCGCATTGTATATTGGGAGTTACTTGTTGCCTTTTTGTAGGTTTAGAGATTGTCTTCTAATGTATCGGTTTGATGACTTGTTTATTTAATACAAGTTTTTATTTGGTGCATCAGTGGCGAGACCATGAAGTCTCTTCCTGTACTGTCTAGAGACACTTTGTTCTGTTCCCTGTTGGGTCATTGGATTGTGGAGGTGAGTTGTCTTTGCAATGTATGACAGTGAGAAGTTGAGGCAGCCATAACTCATTGCCCAGAGCTATGGTCTTTCCCCCTGTTAGGTACAGCGGTGTGTTCCCGCTGGGAGCGCGTTTTTGTGTGGTGATCGTGGTCAGAGCAGTTGTCTCGGGAGCACATCTGTGGTTCGGGGTTGGTTACCAGCGAGTTGGTTCCTCCTTTTGTGCCAGCGTGCTCAAGTGCAACAATACCTGCCGCAAAGCCACCGACAACTAGCGTTAAGTTTAACAATAGGATTTGGGGGAACTTACGTAATACACATCTGTCTTTGCACTGTTAAGTCAGCTATGTACTTGTTCTGTAGTTTGTGCTCATTAGGGAAGTTCAAAGTTTGGGCTACTTACTCTGTTCATTTGGTAGAAGCTTTATGGCGTCTGAGTATTTTGTCCGTGCTCCTTCTGAAGAGTTGCTTATGCAGTTTACAAAGGAACAGCTTTTGAAGTTGAGTGTTTATTATCATGTTGAGATTAGTGACAAACATCTCAAGTATACAATAAAGTCTATCCTGTCAGCTAATTTGCTTTCTGCTGGTATTTTGAAGGCAGAATTGAGTGAACCTATTCCTGCTGTATTGGATGTACCAATTGTGTCTAGTGCTGGTTTGACATTTGAGCAGAAAAATGTGTTACTTTTATTGCAGATAAATCATGAAAGATCTGGAAAGGTTGAAACAGCAAAAATAACTTGATTTGAGAAGGTTGTAGTGGGAACGGAAGAAGCTAATCTGTGGTTGCAACATCAGTGGTTAGAACTTGTCAGAAGGCAGGCTTTCAGGTGAATCTTTCTTTTGAGAATGACTACTCAAACTCCCCAAAGGGATGCTCTTCTCTTGGTCGTTCTCCGCCTTTTGATGTTGCTGGTAATCTCCGGTTGTTGCCTAAATTTACCGAAAAGGATCAGGATCAATATTTTACATTATTTGAATGTGTAGCAGACCGTACTTTGATGCTACAGTGTGTTTTGACCAGTAGGGCTCAGGAGGCTTACTCATCTCTTAGTGCTACAGATGGCAGTGATTATGTGAAGGTTAAAACTGCTGTCCTGCATGCTTACGAGTTGATCCCTGAAGCATATCAACAGCGTTTCAGAAAGGTGAAAAACAGTCCCATGTTGAGTTTTCACAGGATTTGTTAACTCAGTTCAATAGTTCAAATCAAATTTTATTTGTCACATACACATGGTCAGCAGATGTTAATGCGAGTGTAGCGAAATGCTTGTGCTTCTAGTTCCGACCATGCAGTAGTATCTAACAAGTAATCTAACAAATTCACAACTACCTTATACACACAAGAGTAAAGGAATGAATACGAGTATGTACATATAAATATATGGATGAGCGATGGCTGACCGGCATAGGCAAGATGCAGTAGATGGTATGGAGTACAGTGTGTGTGTATGTATGTGTGTATGTATGTCTGTGTGTGTGTATGTGTATATATATATATATATATAGATGAGTAATGTAGGATATATGAGATGAGTAATGTAGGATATGTAAACATTATATAAATGGCATTGTTTAAAGTGGCTAGTGATACATTATTTCATCCAATTATAATTATTAAAGTGGCTAGAGATTTGGGTCGATGGCCGAACGGCATAGGCAAGATACAGTAGATGGTTTAGAGTACAGTGTATACATTTGATATGAGTATGTCGGATACGTAAACATTATATACAAAATTGTTTAAAGTGGCTAGTGATACATTTTTTACATCCAATTCCTATGTATAAAGTGGCTAGAGATTTAAGTCAGTATGTTGGCAGCAGCCACTCAATGTTAGTGATGGCTGTTTAACAGTCTGATGGCCTTGAGGTAGAAGCTGTTTTTCAGTCTCTCGGTCCCAGCTTTGATGCACCTGTACTGACCTCGCCTTCTGGATGATAGCGGGGTGAACAGGCAGTGGCTCGGGTGGTTGTTGTCCTTGATGATCTTTTTGGCCTTTCTGTGACATCGGGTGGTGTAGGTGTCCTGGAGGGCAGGTAGTTTAACCCCGGTGATGCGTTGTGCAGTCCTCACTACCCTCTGGAGAGCCTTACGGTTGTGGGCGGAGCAGTTGCTGTACCAGGCGGTGATGCAGCCCGACAGGATGCTCTTGATTGTGCATCTGTAAAAGTTTGTGTGATTTTGGTGACAAGCCGAATTTCTTCAGCCTCCTGAGGTTGAAGAGGCGCTATTGCACCTTCTTCACCACGCTGTCTGTGTGGGTGGACCAATTCAGTTTGTCCGTGATGTGTACGCCGAGGAACTTCAAACTTTCCACCTTCTCCACTACTGTCCCCTCGATGTGGGTAGGGGGGTGCTCCCTCTGCTGTTTCCTGAAGTCCACAATCATCTCCTTTGTTTTGCTGACATTGAGTGAGAGGTTATTTTCCTGACACCACACTCCGAGGGCCCTCACCTCCTCTCTGTAGGCCGTCTCGTCGTTGTTGGTAATCAAGCCTACCACTGTAGTGTCGTCAGCAAACTTGATGATTGAGTTGGATGTGTGCTTGGCCACGCAGTCATGGGTAAACAGGGAGTACAGGAGAGGGCTGAGAACGCACCCTTGTGGGGCCCCAGTGTTGAGGATCAGCGGGGTGGAGATGTTGTTTCCTACCCTCACCACCTGGGACCGGCCCGTCAGGAAGTCCAGGACCCAGTTGCACAGGGCTGGGTCGAGGCACAGGGCTGGGTCGAGACCCAGGGTCTCGAGCTTAATGACGAGCTTGGAGGGGAACTATGGTGTTAAATGCTGAGCTGTAGTCGATGAACAGCATTCTTAAAGTGGCTAGTGTGTGGGTGGACCAATTCAGTTGGTGTACTGCGTCAGAAGTCACTAGTTTTGAAGATTTGTGCAACCTGGTTGTCCTTGAACAATTTAAACAATCTGTCCCTGATTGTCTTGCTACCTATATAAATGAACATAAAGTAAGGACTGCATCTGAAGCTGCTGTTTTGGCAGATGAGTACGTACTGACACACAAAGGCAGTTTTGGAGGGTCCCGTGTGCGAGATTGGGGACAGAGGAACAGCTCAAGTGGATTTCAGTCAGCAAATTCCTTTGGTTCTGGTAATGACACCATTTCCATCTAGATCTGATTGATTCATGTGGACAGAATGATGTAAGTAAAATCTATAATTATTGTCAAGGTAAAGGCCACTGGAAGAATGAGTGTCTTGTCCTTGGTAAAAAGGTCAGCAACTTGGCCAGCACAAATTTAAAACCTGTTGCGTTAGCTGGGCCTGTTCCTCATGTTAATCCTGTTGCGCAACCTCAAGAATTGTCTGAACCTTTTAGTACTGATTATTCGCTGTTTGTTACAGAGGGTTATGTTTCACTATTGGGAAGTGATGTGCCAGTAAAGATTCTGTGAGATGACACTGTTGCCTCTGAATTGTTTGTTTTGGAGTCTGTTCTGCCTTTTTCTCTGGAGACAGATACAGGAACCAGTGCCCTGATTCAATGGATAGGTTTGAATACATTGTCTGTACCCTTGCACAAAGTCAAACTTATATCTGATCTAGTGCAAGGTGAGGTATCACTTGGGGTGTGTCCCTTTCTGCCCATTGATGGTGTAAAGGTGATTTTGGGTAAAAACTTAGCCGGTAGTTGTGTCTGGCATGATGTATCTCATACCCCATCCCGTGTAGGGATTATCGATGAAAACGGACAGAGATTCCCGGAGGATCCTGTGAGGACTACACATCAGTCCTTGCATCTCCATTACACCCCTCACATGCCTACTTTCACACTTCACAGGTTAGTTTTCCTTTGTAGTTGTATACTTTGTTAGTTATTTAATGAATATTTTTGTTAATCCTTAACTGCCTACGTGGACTCCCTTGCTTGTCACCAACTAAGAGCCAGGTTGTGACAACTGCAGGGACAGTGGGAGACATAGTAGTGAGCCAGAGACCTGTCTTTGACAGACCGCTTTTATTGTGGGGGAGGTGGGTCTTTGGCTCGTCTCTAATGCTGACTCAAAGATGCCAATGTGTGAATTGTATTTCAACCGGGAGGAAAAACAAAAGACAGGACAACACAGTGAGAATGAGGACTGATGTGTAGTCCTCACAGGAACCTGAAGTCTGTCTGTCAGGGGCTTGGTAAAGTCTAGAAGTTTCCCAAGGGAAGAATGTGGGAGATGCAGAATGGAATGTGGAATTTGTCAGAGGGGAGGGGCTGACAGGTAAGAGAACTCTGCTTTGTTAGGATTTCCTGTGCTGTGAGGTCAGATGGCTGCAACACAAACTTCACACAACTTCAATGGTGTCACACTCAATGTCAATATTTGAGTAATGGTCTTTTCTTCTGACAAGGAAGAAATGCTCATATCCCACCTGTTGGGAGTCATGTTTGTTAGTTATTTTATTGAAATTTTCTCTGAAAACTAAAAATGGATGATCCTACATGGTAAATTCAAACAGCTTAGCTCTGAAACTCAGGAAAAAAACTTTCACACAACCTTTTCTTATGTAACCCAACATTCCACTCTATTGACATCATCAGAGCCAGTTGACAGTGGGAATATATTTTTCTGTTTTAACCTTTATTTAACTAGGCAAGTCGGTTAAGAACAAATTCTTATTTATAATGACGGCCAAACCCAGACGACGCTGGGCCAATTGTGCGCCACCCTATGGGACTCCAAATCATGGCCGGATGTGATACAGCTTGGAATACGTATAGCAAGCGTAAACCACATGGAATTTACATTTTTCTCTTAGGCAGATGATTGGCTGCATGTCACTGTTATGTAATGGTCTAAAGTGTGCTGAGTCCTCACCCATTAGTGACGCCTGACCTACAGTATATCCTGAAAGTCCTGTATACAGTATCAAGTTCTGCTGTGGCTTGCAGCAAATACAGCTGTTTTGTTTGTTTCTAACCAGGTCATCCCACACTCACTAAGCCAAGCTGTAAAATACACGTCTTTGACTGATACAACTTCAAATTACATTTTATTTAGAATAATATATTAAAAAAATTCTACACACAATTTACATTTCTATTAATGAGAGATGACTCCACAGGTGAGAGGTTCTCGGCTGTATTCGCTGTGGGAGATCCCAGGAGGTTTAGGAGAGCGGTAAACAACGGTGGCGAACTGTCTACGTCTAATTTCACACTGAGCAATAAACGAAATGGCAGAGCAGCTGATGACAATGATGTAACTATTTTGATACCTATATTTGTAACTGCACCTTACTACAGTCTGAATCAATCAAACGTGATAATGAGAGTAACTTTTCATTGTTCATACAGAAGGGAACTATGAAATTGAAAGCTGCAGGACCACTTAAAGAGCATTATTGCTGTGTTCAAACTGTGCATTCCACTGTGTAAACCCCTCAATAGACTGGACAGAATCTCCCCTCTAACAGCTGTACAACATTAAGAGTGTGGACAGTAATTGCAGGCAGACTGCCGCCCCTCTAAAGGCATGGCAGTAAGCCCCTTCCATCTCAAGGTCTCTGGGTTTATTTTCTCATGCCTCTGTTCACAGACAGACAAATTAGGAGATAGTGGACAGTGGGGTATCAGCTAGCTAACAGCACATTGCCATGGAGAAGGGGTGGGCATGCCTGGGAATGGCCTTGAAAGGGTGAGATGCAAGCTGGCTACTAATCTCACATCAGCAGCTCACAGTGTTGAGAGAAGTTTTGTAGTGGTTCATTTTGTGTTTGGGGATGTGTGTGTTTTGGGGTTGCAGTCTGAACTCAAAGAACTGTTCTGATCCATATCTTTATTTGCTCTTCATTCTCTAGTCTTGAGTAAGGTTGGGGTTTGACTCAGCTGCCACATTTCAGTTTTTCCTCAGATTATTGTTGCAGCACAGCCACATCAAGGACAAACACTGCATGATAGGCTATGTGATGACTGATCTCTCAAAGCCAGACATGTCTATGAATATTGCATATCCTCAGACTACCGCCATAGCTGTATAGTCTGGCATGGGAGTCTTGTTGACAGTTATGTCTTAGCATTATAGACAAATGTGTGGACAGAACTGACTAGATGATAATGTACATACTGGGGAAAGTACAGTAATAGAACCATTGAGCTACAGTATATATGAATGATAATAAATTGTTTTGAGTCCTGAATGCTGATTGGCTGAAAGCCGTGGTTTATCAGACATATACTACAGGTATGACAAACATTTTCTTTATTGTTTTAATTATGTTGGTATCCAGTTCATAACAGCAATAAGGCACCTCAGGAGTTTGGTATATGTCCAATATACTACGGCTAATGACTGTATCCAGGCACTCTGCGCTGCGTTGTGCTAAAGAACAGCCCTTAGTCGTGGTATATTGGCCATATACCACATCCCCTCGTGCCTTATTGCTTAAATAGAACATGGCACATGATGATGACTGATGTGTGGCCTTTATACCGCATCGAAAACAACTGGGAACTCGGAAATCACCCTGTTCTGAATTCCAAGTCGTGATGTATTGTCTCTACTTTGCCCTTTGTGCTGTTGTCTGTGCCCAATAATGTTTGTACCATGTTTTGTGCTGCCTCCATGTTGTGTTGCTGCCTTGCTATGTTGTCTTAGGTCTCTCTTTATGTAGTTGTCGTGATGTGTGTTTTGTCCTATATTTATTTGTTATATTTTAAATCCCAGCCCCCGTAGGTCTTTTGCCTTTGGTAGGTTATCCTTGTAAATAAGAATTTGTTCTTAACTGACTTGCCTAGTTAAACAAATAACAAACTCTGACCTATTTCTAGAGCTCCGACTTGCTGATCTGAAAATCCAAGTTGTTTTGAAAGCACCATTACTAATAAGTAGTGATGGGTCGAACAAACTGCTCTTTTTGAATGGTGAAAGAGCCATTCATTTGGCTCCCTAAATTGCACATTGCTACCACTGCTTGTAGAGCTTAAAACAATTTTTTCTGCAGATAAGTTGTAAAATGATTAAATAGTGGGGAGAGCGCGTCAATCTGGTCGACGGGCATTCCGAGACTTTTTGGCCCACTGAAAATAGTCGGAATGCTCATCACTACTAACAAGTTACAGCAGAGTACCCTCATGTGGTCAACAAAGGTACATGCTAGACCAGGACGAACGTACCTAAACTGCTCGTGGGAGTCCAACTTCAGAGCCGAGACTATAAATATGTGAATGTTTTTACTAAACAGATTTCTTCAAGATTATAGTGATGCTGACATGCAACAATTACCATAAGTTAAGAATCTTTGTGCACTTCATTAATATGGAGTTGGTCCCCTTTGCTGCTATAACAGCCTCCACTTATCTGGGAAGGCTTTCCACTAGATAATGGAACATTGCTGCGGGGACTTGCTTCCATTCAGTCCCAAGAGCATGAGTGAGGTCAGGCACTGATGTTGGGCAATTTAGGCCTGGATCGCAGTCAGCATTCCAATTCATCCCAAAGGTATTCGATTTGGTTGAGGTCAGGGCTCTGTGCAGGCCAGTCAAGTTCTTCCACACCGATCTCGACAAACCATTACTGCATGGACCTCGCTTTGTGCACGGGGGCATTGTCATGCTGAAACAGAAAAAGGCCTTCCCCAAACTTTTGCCACAAAGTTGGAAGCACAGAATTGTCTATAATGTCATTGTATGCTGTAGCATTAAGATTTCCCTTCACTGGAATCAAGGGGCCTAGCCCGAACCATGAAAAACAGCCCCAGACCATTATTACTCCTCCACTAAACTTTACAGTTGGCCCTATGCATTGAGGCAGGTAGCGTGCTCCTGGCATCCGCCAAACCTAAATTAGTCCGTCGGACTGCCAGATGGTGAAGCGTGATCCATCACTCCAGAGAACGCGGTTCCACTGCGCCAGTGTCCAATGACGACTAGCTTTACACCCCTCCAGCCAACGCTTTGCATAGCACATGGTTATCTTAGGCTTGTGTGCGGCTGCTCATTTCATGAAGCTCCCGACGAACAGTTATTGTGCTGACGTTGATTCCAGAGGCAGTTTGGAATTCGGTAGTGAGTGTTGCAACCGAGGAGAGACGATTTTTACGCACTAAGCACATCAGCACTCGGTGGTACCGTTCTGTGAGCTTGTGTGGCCTACCGCTTTGCGGCTGAGCCGTATTTTCTCCTAGATGTTTCCACTTCACAATAACAGCACTTGCAGTTGACCGGGGCAGCTCTAGCAGGGCAGAAATTTGATTAAATTACTTGTTGGAAAGGTGGCATCCTATGACTGTGCCACACTGAAGCCACTGAGCAGTAAGGCCATTCTACTGCCAATGTTTGTCTATGGAGATTGCATGGCGGTGCTCAATTTTATACACCTGTCAGCAATGGGTGTGGCTGAAATAGCCAAAACCACTAATTTGAAGGGGTGTCCACATACTTTGTATATATGGTGTATAATATTCACAGGTGATCAGGCACTGTTCATATCAAGTGAGCAACTGGAACTTATGATTTATACACATAATTTCAGTATAATAGTAAAGCATAGTCTAAATTTCACAGAGGTGATATCAATTTTGAGAAATAGCTTGAAAAATGAAATGTTAGTAATCCTGGTCCTCCACACATTTCCATGTTTTATTTTACCAGTTCGGTCTCATTGACATGACCAAACTCTCTTTTACAAGAGAGACATGGCCAAAATAGCAGCACACAGAGTTGCAGACACATTTACAACACAAAGCACTACAGTTTAAAAAACACCAATTTACACACTGAACAGTAAGATGGTTTGGGAAAGTGTGGTGCAACTAGGAGTCAAAACATTGACAGCCCCCCCCCTTCATTTTTTTTCATAACTTTCCATAATTTCCAATTATAGTGCTTTTAACTAATATAAAGGGACAAGCTCCTGAAATGTGGAACTGGAATGTTTTCTCCCTATCTCTGTACAGGCCTTAGGCACAATCACCAAAACACAGTCATGTGAGCACATTTGTCTGTTGGACAAAAATGGGAGCTGTTTTCAATATGGCCAAAATTACCAATGATGTAATCTCCGAAGAGCTAATGAAGGCCAGCCCACTCTCATATAGAGGATACAGTGATGTGTGAGAGATTTGGAGTCAGTAATTAACCTCAGCGTCCCATGGTACACAGTGTCCAGCATACATAATGACTACACAGGGGCATACATGTACAAGATATCACCATAATAAATTACCGGGACAAAAATAAAAACTCAACTTGATCCTTTTTCACAAGACCTTCACCGTGGGGTTTAAAGGTGAGACACTCATCTATCAAGAAACCAAGTACTTGTAAGTTGCCACTTTCTATTTGCATGTCCTGCATAGTGACTATACATGGAAGAGTATGAGGTTTCATATTAGATTTTGTGAAAACCATCAACTGTACCTTACAAGAACATAGTCAAAGTAGGGGGCCTGGCTGACCTCAGATCAACAGCGGATGCCACTTTGCTATTGGCTGACAAATTGATTGCATCATCAAATGCCAGTGTTCATCCTCTGACCCCTTTCCAAAGGTGACCTGGCCAACCAGGCGTTTGGATGACTTCCTGGCTGCATGGATCTTGTACACAGAGACCACAATGCAGCACGCCCTGATCTGTGGGTGTGGCAGGGTGAACATCATGACTTCGTTGAAGACGGTCACTTCACACAGGGTCTTAGCAGTGGACTTCTGGTGCCGCAGCTTGAACTGGTTGCAGAGGACACTGATCCTGGCATACAACCGAACTAGAACAATGAAATTGTAACTTTTTTAAACAATCACCAATCAATCCTACCTGTATCTACAACGCAACAGTATGCAACTTCTGCTCAACAATGAGTTTATCACACAAGAAAAGGGGCATTTACCTTTCTTTTTTACTTTGCTGAGGCAGTGCCCTGATCTTCAGCAGACCCACCTCCAGTCTCTGGAGGGTGTGGAGGTACTTTAGAGAGAGAAGCACCTCTCCAACCATGTCCTAGAAATTGTAATACTGTATTACTAAAGTCATGACAGTACACAGACAAGTTTGATAACATTTGAACACACTACCTATGTATTTATTTGGACAGTGAAGATAAAAGTTAGAATTTGGCTCTATTCTATACTCCAGCATTTTGTACTCAATTTAGTCAAAGTTTAGTATTTGGTCCCAAATTCCTAGCAAGCAATGACTACATCACACTTGTGACTCTCTACAAACTTGTTAGATGTATTTGCAGTTTTTGTTGTTTTGTTGTAAATAAGAATATAATACACTACCGGTCAAAAGTTTTAGAACACACCTACTCGTTCAAGGATCTTTATTTTTACTATTTTCTACATAGTTATTCTACAATGAAATAATGCATATGGAATCATGTGGTAACCAAAAAAGTGTTTAACAAAAATATTTTGATTTGTTTAACACTTCTCTGGTTACTACATGATTCCATATGTGTTATTTCATAGTTTTTATGTCTTCACTATTATTCTACAATGTAGAAAATAGTAAAACAAATGAATAAAAACCCTTGAATGAGTAGGTGTGTCCAAACTTTTGACTGGTACTGTATATGTAGCAGAAAAGCTGTGTGTCCTCCAAAGAGTGGATGGGTAAAAAAAAAAAGAACAAATCTATAAACACACTATAAGTGAATTTGTCCAAATACTTCAAATTGGGGGACAAGACACATGAAGCGCTTTCATTTCTAAACGGTAAAACATATGTTTGAAAACACCCTCAAATAGAAGATGACATTCTGAGCTGTCGCCTCATATAAACATTTGATCGTAAATCCAAAATGCTGGAGTATAAAGCCAAAATCAATGTTTTAGCTTCACTGTCCAAATAAATACGTAAGGGAGTGTAGGTACAGATAGTGTATCATCCACCTTTTGTGATGTCTGTAGATCCTCCAGTACTTCAAGAGGGTTTGAGATGTTCATATCACACAGAGAAACTCTGACCTCTCCCAGGAACCCATGCCTGGAGAACTTATCAAAGTCTCTGACCTGCAGAAAAGAGGAAAATATTTTGGTTATCTGATTTAATTAGCTAATCAATGTAACACCACGTTATGTACCTCAAACCTGACGCTGGTGTGAGGGACATCCTCCTCCTCCATAGAGCAGGAGAACTGGTCCCCAAAAGTAGGGCTGCTGCTGTCCTTCACCATACGGGACTGCCATTCATGGAGCACACACTGCAGTGAAGGAGAGGACTGCTCCCCCTTCTCCTCATTATCATGCCTGGCCCATAGCAGCCGAATCCTCACAAAGGGGTCCACACTGCGGCTGAAGTCCCTGACGGGCAGGCCCCGAGCCTCCAGGACAGTGACTACCAGTCTGGACTGCAGCTGGTCATAGTAGAGGGAGAAGCGCAGGGAGCCATTCACTTCCTTCTCCAGCTGGTTCCCCAGGCTGGGCAGCTCCACATGGCTGCCCATGGACAGGCAACGGCTCAACCTCCGTGCCTCTTCATGGAGCTTCTCCACCTGGGGAACAGATATGGTCATACTGTCTTTTTCAGTGCGTTCTCTAAACTACAGCTCACTGAGATAAGCCCTCTGTTCGATTTACGTGCATTCAAGAACAGCACGACTGCAAAGATACACACAGAATGTTAGCTATTCATCGTAGTAGAAGCTTGTTGCTCCATATTTCAGTGTAGACATAAGACAAAATGGGAGAGCGTTCCTTGTGAGTAACCAAAGGAATTAATGGTTACAAGTAATAGTGCTCTAACCTTAAAATTAGGCCTCTGGGTTTCCGTGTGGAGGTCTCCTGTCTTTGCTGGCTTGCCATCAGATGAAAGTAAGTCATCCACTGCATTGAATAGAGTTAAAGCAGCATAACAACTTGTCTCCTGTTCATGAGCCAAAGTCTTATCCAAAAAATGTAGGAATTTGCAATAAAGAATGTTCAGTACTTTATTTATTATTCCATCCAGTTCTACTGTGCATTGGTGCTTGACCCATATATGGTTTGACCAACAACCAACTGATAACTTAGATTCATTTTTGTTAACTTACCAGGTTCCTTTGGAGCCTGTGAGCAGTAGCGGTATAATTGCCACACCAGAATGCCCATAGCAATCAGGAAGAGGGCTACAGAGATTCCCAGGATACAGTACTTGACCTCTTCATTGAAGGGCATGCGTAGGTCTCCAATAAACAGGTCTACAGTGGGAAGGAAACTCATGTCTCTCTGCCATCTAAAACCCTGCAGAGCAGGATGCCATATCATTTCAGCACTTGTAATGTTCTATTCAAATCATATATTTACCCTGGTGTCCTACAGTATATGCAAAATTTGTGCAATTCTCAATGGTTAAACAACATTCATGAGATCCAGTAACAAACTTTAGGCCACAGTCTCCTCTATGGAATGTTACTTTAACATTTCCATGTACTCCCATGTTAGGTTCATATTATTAATGCACATTTACATTTTAGATATACATTTTTTTAGTTAGTGTTGCTGTATAACAACTCTGTCATAACAGTCATAACAAGGAAATTATATCAGATAGATATCTTTAGTTTACTTATCATATCATCTGGCTCCCAAATAACATGTTACAGTATTACACAATGTACAAGTACTGTATATATCAATGAAGTCACCCCATATCACTCTATTCTGTCTATTCATTACAATTGGCAGATACAAATATACAGTGACACACTGGCAAACATCATCTGCTAGAACTACAATTATGGTAAAATACTAAACAGAATGTGATATGTGGGAAGTAAGAAAATAAGACTTAATACCTTATGACATCATCCGTCTGTCCCTCTCCATTCACTGTCACCGGTGTGTTTCCATTACCATACATTCATCCTCTGGCAAAATGACTCACTGATCAAATCTGTATCTGCCTATCCACCACCTGGGTTAACAAGTCTGATTAGTTTCTAATGAAGTTTCAAGACTGCCTCGTGTTCTTGTACTTCCTCCACAAGCAGCCTTGACGTTTGTAGATAGACGGTTTCACATTACTCTCTGGCTCATTGTTCCACCAGCACTATTTGCAAAGCCACTGCTAGGTAAGGTTTATCACATGCAGTACCCAAATAGCTGCCAGATGAATGATAAGATAGTGAGCAAATAAAACAGGCTTGAATTATTTCAGCATTCACCTAATAGTGTTTGGATAATTAAAGAGCAAACAAAAGCATTCCTAACATACGGATGAAAAAGTGTTTTTATCATATCCACTTCCTTGTTCCTCATTTTCTAAAAACTTTTGTGCACAACTTGTATTTCAGATTTATAACACATGGGATAAATGTTATTTTGCAGGATACTTACAAAATGTTCTAAAGACACGTAGTACAAATAAATACTCTCCATTACTATTTTGTGTAATAACACCAAAATGCTTTTCACTGGAAAAGAGAGCCGTAAAATGCATCACCCTTTCAGACATAACAATGAGATATTTCTATATAATGACATAAAGAAGAACCGGATCATTCACTGCTCAGAAATAAAAGATTATAATTGAATATCCTCTTAAGAGTTTGTGGTTTACAAATAAGTCATATGGGAAATTACCTATCCAAAGCTTTATCTTTTGTTTTATATGTAATGTAAGTGAGTTTGGAGCCCAGGAAGAGGGATCCCTAATAAATACAAATACAAATAAGAACAGCTTTCTCAAACAGAATGTCCACTATTTTATTACTTGCCACTTCAACCTGTTGCACATAGGCCTACAGTACAATTAACTTGTCTATTTTTAATAACATAGGTTAGGCATACAGTATCACTGTTGCAGCAAATTAATCTTATGTCATATATACTGAACAAAAACACAGCATGTAAAGTGTTGGTCCCATGTTTCATGAGCTGAAATAAAAGATCCCAGAAGTGTTCCATATGCAAAAAAAGGTTATTTCTATCAAATTTTGTGCACAAATGTTTACATTCCTGTTAGTGAGCATTTCTCATTTGCCAAGATAATCCATCCACCTGACAGGTGTGGCATATCATGAAGCTGATTAAACAGCATGATCATTACACAGGTGCACCTTGAGCTGGGGACAATAAAAGGCCACTCTAAAATGTGCAGTTTTGTCACACAACACAATGCCACAGATGTCTCGAGTTTTGAGGGAACGTGCAATTGGTATGCTGACTGCAGGAATGTCCACCAGAGTTGAATGTTAATTTCTCTACCACAAGCCGCCTCTGGATCAATGTGTATGACAACGTATTCCAGTTCCCGCCAATACCCAACAACTTTGCACAGCCATCGAAGAGGAATGGGACAACATTCCACAGGCCATAATCAAGAGCCTGATCAACTCTATGCGAAGGAGATGTGTCACGCTGCATGAGGGAAATGGTGATCACACCAGATACTGACAGGTTTTCTGATCCACGCCCCTACCTTTTTTTCAACCTGATCTCAGAGCATTTTGTATTATTCTGTACGTAAATCCAAGACACTCCATTTAGTATGATATGTTTAGTTTCGTATGGTATGTATTAATTTGTGGATGTCCATAACCCATTTCATATTATATGTTACGAATTACAATTCGTATTAAATGTTAGATTTTCAAAACGTACAATATGTTACGAATTTGCAAGCGTATGATATGTTAAGAATTCTAGCTAGGTTGCTAGGTGGCTAACGTTAGCGAGCTAGCTAAGGGTTAGGGTTAAGTTTAAGAGTTAGGTTAAAAGGTTAAGGTTACGTAAAGAGTTTGAGGTTATGGGGAAGGGTTAGCTAAGTAGTTGCAAAAAAATACTAAGTAGTTAAAAATGTGCTAACTAGCTAAAATTGTCCATGATGAGATTCAAACTCGCAACCATTGGGTTGCTAAACGTTCACGTTATGCACCCAACCATCCACCCTCATTTCGCCTTAACCATGTCTTATGTAACCATACTAAACATAAGATTACATACAAAATATGAAATGCTCTGAGACCAGGTGTTTTTTTTATTTATTTTTAGGTATCTGTGACCAACAAATGTACATTTGAATTCGGAAGTTTACATACACTTAGGTTGGAGTCAAACTCGTTTTTCAGCTACTCCACAAATTTCTTGTTAACAAACTATAGCTTTGGCAAGTCGGTTAGGACATATACTTTGCATGACACAAGTAATTTTTCCAACAATTGTTTACAGACAGATTATATCACTTATAATTCACTGTATCACAATTCCAGTGGGTCAGAATTGTACATACACTAAGTTGACTGTGCCTTTAAACAGCCTGGTAAATTCCATAAAATGTCATGGCTTTATAGCACATAATGGAAAATAAATGTAGCCTGTGTAATCATCTAGTTCAAAAAAAGTATTAGGCCAAAAGCACCTTATCCTTTACCTTCTGCCTGCCCGACCATGGTAAGACACGTTTACTTTCTCACTAATACAGTTCACTTTGTGCTTGAATCACTGCTGAATATGAAGAATCTGACATTTACACCAACTGTGCAACCGTCTTTATTTTACAGAGAACTTACACTGGTCTGACATTAACGAAATCTGAGAAACTCAGACAACTACAGTGCACAATCATGATGTTCAGATTTGTACCATTCAAATTAACTTCAGTTTAATGAATCTATGAAACAGAAGTGGATAGTGATATTGGCCAGAAAAGGATCAGGGGTACAGTAGTTAAAAATCAGTGTCTATTTGGAACAGAAACAGATGCTTCCACATAATGTGCAAAATAAAATAATTCTAACTCCGGAGACCACATGGTGTCAGAGTCCTGGAACCTCAACAGCGCAGGTGATTGAAAACCCTTTCAAAGCTTCTACTGACATGCTTTAGAACATTTGTGACCCTGCATTCCATAATGTACAAGGTGGAGCCCACCATTAATCTTGTTCTTTCACAACACAAAGTAAAAACCAGTGCTTGGCTTTGAGGGAAAGAGTGTTACAGGTCGCCTGAACTGTGCTTTCCATGGCCCCTCAGAAATGTACACCACAAGAGGCTGCTGAGGGGAGAACGACTCATAATAATGGCTGGAATGGAGTGAATGAAATGGAAAACGTGTTTGCTGCATTCAATACTATTCCATTTATTCCGTTCTAGTGATTACTATGAGCCCGTCCTCACCAATTAAGATGGCACCAGCAGCCTGTGATGTACAGTACACCACTGAAAGTCAGAGGGCATCTTAAGGAGCATTACATTTGACTTTCAATGATGTTCAAGAAAATCAGGGGGCATGGGAGTACACGGCAATGTGCCAGCAACAAAACACCTTTCATGCTCCTGAAATTGAGAGTCAAAAGACTTCATACAGTATACAGCATATATTACACACACTACTGTTCAAAAGTTTGGGGCCACTTAGAAATGTTAATGTTTTTTAAAGAATAGCCATGGTTTTTGTCCATTAAAATAACATCAAATTGATCAGAAATACAGTGTAGACATTTAATGTTGTAAATGACTATTGTAGTTTGAGCCAGTTTGTGCTGTTCTGTGAAGGGAGT
Organism: Brachymystax lenok tsinlingensis; assembly: GCA_030435695.1. Lineage (NCBI taxonomy): Eukaryota > Metazoa > Chordata > Actinopteri > Salmoniformes > Salmonidae > Brachymystax > Brachymystax lenok. The sequence goes on along the minus strand of CM059793.1, from coordinate 26,287,488 downwards.
AGTACACAGCATTGTACGAGATCTTCAGTTTCTTGGCAATTTTTCACATGGAATAGCCTTCACTTCTCAGAACAAGAATAGACTGACAAGTTCCAGAAGAAAGTTCTTTGTTTCTGGACATTTTGAGCCTGTAATCAAACCCTAAAATTCCGATGCTCAAGATACTCAACTAGTCTAAAGGCCAGTTTTAATACTTCTTTAATCAGAACAAGTTTTCAGCTGTGCTAACATAATTGCAAAAGGGTTTTCTAATGATCAATTTGCCTTTTAAAATGATACAATTGGATTAGCTAACACAACGTGCCATTGGAACACAGGAGTGATGGTTGCTGATAATGGGCCTCAGTATGCCTATGTAGATATTCCATAAAAAATCTGCCGTTTCTAGCTACAATAGTCATTTACAACATTAACAATGTCTACATTGTATTTCTGATCAATTTGATGTTATTTTAAATAGACAAAAACAAGGACATTTCTAAGTGATCCCAAACTTTTGAACGGTAGTGGTATTAAATCTATTTAATTATATGGTACAGTATTAGTGGGAGATGTGGCAGTTGTTGATTGGTGCTCATCCATTACAACAGCAAAATAACATCCTTAGCACACATTGTGGCTGGCTGATCATCACAATCAGTGACTCCATGCAGCACATATCGTCCCACATAAAACAAGTGCCATGACCCCAGTACCATCACCTAGAAAGGTTCCACTGGCATTATAAAGTTGAAACAAAGGTTTGCAGCACCTGATATCTTTTTTGAAAAGGGTTTTGTAAATTAATCCTTAATAAATTAGACACACATTTCAATACAATTACCTTAAAGAGACAGCATCTTTAGTAAAGAATTTTCTAGAAAAATGTCTTGATCATTGTTACTTTGTTGTTCCATTTCACAGCCAATAGTTGAGCACAGTTCTTAGAGACAGGGTGTGCTCAGGCCAAGTAAGAGGACATGCTGCAATATAGGACATGATTCCAAACAGTGATATTGTGCTTGTTAGTTTTCATTGTCAAGTATGACTTACACAAGATATTTTGAGCTCATGACCACTGCATGCATGTCTGAGGGAGGGTAAAAAAAAGATTCAAGAATTCCATGGATATTTTTTCAGGGAACCGCACATTAAAAACCTAGTCACAGATGCTCCAACGTACAATATCTAGACAATGCCAACTAAAATAACCCTATGGTATCTTATTACTTTTGAGTCTTTCCCTAAAGGAAAGCAGAGGAGACGGTTAATTTACATAAAAGTTGTTTTGTTTTTCTTGTCTGATGCTACCGCCCCTCTATCCTCTGGTGGTGACTACGGTGTGACGCCTGGTCAGCCATCTCACTTGGTCACTGCATGGATACCTTGTGCAAGGTAACCCACATTGCCAGAGGTGACGCCAGCCATGGAGATACGCCCATCCTTTGTCATGTAGACGGAGAACTCCTTTGTGAGCCGCGCCACCTGCACAAGTTGAAATAGTTACTCATTACGACTCATCAACTGCATATTAAGCAATTTAATATCTAAACAGATACTTATAGTATAGCCATGTTCGATGTTTCATCCATTGGTAACCCAATGGAAATCACATACTATATTGTATTATGAGACAGTGTAGTCTCAGCACACAGTTACTCTACCTGTTCAGGCTTCAGCCCCGTGAAGCAGAACATGCCAATCTGGTCAATGACGTGCTGCCAGTTCTGAGTGGAGCCCTCCTTCTTCAGGTTGGCCACCAACAGCTCCCTCATTGTGATGATGCGGTTAGCCATGCCATGCACCTCCCCCAGCCTAGGGAGAGAACAGCCGTCACTCAGCGGGGCCCGTATCATGTTGGCTAGGGACAATTGAAATACGACACTTTGTAGATGACTTACTCACCACTCTTTGTACAGGTCTGGTGTATTGAGGATGGTGGCAGCGATGCGCGCGCCGTTCATGGGAGGGTTGGAGTAGATGGGCCGAATGAGGATCTTCAGCTGGGACTCCACACGCTTGGCCTCCTCAGCATCCTTACACACCACGGTGAAGCCCCCAACACGCTCACCTGAAGACATCACACACCACCACACAAGGCATGTTGCTTAGCTTAAATAAAACATATGGTATTTTGTTTTCCCCAAAACATTATCCTCAAACATGATCAATGCAATTATCATAACTCACCATAGAGACCCATGTTCTTAGCAAAAGACTGAGAGAGCACAATGTTGTGGCCTTGCTCAATGAAATAACGGACAGCCCAGGCATCACGGTCAATATCACCACTGGCAAAGCCCTGGTAGGCCATGTCAAAGAACACCAGGAGGTTCCTTTTCTGGAAGAGAAAAACACATGAGAGAACTTGTTATGTACAGTACCTTCAGAAATTATTCACAGCACTGGACTTTAAAAATAAAACAAACGACTTTCAATATCCCTTTGAGCAGTTATTAATTACACTTTGGATGGTGTATCAATACACTCAGTCACTACAAAGATACATGCGTCCTTCCTAAGGAGAGGAAGGAAACCGCTCAGGGATTTCACCAAGAGGCCTTTAGAACAGTTAAGAGTTTAATGGCTGTGAAAACTAAGGATGGATCAACAACATTGCAGTTACTCCACAATACTAATCTAAATGACATAGTGAAAAGAAGAAAGCCTGTATAAAATAAAAACATTCCAAAACATGCATCCTGTTTGCAATAAGGGACTAAAATAAAACTGAAAAAATGTGGCAAACAAATTAACTTTATGTCCTGAATACAAAGCGTAATGTTCAGGGAAAACAAACACAGCACATAACTGATTACCACTCTTCATATGTTCAAGCATGGTGGTTGGCTGCATTATGTTATGGGTATGCTTGTCAAGAACTAGGGAGGGTTTTTTTTTATATAAAAAGAAATGGAATAGAGCTAAGCACAGCCAAAATCCTAGAGGGAAACCTGTCCCAGTGTCCAACAGACAAATTCACTTTTCAGCAGGACAATAACCCAAAACATAAAGGCCAAATATACAATAGAGCTGCTTATCAAGATGACATTGAATGTTCCTGAGTGCCATAGTTACAGTTTTGACTTAAATCTATTTGAAAATCTATGGCAAGACTCAAATGGCTGTCTAGCAATGATCAACCACCAACTTGACCAAATTCTTTAAGAATAATGTGCAAATATTGTACCATTCAGGTGTGCAAAGCTCATAGAGACTTACCCAGAAAGACTCACAGCTGTAATCTGCTAGTGCTGAGCAATTAACTTACATTTTCGTATTTTTTTTCAGTTTTTAAACAACTAATTGACCAATGTCGGTTAAATTATTTGAATTCCACTTCGTTCAGTTTTTTTCTGTGAGCTCAATGCGCACATTGCAGTTTCTCTAGAGATAAATCAGATCCAGCCTGAACTGTGCGATGTAGTAGGGAGTTATAGTTTCCAACAGGGCAATATTCTATGATTTAGTGTATACAATGTGGTAATTAACTACAATGACCATAATCCACTCCCAGCACATCTACTTGTCTGGTCTGTGTTTCTTTTATGCCTGCTATGGAAGAGGCAGAAGAATGCCCGATCGTGAACGGATAGAGAGCAGCTGTTGCTTCCTAATCTATCGCTACCCAGGGTTTGTACAGACAGTGGCAAGTCAAGGACTTTCAAGTACTTTTTAAAGCACTAATATTTATTTTCAAGGACCATCAATTTGCAATAGTTTCTATATGCAATTGTTTATAGTCGCCACAAGATGGCAGTTTATCGCCACAACCTCATGAGAAAAAACAGACTTACTATTCATCACCACCTTACTAAGTTTACTCAATAATGTTTCACTACTTATTTACTACATACATGAGTGGTAAATCAGTAGATGATGTTGACTGATTTCCTTATCTGAACTGTAAATCAGTAAAATCTTTGCGTTTATATTTTTGTTCAGTGTACATATTACATTTCTTTATATTTAAATCGTCTTAATATTTCACAACATTTTAGGTCCCCCCAGGCTGTCGCAACACATAATGACATGAATGTGAATTCTGACAGTGTTAATTCTGACCTTGGTTAACTATAGAATGTTGTATTCTTTACCCATTTGAAGAGAAAAATGTTATTGTGTTTGATCAAATTAAAGATTCTCTCAGGGGACAACACATGGGTCCCGGACCCCAAGTTGGGGAACCATCGTACTACTAACCTCTCTCCCTGCTTGTTTCAATGTTTCCTCTCTCTGTGCATCTCCTTTGCCTCCTTCAGCCTGACTCACCACTGTCTGTCTCACTACTCACTGTAAAGAAAAGGTATTTTGTTATGAGAATTTATACTAGCCCATCTTTTGATTACAGCTAGCTTAATTTCAGTCAACTGCTCCTGCTGAGGTCGGTTCAACGTTAGCTTCTAACTTCATCCTTCTAGCCAGCTAGTTATAGCTAGCTACCTTGCTAACAGCCAGAGCCCTTAAGCTACCTAGCCAGCTAGACATCTGACTAAAATAGCGACTATTTACCAGTTGTACACTTCTTCTCAGACAGTCAGGGGGTTTTTGTTTGGGGGATGTCTGTTGACACGGCAGGAGGCGAGGGATTTAAAAAATAAAATAATTATTAAACACTGTCGGCAGCATCTCTCTACCACTAGCCACTGTAGGTCTGTTCGTTTCACTTCTCGGCCTGTCGTGGGCGGAGTTTCCCATCGGACAGAGTGGTAAGTGAATGCACTGCTAAAAAGGCAAATCCGGGGGAGCAGGAAACATAACGAGCATACATGAATCAGTCATGATTCCACTCGTTCACAGAGGTCGGCATGATTAGAACTCAGATCAAGAAGCCTTCTGAGCGTTGGTCAACGCTGGGAACGCAATAATGATAGTAAATGATAATTAAATAAAAAAGACGAGTAAATGCTATTTCACAAATAAAAAGGTGCGTAAGCGGCATTTACCCTCTACTACGTCCCTGGATGGGTCTGGCAAAACCATTCATAAAAATCCATTTCCTGCAGGCAGGGTTGAATCTACATTTGCCCGCATTTAAGCACCTCAAGCAACTTGCGCGAACCCTGCTCTAACTGAAAATACATGATCTAAGTGATTGATATTCAGCAGTCATAAAAGTATGCTTTATTTACTTTGAAGAACTACAAAATAGTGACTTTGTCAGACAGCATATGCAGCAGCTCTATAGAGATGAGAAGATGACTTGGAAGGAAATAAATAAACAAATGTAATACACACAACAACTGAAATATGTTAAGCAGTAATGAGCAGTCCCTTTCACCATGGGAGTTTTATTAATTGTGTTGTTACAGCATTCAACCCAAATAATCGAAATCCGTGATTATTTTAAAAAAATAATCGAACTGACCTCAAAAAGCACTGATCGCTGCCAAAGGTGATTCTAACATGTATTGATAATTATGTACATGAGATAATAATACATTTGCTAAAATCTCTAAAAACATGTTATGGGGTATTGAATGTAGATGGGTGAGATTTTTGTAAAATATTTAATCAATTTTAAATTCAGTCTAACAACAAAATTTGGAATCAGTCAAGAGGTATGAATACTATCTGAAGGCACTGTATTTTGGCCTGGTTGGTGGATAATTAGGTTTCATAGGGATACTGGGTCGTTCCACCAATTTAACATTTGTTTCACCTAATTTTAACATTGTCATAAAAAAACACATTTCAGTGTAAACTTAAAACGACTAAAACCAGATATAAAGTATGTAGAAAAGATAATGACCTATATATATATATATATATATATATATATTTTATAATATAATCTTTGAGAACTAACAATCACCAAAATAACATCTAGACAGTCAGGGAGAATGGAAAATTCCCAAAACAATGAAGTTAGCCGTATTGATTTAATGTTATGTTTAAGCAAAAGAACACAGCAATAGCCATGGCAAAATTCATAAAATTGCAGGAAATTAGCTTAAAAACTGCAAAATGAAGTATTGCCGCTCTATGGAGAAATTTGTCGAATTGCAGGAAATGGACTTAAAAATGCTAAATATTCTACACCGCCAAGATAGGGGCCTCTAAAATGTTCTGTAAAATTCAGCAGCACCAATGGGCCAGCCGCACCCATTGCCATGCCAACCACCTAAAACCGTAACAGGGTCGACGATTTAATCTTAAAATCAGCCATAAATCCCCTTGAGACAAGGGGAATGGAAGCTTGTTGTGTGCAACAGAGCGGGGCAATTGAAGGCAAGCTTCATCACCCAAAAATCATTGTTAAAACATTTCTAGCCTGTTAATCTATGGGTAACAGGGTTGACGTGTTATTCTCGACCCGTTCAGTTTTCCTCCACAAAACACCAGAAAATGTCCAAAAAGAGTAGAACCAGCTCACCTGCTTTTACACTATGATTTGACTATTAGGTGTTCAATGTTTCTTTTAAAACCATTTTAAAAAAGGAATCGTTTTACCATAGTAAAATGAGAGTTCAGTTCACGTAACACAGTTGACCTTAAAATTAGGGACAGGTTATAGTTTTTTTTTACCTTAAAATTAAATCACATGAAATGTTGGGGTTAAGTGGGTTAAAATCTTCCTCGAAGTCTCAGAGGGACATGTCACTCTGAATTTTGGCACTTTAAGCAAGACTTAATTCATATAAAATCTGATAATTGTTTTTTTTCATGTTGAATATATTAAAGGGCACTTTATTTAATATAACAGGCTTTTCAAATTCAATATTTGTGCACAATTTCTACCTAAAATATCAAAAGGGATGCAAAAGGCACTCATTTCATGGAACGACCCTACTACAGCACTTTATATTCAGTTGTGTTTACCTTCACCAGGTTAGCAATCTCCTTCCACTGCTCTGGCCGAGGGTCCACTCCTGTGGGGTTGTGGGCACAGGCATGAAGCATGATGACACTTTTCTCAGGAATTTTCTGAATAAGAGGAAACAATAACACATTTGTTTATCTATAATCCAGCAGTTACTTGAAGTACACATTGATAGGGGGAGTACAATGTGTACACATTGGTAGGGGAAGATTAGGCTTCTGTGCCATGTCTTACAGAGATGTCATTCAGGGCTCCCTGAAAGTCAAAGCCACAGGTCTTTGGGTCATAGTAGGTGTAGGCCTTCAGTTGCATCCCAGCGTCTCTGAAGATGGGTGTATGGTTACCCCAGGAGGGCTTGGGCAGGTACACATCCCGGGCTTCTGTATGGAAACGGGACTGAGGGAGGGGTGCAAGAACAAAGAGAGTGTTCATACATAAGCCTTCATGATGATGGTTAGATCTGTAAAAAAGCAAAAGGATCAGGGCTCTTACCAGGAAGTTGGCTCCGATTCTCAAGGACCCAGTTCCAGAAATAGTTTGGACAGTGATGTTCTGGGAACAAGGAATAATCAACAAAACAGTCAAAATAAGGCTTCTAAAGCTGTGCTGTAGAATGTGGAATCAGGATGTCTGAGGTTCCAGGAAAAGCTTGACTTACCCTGCCACTCTTGATAACCTCATTGTTGTCTCCCAAAGCCAGCTTGGCGCATGCCTTGGTAAAGTCCCCCAGACCACCAATAGCCAGGTATTCTTTGTCCAGCTTCTTTGCAGCAATCTGAGCTTCAGCCTAAGAATACAGAGGGTGAAAGTCAAGCCAAAGTCTGTTGTTCTCTGTGTCAAAGTGATCGTGGGCAGCTAGGCTGACGTCTTTTTAACTTATAGTCTCTCATAAAACGTGGTGGTTTCTCATGTTATGAGGTTTATAAGGAGAGTCATCATTCATATAATCATCAAGCAGTGATTGAACACACCTTGCGAACACAGCTGAGGACATATGGTTTGCCCTGGTCATCACGGTATGCTCCTACACCCAGGTTCATCTTCTTAGGGTTGGTGTCACGCTTGAAGGCCTCTGACACCCCCAGGATGGGGTCAGGGGGACCCATCTGCACCTCGGACCACCATGAGCTGAAACAGTTGGGGAGGGAGATAGATTGGGTAAATCACAGACTTGCATCAACTCAATTTACACTCGATTAAGTAGTCTGATCCCTTTGCACTAAGAAGGATTTGATCCAAATTAGGTGGTGGTAATCCCCTAACAGTCTGAAGTTGATTAGGCTAGTCTGCTTTCACACACAGGAATGTTGGATGTGGCAGCATCAACAACCAACCACTAATGTTGCAAGGATGACATTCTGTCCATAGGCTTACATCATAATTTATTGCATCAATGGCTTCATTTGACAGGCCTACCTTTCTTTCAGTGGTCAGCCTGTCACCAGCAGTACAGTAATGAAACATGCTTGACCAGTCATGTGGAGGGAGAAAAGCACTACATGCCCAGCCAGCGAGCTTGTAGCTAACGTTACACAATACAAACTAGCTCTTTTGTGTTTTGTGACTTTGTTAGTTCGCTACACATTAAAGTCAAAGATTTCTGACAGTGCTAAAGCTGTTTCCACTGCATGTAGCTACAACAGTTGTGGCTATCAGGTTACCAGTTAGCTGCCAAAACACATAGTTGGATTCTGGTTTAGTAACGTTAGGTTAGCTTGCCGGCTAGCTACTGAACAACCTTGGCTGGTGGCGAGGTTGCAAATAGCCAACCAGCCTCACAAGCCCTATGAAATCAGCTAACTAACGTTACATCATTGGCTACTTTGCTAATTACCTGGACATGGCTGTGAAAACCAGCTAGCTAACATGCTAGTTGTCAATTTGTCTTGAGCTAGCTAGCAAGCAACCTTCTCCCTTTCAGGGGAAAGTCAAAGGGTCGTTCGTCTGCTAGCTAGCTCTGCACTGACTAGTTGTCTATGGCTGTCAGCTAACGTACTAACTAGCTAGCTAGAGGGTAAAGCAGTACTCTCGGAGCACAATTTACCTGGCACGAATGGAGAGCACACCCAATGGAGGGTGTACCCCGACGGTAGAAATGATCTTGCTAGATTTCAACAGGGCCATTGCTGGTACTCAACACAACACGAACGGAAAACAGTCTCCTGAGTTGCCACACACTGTACTAGGTAGCTCTGCTGTCAATCGCAGCACACCCCACGTGCTCAACAGCGCCACCAAAAAGAGTTCAGTCTTTTTGAGTGCACTGTAGGTTTGGGAGTAACATGTAATATATAGTATTGGCCACCTGGTGGCAATACAGCCCCATAGTAATTTATCAAATACAAGGTCTCAGTGCAGAATATTTCACAGGCCATACAGGTTTGTAATGCTATTGTATTTATTATTTATTAGCCCACCCAGCGTACTTACTTTAAATGTTGACATCTTAAATAAGTTGATAATCAGCTCTTTATTGTCATTAAATATCTCACATTCAAAGATCGATTAGGTTATACAGAGCACAGCCCCAATGGCAATCAAGCATGCACAGCCTTACCTGGAATGCTTTATTTGTTGGTTGCGTTCACTAAAAGTGTAACCATTGAAAAATAAGGTTTCTACCAATGCATGCAAATGATTACTGTATCTTTCCATGTCCAGTCATTGCACAGTGTCTTTCAGTGCTTTATCACTCCATTTTACAAAAACATGTATCCTTGTGTTCAAGAATATTATATGCAATATTAGTCCATCGTATATAACTGTGAAATAGATGTGTGGGGATGTTGGTAAATTAAATAAATGTAGAGATTCCCTCAATTCAAGGGAGAGATGTTCAGTGGGCTTTTTCTATGACTGAGTGATGACATTGCAGATAACATTTTCATGCAGGAAGGACTAAGTGCATTCCGCTGTGTATTGCAAAAGTGAGGTGTGAGTTAGGGTTAGTGAAGCAAGAGTAAGTATACCTCTATCTCTGAGAAGCCTCTCCCTTTCTTCCCCCATCTTGTATTTCTAGCTTACCATCACCCACACAACATCCTCTCCTGTCTGCTTCTATATCACCCACACAACATCCTCTCTGATTGAAACAGCAAGTCTGTTGGAAAGGCCATTTTAATATTGTCATCTACAATCTGTGTGGAAAATGGAATGGATTTGAGTAAGAATAGCAGTGGAAAAGCTCTGATACGACAATGAATGTGTAAACATAATCGAAGTTGAGAGAATATAGACTACTCTTGTTATATTATTGGATTTCCTTGTTGCCTTTGTACGGCACCATTATTACTTTGGATCTTGTATCTCACCACACAAGAAGCTATGTGTTGGGATGACCTAAGTCCATAGCAAATGTATTACATTGCATTATGGGTTTGTGGGAGGATAGTCCCTTAGGATAAAGACTGGTTTGCCTGTGTGCAATTATCAACGATGCAGTGGGATGCTTAGAAATGCCTCTGTCATGTGCTGATGGCATGTTGTCAGTGTTAGATAACATTATTGACTTAATTTACAGTTTGTTAGTTGTCCTGTGCCGGTTCAGTGATTATCACTGGAAATGGGCCAGGCCTCAAAATGTTTCCAATATGGTTTTGTTTTAATTGGGCATTGCCTGCATCTGTCTATCAGCTTGCCCCTTCCTTGTACATATGTCCATATTTCATTATTTAAACCATCTTGAGATGAAGCTTTTTAAACGTGTTTGTTTTACTCAAAGGACCATCCATGTGTAGATCACAGGCGGCCGGTGGCACCTTAATAAGGCGAGGACGGGCCCATAGTAACGGCTGGAATGGCATAAATGGAAAGGTATCGAACACATCAAACACATGGTTTCCATGTGTTTTATACCATTCCAATGACTCTATTCCAGCCATTACTATGAGCCGTTCTCCACTCAGCAGCCTCCTATGCAGATATACATTATTTTGTCTTATATTGTACAGTAAACAGGCTAATTTGTAAATAGGTTCAGTATTTATGTCTTAGGCACCAGTGTGTGTATTGGTGTTTGTGTGTGTGGTACTCAGTGGATATACTGTAGGGAATCTAGGCAGGGACATCCATTTCGATTAGTTATTTAATTCACAGGAGCTATATTTAAATAGTTCATCAATAAAACACCAAAGTTTCCTTTCATACAATATATGTTTAAATAATGAAAGGTATCGTCATGTATGAAGCTGTTCTCTCTTGTTCTCCTCTCCATGTGTCTGATATCTAGTCGTAATATCAGTTATCAGTTAAGATCAGGATGGTGATTACAGATCCAACAAAGCTAAAACACGTCTATGTGAATCTTAATGATATTTTAACATACAGTAATATCATACAATAACAGGGTACAATAATATTGTATCATAGATTGTTACTTTTGTTCACTCTTTTCATTGACATCCTTACATGTGAAACCTATATGGAGATGAACCTGGTCATCATGAATTTGGAATACCTCTTTCCAAAGGAGACCTTGATGGGAGGTGCCCATGCAGATAGTAAATTGAGATAGCACTCTGACAAAAAAATATACAGTATACTAATATGGTCTGTTAATGAGCATCTCATAGAAATTACTACAACATAACGCAAATGCTCATCTCTGTGCATTGCACATTGGATAAAAAAAAAACAGGCTTTTCCTGCAAAACATGGCTTTCAATTAAATATTTAAATAGTGATGATTAATTGATAGGAATTTCTACAAGCTCTGCTGTGAGAGAGGGAAGTTTGACTGCTGAATTATTGAACTTGTTTTAAAAGCATCTGCACACAATTAGAGGGGAATTTTACTAGAAATATGAAGTCGTGCTTCAGAAATACCGATAGAGGAAATTTAGGAATTGATACAAGTCTTCTCTTGTCTGGTTACCAGTCTTTTTAGCTAACATTCCAGTCCTTGCCACTCCTGTCATTTACCAAAAACCGGAGTGGCAAGGGGTGGAACGTAATACCTGAACAGAGACTGCAACCAGGCTAGGTATTCTCTTGTAATTATAAAAAAATGTGTGTGTTTCTGTGTGTGGTTGCAGTACCTCCCTGATATCTGGTAATGACAGGGCTCTCCTTATTTTCTACCCATACACCGACTTAATCTTTGTTAATACTAATTGAAGTCAATATTCAATTAAATGGATTATCAACAAAAATTTTAACAACTGTAGTACTATGCCAGATATTTTTTATGTAAATTCTAAGCACAAGGATGTGTAGAGAGAGAGTGAGGTGTAGACCAAAAAAAAACGGAGAGAATCTTAATCGTAAGATATATATTTTTTTAATGCTTTCTATAACCTACTCATTATAACAGTATCAGCCAGAAAACGCAACATAATTTAAAAAAATGTTTAACAGGGTAATAATATAAGGATGAAACACAAGATCATATACATAGATGAACTAGATGGTGATTTTCCAGAAAGAAAACTTGTGGGACTTGCTTTAACTCTTTAAAAGTATTTTTTGTGGTAGTGGAAGAAGTTTAAAACATTTTAATTAAGCTAAGCAGTTAAATATAGTCAAAGTTAAATTTAGTAAAATAATTGGTCTGCTTACTTTGATATAATACTTTATCAACCTTATTACTTGGATTGTGGGGCAGTTAGATCACACATTTCATCAGAAATAACTACATCCAGACTACACTTTTATACACTCTCCTACTAGAATATCACGGTATACGACAACTGTAATAACAGATTACAGAAGACAATGAGGCATTGTTGAAGTTTTAAATAAAAAATAACTGTATTTTTTCACAACATATTTGGACGACAGCAGGATGCTCATTAAGTCCTCTCTGGGCTGGAGGAGGATAAGTGGGAAGAGGGACCCACTGGCCAGAAAGGGGGAACCCCTTCCTTCAGAGCCCCTCTGCTCCCAGGGGGGGGACACGTTAATTGGGCATAGCATACATCTGAGAATAATTATTTGAAATGCAATTGTAGTTGAGTTTTTTTTTACCTTGAGCATGTAGACAGTTAAAAATGTATTCTGCTTTCACAACGTATTTTGACTTGAGCTTTTTTACCCTTAACATGAAGTAAGAACTAATGCAAGCAGTGAAATGTGATACCAATGTTTTGGTCAAGATTCATACCTGAGAGATGTCTGAAGTGAAAATGCAGTACACATGGTTGTGATAGCTGTAGTACGTCTGCATCACACCTGAATGGAGGCACCGTTGTGGTTGAGAAATGAACACTGGATTCAGCCTGGTATTATTTTCTGTGGTAGCAGCTTGTATCAACCGTGCATACCCTCTATCATGTAACAATGTCAAGATGGGCTTGCTTGACCTGGATAGCAGATCCTCGTTGAAGTCGCCACAGACGATGATCGGTTCAGTGCCTTTAAACTATGACAATGGAAGGAGTGTGTGTGTACTGGTTTTAATGTGTTTATTACTTCTTACCTGTAGAAAATAATTATAATTAATAAAAATTTGAATATAATTTTGGCACTTCAAACATACTAAGTAAGCAGGGCTAATAATGCTCAGTGAGACCATATGTTGCTGTGGTAACCAGGGAACTTTCACTAACAAAGTTACATGACAGTGGGAAGTTAGCTGAAAGGAAAATACCACTCAAAAATATATTTTGGTATTTGTTTCATTAGTCCACTGTTGATAGTCTCATTTGTTTTGCATATCAGCAGTCAAGTTTTCAAGATGTAGAACTTTCAAAATACAGAACGTGTATGATATAAAACACATGACACTTTATGCATTTTGAAAGTTCTATATCTTGAAAACTTGATTGCTGATATGCAAAACACTTTGGGACTGTATCAACAGTGGACTAAAGAAACAAATACAAAAATATACAGTACTTTTGAGTGGAATTTTTCTTTAATGAAAGCAGTTGATGCGATTACTTAAACAGCTTTACCTCATGATTGGTAGAAGCTATTCCTTTTCTGATTTCAGATTTGAAAAACAGAGAATTAGGTTAAGTTTTCATATGCTCTACGTTTTTGTCTAATTTGTTGGGAATGCGGTTACTGAAACACATGTACCGTTTGATAAGTAGAATATAATTATATTCTAATTTCAGGTTTGAATAGCAGAGAAGCAGACTTAGATATTTCATATGTGCTATGCTTTTTTCAAATTTGTTGGGAAAGTGGTCTGTAGCTGATTTGTGTCAAAAGTGACATTGTTTAGGTGAATAGAATACGTCTTTATCAATAAAACGTCACAATAAGGTGCAGAGCGTTACATTTTCCTACTGGGGGGCAAGGAGACCCCCTGCTCCGGAATTGTTGTATAAATGTTAACTATTTAGCTGTAATGTCATCACCTCTCGAAGAGCATAGTCAGACTACACATTTCCGATTATTCCATGCAAAACAATTACGCACATTTTATCATCTGAGTTATACAGCAAGTAACTGCATCCTTTTCATGATCAGTAAACATTAATTGATCATGTAATTTCAGATATGTGAGGGTAGCTTCACGATATCTTTCAATATTGGATATTTGAGTTTTATTAAAAGGATCTGCCTGTCAAGCAGCAGAAGGTAGCATTTGCCGATGTACTGCTGGCTGATAATGTTTACTTTAAAAGCTATCGTACTGATATAAATGTTGTAGTTGTCTAAACATAGTGGTAAGTGGACCTAATGTACTTTTTTCTACAACCAACATAGTCCTACCTAGCGAAGTTAGCTAACGTTATCACCTTTTCAACATTGTTTTTAAGAATGTTTATTCACGATTGCTGCTGACAGACATGAAAGGCAACGTCAAATTGGTTAGCTAGCTAATAACACATCACGTCAATATGGCTAGTTAACGAGCTAACTTGCAGGGGATAAACTAGATGGCTATATCCACATATTGTTTGATTTGCTTGCCATCTATAGGGGTGATGACAGTAGTCCAATTGACAACTTTACCACGACGAGGACTTGCCGATCTAAAGCTCGTTCCAAAAGCTTATTTTCTGAGGAAGCAAGACTAAATGACACGTTGTTTGCTTAGCTAGCTAGCTACATGCCAAATGGATAGGCTACCCTCACGTATCTGAACATACATGATCCATTGATGTTTACTGATCATGAACAGGATGCAGTTACTTGCTCTATAACTGATGATACAGCTTAATGTGGAATCATCGGAAATGTGTAGTTCCGACTATGGTCTTCAATAGGAGATTATATTAAAACCAAATACTTATAACATTTACCCCTTGAAAATAGTTTAAACAAGTATAAATGTTATCAAAAAGTTGTAGAATAGCACACTATTCCAAGCCTGTCTACACGTTTTAAAGTTTCTAGCTTAAACTGTGTAAGAGGTGTAGCGTTCTAAATAATAACTATAAATTAGAAATAATTATTGCTGTCGCAAGTCCCATTAAAAAGGTGGATTCGGGAGAAAAAGAGAGGACTAAAGTCAAACCAAGCATTGAGAATAAATAATCTTATCATATTCATTTTCATTCCGCTCTTGTTCACATTGCAATCATAATTAGCAGAAGTACCTTTATTATCTTTATTCATTTTGTTAAATGTAGAGTTTAGGGATTGAGCCGAAGACAACGTCAGAGCTGGTTCAGTCTGTAGGGACGAGTGGGGACAGGGGTCATGAGGGAGAGCTGGTTTGTGCTTCTCAGTGCACGTTCATTCAAAACTCATAAAGGGAATGCCCGGCACATGCACCTGGTTACAGTCGTCAGGCAGCTGGAGGTGGGTGTGATCTGGGGATGGGCAGATAGGGTCACGAAGGTCAAAAAACAGACAGCGATGGTTGTCAGGGTTCACAGCATGGGCTCCTTGCAGAGCACAATCTCCAGCTCGGAGCGGTACAACTTGCCCCCGTCCGACAGGGCCATGATGCTCTTCTTGTAGCCGGTCAGGTTTTTGGTGTCCACCTCCTGAGAGAAGATTAGAGAAGACAAGACACCCTTATTCATACAGGTGCTTCTGTAATGATGCATTCGAATGAGAGATTCAGCATTATGGGGATTTGAGAGTTAAACTCCAAACCTTCCATATTATCTCACCTTTTTGTTCTTTTCATAGAGGTCACGCAACAGAGCATCGAGCTCCTGCTCATCAATGTAGCCGTTTCCATCCTGGAAGAAAGAGGGGAAACATATCATAAGCCTGCATTAGAACCTCTCCCAATTCCTTGCTTTCAATGGAAGTTTAAAAAAGTACACACCCCTAGACATTTCACTCATGAATCCAAAATATGTATTGTATATGGCTGCTCAAGAGCAATAACTTTAAATGCATAAGGAGATATTATGGAGAGGAAGGGCCGTGGCACTGAAGAGACAGTGGTGTTGTGTTTCTTTGGGAATGAGGGGGAAACAGGCTGTCTTGGTTGCGGGCTGTCAAAAAAGTTTTATTTTTCAAAGCTCTGTGCATTTACATTTTGACACTAGCCATGTTAGTGTTCAGTTGACCTGGTGTGCTTCTTACTCTCGCCAGTCTTTTTACCCATAATTCCATAGCAGTGACAGCAGCTGCCAGTGATTCAGCTGCAGGGGGAGGTTGAAACAAACGCTGAAATAATTATGCACGTAAATGTTTGACGCATATCATGCGTACACGGGCGGTGTTTCATTTATAATTGAGTGTCTACCCCAGTCCTCTCAGCAAGCCTCTAGTCCAGACATAGGCACACAAATATTTGTTAAACTTAAGACACAGACTCTAACCTCTCAACCTGCGGATGTATTAGTTGTCGTATGGATTGTTAGTTACAATATTGTGAAACTGTTGTACATCAAATATAACAGAGAATAATGCATGACGTTGGAAAATGTAGCAACATACTGTAATTCAATAGAGAATAATGTATATGTAATGAAATCTGTATGACTATACAAATCAATGATGACAAGAAATTGACAGAGATACATTGCAGGTTTTGAATAAGGCCAAATCAAATAGTCCATAAATCTCTATCAGTTCATCCTTCTAGAGGTATCAACAACACACGAGTGATACGAGTTGGCGGTTTATTCGTTTGAAGTCAGCTCCCCATCGACTACGTGCCAAGCTAGCTGTAATGCTATTATCCCAAGACATTACTACATTCCACAACAGAAGTTTGTTCCTGAAATCTGACATTACCAGTCCACAAATGGCAAACATGTTCAACCAACACCCGAACATGAACAGCAGGAGTACCAATCAAGCTTATTTATCTATCCGGGTGAGCGGAAAGACCCCTGTTTTGCATAGACATGGCTTTCACGACAGAGAGGGAAATCAGTCATAACAAAGAACTCAGAGTCATCCACCAAGCCTGATTGAAGGATAAATACCTCTATAGCAAACTGTATCCTTTTAGAATATCCAATCACATATCTAAATGTACCTTGTCGTAGAATGTGAAGATAGCATTGAACTGCTCAGAGGTCAGCTTGATACCCTGTAAAACACATTTGGAAATAACAGAGCAGCATCATTTTACTGGGTTAGATAGCAAATTAATGATTGTGTTATGAAATATCTAATTATCATGTTGCTGGTATGTTATTTAGCCCAAATTACTGTGAAAACGACATTTGTTTGAAGGGATCGTCAGTTCGTCTTGCACACTCCTCACCTGGAATTTCAGTAAGAAATTTTCCTGAACTGGGAGAAGCCTTAAAAGAGAAGAACAGAGAACATAATAATTTCCATGAAAAAACTTGTTAGGAGTGTTGGATGCTGAAGGCACATATTGAATATAAACATTCCTTCTCAGTTGCTGACAGTCACCTTGCCATTTCAGACAGGCCCAGCTTCCCATCTCCATTTAGATCAAACATCTTGAGCTACAGAGAGAGAGAGAGAGAGAGAGAGAGAGAGAGAGAGACAAATGAAAGCAATGGGCCTTCCGCAGTTGTGACAGCAAGTTTGTCTCTTCACACATTATTATTTAGATTTACCTCTGTTGCACATAAAAGTTGCTAGTCAACTCTAAGACTGAGCAATAAAGATTGGTTCTCTCCCCAGAGTAATTCAGGTCAAGCTTTAGGCCTTGAGGTTGAAACAGGTGTTTGCACATCTGCTGTGGGAACACACAACCCATAGGACATTGAGTCCCACTCTCAACCACACAAAAGATACATAAAGTACACTCTTAGAAAAAAGGGTTCCAAAAGGGTTCTTCCATAGGTGAACCCTTTTTGTTTTCAGGCAGAACCCTTTGTGGTTCCACGTAGAACCCCTTTGGGTTGCATGTAGAACCCTCTGTGGTGCAGGATGTTGATTACTTCTCAGATAAGGCTGTGAGGAAGTGCTTGGGCACGATACAGGAAGGGATTCATTTAGACTGAAAATACTCACTATTGTCTGTGTGTACTCGTGAAGCTTCTGGTCATCGTAGTGTCTGTTGGCTTTCTTCAGCAGGTCTGAGAGGAATCCCTGTGGAGTGGAGAAATGTGAATAAACTATAATTGACTAATAGGTCAAAAACAATCCTATGACCTTAGCGAGCCTGGCTTGTCTATACTTTAGCCCAGAGGCCCCAGTTATTGGTTTCTGTCAGTTATATAAGTATTGGCTTACATAGAGTTGGAAGTATCACATACATTCTCAGATCCTTTATTGACAGAAAGGGTCATTCTATCTATCACTACTAGCTTGTGTTACAGTAAGACCCTGCTGATAAGACAGCAGAAAATACTTTAGAAATGAATTACAGTTTCAGACAATAGCATAATGGGTGGTATTACAAGTCATGATTTGTATAGTGTCCTCGTCTGACAGCCGTTGAGAAGAGAGGAATTTGCATTGTCCCCATTTGCCTCACTGCATCAACACAACAACTATACCTGCAAGTTGTTGGGTGTTGGTTTCTAAAGCTTCATTTACATTGTAAAGCATAGTAATGCATCTCCTTGTTATCTTATAGCTGGATCGAATGACAAGGAGACATAACTATTGACTATGGTTGGAACTCTACGATAGTTTGTAAAAGGACATACTGTAAATTTTCTGTTACAGCAATACAAAACTGGAACTCACTGCCCACTACAATTAAAGACATACATACATATTCCACCTTTACTATACACCTTAAAAACTGGCTGTCCGACAATTATAACTGCACACATTAATTTCACGTGACATGGTCATGCTGCTGCCACTTGATCTTTGCTGCCTGCCTCAATGTTATGTCCTGTATGTGCTTCAATGTGATCTCTGTGTGATTATTCTTTATGTCGATTTGTACTGTTTTATTGCATGACCTGTTTTTATGTTTCTGCAATCTGTGCTTGCTTGTTTCTTGCTTGCCTCAATTGTGTGCCACACGTTTATTATGTCTACTCCCTCTTGCAAAATTGTCTACTCCCTCTACATTACAAAAAATAATTGTAATGTATTTTATTTGATGTATGCCTATTGACAACTGGCCGGGGACTACAGCTGGAAATTAGCCATAGAGGCTAAAGCTGCTCTTTTTATCAAAAGGGACTGTCCACGTCATTATAAACTAATAAACTAAACTAAACTAAACTAAATGTCTCTTATAGGTGGGTAGTCATTTCCTGCAGTCAAATGACTCATGGGTGGAATGTTACTCATATTTTTCATAATTTCATAATTAATAAAACAGCTAAAAATCTGTTTTTTTCTATGTCAAATGGTTTTGTCTTCTGTGATGTACAGTGAGGGAAAAAAGTATTTGATCCCCTGCTGATTTTATACGTTTGCCCACTGACAAAGAAATGATCAGTCTATAATTTTAATGGTAGGTTTATTTGAACAGTGAGAGACAGAATAACAACAAAAAATCCAGAAAAACGCATGTGAAAATTTTTATAAATTGATTTGCATTTTAATGAGGGAAATAAGTATTTGACCCCTCTGCAAAACATGACTTAGTACTTGGTGGCAAAACCCTTGTTGGCAATCACAGAGGTCAGACGTTTCTTGTAGTTGGCCACCAGGTTTGCACACATCTCAGGAGTGATTTTGTCCCACTCCTCTTTGCAGATCTTCTCCAAGTCATTAAGGTTTTGAGGCTGACGTTTGGCAACTCGAACCTTCAGCTCCCTCCACAGATTTTCTATAGGATTAAGATCTGGAGACTGGCTAGGACACTCCAGGACCTTAATGTGCTTCTTCTTGAGCCACTCCTTTGTTGGCTTGGCCGTGTGTTTTGGGTCTTTGTCATGCTGGAATACCCATCCACGACCCATTTTCAATGCCCTGGCTGAGGGAAGAAGGTTCTCACCCAAGATTTAACGGTACATGGCCCTGTCCATCGTCCCTTTGATGCGGTGAAGTTGTCCTGTCCCCCTTAGCAGAAAAACACCCCCAAAGCATAATGTTTCCACCTCCATGTTTGACGGTGGGGATGGTGTTCTTGGGGTCATAGGCAGCATTCCTCCTCCTCCAAACACGGCGAGTTGAGTTGATGCCAAAGAGCTCCATTTTGGTCTCGCTGCAGGATTTCAGTCCTTCACGGCGTAGTGTGTTGCCAATTGTTTTCTTGGTGACTATGGTCCCAGCTGCCTTGAGATCATTGACAAGATCCTCCTGTGTAGTTCTGGGCTGATTCCTCACCGTTCTCATGATCATTGCAACTCCACGAGGTGAGATCTTGAATGGAGCCCCAGGCCGAGGGAGATTGACAGTTATTTTGTGTTTCTTCCATTTGCGAATAATCGCACCAACTGTTGTCACCTTCTCACCAAGCTGCTTGGCGATGGTCTTGTAGCCCATTCCAGCCTTGTGTAGGTCTACAATCTTGTCCCTGACATCCTTGGAGAGCTCTTTGGTCTTGGCCATGGTGGAGAGTTTGGAATCTGATTGATTGATTGCTTCTGTGGACAGGTGTTTTTTATACAGGTAACAAGCTGAGATTAGGAGCACTCCCTTTAAGAGTGTGCTCCTAATCTCAGCTCGTTACCTGTATAAAAGACACCTGGGAGCCAGAAATCTTTCTGATTGAGAGGGGGTCAAATACTTATTTCCCTCATTAAAATGCAAATCAATTTATAACATTTTTCACATGCGTTTTTCTGGATTTTTTTGTTGTTATTCTGTCTCTCACTGTTCAAATAAACCTACCATTAAAATTATAGACTGATCATTTCTTTGTCAGTGGGCAAATGTACAAAATCAGCAGGGGATCAAATACTTTTTTTCCCTCACTGTATATGAAGTGTAATATTGGGATGCAAACTCAAAATGTAATACATTTCAACTCTGTATCAGACATGGTACTGGTGTCTTCTTTTTCTAAGCCATTAACTATGTGTGTGAGGTGTATACTTTGGTTTCAAAGTAGATTTGTTTAAGACTACCAAGAAACACTCTGTGTGACCCTGATTTAGTGAGAAACCATACCTTCAGTTCATTAGCTTCAATGTACCCACTGCGATCTGTATCGTATCGTCGCCATGCCTATATATGCAAATACAAAGTCACACTCATTAGAAAGAAAGAAAAATAGACACAACCAATCACTTTCTCCCACAGTAGTACCAATCACTTTTGAAATGAGCCACCTCATTCCTCCACTCACAATCAAGCACCCCCACCTCTAATGTTCTGTGACACCAAAGCAATCGGAACTGGATTGTATTAATAGGATTGCATGTGACATGCATGAATTACTCTCTGGCGGGACAGAGGATTTTTTAAAGAAGAGGAAGAGCACAAAAAAATCATATCCCATTTCTGTGGCTGGTAATTGTTAGCTTTTTCTTCCAGTAATCACACTATGGTTTTCATTATACTTTCCAGATTTTCAATTCCGTTCTCCCACACATTGTGAGAGGGCAAGGAGAGAGAAATGCATTTTAATTCATGTTTTAATCTAGTAGCTGTCCCTGATTCCAGAAAGGGCTCTTATCAAAGATAGATGCCGTCCCTCTCCAGGTCTGTGGAGTATTACAGCAGCACATCTATAATATATGACTCTGAAAATAGAAGTTTGTACTTCCTCATTCGATCCTTTTAAAAGCCTTCCCTACCACACCTGGTGATTAAAAAGATTCATTTTCTCTTTCTCATTTAATTTTTTCTGCCTTTGACATAATAGGTGTACATTGGGTGACTGGATTGTCCCTCCTGTTACTACTGATAATCAAACCATCCATTCAAACTGTATGAGGACTAATCTGACAGAGCTGTCAAGTGTCTCTGAAATTATGTCTGCTCTATGAGTGAGTGATTGTGGCTTTCCCCTTGGCAGAGGACATATACAGTATGACAGAGAAAAATAACCTTTGAGTATGATTTGTTTTTGCAGTGTATTTTCAGTGCAATTTAGTAATATGATTTATGTATGATTTGGGCAAGGCAAAGAATCCAACATTTGGATTGTTACTGGTTTGAATTGCTGTGTCTAATTGTTGTTTTTCATTCTGCGTTATTACAGTAGCTCTATATTCCCAATCACAACAACACACATAAACAGCCTGTACCCGTCTTCAAATTCTTAATACTCAAACCGTCTATTTTCACCACTTACCGCCATGAATTCAGAACTGGATCCCACAAACTCTCTGAAGCAAAGCAGGAAGTTTTCCTCTGTGGGCAAAATCTGAGCTAGCTGGAGAAAGAAAGATGGAAAGAAAGATTAATGAGGGGGAAAAAATTGAAAACTTTTGTTTCTCGGTGTTTGATAGTGTGAAAAATACTGTGTTAGATGATAGAATCTTATCTCTTAGACAAAGATTACTTGAATAAAGCATTGATCATCGAGTCATCAACAGTTTCAGAACACATCTACCGTAATAGTGTCTGATTATTTCTGCATTGATATGCAAACTATCTGAGATCATTAGGAATAATCCTCACTAGTTTATTCAAATCCTCAATGACCTGAAATAGGACATGGAAAAATGTCAGCTCACCTCAGACATCTCAATTCTCCCATCTGCATTCTTGTCAAACTTTTGCATGAACTCCTTCATCTTCTCTTTGAAAGTGGAGTTCGATAGGTCCTATAAAACATGCACAAATACATGCAAATACAGTTTGTCATGACATAAACATCAGTAAAGATCAGTTGTTTTTTAATGCAAGCCGTCCTCTCGTGTTATAGGGCTGTGGTCACCCACATTGTTGTGACAGAGCTAGTTTTAGATGTTAGTGGTTGCTACACTGGGCAGACAGAGAGATTGTCTCTCTTAAACAGACAACCCTCTTCTCCCCAGCTAAAGGGCTTGTCTTGTTCTAGTCAGACTTTATGCAGCTACATGGAGTTTATGTAACATGATTACTGATGCTCTCTGATTCCTTTGTTGTACACACACGAGATGTGGTGACAGAAAAATTATTGTACTGACTCCTCCCAAGAAAAAGTATATTTTCTATCTGTGGGAGAACTCTCTGGAGAACTTTGTTTTGATGTTGCTTGAATAATTAATTAGCACTTGGTTGGACAAATCAGTCGCATTTTAATTACTGGTAGTGGTCCAAACTCAGTCCTCGGGACCTAATGGGGTGCACGTTTTGGTTTTTCCCCTAGCACTACACAGCTGATTCAAATGATCGACTAATCATCGAGCTTTGATAATTTGTAGTGCTAGGACAAAAAACAAAACAGTTTGGGAAACTCTCCTAGACGGACTGGACAGCTTACAGGCATGAGTTCATATCTCTAGGGCTTGTTACGGAACTCAATTAACCAGCTACCAGAATAGGCCACAACCTTGATTAGTGAGGAGATGCCAACATGTGATTGTTGGATTTAAAGAACAAACAAAAGACTACCCTCACTATTGTCCTTTGGTTTCACCTGATAAAACTCCAAACATAGTTAACTTTCTGTTATAATTAAAGACCAGAGCCATGTCACTTTCCTTCACTCAAGTCACTCAAACCAGCATTACAGTATATCTGCTGTAGCATACTGTATAATAGTCCTAGAGAAATTATGTAAAGAAATGGTTTTGGATTAAGTACTGGAAAAAAATCCACATAGACCCATCAGAGACAGAATAGACCTAAGACATACCATAGTGGCAGTAGTTATGTAAACAGAAATACTGTATGAACATTGCATTGACATGTTTGATTGAATTGAGCCTTTAGTCCAGGGATCATTCCCTTACCACTCCGGCCCCTTTCCGTGAAATCTCCAACTCCCTGAAGAAGTTCTCCAGTTCCTTGCCCTCGATGTAGCCATTTCCTGCAACAGAAAAAAACGGTGATTTGACCAATCATCCCAAGACTGTATCTAACATACAGGTAGACTGTGAAGCATCAAATATCCCCATGTTATATACAGTTGAAGTCGGAAGTTTACATACACTTAAGTTGGAGTTGTTAAAACTCGTTTTTCAAATTTCTTGTTAACAAACTATAGTTTTGGCAAGTCGGTTAGGACATCTACTTTGTGCATGACACAAGTAATTTTTCCAACAATTGTTTACAGACAGATTATTTCACTTATAATTCACTGTATCACAATTCCAGTGGGTTAGAAGTTTACATACACTAAGTTGGCTGTGCCTTTAAACAGCTTGTAAAATTCCAGAAAATGATGTCATGGCTTTAGAAGCTTCTGATAGGTTAATTGACATAATTTGAGTCAATTGGAGGTGTACCTGTGGATGTATTTCAAGGCCTACCTTCAAAGTCAGTGCCTCTTTGCTTGACATCATGGGAAAATAAATAATTTAATAAAATAATAATTGTAGACCTCCACAAGTCTGGTTCATCCTTGGGAGCAATTTCCAAATGCCTGAAGGTACCACGTCCATCTGTACAAACAATAGTACGCAAGTATAAACACCATGGGACCATGCAGCCGTCATACCGCTCAGGAAGGAGGCGCGTTTTGTCTCCTAGAGATGAACGTACTTTGGTGCGAAAAGTGCAAATCAATCCCAGAACAAAGCAAAGGACCTTGAAGATGCTGGAGGAAACAGGTACTAAAGTATCTATATCCACAGTAAAACAAGTCCTATATCGACATAACCTGAAAGGCCACTCAGCAAGGAAGAAGCCACTGCTCCAAAACCGCCATAAAAAAAGCCAGACTACGGTTTGCAACTGCACATGGGGACAAATATTGTACATTTTGGAGAATTGTCCCCTGGTCTGATGAAACAAAAACAGAACTGTTTGGTCATAATGACCATCGTTATGTTTGGAGGAAAAAGGGGGAAGCTTGCAACCCAAAGAACACTATCCCAACCGTGAAGCACGGGGGTGGCAGCATCATGTTGTGGGGGTGATTTGCTGCAGGAGGGCCTGGTGCATTTCACAAAATAGATGGCATCATGAGGAAGGAAAATTATGTGGATATATTGAAGCAACATGTCAAGACATCAGTCAGGAAGTTAAAGCTTGGTCGCAAATGGGTCTTCCAAATGGACAATGACCCCAAGCATACTTCCAAAGTTGTGGAAAAATGACTTAAGGACAACAAAGTCAAGGTATTGGAGTGGCCAACACAAAGCCCTGACCTCAATCCTATAGAAGATTTGAGGGCAGAACTGAAAAAGTGTGTGCGAGCAAGGCCTACAAACCTGACTCAGCTACACCAGCTCTGTCAGGAGGAATGGGCCAAAATTCACCCAACTTATTATGGGAAGCTTGTGGAAGGCTCCCCGAATCGTTTGACCCAAGTTAAACAATTTGAAGGCAATGCTACCAAATACTAATTGAGTGTATGTAAACTTCTGACCCACTGGGAATGTGATGAAAGAAATAAAAGCTGAAATAAATCATTCTATCTACTATTATTCTGACATTTCACATTCTTAAAATAAAGTGGTGATCCTAACTGACATAAAACAGGGATTTTTAAGAGGATTAAATGTCAGGAATTGTGAAAAACTGAGTTTAAATGTATTTGGCTGAGGTGTATGTAAACTTCCGACTTCAACTGTACAGTATAGCACCACTGTGAAATGTGCATACATGTGATTAGTGAAAAGTGAGATTGTACATACTCTTACATTTTATAGCAAATTAGGCCAATACTTCCATGTTTTATAGCAATTTTGTCAAGTTTATCTTGCTTGCTGGCTGATTGGATGGCTGCCTCAATGACTGACATTATAACTAGCTAATTTGTTGTCCAGGTGGTTAGCATGCTGCGAAGCTGGCTCTGGCTGACGTGATTGGCGAGACAGGTTGCACCCAAACCATGAAAACTGCTTAATTAAATCCCTTGAAGGGGGCTCCCAGTCTTGAAATGCACCACTCTCTCTCTCTCTCTCTCTCTCTCTCTCTCTCTCTCTCTCTCTCTCTCTCTCTCTCTCTCTCTCTCTGCCTCTAATTGCATCTTCCGAAGTCTTTTAAGTCCAGTTATTTGAAAAGACAATGGGGAAATCTCTGCCTGGCATGACAGTGTAATGAATCAATACAGCAATCTCAACTTCAAACTTCAAATAAATGAAGATTTCCCATCTGTGCCTAGTTGCACCCTTGCCAGGACTATTTGGATGTCTATAAATAATGGTTAAGGAAATGATAGTTTTAAAAAAGGCAACACTAGTGAGATGGTTATTATAGTGGCTTTTGACAAATACCAACTATGCCTTTCTTATCAGTGTCATGATTTAAATGTCTTACAAATGGCTGTGCATTAATTTGCCTGTGGATTCTAGTGACATTTGCAAGTGGCTGAGTAGTGAAGTCTATGGGGAAGCAGTCAGTATGATATTTACCAGAAGAACAAGTATATGTCATTTTTAACAAAGTACATTTGCATTTTGTGACGGCCCTGAATGTGTCTGAACCTTCTCAGTGCTTCTCCTCCCGATGGGATTACACAGAAAACATGATTTACTCCATATAGAGCGGATTTAATCCTACCAATATCATCATGAATATGAACTTTGTATAGCTATGTGCTAGTAAATCACTTAATCACCAACAAGCTGGAGTTGAGCATGTATATTGTAGAGAATGCTGTGTAGATTATGCGACATATACAGTACACTAGCCCAGAGTATGTAATGCAGTGTCCCATGATCTTTCAATTATCTACTCATTTACTTTTGGGGTCTATTTCATTGGAGAATTTCCATCCACAATGAATGAATCCTGAATGTTTATCTAAACAATTGTGGCAATAGAATGTGGCCAACTGTATTGGTTTAGGTCGCACTTTGTGATCACAGACATGTCCAACATTATCTGATATTAGCTTCCTATTTATTCTTAAAAGTAAATGTATCCCTCAGAATGTAACAACTTAATAGTAGCACTACTGTCATGCAATCAGGATGCATTATAAGACTTGTTTTAGTTTGACCCATATGTCTTATCCTCTCATTATGATCTCATCCTATCAGTCATTCTCAGTCATTATTTTGACATATAGAATTATATGCTATTAGTTTACAATTACTAGGCTAATATCATTAACAAATGCTGAGAAACATTGGCAATCATTATGGTGTTTTGATGAACTGTTTTGATGAACTGTTCCAACATACTAGCTGATTACCTAATCCCCACAAGACTGGTGGATTCTGATATTGAATCCATGCAGAAGCTACGAAATAATACATTATAACGGGACTACACTGTCATGTTAAGTCTTGCAATTATAACTGCATCATAATGCACATATGACATGTCAATATCAGACAGACATTCGTCAAGTATATACAGTAACTCTGTGTTCTCCATAGCAAAAATATTCATTTAGCATTTTTGTGCGCCTAATCATTTCAACACCATGGACAACGGCGAAATCGGTATTCCAAATTATCTGGCCTAGCCTGTTGGGCATATTTGCACCAGAGCAGAAAAGCACCCCGTAGGCCATCTCTATCCGTATGTCATGTTGTCTTTGCAGCAAATTATCAAGCCAGAGAGACAGTGCAGTATATGCCCTATAGGGTGGAACCACAGCACCAATCCCTGTTTTCGCTCAGAGAACATAAACACCCAGAGGGAACGTAGCGTGATCCAAGAGACTCCTCGCATTTTGAGGATTCTCATTCCGCTTCAACAACTGGTCGGGACGGAATGTGCAGTTAACACTATTAACTGGGGAGGATGCCCAGAGGATGCCCAGAGGATGCGAATGGTAATGAGTGTGGAGGGGCGTGGGCTCGTGCGCTTGAAATGAGCTGAGAACTCGTCATTTTATACCATATAATACTGGAAGTATACAGTAGTCTGTCTCCGTTAATTTGGGATTTAATCTGTATCAAACTTTTATTTATGCCGAAAATGTCTGTAAACAGTAGAAATTTGATTGACAAACTTCCTCTTTTCAAACATTTATTTGCACTTTAGACGAAACTTTCTAAAGCAGGATTCCAACCATCAATGATGATGCCTACGGAAACTCTGAGTCTGTCCTTGGTCTTGACAACTTTTGTTTAATCCTTTAGAAAACAATACAGTTGAATAATATGCTTAGTTTATTTAAGTATCCTGTTAAATTATAAATAATGATGCTAAGGCCTATACAAAAGTGTAACTTATTGTGTGGTTAGACTACATACGTTTTATATGGACGACGGACTATGGCACACGCCCATCCATCCTTTAGCGCACCGTGCACTGAGGTATGGCATAGCCGTCAGATGCGTATTGATCGACCAAACAGACTGATATACATTGTAATAGTGATCTATTACATTTATCTGATTGGATTATTGCAATAACAGAATAAAAGTCAATCAACCTTTTAAAATGAAATATTTCCATGAGCAATTAATACACAGTAACCTATTCTAACCTTTCTAAGGATATAATATAGTGGCCACAATTAATGACCTTTATTTATAAATAATAATTTAAAAAATCTCAACAGTAACACCAGGAGTTTTCCAGCTGCTTTCCTAACTGCCAAGAAAGTCAATGCAGTAGAATGCTTATGGACAGCATTTTTTGTCAATTACTTAATTCCTTTTCCAAACAAAACGGAGAAAAAAAATCTAAACATCCAGCGGATTAGACCGCACGATTTTTCATCATGGCCAAAAGTTTTTTTCAGCTATGATATACAACACTTTTTAGACAACGCTAACCCAATATCCAAGCTGCATCTTTAAAAAAAAAAAAAAGAAAAGCCTTGATAAGCCTATGATATTTTTTACTTGTGAACCAAAAGATGTGTTGGACTATTTATAGACTATGTAACCTATTCGACATGTTAGCTTACATTTGTATCTGCATTTGAAACAATACCTAGTTTTAAAAAAGTGCTGCGTAATATGCAAGGTAACATTTTGGATAACTTTGCTCTCCGGTACTGACCGTCGGTATCGAAATGGTTCCAGATGTCGATGAACTGGGTGGCGCTCAATTCCGCCAGATGAAGGTGAGGAGGCTGCTGTAGTTTGTTTGCCATCTTCTCAACAACTTTTCCTCCTGTGCGCTAGAATATCCCGTGCAAACTTTTTCTCTGTAGGTCCACAATCCACACTGTAACAACCCTGCGCGCTGCCGGAGCTTTTAAACCAAAGCAGAGACTGCAGTTCCCATGTAGCCATGCGGGTGGCGCAGTGACACCAAGATCAACGCCCCCACACATCCATTCGTCTGTGTTCGGCTGCTTCTGTGATGAATCATGCGAAGATGGAATTTTAATTAATAGTCCGAATGCATCCAAAGAACTTCAATGGACTGAACCTTCTGTTGCTGTTCGGGTTTTGAACTCTGGCATCTAGAACCAGATTTCTAGGCTATTTGTTTTAAATGATGTAAATCACAATGAGAGTCATGCAGGAATTGTTTTGCTCCATGGGCAGACAATTGCATCAAATTCCCTCAATGTATAATTTCCTTCTTTTATTTTCATTGTCAATGTGCATGCATGTAGAAGATGGATTGGCATTGAATATAGTGTTAATCTTTACTGTGTGTTTAATTGTTTTCAATAGACTTCATGGACACATCTGTGTTTACAATCACAGTAGGAGAAACTGGTCCCAAGGAATTTCCAAAAGGCTTGGGTATTATCCTCAGTCAGGAGAACCAGAGCCCAGGGAGGAGCCATGTCTGTGCAGTAGGACTGAGGACATATAGTAGTAATTATGGTAGTCCTACTTCTGCTGTACAGCCACTGCACTGCATGAAGCTGTTGCATGCACAACTCACTCAGCTTTAATGCCAATTACTAGGGCTTCAGTGAAATGATTCAGATTAATTAGAAATTCACACTCTAATCATATTTCATACGGCCCTGGAGGATTCAGTGATTAGTGATCGTCCAACAAACATATTCCTTTACAATTATGAAATCGCACTTACCATGCACATTTGAACATACTTGTTATGAATGGTCATGTCAAGGGTAATGATAGATCTGGTTTAGGCGACAGCTAGTCTTCCTGGGGTCCGACACATTAAAGAAAGACATTACAGACAAAATACTTTACAATTTACATACATTCATTACCATTTACATACATTTAAACATCCTTGGACATGCAGATGGAGTTTCAATGGTCAAGAATGTAACAATGATCAACGCCTTACCTGTAGGGAGCTCAGAAATGAGGCCACACCTTGCTGTAATAATGTGGGTTTCCATTGAGTGAGAGGCTACTGGCTGCAACTTATTAGTGGGCTTTAGTCAATTACTCTGTCTGGACTGAGCTGCCCTGGCTTTGGGGCACAGCGTCACAATATGATCCTTTGGCTAGCAGTGAAAATTGTGAATTCCCTCAGTTACTGAGAAATATATCCAGTAAACCAATGCATCCACAACCTGGCAGTCTCACACTTCCTCTTGTCTCCTCATGACATACTGTATGTTTTCCTCTCAAGGCCACTAGGGAGCTTATTACTGTACACCCTCATTGAGAATAAAGTAGGGGGACTACACTGGCTCTGACACTGACTATGACACTCAATACAGAACAAAAAACCTTCTGAAACATCAATGTAATGTATCCTATTTCGTGCTTAACACCCACCAACCAGGATGGCTCATGAGAACATGTTTAGTGCAACAAGACATCATTTAAATGTCACAAAGGCTCAATAACCCATAACTTTATATGGAATGTCAGCTAACATAATCTAAAATTAGCGGTTAGCTAATATTATCTGCAACAGACAGTCAGCTAATACCATTAGAACAGGCCCATCCTCCATCAGATCCGGTGCTGTCAGGCCGGTTTGGGAATATTGAGAGTCTTTATTCA
Source organism: Brachymystax lenok tsinlingensis (assembly GCA_030435695.1). Classification (NCBI taxonomy): domain Eukaryota; kingdom Metazoa; phylum Chordata; class Actinopteri; order Salmoniformes; family Salmonidae; genus Brachymystax; species Brachymystax lenok. The sequence continues at coordinate 26,256,642 of CM059793.1, read as the reverse complement.
GCAACAATGTCTCAGTCTATTTCGTCCGCAGGTCTTTTCACCATGCAATAGCCTCCCGTTTATTGGCAAGACAGGGTCAGATAGATCATCATTCTGAGATGAGAGCTGTCACCATGCATTGAGGATTAAAGCATTGACCTTAAGACAATAGCACTGGCGTTCTTTTCCTTCACCCCTCCTCCATTGTTTTGGTTATCCCTCTTGTTTTCTCTATTCAAAAAAGGTTTTTGTTTTCTTCATGAAATAGTCTGATTGACGCACAAACAGGGAATAGAAATTGTTTATATACATATTAAAACCGTCTCTGACTGATAATGTTCCCAATTGTGGTTCCCATCTCTGCTGCTCATGTATCTCTTTCTTCCTCTACTATTTAGCGATTTTAATGAGCAAATAAAAAAAACTTAAACAAACTTTCAAAAGAGTGTGTGTTGTTCCACGGTGCACTGGTGTGTGTGTAGGCGGGAATCTCCCAAAATACTTTTAAATCCCTCTCTTATTATTACACTCTCTATTTTACAGACTGTCTCCCTCTGGTAGCTTAGAACATTTGAGGCAAGAGAGGGGGGCTGCTGCAAAAAGGGATGGAAAATGTGCCTGGAAAAGAGAAAAGAGGGAAAGGACAGGAGGAAACACAAACGTCTGACCCAAGATGGAAGAAAGTGTACAATGCATGATTACCACAATGTATCTAGCTTACTCCCTGAGACATCATGATATCATGCAATAAACTATGAGATTGCCCCCAACAATGTGCAGCCCTAACTGCACACACCCCTTAGCTCTGTGTTAGTTACACGTCTGCAAGTGGCTAAATGAAATACTGTGATGTATTACTATCGCTTATAGCAATGCCAATGTTGCCTTCACTGTTATAGCACAGCACTGTTTCAGACTGTTTTAATCTAACCTTTGCGTGGTGGTAGGAATTCAGTAATGCTTATGCAGGGTTCTCCCCAAAGAATGTGAGAGGTGCTGCAGACTGGCTGCACCACTATGCACCATTAAAAATGTGACCAGTAGCATACCACCCTGCATCCCACTGCTGGCTTGCCTCTGAAACTAAGCAGGGTTGGTCCTGGTCAATCCCTGGATAGGAGACCAGATGCTGCAGCAAGTGGTGTTGGAGGGCATGTAAAAGGCACTCTTTCCTCGGTCTAAAACAAGATCCCAGGACAGTGATTGGGTGCCCTGTGTAGGATGCTGTCTTTTGGATGGTATGTTAAATGGGTGTCCTGACTCTCTGGTCCCTAAAGATCCCATAGCACTTATCATAAGAGTAGGGGTGTTAACCCCGGTGTCCTGGATAAATTCCGAATCTGGCCCTCATACCATCATGGCCACCTAATCATCCCCAGCTTCCAATCGGCACATGCCTCTCCCCTGTAACTATTTCCCAGGTTGTTGCTGTAAATAAGAATGTGTTCTCAGTCAACTTACCTGGTTAATTATAATAATAAAGTACTTTTTTACTTTATTTGTCATCATATACAGTAAGGCCATTTTTTTGCTCTAGATTGCAGGAAATGGCAATTACAGTTGTTAAAAAAACGCCAAAATCTCTAAGCTTAAAGGGGCAATAACCCCCTCCATGCCTCCCCCAGCTGTACTCAAGAGCAACACCTTGTTAAAAAATCCTTGAGAGAACCCTGTTATGTTGCCTCCATTTCAGACAAAAGTAAGCTCAATTGATCTTCTAGCATGTAGAGACAAATGCGTACTTTGTGGATCGAAGTAGTGCCACTCAAAACACACACACACAAATACACACACACACATGCATGTGTGTTTAATCAGTGGAGCACTGTAGAGTCCTCGTGAATGGATTTGGAGTGACTATAACCGTTTTCTCTCTTCTACTGCATACACACGGCATCCTCTGATTCATTCATATTTCAGCACTGATTACAAGGGTGGTTGCCTTGGCAATAGTCTGCAGATACTGCTGGTGATGCTATGAGACTAAGGTAGAGCATTGTGTCACCATATTATAAATGTTTTACAGGTGCACTTAGTAGAGTTAGTATTATATTTGTCTCAATATAAGTATTATAAGTATTATATATATCTCAATATCTCAATTTCATATTGTGCCCTCAACAATCATTAATATACTGTATGTGTAGTAATATGCATCAGTATAATCCACAAATGTCATGTCACTTTTTTTCCTGCTTCACTTGTGTTTGACCTGAGCATCTGCTGTAGGAACACACAACCCATAGGACATTGTGAGTCCCACTCCCAACCACTCAACCACATAGCAGCCACCAGGATGACGGGACAAGAGATACATTCACTACACTCTTAGAAAAAAGGGTTCCAAAAGGGTTCTGCGGCTGTCCCCATAGGTGAACCCTTTTTGGTTTCAGGTAGAACTATTTTGGGTTGAATGTAGAACCCTCTGTGGAAAGGGTTCTACATGGAACCAAAAGCGTTCGAACTGGAACCAAAATGGGTTCTTCAAAGGGTTCTCCTATGGGGACAGCCGAAAAAACCTTTTTGGTTCTAGATAGCACATTTTTTTCTAAGAGTGTACTGTATAGCCTCTGCATTTGACCATTCTACAATATGCATAACACTAAGCTGTTGTTATTGCAATTGTTGCAGTGATGATGGGATGGGGCAAAATGGACTCTGTATGACAAATAATACTGTTCTTAACCATTTTAATAAAGTGTTATTTTCTTGGTCTTCATTTTGTTGCATATTTGCAATGGTATGCCATAGATAGAAGCACCTTTGGAGATATTTATTTATTTCTGGTGGCAGGCTGCGAGGCTCACCGTGTTAATATTTCATCTCAGCTCCACTTCTACAGTGTGTTGGCAGAACTGTTGAATTATATCATGGATTGGGGATGGGAAAATAACTTTTCATTCACCACATTTTGGAGCATGTTTAATGTATATGCCACGATCTCCGTGAGGAACAGACCAAGGCGCAGCGAGGTATCCAGTATACATGCTTTATTATTCACGTAACTGGGCAAAAACAACAAAATGAACGTAACGAAGATCGTGACGCTGACCACAACTAAACATACAACAAGCTATGCCCAAACAATAACCCACAAACCCCTAATGAAAACTACAAACATATATATGGTTCCCAATTAGACGTAACGACACTCAGCTGCCTCTAATTGGAAACCATTACCCCCCAACATAGAAATATATAACCTACAACAGAAAAAACCCTACACCAAAACAAAACTAAACACTCCAGCCTGTCTTCTCAGGCCTGGACGTGACAGTATATGTTGATGTGTCCATATCTATGTATACAGTTCTGTGACCCAGGTCTTTCAAATTACTGATAGGGATGGGGAGGAGGTATGTTGCGTGGGGGCAAATCCCCCTTGTCTTCTTCTCTCGTTTCATCAGATTCCTTCTTTTTATTGATCAACATTATTGATGATAATCATTTCACTTGCCCTTTAATTAAAAAAAAATCCCAATTACATCCAATTGGTAGTTACAGTCTTGTCTCATCCCTGTAACTCCCGTACGGACTCAGTAGAGGCGAATGTCGAGAGCCGTGCGTCCTCCGAAACACAACCCAACCAAGCCGCACTGCTTCTTGACACAATGCCCTCTTAACCGGTAAGCCAGCTGCACCAATGTGACGGAGGTGCACTGCGTAAGCATGCACTGCACCCAGCCCACCACGTGCACTGCGCCCGGCCCACCACAGGAGTCGCTAGTACGCGATGGGACAAGGACATCCCTGCCGGCCAAACCCTCCCCTAAATGTACTGCTCTATGAAACACGTTAAAAGAGTGGACTCTGTTCTCTTCCCATATTGCTCATGAGTCAATATGAACATAAACAAGAGGTAATAAACCATTCCATTCAAAGGATTTTCACTACCTGTAATCTCACACTAACATTGCTCCTGCACAAACACACTCATGCAAGCACACACACACACACACACACACACACACACACACACACACACACACACACACACACACACACACACACACACACACACACACACACACACACACACACACACACACACACACAACCTCCTACTCAAGGTGCTCAGTATTGTGTTGCCTATATTGCATGTGACTCTCACAATAACAGTACACAATTTTAGAAGTGTAATTTTCTGGTTTTATTTTAAAACAATATATTATGTGAAAATACATTCGGTTTTAGGACAACTGAAATTAAAGTAAAGAAGTTAATCTCCTACATACAGTACATTACTACTCATCAACTGTGAAAAACGTCTGACATCAACAAGCTCCTTTTTATGACTATGAAAATAACTGGCCCCCAATATACACTGAGTACACAAAACATTAAGGACACCTGCTCTTTCCATGACATAGACTGACCAGCTGAATCCTGGTGAAAACTATGATCCCTTATTGATGTCACTTGTCAGTCAGTGTAGATGAAGGGGAGGAGACAGGTTAAAGAAGGATTTTTAAGTCTTGAGACAATTGAGACATGGATTGTGCATGTGTGCCATTCAGAGGGTGAATGGGCAAGACAAAAGATTTAACTGCCTTTGAGCCGGGTATGGTAGTAGGTGCCAGGTGCACTGGTTTGAGTGTGCCAAAAACTGCAATGTTGCTGGGTTTTTCACGCTCAACAGTTTCCCATGTGTATAAAGAATGATCCACTACCCAAAGGACATCCAGCCAACTAGACACAACTGTGGGAAGCATTGGGGTCAACATGGGCCAGAATCCCTGTGGAACGCTTTTGACACCTTGTAGAATCCATGCCTCAACTCAATATTAGGAAGGTGTTCCTAATGTTTGGTATACTCAGTGTTTATTAATTTATTTTACCTTTATTTAACCAGGTAGGCCAGTTGAGAGCAAGTTCTCATTTATGTATGTTAGAGGCTTTTAAAAATGTTTTACTTTTCATCACTCTGATTAATGTGATTATTCTTATAACCATGAGTTATGGTGATCTCTCCATCAAGAAGCATTCCGATTCTAAAAAGGTGGAATAATAAGTCTACCAAGGAAGAAATGTACATTGTTAATCATTACTAATGAGCAACAACACAATGATTGTTGGTCCACATGATATACAGACCATTGATTTGTATTTCAGTGCTTGATCACATGTTCACATTGACCATGAGAATAATTTGTACTTAATAATTGTTTGTACATTAATGTACATGAATGTACATCAGTGTGATGCATTGTTATGTATTTTCAGTTTTTTCCTTTTGTTTTAACATATTTTATATATATTAATATATTATTTTCAAGTCTGTACTATCTCCTATCTTTTTTTCATGCAGTTAACTGGTCATTACATTACTTTTATAGGCATATGGACGACCCATTTTCGAAGAGGTGAGTTTGGTTAATATGCCTCTTTACAGTGCTTCAGTTTAGAGATTACATGATGAAGACAAATCCCAGACCATAAGGTGTCAAATCAAACTGAAGTAGCAATACTAGCATTAGCCTCTGTGCTGAGAAATGTAAACAAATAAGACATCATGTTAAGCTATCTAGCCAAATATCTAGCCAAATAGCTATCTAGCCAAATAACGTATATAATGTCATTGCAATGATCTGTCTGCTAGCTATTTCTCTAGAATATATGCATCTGTACTTTCTGTGTAACAGCACCTTACAGTAATTATGTTCCTGGGCAGTTTACACAGACAGACTGGGGCTGATCTACATCTTAGCCAGCAGGTTACTGACCAGCCTCTGTAGGTCCTGAGTGCGCATTCGTGTGGTCTCCAGTACCTCCTCATGGTTGGCCTTCTCCTGGCTGTCGTAGTCTGTGACCACCTTGTTGGTGATGAGAGACAGGCCAAAGACACGAAGACCACAGTGACGAGCCACCACCACCTCAGGGACTGTACTCATACCTACAGAGCACAGAGAGGGTAAAAAAGAAGACAAACACTAGAGTTCTGTAGAAGAAATTGACGTCTATTGAAAGATTTTAAGGCATTGACAAAGCCCAATGAACCATACTAACCCACAGCATCTGCGCCTAGTTTCTGGAGAGCTTTGCACTCTGCGATGGTCTCAAAGGTGGGACCTGCCAGCATGCAGTACACGCCTTGCTGGATGAAGGAGGAACAGCCCTGCTCCTCAGCAGTCTCTTTGGCCAGTATAGAATAGTCTTTGTCATAGGCGTCCGACATGCAGGGAAAACGCACTCCAAACCTGATGAGATACATAAAGTCCTGTGTCACATCAGAGGCCCTCAATGTCAGGTAAAGGATAAAGTACAATCCAAGAAGTCCACAAGGATAATACCCATGTCCTTTACTGTAATAAAATACCAGTAATCAGCCTCCTCAGACAGCAGGAACGTGCAACATGACCCTTCCTTCCAAAGATCAAGAGACTGCTATTCTAACCAGGAGTAATGGAAGGCTCACCTTTCATCGTTGTGACCACACAGAGGGTTCTGGCCTGCAAAACCTGGCATGTTGATGTGATCCTTGATCAGCATGATGTCACCCACTTTAAAGTTGGGGTTCAGCCCCCCAGCAGCATTAGTGACAATCAGGGTCTCCACCCCAAGCAGGAAGAACACTCGCACCGGGTATGTCACCTAGAGAGAAAGAGGAACTAGAGATAAGAGATCACATGCTCAGTACTAACATATTTTAATAGCAAGCCTGTTTTCCTTAATCCTAGGTGACTAGACTATAATCATTTTCACTACATTCACTATAATTATTTTCACAAAATAAAGTAAATAAAACCTTTTTTAGTCATAATGCGTAGTTCGTACAGTATTTGTATTTGTATTTATTAAGGATCCCCATTAGCTGCTGCCAAGGCAGCTGATACTGTTCTTAGGGTCCAGCAACATTGTCAGTTATACAATTGAAAATATTATATGACATTACATTTCATAACACTTTACCCAATACATTTAGTGTGTTCCCTCAGGCTACTACTCCACTCTCACATATTTACAATACAACATCCATGTGTAGTTGTGTGTAGAGTGCATGTCTTATCATGTGTATGTGAAGGTCAGGGTGCAGATTAAATTGTGCCCAAAGATTTATGATGAAAATTCAACTCACACTGTCAAAGGTTAACCCAAATTGCCTGTTATGCTACTTTCACAGAGGTCAAAAGCTAACTCAAGACACTAACTGTGTTATTCTAACATTATGGGACTTAAAAGTGCAAACTGGTGACGTATCATTGAGTATCCTCACTACTCATTTGAAAGAATATAGTAGCTGCATTTAAAAATAAATATCATCCCATAAAACAGGTGTCAGGTTTACCATGGGATATACAAGCATTTCAATAAACTTCCACAACATTCATTAAATATGAATCCAAGGTAATGAGGACATGGCTCTGGTGGGTGGAGAGAGTGAAGCTCACAGTGGCAATGTTGTGACCTTCGTAGAAGTGGAAGCGGCCCTGCATGCAGACACACTGCTTCCCCTGCAGCTCCCCAAAGACCAGCTGACTGGCATGTCCTTGTACTGCAGTGGTGCAACAAGAAAGACAGGAGGAGCATTTTTATAGAATTACTGAATGTAAATATTTCAGTCAGGTCCCAAGGACAGGAAGCAGCAGCCAGCATTGGGTGACGGTCTGGTTCTGGGTCACAGTGAAGGACTGGTGTTCTTACTTCAACTTTCAAAACATCCCCTTAAACATTTCTAATCTAACATTTAATGATTAAATGCATAAGTTATCAATGATCATTATAACGTATATATTGAGCTTTGGTCAAGTGGTCACTAAGCATAACACTGTAAGATAGTATGTAATGTCTACAGGATGATGTAATGATGCATGTACAAACTGAAGACAGCATGATGCTGTAAATTTTCAGGTGGGACAGTACAGGATAAGGATATTGTCTGACCTGTACTGTTGGGGAAGCATGGGATGTCCTTGTAGGGAAACACAGTCTTGTTGTCCAGCAGGTCAGCCAGGCCGCCCAGGCCAGAGCCACAGATGATGGCTACTTTAGGCCTCTGCTTAGTGTGGGACATTAACCAATCAGCTGTTTCCCTGTAATCCTCATATTTGTAACTGTGGGAAGAAAGAGTAAGTGCATGCTCTTTGGTATAATATAATAATAATATATGCTATTAAGCAGACACTTCTATCAAAAGCGACTTACATTAATTTGTGCATATATTTTAACATCACAGGAATCGAACCCACAATCCTGCCGTTAATTTAAATCATCAAAGATCATCTGTGTTTCAGCAGAGATAGGTTAATCACAGGCACAACACGCCCTGTAACCGCCTCTCTTGGTTGTGTGTGCGTGCGTGTGTGTGTGTGTGTGTGTGTGTGTGTGTGTGTGTGTGTGTGTGTGTGTGTGTGTGTGTGTGTGTGTGTGTGTGTGTGTGTGTGTGTGTGTGTGTGTGTGTGTGTGTGTGTGCGCGAGCGTGTCTGTGTGTGCGCGTTTGAGAGAGAGAGAGAGAGAGAGTTTATCTACTTGAATTAAATGTAATAGTGAGTTTACCAAAATGTAATTAACTTCTACACATTCAAACTACATATTAATTTGAGACACATCACTGTTGTCTGCAAGCTCATCGGGTGAATGATTGATTGCAAGTCCTGTAATTTAAAAGCTCACAGCTTTTATAAGTTACCATAAACCCAAATAGATCACTTGACTAGAGGTCACTCTAACAAACATTATTTGCAGAAGGCAGTTTGAGTTCATCCTTATGTATATCATCCTCATGTTCGATGTTAGCAATAAACCTCCAGTCACCATAAACTTTTATATCGGCAGGCCATGTTTTATGGGTTGTATATGCTTCATAATAAAGCTGGATTTAAAACGGAAAATAGTGGCAATTCAACCTGTAGTAAAATGGTGGGAGCTACAAAGGCTCAGTGAGCAAGTGAAATAAGCAGCAGGATTGGATGAGTCAGTGGCAGCGCAGTGCGTCCAGCACGGAGCTGTCCGTGGTGCTGCTGCCTGCTGCGGGATCAGCGCATTCCATTCAGGATGGTCCACAGAGCCGCGCGACTGCACACTCCTACTGAACCAGGCGCACAATGAACACGCACAATGGCCACTCATTTTGTATTTATTGACAGACAACGGCGAGTCCCTTTCCTTTCAAATGAGCTGGCAAAAGCTAGGGCTACTTTCAATGCTTGAATTCATTTTGCATAGGGTTTGCATGAAAAGGAAGCATGTCTCTTTAAGTGCTGCCCATGCTACGTATGAGGATGTGGGCAGCCTAGTAACTAAAATGATAGGGAGATAAAAAGCTTAAATATTGTTAAATATTATGAACCTTATAGAGAATATACATCTTTTATATGTATATCAACAATTTGTATTTATATCTATCAAATAGAGCCACGATAATCTCTTGCCATGTGTGAAAATATGCCTATTTCATGTAGCCTAATCCACCGACACATTGTAACCTACGATATGACGATTTTATTGACTGGAACTGGCATTTTGGCAGTGGGACCAGAACATTCACGAGTTACTGTGCGCTTCCAACCCTCGACACAGACAAATGGATTATTATGTGCCGCTAAATTATTATAGGCTCTACTGTGTAGCCTATCAGGAGGACAACCGTCCACTCCGTTTTACTTCGATATACACCAATATGTTACCTTACCTGCATTGGTTTGAGGATGAAATGTTCATTGCTGATGACGAGGTAAAGCTACAGTAGAAATGGTTTGTTCTTCAGCCACAGCGTTTAGCGACAAACGGTAATCGTATGACAAGTCAGTGATGGGAGGGTGGCGTGACGGAGGAGGAGTCGTTGGATTTGCGGTTCCTTTGAAAGGGCTCATTGTTCTAATCCAATTGTCTAACAGACTGGGGCGCTCACTGACCCGCGCAATAAACCTTGAGGAATGACACTGACAGCGGACCAGCCGTTGACAACATAGGGAACTGAAAGGGTCCTATGACTAAAGCAGAACAAATAATAAATAACTCTACATTAAAGCTTAACCACAAAACAATGATTTACTGACAGTGAAGGTGCATGAAGGGGAACTTTTGTCTACCTAAAGCCACGCTCTCACACTGGAAATACCCACGTTAATAGTTTCGTTAACACTCAGTACAGAGACCTCAATTAGTCAACTATAAATTTGTTGACGTGTTGGGCTGGCGGAAAATCACCAAAATTCAAATATGCCCACTCTTTTGAATGTCTCCAATGTCTCCTGCTCTGACTCATGTGAAATGCAAAAAGTGTGGTTAGATGTCAGGTTTTGGTTGAATTGTGCCTGGTTGTGTAGGACTACATTGAGAAAGATAGCAACTTGCAGGCTGCTTCAAGGTCTTTCGTGGCCCTTGTCTTTCTCCCCCCCCTGTGGATTAGGTGTCAGAGCCTCAGAGGGGCTTCTCTGGTGATATTTTAGACATGGCACTGCCTTGTCTGGTTCTTCTGTTCTCCAGACAATATCCCTACATTTTATGTAGTGTCTACTTTCTACCATAGAGGTATATTTTTTTAATGTTACCTTTGTTTAACTAGGCAAGTCACTTAAGAACAAATTCTTATTTTCAATGACGGCCTAGGAACAGTGGGTTAACTGCCTTGTTCAGAGGCAGAACGACAGATTTGTTTACTTTGTCAGCTCGGGGATTACGATCTTGCAACCTTTCGGTTACTAGTCCAACGTTCTAACCACTAGGCTGCCGCCCCGATCTGGAAAATCACTTTAAAAAATCTGCAGAATTGCTAACTACAGGAAGAGGAAAGGCATAAAGTGGAACTATTACACACATAAGAGCTAGACAAATGTTTACACAGTTCTTAACTGGAAAATCCAATGACAGATTAAGCAGAGGGCACATAGTAGCTGGTGTATAATAGTGTGATGAACCTCTAGGAACCTCTAAACAGTCACCACTCGAGGAACAAGATTTACAAAACGCTACAAAATCAATATGTGGGCAAGCAGAGCTAGGCATATTTGTAAAAGGATCAAACTAATAGGATTTGTATGCATGAAACGGAAAGCAAATTCCCCTCCTGTCATCCCTGTTCTATTTCTACATGCCCTGTGAGACACCCCGTCCCCCACAGTGGCATTCCCTCCTCTCCTGTCATCCCTCTTGCAAAGGCTGGGCCGCCTCTGAAATACCAGACATCTCAAATAAAACTGAAGCTTTCTGGTCAGACTTCTAATGAGGGTGTGTAGATGTGATACACAGGGAATGCACTATAGCAGCTTTGGGATTATAGTAAATTACAGTTTGTAAAATTAAATTACATTAACAAATAGCTACAATTTCTTATACATGCTGCCTGCCTCATTCGACATGAATTGTGTAATCTGGTAAATCTCTCCAAGATTATATTGTATTGTGAACCAATAACAATTTAAAAAAACTACCTTTTCAACCTCTACAACCTCTGCAAGACACATTGAGATTAATGAAAACAATTTACAGGTCACTAAAATGGAAAGTTGAAGGCCTGTGGGAACTTGGTGGGAACCAACTGGGCTAGCAGAAATGAGGCGACTTCATGAGAGTTTGTTGTAAATGAGAAGAAGAATTTTACTTCTACTACTGAATTGAAATAGGGAGAAAGGAGCTATTTCTATAAAAAACATGGCGTATTATTTTATTTCTTAGGCCACTTTTGCTGAAGTCAATCCCCTACACTGTTGTAATGTTCTAACTCAACCTGACATGATATCTTATCAATGAATGTGGCATAGGGAGTTAGGCCTAGACCCATACTGTAATATTTTTGTTGATGCAGAATAGGCATGTGCATTTTGAGAGAAACCCCCTGGTATCAGGGTCTTCAGGACAAAATAGTCTGCTGCTCTATGATTCATTATCTTTCACACTTTCTACTACCTAGTGCATACTCATGCATATGTCTACTGGGATCAAATAACTGTTAAAGAAACATAAAACATCCTCTGTGTTTTTGATAGCAAACATTACAAATATGCTGGCACCACCTTTTATAGATTAATACCCCAAATGTAGCATACATATTGTCTAACAAGACTTCCAAACGGTTTCACTTGTAGTTTGAGTGCTCAGAAAGGAATGCATGCATAACCTACTAATTAAGCCTAGTTAGATAAATCTAACATTTGCCATCTTGATACCCAATTACAATTATTAACTTTGATCATATCTATTGAATTCAATTATTTACTTAATGGGCTACATAGGCTAGATAGAAGACTGCAAAGCTTGGTCACTCTGATATCAGAGTATGGGTGGGGGGTTGGGTCGTCTCAGAAGTCCATTTGGACATTGTTTCTGATGTTGTGACCAATGATCAACGAGGACCACGTAAACCAATGAGGAGGAACCAGCACGCCCGCAGAGTCGGTGCCATGGTAACGGCTAAATGCGCTACAAACTAAAGTGAGAGAAAGAGAGGGACAACTATTGGTGACTATTCTGTAAGTTTCAAAACAAATGCCAATGTCTGGTTATTATGAATATCAAGAACCTAGAACTGAATATAAAATGTCTGAACTGGCTTGATAATGTAGACACATTTACTGAAGTTTGTAGCTAACGTTAGCTAAGACTTGGTTGCTAGTATAACGTAATTGTAATTACTGTTAGCAGATTTGAACGCCATACGAAATATTGACCAATTTATTTAGTAACGTTAACGTTACCTGGATGGATTCAATATACCTTCGTTACCAATAATATTAAGTTACTCAGCCAAAGTAAAGACGATTCTAGCTACAGTGCTGAAGAACTGTTATCTGTGCGTACAGGCTGTAATTTACCCAAAACACGAAATATATTACTTTTGAGCACTGTTTACCACCAGACTTGCCAAGTAACGTAACTTCAGTCACAGAGGAAGAGAGAGGCCCAACTCTGCGGGAAATCTCTCATTCAAGCAGGTTTCGTTTTTTCGCACACAAGGAATTAGATTTTTGTATGGCGATTAATGAGAGAGTGGTGAATTTGGTCAACAAAAAACGAATGGCTTATTTGCTAAGTTTCTTGAGGTTTATTTGATCGAATAGAAGTTTCGTAATGCTTAAGTTGTTACGAGTGTACTGACACGAGACATCCAGGTGTTGTGATTTCTGCTCTTCACTCCGTTGTCAGTTGAGCCTACGTTTCACTGATCTAAGTAGCAGAAAGCATTTTTGTCTGCAGTTTTCGGTTTGGCTATTTGTTTCAAGTTTATATGGCGCCCTGGGCGAACCACCCCTTCAGCGCCCGCCCTCATCCGGGGGCGCCCTTCCGGCCCCGGCAACAGACGCCTCACAAGTCCTCAACTGGCAGCTTCATTAAATAGTACCCGTAAAACACCAGTCTCAACGTCAACAGTGAAGAGGCGACTCCAGGATGCTGGCCTTCTAGGCAGAGTTGCAAAGAAAAAGCCATATCTCAGACTGTCCAATAAAAATAAAAGATTAAGATGGGCAAAATAACACAGACACTGGACAGACGAACTCTGCCTAGAAGGCCAGCATCTTCACTGTTGATGTTGAGACTGGTTTAATGATGTGTTTTGCGGGTACTATTTAATGAAGCTGCCAGTTGAGGACTTGTGAAAGGTCTGTTTCTCAAACTAGACACTCTAATGTACTTGTCCTCTTGCTCAGTTGTGCACCGGGTCCTCCCACTCCTCTTCTATTCTGGTTAGAGCCAGTTTGTGCTGTTCTGTGAAGGGAGTACTACACATCGTTGTACGAGATCTTCAGTTTCTTGGCAATTTCTCGCATGGTATAGCCTTCTTTTCTCAGAACAAGAATAGACTAACGAGTTTCAGAAGAAAGGTATTTGTTTCTGGCCATTTTGAGCCTGTAATCGAACCCACAAATGCCAATGCTCCAGATTCTCAACTAGTCTTAAGAAGGCCAATTTTATTGCTTCTTTTATTAGAACAACAGTTTTCAGCTGTGCTAACATAATTGCAACGGGGTTTTCTAATGATCAATTAGCCTTTTAAAATGATAAACTTTGATTAGCTAACACAACGTGCCATTGGAACACAGGGGTGATGGTTGCTGATAATGGGCCTCTGTACGCCTATGTAGATATTCCATAAAAAATCTGCCGTTTCCAGCTACAATAGTCATTTCCAACATTAACAATGTCTACACTGTATTTCTGATCAATTAGATTTTATTTTAATGGACAAAAAAAAAGCTTTTCTTTCAAAAACAAGGACATTTTTAAGTGACCCCAAACTTTTGAACGGTAGTGTACCTACTAGAATAAATGGTCTTAGTGAGTCTGTCTTATTGCTTTCTAAATACATGAATATGTTCATATTCAACAGGATCTGCTAAACAACGAAAGATCCAACTTTGCAATGCCCACCTCCAAGGTTCAGGCATCCCATGCGGCTCTGCCAAGCCTGCACCTGAAAATACCAGAGGGATTCAAGAGCAAAGTGGTGGCACCCAGGAATCCCAAACTAGTTAGAAGAGAGGATAGGCCTAAAAAAGTGAGTACATTCATATGGAGTGTATGTTTTCAATATACACATAACTTGCAGCTATTATTGAATATATCCTCCTACTGCATTATTCATTTATATTTCAAGTAAATTAAAAAATGTGTCTCTGACATTGAAATTAGTGCAGTTCTATGTTTACCTATTGATGAACTAACTGATGATGGAGAGATGTTATTGTGGGGGAAATAAAGCAGAATATGTGTTTGAGTTGGCCTATTCTAAAAGGGGAGAATAATAACATTCCAGGAATTAATTAATCTGTGGTCAAGGATGGACATTTTTATTTAATGATCACTCATGGATTCTGTACAATTCATTGAATTCCCTTTCTCAATGTAGCTGACACCATCTGCTTTTGCACAAGAGATGTCTCAATCTACAGAGGAGCGGCTGGCAAATACACATGAGATGCACCCGCCACGCATTCTAGAGCTGATAGACATGAGTGAGACCACTCACCAGAAGGTAAAGTCTATGCAAATGCACTACAACAGTATTTCCCAACTAGCGGCCTGCAGGCCGAGTTTGGCCCGCGAGGGATTTTCCAAGTTTTCAGAGCAAAAGTAAATACATTTCCAAAATTGTCCCACGCATACTAGAAAGATACAGTATATGTGATTGTTTGCAAATGTAAGCAAGGTTTGAAATTATCATGTTTTAGTCTAATATTATATATGTTTGGGCTCAGGGGTCATGTTAATGCAGAATTGAGTTTTTCACATAGACGAAAATATATAAAACGCATAATAAATATCTTGCTGGCCTCCCGAGTGGTGCAGTGGTCTAAGGCACTGAATCACAGTGCTAGCTGTGCCACTACAGATTCTGGGTTCAAGTCCAGACTTTGTCGCAGCCGGCCGCGACCGGGAGACCTATGGGATGGCGCACAATTGGCCCATCGTTGTCCGGGTTAGGGGAGGGTTTGGCCGCAGGGATGTCCTTGTCCCATCGTGCACTAGTGACTCCCATGCCGGGCGCAGTGCATACTGACACAGTCACAGTGCACACTGACACAGTTGCTAGGTGTACCGTGTTTCCTCTGACACATTGGTGCGGCTGGCTTCCGGATTAAGTGGGCATTGTGTCAAGAAGCAGTGCGGCTTGGTTGGGCTGTGTGTGTTTCGGAGGACGCACAGCTCTCGACCTTCACCTCTCCCGAGTCCATACGGGAGTTGCAGCGATGAGATAAGACTGTAATTACCAATTGGATACCACGAAATTGGGGAGAAAAAGGGGTAAAGAAGGAAAAAATAATATAAATATCTTGCTGCGTTTTGTAAACGCAGATCTAAAATGCTTCTTAATGTAATTTCTGTTTGTCATCAGACCAACGTTAAATTGCTTCAGTAGGACTTTTCCACTCTGATGAGAATTCTCCTGTACTTTTCTTGCAAGATTAACTTAGATTAAGAGAAAACATTAGAAATATGGTGGCCATGCATCGTTTTTGCAAAAAATACCTTGCTTTTTTATTGTGAGCTCATTTACTTGTGTGGCTGCTAGCCAAATAGCATTGCACTTCTGTTATCATTTGATGAAAATTAAGCTATTTTCTGTCGAATGTGTTGCACTAATGTGTTTTCTGTGAAGGAAAACCATAGTTGCATGCCATGATCACTCGATTGAAGGAAAAAAACACTCTTGACTTTTAGTAAAAACACAGGTGAAATGGTTTAAAACACAGATTTTTTGATGGTGTGCGTTTTGAAAATGCAAATTCAGTTCCGGCCCTCTGACCATCCGCTCAAGAAAAAATCGGCCTGCGGCTGTATCTAGTTCATGATCCCTGCACTATAAACTCAAAGTCAAGCTTTCTTTATGATCACTTAGGATACAGTATTGCCACTTAGCTGTTTTTGTTGGCTTGGATAATCATTTATTTGTAGATAATACTGATAATGCACAGGCCAAAAGCTTGTGTCGATTGTCAAAACGCAAGAAAATAACTAATCAGATCCTAGGTCTTCCCAACCTGATTGATGTTGGACGCCTATGGTTAAAACATAACATTATTGCTCAGCCTTTACACCATCAAAAGGGCCTCTTCCTCCCTTGGAACATAAACTGGATTTAATTGGATTGATTATAGAGGCAAATCATTTAATTTACTGTAGGATTGTGAAAGAAGTACACATTTTTCTCATCTTATAAAGCATCTGCTCTCTGCATCTCTCTCTCTCTTTGCCCCTTTCTACCTCCAGCGTTTTCTTGCCTCTGTAATACTAATGTTAGCTAATATAATTATTTTCCAACCAGCTTGTCCTTAAATCAGAGCTCATCTTCTGAAATTGTATACAAAATTAAGTCAAATAGGATGAAGGGGGTTCAAATCAAGGCATTCTCTTTTTCACTTACAAGCTGGCTGATTGTGTGGAGTAAATTTCCACGGTTGCAGAATACAGAATGCATCATCATTATGAGATGAAGGTCATTTTGACATAATTTATATTAAGTTTATAAACCACGCCTGTAAGCAACCTTCCCTTAGTCAGCGTTGTCTGATGTGACCTACTGTACTAGTAGAGGTCATCTAATGTGACTTAAACAATTACAATTGTCTACAATTATAATGGAATATTATTTTGTAATATGTGTGTTACTAAAGGCACAATGTGGCGGCTTGCTCAAAAAAGTATGTTAATGTTCCTACCCTAAGAATCCTTTTTTTTTTTTCCTTTTACTTTTCCTTAGTTCTCTACCATTGATGTGGACCAGGCCATGTTCCAGCCATACCCCTCGGAGATTGTGTTCCAGAATTATACGCCCTCAGAGACCTATGAGATTTCACTGATTCTCCGTAACAACGACAAGGTAGGGCAGGGCGGGTTTGTGTACCAGGGAAGTGTAGATTGCCAATACCTGGCTGAGCGAGTAGCCATGTGGAGAGTGGGTAGTTCTGGAGAATTGCTTGATCCATCTGACTTCCCAGTGATAATTGTACAGCATACATTATTAGGACACAATGCCCACTGGTCATTAGTTACAACCCCATATGTGCCACACCAATATGTGATTGGATTCTCCATTAAAAAGTGCTCCACAGCAAACACTCAATTTACTGTAATTAATCAGATGAAAGGGCTGAATCATGCATGGATCTATCAATTAAATGGGCTCGATTACAGTTAGAAAATATGTCTCTCCTAAAACCCTGTCATGGCGTCAGAGATAAGTCAAGGAAATCTATTGTTAGGCGTAGCCCATACATTTAATGCATAACCTATCTAGGATTTAGTAGAAATATCCAAATGTAACTGTCAGTCCATTATTAAAAGGTGTAAGGGTACTGTACATGAAGTGCATGAAATCTGGAGAATTTCGGTTTTCGACACATGAAAAGGCATAACAATCTTTTTACAACCCTACAATGATTGATATGCTTTTAACTTGCCTCTCAGTGTAATGCGTCTGTGTGATACTGGTGTAGAGGAGTCAGGCGCAGGACAGCAGATATGACTAATAATAGCAAATTTACTCAAAGATAATCACAATACATGACAAATATAGCCAAGCCCACAGTAACGGACCACAATACAATAAACAAACACTCACAAACAAACATGGGAGAACAGAGGGTTAAATAATGAACAACTAATTGTGGGATCTAAACCAGGTGTGTAAAACATAGACAAAACCAATGGAAAATGAAAAGTGGATCGGCAATGGCTAGAAAACCGGTGACGTCGACCGCTGAACGCCGCCCGAACAAGGAGAGGGACCGACTTCGGTGGAAGTCGTGACAGTACCCCCCCCTTGACGCGCGGCTCCAGCAGCGTGCCGACACCGGCCTCGGGGACGACCCGGAGCACGAGGCGCAGGGTGTTCCCGGATGGAGACAGTGGAACTCCCACAGCAACGAAGGGTCCAGAACGTCCTCCACTGGTACCCAGCATATCTCCTCCGGACCGTAACCCCTCCCACTCCACGAGGTACTGAAGGCCCCTCCTCCAACGCCTCGAGTCCAGGATGGCTCGAACAGCATACGCCGGGGCCCCCTCGATGTCCAGAGGGGGCGGAGGAATCTCCAGCACCTCAGACTCCTGGAGTGGACCAGCCACCACCGGCCTGAGGAGAGACACATGGAACGAGGGATGAACCTGTAGCAAACCTCGTTCAGTCTCCTCAGGACTTTGAATGGCCCCACAAACCGCGGACCCAGTTTCCGGCAGCGCAGGCGGAGGGGCAGGTTTCGGGTCGAGAGCCAGACCCGGTCGAGAGCCTCACTGCGGTGGCGGTCCGCGCTCGCCTTCTGCCGCCTCACGGCCCGTTGCAGGTGCACATGTGCGGCGTCCCAGGTCTCCTCCGAGCGCTTAAACCATTCGTCCACCGCAGGAGCCTCGATCTGGCTCTGATGCCAAGGTGCCAGAACTGGCTGATATCCCAGTAAGCACTGGAAAGGAGAGGGGTTAGTGGAGGAGTGGCGGAGTGAGTTTTGGGCAATCTCTGCCCATGGGATGAATGCCGCCCACTCCCCCAGCCGGTCCTGGCAATATGACCGCAGAAACCTACCCACATCCTGGTTTACTCTCTCCACCTGCCCGTTACTCTCAGGGGAGAAAACCTGAGGTGAGGCTGACCGAGACCCCCAAACGTTCCATAAACGCCCTCCAGACCCTGGACATGAACTGGAGACCCCTCTGGGCAGGTGCCTAGGAGCCTTGCACTGGGCGCACACCGAGCAGGAGGAAACATAAAACCTCACGTCCTTGGGCAAGGTGGACCACCAGTACTTCCCAATAAGACAGCGCACTGTCTGACCGATGCCAGGATGACCAGAGGAGGGTGACGTGTGGGCCCAATAGATCAACCGGTCGCGGACAGCAGAGAGAACTTACAGACGCCGAGCTGGACACTGAGATGGAGTGGGCTCTGTACGTAACACCCGCTCAATGTCCCGCGTCCAGCTCCCACACTACCGGTGCCACCAGGCAAGAGGCCGGGAGTATGGGAGTGTGATCCATGGACAGCTCCTCTGTGTCATACATCCGGGACAGTGCGTCTGCCTTAGCGTTCTGGGAACCTGGTCGGAAGGACAGGGTGAAAACAAAACGGGTAATGAACATGGCCCACCTTGCCTGGCGAGGGTTCAGTCTCCTCACCGCCCGGATGTACTCCAGATTGCGGTGGTCAGTCCAGATGAGAAAAGGGTGTTTCGCCCCCTCAAGCCAATGTCTCCACGCCTTCAGAACCTTGATGACAGCCAACAGCTCCCGGTCCCCCACATCGTAGTTTCGCTCCGCCGGGCTGAGCTTCTTCGAAAAAAGAAGGCACAGGGGCGGAGCTTCGGTTCCGTACCCGAGCGCTGAGAGATCACGGCTCCTATCCCAGCCTCGGACGCGTCCACCTCCACTATGAACGCCAAATAGGGATCCGGATGAGCCAGCTCGGGAGCCGAGGTAAACAGAGCCTTCAGGTGACCAAAAGCCTGTCCGCCTCAGCCGACCACTGCAGCCGCACCGGTCCCCCCTTCAGCAGTGAGGTAATGGGAGCCGCTACCTGACCAAAGCCCCGGATAAACCTCCGGTAGTAGTTGGCAAACCCTAGGAACCGCTGCACTTCCTTTACCGTGGTGGGAGTCGGTCAATTACGCACGGCTGAAATGCGGTCACTCTCCATCTCCACCCCTGACGTGGAAATGCGGTACCCTAGGAAGGAGACGGACTGTTGGAAGAACAGACATTTCTCAGCCTTGACGTACAGATCATGCTCCAACAGTCAACCAAGCACCCTGCGCACCAGGGACACATGCTCGGCGCGTGTAACGGAGTATATCAGAATGTCGTCGATATACACCACTACACCCTGCCCGTGCAGGTCCCGGAAAATCTTGTCAACAAAGGCCTGGAATACTGATGGAGCATTCATCAACCCGTACGGCATGACGAGGTACTCATAGTGCCCTGAGGTGGTACTAAATGCTGTCTTCCACTCATCTCCCTCCCGGATACGCACCAGGATGTAAACGCTCCTGAGATCCAATTTTGTGAAGAAGCGCGCCCTGTGCATTGACTCGATCGCACTGGCTATGAGAGGTAGCGGGTAGCTGTACCTCACAGTGATCTGATTGATACCCCAATAGTCAATACACGGGCGCAGACCTCCATCCTTCTTCTTCACAAAAAAGAAACTCGAGGAGGCAGGTGAAGTGGGGGGCCGAATGTATCCCTTCACCAGGGATTCGGAGACATATGTTTCCATAGCCGCCGTCTCCTCCTGGGACAGAAGATACACGTGACCCCTGGGAAGTGCTGCGTCTACCAGGAGATTTATCGCACAATCCCCCCGTCGATGGGTTGGTAATTTAGTTGCCCTCTTCTTACAGAAGGCGAGAGCCAAATCGGCATATTCTGAGGGGATGCGCACGGTGGAGACCTGGTCTGGACTTTCCACCATAGTCGCACCGATGGAAACCCCTACACACCTCCCTGAGCACTTTCGTGACCACCCCCTTGAGAGCCCTCTGTTGCCACGCAATAGTGGGGTCATGACAGGCCAACCAGGGTAGGCCCAGCACCACGGGAAACGCAGGAGAATCAATAAGGAAGAGACTGATTCTCTCCCTGTGACCCTCCTGCATAACCATGCCTAGTGGAGCGGTGGCCTCCCTAATCAGCCCTGACCCTAATGGTTGACTATCTAGGGCGTGCACAGGGAAGGGCATATCCACAGGAACAATGGGGATCCCTAAACTATGGGCAAATTAACGGATGTTGCAAAGTCAAAGTCGAGAGTTAGTCATTATGTCCCTCTCTCTCTCTCTCTCTCTCTCTCTCTCTCTCTCTCTCTCTCTCTCTCTCTCTCTCTCTCTCTCTCTCTCTCTCTCTCTCTTTAGATCCCACGGCTGGTGAAGATGGTGGAGGGAGACTCTCTGTATTTTAAAGTGGTCAGTCCAGTGGATGTATGTAGCAAAGTGGCCCCAGGGATGGCGTCCACATTCAGTGTCCTCTTTACACCTCAGGAGAACAAGGTACTGTGAACACAAATAAAATCTAAATTATTTGACAACACACTTAACAAACAGTTGGAACACTGTAAAGTGCAATAAACTATTACGTTTTCTTTTAATGATATGGATCAAAGAAAACAAGTGTTTCCAACTTTATTCCAACTTCATTCAATCTGTTCATGAAATTTCCTCTTTCTGATTTCAAAAGAAAAACAGCTTTCTTATGTTCTGAACATTACTGAAAGAAATGTAGGCCTAGTTATGAAACCAGTCTCGTTCATTACCCTTGGTCTGAATGAACGATTTCAATGCTTCAGGTTTTCCTCTTCAGTAATGACAACACGGTGAAACATCAATGTCAAAGCTCATATTCCTTGTTAATGTGCCTCTGCACTGTAATTCTATCAGAGAGTGTGCTTTGATGAGCATGGGCATGACAGGGAATGTTTCCACCACCGCCTACTCTTACTCCATTAGCTGCCATTCTCCAGGCTCTAATATGGCCTGGTAATCTGCTTTGCTCTGCTTGCACATTAATACAGAGTGCAGTTGTTAGAGAGATTCAGGGCCCTTGGCAACATAATCAGGCCTGGAGCCAACTCATCTGTATGGAGACAATAGGGAGAGATGAGGACTGTTTGGATGACAGACCCCCGGAAAAACAACATACTTGACAAGATGTGAACAATTGGAGCAGCAGTGAACATGTCCTTCATGCACAACATGAGACAGAATCCAATAAGAAACTGATCAAAGTTGAATCTGAAGTCTACCTCTGTGCTGGGCTGTCCTTGTGAACTTCATGAAGTAACCTCTCCTCCCCTGTCTCCCAGGACTACACCCACAGGCTCATCTGTGTGACAGAGAGGGAGAGGTTTGAGGTTCCTATCCGGGCGATTGGGGCGCGGGCCATCCTAGACTTCCCTGACCACCTGCACTTCTCTCTGTGCCCTGTGAAGTGCTCCTCACAGAAGACCCTGCTGGTGCGCAACATTGGCAACTGTGAGGCCAAGTTCCAGCTAAGCACACACAGGTGAGAGATGATCTATGATAGGAGTCTGTTCTAGCCTCTAGTCTGTTCAAGCCCAAGTACTCCATGCTAAACCAACCACTTCTACCTGTCCATGCCTTTGTTCTGTCAAGCCCTTTTTCAGTGGAGCCCCCTCTTGGAACTCTTGGTGTTGGAGAGAGCATGCAGGTGACAGTTGACTTCCTACCCAAGACTGCAGGAGACCACAGCCAGGATCTTCTGCTTCACTACCATACAGGTGCAAGACCATTACTATAAAGCAGCAGCTACACCGCACAGGTCTGGCTAGACAAGATTCAGTATCCTTGGAGCTTTATGGTCACCATTATACAGATGTTACACATGCATCTATACTCTACAACCATCTACATCCAAAATTCCCCCCACAAAGTACAAACCATATACAATATACCCTCAGTGTACAAAACATGAGGAGCACCTTCCTAATATTGAGTTGCACCCTCCCCTTTTGCCCTCAGAACAGCCTCAATTCGTTGGGATATGGACTCTACAAGGTGTCGAAAGCATTCCACAGGGATGCTGGCCCATGTTGACTCCAATACTTCCCACAATTGTGTCAAGATGGCTGGATGTCCTTTGGGTGGTGGACGTTTCTTGATACACACGGGATACTGTTGAGCATGAAAACCCATCAGCGTTGCAGTTCTTGACAAACCGGTGCGCCTGGCACCTACTACCATACCCTGTTCAAATCTTTTGTCTTGCCCATTCACCCTCTGAATGGCACACATACACAATCCATGTCTCAATGGTCTCAAGGCTTCGAGATCCTTCTTTAACCTTTCTCCTCCCCTTCATCTACACGGATTGAAGTGGAGTTAGTGACATCAATAAGTGACATCACTAAGGGATCATAGTTTTCACCTGGATTCACCTGGTCAGTCTATGTCATGGAAAGAGCAGGTGTTCTTAATGTCTTGTACACTCAGTGTGCACGTCTCCCCAGAGTCCCCACCGAAAAACCCACTCACTTTGCATTACACTAGCACACAAGTACTTGCTCTACACCAGCAAGGTACTTCATAGAAACAGATGCATACACACACTCACATTATATAAATCTTTTGCATAAGATAATCAACTACATCAAATGGAGTGGAACTAAAAGGATGAATCTGTTTACCATACATTCACTGTGAACACAATAATAAAATATCCCCTACGTAATGACCCTGCAGCAGGAATGGTAAAACAGTGTTAATCATTTCAGGGGCATTTATTCACAGTCTTTAATCTCTGCTCTTTCACACAGGTTGAACCTAGCGTATAGGGAAAACACCCTAATTAGCATATATCCTATTAACAGATTTATGAGTGTGGATGGCTGGGTGTGCTGGTATTATCTGTTGCCTATAGCAGTGTGGTCAGCCCAGTTAGAATTGGCAGCCCCTGGAGACAGGTCTGTCTTGTTCTGTTTGTGTGATTATACCAGCTAATGGTTTGAGATATTGATAGAACTCCATTGGAAACCCCAATATGTTTTCTTTTCCAGCTGGAATGTAAGCGGAGGTGCAATTATTTATGTCTCAATTCAAGATCTTAAACTGTCCCACGGTTGTGATTGTGATGATGGGTAGTGCTGGCAAAGGGACCTTGTAGGATTCCAAGGTGATTGCAGTGTTAAAGATTGATAAAAGTGTTTTTATGCTGTGGTGAAGTCCAGATTTGATGGAAGATTTAGAGTAGTCCCCTTTTATCACTTAATTATTTTAACAAGCCTTTTGTAGAATTGAAAGTTTGGTAAAAGGTGAATTTGTGATGCGATGGAGAACTATATCTGTGTGAGATACAGTAAACCAATGAAGAGACAGATAAGTACTATGTGTGTGCTTGTGTGTGTGTGTGTGTGTGTGCGTGCGTGTGCATCCCTGCGTGCATGCGTGTTTGTGCGCCCGTGTACACGCATGTGTGTGTGTGTTTGGCTCAGGTGGTGCTTGGTGGTCTGTTGTCTCACTGCATAAACACACAGGTCTAGTGAAGGGCAGCGGCATTAACATTGTATAATGTGCTCTACTCTAAAAAGACCACTGTAGGCCCATCAAGGTTGTATCATTTTTAATTCAGAACCTTTCCCTGTTTCCTTCTCATGTATGCTTCAGATGAAGCTGCTCTGGAGGTTACCATCTGGAGCCAGTGAACGCAGCAAATCATGAGTATCTTGTCAAGTAGTACTGTACATTTTTGACCCATGAACATGTCATTTCAAACATGGTCAAATTTTGGCAGGGGTGGTTAAGCAGTGATTCTACTGTACATACAGTGTCCATCTATTATAATCAATCCATCTATTGATTTATTAATTTGCCCTTTAGTAGCCTTCATCTAGAACACATTTACATATTGTATATTTTATTGGATAGTAGCCGAAGCGTGACAAATTAGGCTCCTTTGCTCAAGGGTGTGACTGCTAGTACTGAGATTCAATATGACAACTATATAGCTAAATATGAATCCAGCCCCCCAGTCACTGCTATGTAATTTCCTAAAATCAACACAATAAGGCAAACAGGGGTCAGGTTTCTTTCATTGCTCCTGCCTGGATACTCTGCTTCTAGACAATAAGTGGTACGTACTCTCTCTCTTGTTCTTGATGTGCTAGATCAGGGGTCCACAATTACATTCAGCTGTGGGCCGGTTTTTCCTTGAGCAGATAGTCGGGAGGGCGGAAATGTTTTATACACTGCAAACTGACCGCAAACAGATATAGTATTTGACAAAAACAGAATAATTTCAAACCTTGATTACATTGGGATACGATCACATATGCCTCTCTATTTATGCATGGGAATACTTGGGAACAGATTTCCTAAATTAAAATCAGTTTGAGCCGATTCTCTGCTGATTTTACAGTCTTTTATGTCCAACTTGAGGGGCCAAATAAAATCAACCTTGGGCCGATTTGGCTGTCTACTGGGGAACAATGTTCACACAGAAAAACCCCTCAAAGTCAATTCTGGTGAGAAATGCTATCAGTGGGTTTAAGACAGTTTACCTTTGCTACTGAAATTAATGATCTAGTAATAGTCTTAAAGCTGCTCTCGTATTTAGGAGCAAAGAGACAGTTCCTTGATGAGTTTACCCTAGACTCTGCCTCTGCCTTGACTATCTGCACACACACACACACGCGTGCACACACACACACACACACACACACACACACACACACACACACACACACACACACACGTGTCTGTTTTAGTATCCTTAACGCCAAATCCCTAACTCCTTACCCTAAACCTAACCACTAACCATAATTCTAACCCTAATCCTGATTGTATCCCTAACCATAAACCTAACCCCTTAGCTCTGCTCACCCTCTCCTCACCAGCAGCACTTTAGCAGAATCTTCAGAATTATTTCAAGAACTGTTCACTGAGTGCTCAAGTCTCCTGTTAAATGCAGCATTGGCAATCAAAGGGAGAACTTCCAACAGTAGTATCGGCTGAGGTTAACATGTCCTCTGCGTAGCCTGGAAACTGATGGCCTTGCAGAATTAATCTCTTGAGAAAATTAGATGATGAAAGCATGATATTGGCTCGACCAGTGGGGGAGAGAGGCAAATTTTTCTTGCCCGTCAACCATTGTCATAGCATCAGGATCTCAGCGATAATTATGGTCCCTTCATTTTCCCCTATTTTCTATTCTTTCTTTAATATGTCATTAATATGTGTTTTAAGTGTATCTTTGCTTTGGTGATGCTACTAATCATCTACGGTTCCTCCTGAGGCAACATTAGGTTCTTTAACTGGGCAGCAACTACCGTAGCGAGCATGCTCACCCACCTTGTGTTGTCCCAAAAGAGGGCCGTTCACCGAGATATCACAGTCGAACCACTGTAATAGGCTGTTAAGACCAAATTGTTATGGACATTTTGTTCTCAATGTTCATAAACTGAACTTCAATTAAACAACTCCGTCTGTAACCCAGAATTTGTATGATACTGGTTGAAATAAGACAGACAGGAGCCCAGTCTACAATGGTCAAAGGTAAAAGTGTTTATTCACGTGAGAGCTCTGATTTTAAAAGATGTACACAGTCTTTTATATTGTACAGGTTGAAATACAAAAAATACAAAGGCCCCACCATATTCCCCACCCTTTCCAGGAAAATAGTGTTTTCCCACACTAGGGGCCTCTCACATGTGTCTGGTAGAATCAAAGAATTCTTTGTTCTCCCAGATACTCCCTTGGTCAAGTCGTACCAGCCTGTTCCACTCCCCAAAATATTCATTTCTAAACACACACATTAATTGGACTACCATTTGTCTTATAACCCTATCTCTATTGCATACATTTTCAGAATGGAATATTCTTAGATGTACAAACATTTAGTCATTAAACATAAAATCTATAACAATCCACCCTTTTGACTAAATTTTTACACACAATCACCCATCTATATTGATTAGAATTAATAATGACACCACACCAAATAGAAACAACCTATAAAGAAATAACACCACATCTATTTTGATTAGAATTATCATTGCCACACAAAACGATTACACAAAACCAATACATGTATTTACATCTGATCCTTATCAATTACTGTTCTAGGCCTATATCCAATCATAACACTTCTAGGTAGGATTTTCATTATAAACTTTATCAAATAGACAACATTACTAAACATTAAAAATAGTTTCATCTAATTCAGGCTCCTCTGGATTAAAACCAGCAGCATTCTCTGTCAATCTAGAAGGCATGTATCTGTCGTCACATGGTCTGAGTCTGGCAGGGCCCTGGAGAATCATCACCGCCTTTTCCAGAGACCTAGACACAAAATCTCACACACACGGAATCAAACAACACCAACACAGTCATACAGGTGAAAGTTGCCCACAACACAGTAATCATTACATTTTCCCATTGCCCAAACCAACTCGTCAGATAAGTTCTCTGCTAATTCGTGGGCCAGAGTGGTTAAACCAGCCAGAGCCTTGGTCAAGGATCCGTCTGGAGCTGTGCTATTTGGGATGAAGGTACAGCACATTATTCCCCCACCATTCTACAGACACCACCCTTTCAGCCAATAACACATCTAGAGCCAACCTATTTTGCCAGGTCATGAGGGAGGTGGCGGATAATTGTCCAGAGATTCCCATCACTGCATTTCTAGTCTTATTCACAAATCCTTGTTGATTATAATACATATAATTGATCCAATCAAATTTTTATTTATCGTTACCAACCAGAAGGACGTAGTGATAGAACCCTCCCCAATCTGATTCATAACTTCTCTGGCGATGCCTATGGCATCCATCCAAATAGAACTGCCTACATTAGAACCTATATTTCTCCTTTTCCTAGTTATCCCGTCCAGAACTGGCCTCTGATGACTAATCCTAACTGGTTGGACCAATAATACCGGAACACAAGTACCCCTCCACTCTTTAGGTAATGCCTGTCGTAGGCCTCCTTTATTGGTACAAGCCCACCACACATCAGTTATAGGAGCTGTAAGGTTGAGAATTTTCTCCTATACGTCTAAACCCAAATCAGTCACATTAACAGACATCTATTGAGATCCACTACAAGACCTGGGTCTTTCGTGAAGTTGGTCTCTACCGACTGGATTAATGAACAGGAAAAATTGTGTCCATAATCATCAGCATAAGCCCAATACTTTCATTCCGTGTCTATTTCTGTGACTCTTTGGAGGGTTACTACTACATTTACTCTATTTACTCTAATATTCAAACTTTGTTTAAAAGGGATCACTTTCCGTTCACATACCCCGGTCCCCAAGTATGTTTAATTACATAGGCCAGGAACAAAATGAAATAAGTCCCAAACAGAAATATAAAGGTATCACAAAGTCCCGAATAATCTTATATGATTTATTATGCAGCCATATTCCTGCTCTATTAGGGAAATGTTTAATATTTACCTTAAATCTTACATCATCACCTATTTGGACTCCTTCTTTATATCCTTCATATTCATGAGGGGTCGGGTATTATATAACTTGTCTTTTACTTCTTAAACCTGTCAGCGACATATAATTTATACTGGAGGTGTTGAATCAGGATGTATAAAAAAGATAATCAAAACTATGATGCAGCTCAAGGTTCCCCATATCCCAAAAACCGCCAACCCTCTCCTGCCCTTAGCCAGTCTGCTAGGTACCACCCCATACTCACACCTCTAGGGAACACACCACAGTGATGATAGGCGGGGTAGGAAATCTTCGTTAACAGAAGCGACCCCCAGACCCTATCGGTCCAGTTCTGCTCTCTAACTCTGCGTGTGTTCCACGGTGTTTGTATGTGTTCCTTCCTTTCTGCAGTGGGTAACGTTGACCCAGGTTGCTCTTTCTGATATTCTAATGGCAAAGGCTGTGACCAACATAACCTGGTAGGGACCTTCCCAACGGGGCTGCTTCCAGTCCTTTTTCTTCAGAGACTGGACCCACACCCAGTATCAAAACACTACCATATCTAAAAATGGCTCTACCATATATAGAAATGGAGAAATCATAACAAATACATCCATTTCTGCCTGCTGCACAGAATAGTGACTAGGTCGTGATTCAGCCTCTAAGTTTTTAGTAAGAGTAGCAACATCATACCCAGTTGTATTCGAAACATCTGAGTTCTACCTTGAACACTCATCTATAAACATAGTAATTTCTCCATCTGTTAATGGCAAATCTGTCCAATCAGGCCTATGCAACACAACTTTCTCAGTTACACAATAAACGTGGGCTCCCATCAGTAGCTATTAGTATAAGGGTGGAGGCGTCCAGAGTAGCACATCTCTCAATAGTCAAATTTGGCATGTCTAACAATATAATCATACAAGACACAAAAGACTCCACTTTATCCAAAGGAGAGGAGTAACAAGCCACTGGCTTATCCTTCTTCCCCCCTGGGTCAAAGCTGATGTCATGACCCCCTCCCTACAGTCCACAGTCTGAGTAAACGAACAGTCATATCTAGGGAATGCCAAACAAAACTTCCTACGGTATCTGTCTGCGGATGGGCTGTGCGCAACCCCTCCACGGATACCCAGTCATTAATCTTCTTTCCCTTCGACACCCAATAACCCATACTCTCCCACCGTTCTGACTAAGTCCTGACTATACCAGCAACAAGGTTCGCTGTCCCCACAGATGACCATGTTGTTCTTAACTATGTGGGCCTTCATGCCCCTTTCAGTGGGTTGTACAGCTATATTCAAAAGTGTCATCACATCCCTTCCCAATAGTTTAACGGGACACAACTTGGAAATTAGCACCGGTACCATTGCTTCCCCCCCTGAAGCCTCAAGAGTCAGAACAATGGTAAAAATGGTCTCTGTTCCTGTGCTATCTACTGTAGCTAACTCAAATACCTAGTAATTCAGTATCTATCTTATCCTCCTCATCTACACTGTCTGGCGATGGGCGCCTACCCTTTTCACCCCATATACTTTTTTTATGAAATTCTCCCGTTTTTTTTCAATTTCTAGTGAAAGTGATCCGTTTTCACCAGGAATTGTTCAACTATTCAGGGACTTTCAAAACATTTCTATACAAATTAAATCCCACACTTCAGTGAGACCTCCGAAATCGCATTGATTGTCTGTGTGTACTTGGGTGTGTGTGTTAAACCATATGTTGAAATCAAACAGAAATGTCCAGACACTTCCCTGCCCCACTTAGACATTCCTACTCATTCACATCACACACACACACAGTATTATATGGTTGGTCTCTCACTGCCATAATCATGTACAAACACTATGTTATCGTTAATAGACCAATTTCCAATTAGTACATTTGATAGCTATTATACAGTAGATTATTTCTGTTAACCATTATCTATTGTCTCCCTTAATTAACATACATACACACATATTTGACTTCCATTTTTCCTGAAAGCAAGCACTATATTCAAACCTCATCACATAATATAGTT
This sequence comes from Brachymystax lenok tsinlingensis, assembly GCA_030435695.1. Lineage (NCBI taxonomy): Eukaryota > Metazoa > Chordata > Actinopteri > Salmoniformes > Salmonidae > Brachymystax > Brachymystax lenok. The sequence goes on along the minus strand of CM059793.1, from coordinate 26,226,323 downwards.
TTCCATTAAGTGGAATTGACCTTACTTTAAACTAACCAATCCCAGAGGCCCTTTCCAGTAATCCTATCAGTTTAACCTTTGCATTAGTTTAGTCAAATGCAAAACTATTAGTTAACAAATGTTGGACCTTCAAAAGGTTGGTGCTGCCTTATCAGCTTGATTGTCAAACAATAGTAATGTTTTATTCATACCTTTACTTTTAAACATCCCATCAATTACTTGCTTCCAACCACCTCTCTTTTTGCTAACGTTTATTAGCAGTTAAATTTTTTTATTTGTTAAATATAGTTAAAACAAACCTATTTCTGCTTTTTACAGGAAGGCCACTTTAATTACTTATTATATCCTCATCTCATGTGTCAATTCTACGCATTTATTTCGAATTAGAAAAACAGAGACTGAAGTTTTTCTTGAGTCGCATGGTTCTTAGTACCTTACCAAAGCCATAACTCCTCGTGTTTCTGCTCTACCACAATAGCATACATATTTTATCAACATTGAACGTCAAATCTAAACTTTTAGCGATGGTTCGAATGTGGCGAAATACAACGTTAATTTCCATTTTAAAATGTATCTGTTTTATCATAGATTCTAGCTTTTCTACATCTAAACGTCCATCAAATCCATACTTCTTTCTCCATTTTGGACCAAAATAAATGTTTCTTTTATCTTTTAACTCCATATAGCGCTCATCTCCCGTAAATTCAGGAACCTCTTTTGAAGATTTACTGCCCATTGTTAATAATAAAACCTTTCTATGTGTTTCACACGTAATGTGTATGTCACTACCCCTTATGTGTGTGCTAGGCTGACCCTCTATGTTACCCTCTATGTTCCCAATATATGTGTATTAGGTCTCCGTGATCTATGTGTGTGGCTCCTAACGTTATCAAATTACTCTAATTATGGTTCTATGTA